>CM060919.1:290854391-292104391 GCA_030737875.1 Allium sativum | reverse complement strand
CTGCCCGCCTCCGAATCAGCTACTCGCGCACCACCAGCTAACCTGTCTCTAGTCTGCTCGTGTGAGCACCCAGAGTAATAAGAGGAGACATAAAACTCTGGGTCAGACATAAAGCCTGGTATGAGCGATAAGCATCTAAGGTGAACAATAACAGGTAGACTAAAACATACCTGAACCTGGACCTGCAACCAAAGAGTTAGCACTACATACTGTACAACACTCCAAGGTATCATATCAAACAATATAAGATACGGAGGTGGGGGAGGTGTGCATGTCATAGGGATGGCAAACAATCAAACATAGCATCCATCCTCACATCTCTCACTCAGTGCATAAAGCATACGATATTCACCACTTCGATCACCCAACATACCTTGCTACGATCACTTTGCCCCAAGAAGTCATAAATGGCTTCACTGCACTGATAACGTAGCCACTAATCATTTGCTATGTCCACTTTGCCCCATGGAGTCACAAGAACCCCACTGCACTAGCTCATAGCCTTATCAATCCTTACTATGTCCACTTTGCTCCATGGAGTCACAAGAACCCCACTGCACTGGCTCATAGTCTTACTACGCATCACCTTGCCCCTCGGGTCATAATGACCCTACTGCACTGATAACGTAGTCTTGCTACCATCACCTTGCCCCTCAGGTCACAATGACCCTACTGCACTGATAAGTAGCCCATCATTCATTCTTAGTGGTGAATTGAAGTTATGAACGTCGACAACTCCTTAGCACACGTCCCGCAGCAAAGTCCAACCATGAAGTGAACTCATTGGTTCCCAACTGGTTCCGGGATCCTGAGCTCTAACTTCCATTTGAACTACCTTTGCATCTCAGGTTATTGGTCGTCACCATTGGATCGCATCGGGTTGGCCTTCATTTCTCCTCTTCGTTTTGCTTCAAGTCGCCATCGTCAACTTCTCGGTTCGGATCGTGATCACCACCCCCGCTCGGGTCGGATCGCGACTCGCGGATCGTTCATGGTGTCAACTCGTGCTCCTCCCACTGGATCGGGTCATGCTCTTCAGATCGGGTCGGATCGTGAATACCCATTGGTTCGGGTCGTGCCACCTTGCTGAGATCGTGACGTGTTCCTTCAGGCGGATCGTGACACCCAGGCTGGAACGGATCGTGGAAGATAGGGGCGGATCGGGTTGTAATGCTTATTCGCGATCCGGATCGGAGTACTTCAGTTTGGGCACGGCGCTGCATCGATTCGTCTCGTGGGCCTTGCGCAGGTGGTTCGGTTCGAAGGAGACGACTCGTCTCGTGGTGATGACCCACGATCCCATAGGGCGATCCGATCGACCCTCGGTCCCCTATGCGATCCGAATCCCTGCACCTTGTCCAGCGAGTTGTTTACGCCTCTCGACGGCGTTTTCGACCATTCCAACTATTCTAAGCAGTCACAAAGCATTTCATATAGTCATAGCAACATGCGTAATCAACCACAAACATCAAAACATCAACATGGTAGGTCAAAATGGATCAAACATACCCAAAACCCCATATTTCCCCCTAAGCATGTTTAGGTGAAACCAATGATATGATTAGCAAAACTTAACCAAATGGAACCAAATTTCTAACAGAGGTCTAAAATATCATCCCGAATTTTATAAACATTTTTCCAGAATTTTATCATGTTTAAATTCGCTAATTAACACTAATCAACCCTAATTAGCCATAATTAGTGCAAAACTATGCAAATCACTCACCTTAGCCACAAAATAAACTAAGATCTGAAATAATTCTCTAATTTGATGTGAATCTTAATGCCAAACAGCAGCTCCTTAGTTGCTTTGGTGAAGATCTTCCTTGATTAGGGGTTGCTAAGCCAAATCCTTGACCAAAAGATGATTTGGAGGTGATTTAGAGGTTGGAGGCCATTTTTAGGGATCCTTGGTGATAAGTGGAGGCTAGAAAACTGAAATGGAATGATTCTCCATCTCATTTCAGCCCTCCCATAACCCTAATCCCGAAATGGGTTATGGGCCTACTCACTAATCACCCGATTTGGCCCGGTTAAGCAGTTTTTCACTTTCCAAAACTTGTTTCAGCCATATCTCCCAAACGGTAAGTCCGTTTGGCCATTATGACCACTCTACGGAAAGAGAAACTATCAAACGAATCAAATGGAAGTGGTTTCAGGTCAAAATTCCTTTCCAATCAAAAGTTATGGCCAAAACAGTACCGACTAGGGGCAAAATGGTCATTTAAAAATCGACAAAAATCATAAGAATGGGAAATGACTCTAATAGATGTTTCCCAAAGTTACATGACCATACGACTTCACACGGGAAAGAAATAAATATTCTACAATCCTATGATGTGTAGAATACTGGTCGTTACACTCTTCCCCCCTTAAGAAATTTCGCCCCCGAAATTCCCAAATCCAAACACACACAAAGGTCCCACATGCCTATCAACCATATAAACAACCATCAAACATGCAGAACAAGTAAAATAAGTCTATCCTATCATGCGGAATAACTAAATCGCAAAGTAAATCTTACCAGGCAAAGAGTTCTGGATGTGCCTTCCTAATGCTCTCCTCTGTCTCCCAAGTACAATCATTCTCGTCCTCGCCCCACTGAACCTTGACTAGCTTCACCGACTTCCTTCGAAGTTGCTTCGTATCATGCCCCACAATACGAATCGGCTTGCGGTTCCCAACCGCCTCGGGTTCTACTTCGAAGTCCTCTAACTGATCAGGTGAAATAGTCACATCTGAGTCGTGAACGAACTTCCTTAATTGGGAAACATGAAATACATTGTGAACTCCCGCCATTTTCTCTGGTAGGCCAACTCTATATGCCAAATTCCCGACTAGTTCAAGAACAGGGAATGGGCCAACAAATCTTGGTGCTAATTTGCCTCTCCTGCCAAATCGTATCACGCTCTTCAACGGAGAGATCTTGACAAACACCAAGTCACCAACGGAGAATTTCAAGTCTCTTCTTCTCTTATCAGCATAGCTCTTCTGCCTATCTTGGGCAGCTTTCATTCGTTGCTGAATGATCTTAATCTTATCTGAAGTTTCTCTCACCACATCTGGTCCAAACACAAACTTCTCGCCAGTCTCTATCCAACATGATGGTGAGTTGCACGGTCTTCCATACAAAGCTTCATATGGAGCCATACCGATACTGGATTGGTAGCTATTATTATATGCAAACTCTACCAGATGCAAATGGTCATCCCATGATCCACCAAAATCCAATATACACGCTCTTAAGAGATCTTCCAATATACGATTCACCCTCTCCGTCTGACCGTCGGTCTGAGGATGATATGCGGTACTGAGATGTAATCCTGACCCTAGAGCCTCTTGTAAGCTCTTCCAAAACCCACTAGTGAACAACGAGTCTCGGTCACTCACAATGCTTTTGGGTACTCCATGAAATCTCACTACCCACTTCATATACAATTCTGCCAACTTGGCTGCCGTTCTGGTCGATTTGACTGGTATAAATCTTGCGCTCTTAGTCAATCGATCCACAATTACCCAAATGCTATCATGTCCCGATCTAGTCCTTGGTAAACCATCGATGAAATCCATCGAAACTTGTTCCCATTTCCATTCGGGAATTTCTAATGGTTGCAACAACCCACTAGGCTTCTTTTGCTCGGCTTTAACTAGCTGACAATTCATGCATTTGGATATAAACTTCCCAACGTCCCTTTTCATCCCTTCCCAGTAGTAAGTCTGTCTCATGTCTCGATACATCTTATTACCACCGGGGTGTATAGTCAGTTTTGAGTGATGACATTCTCTAAGCACTTCATCTCTCAAACCATTCACGTTGGGTACAACTAGTCTTCCATTCTTTCGAAGCCATCCTTCTCGATCAAGCCCATACACATTCATCTCCTCATCGATACCCCTCTCTAACTTGGAGATGATTTCCAATAGGTTAGGATCGTCCCTCTGATTAGAACCAATCCGCTCTATCAAAGTGGGTCTGATCGTCAAACTAGCTAGCATAACTGGATCCAATTCGCACCTTGGTCTGAAATCAAACCCCGCGATAAACTCCAGTTGCTTCCATTCAAGAAACATTGCCCCTAAGCTGGCTTGTCTCCTACTCAAGGCATCGGCTACCGCATTACCCTTCCCAGGTGTGTATGCGATATCAAAATCATACGAAGCCAAGAACTCTAACCATCTCTGCTGACGGAGATTCAGATCTTTCTGAGGGAAGAGATACTTTAACGATTTATGATCGGTAAACAACTCAAATCTTTCTCCCAAGAGATAGTGTCTCCACATCTTCAGCGCAAATACAATCGCTGCCAATTCCAAATCATGGGTAGGATACTTCTTCTCATGCGGCTTTAGCTGTCGACTAGCATAAGCTACAACCCTACCTCCTTGCATCAATACTGCACCCAGTCCGGTACCACAAGCATCCGTGTATACCGTCATCTCTTCATTCCCCTTAGGAATGACTAACACTGGCGCACGCGTCAACCTCTCCTTTAGACTTTTGAAGGCATCCTCACACACTCCGTCCCAGACGAAGGACTGATTCTTCTTAGTCAACTGAGTCAACGGTGCTGCCATCTTGGAGAAGTCTTGGATAAACTTACGATAATATCCGGCTAATCCCAAGAAACTTCTTACATCTGTAGCATTCTTGGGCGTAGGCCAATCCTGTACCGTAGCCACCTTCGCAGGGTCCACGGCAATACCACTCTCGGAAACAACATGACCCAAGAATCTCACTTCCCTTCTCCAAAAATGACACTTAGAGAATTTCGCTTTCAATTGGTGTTTCCTCAACACCTCCATCACTATCCTCAAGTGCCCCTTGTGTTCCTCCTCTGTCCTTGAATAAACAAGGATATCATCCACGAACACAAGAACAAACTTATTCAACTGATCTCTGAATACTCGATTCATAAGATCCACAAAATAGGCTGGTGCATTGGTCAACCCAAACGGCATAACCAACCACTCATAAAATCCAGACGGCGCCCTAAATGCCGTTTTCGGAACACTCTCATCTGCTACTCGAAGCTGATGAAATCCTGTCGCGAGGTCCAACTGGGAGAACACTCTTGCTCCTTCCAGCTGATCAAACAAATCATCTATCCGGGGTAGAGGATACTTATTCTTCCTCGTCACCTTATTCAACTCGCGATAGTCCACACACAAACGAAGGGAACCATCTGCCTTAGTGGCAAATACAACTGGTGCTCCCCACTCGGAGACACTCCTTCTAATCAATCCCTTCTTCAAAAGATTGCTGACTTGCACCCCGAGCTCTCGCTGCTCCCTTGATGCCATACGACGAAGTGGCATCACTATAGGTCTGGCATCTTTCACTAAATCAATACGGAACTCAATCTCTCGGTGTGGTGGAAGCCCGGTCACCTCCTCGAAGACGTCCGGATACTGGCCAACCACGGGCACATCTGACAACTCATCCTGCGGGATGTCGAGGGAATTTACAAAACTAGCCATAACCCCATCACTAGGTAGACTACCAAACACTACCCTCCGCCCATCATCCGCCCTCACCGTCACCAAAAAGCCCTCACAGTCTACCACCACCCCGTATCTTTGGAGCCAATCGACTCCCAATATAATTCCATACCCAGTAAAGCCCAAAACAAAGCAATCACATACAAACATACATCCATGACTCGATAAGACCAAATTCCTGCAAATCATACTAAGGCTAGTCGAACCACCAATCGGGTTCGTCACAATCAATGGTCTATCGACTATCTCGGGTTCCAGTCCCAACCTATCTACCAGGTCACTAGATATGAAGGAACGGGAAGCCCCAGTATCAAACAAAACTCGAACTGGTATATCATAAATAGAAAGCATACCTTGAATAACAACATTCTTTCCTTTCTCCGCCGCAGTTGGGGCATTCGACGAAGAAGGAACAGCATCAATAGCATATGCTTTCACAATCTGCTTCTCCTTAAGAGGTTGCGGACACTTATCCTTCTGATGTCCCACTTGACCACAGTTGTAGCACTTCCTTTCCGCTGGCTTGGCTCGACATTCTTTAGCATAATGGCCCTTCTTTCCACAGCTGAAGCACTCAACATCCTTCTTGCTCTTCTTCTGGCCACCCTTAGATTGGTCATGTTTCCTCTTATTCTGAGAGCTATTCTTGCCTCTACCGCCTGCTTGCGACTTTGGCCCTTCTGCAGATGCAGCCTCAGTCTTTGACTTAGGGTAAAGACTCTCTGATCTCAAAGCTTTCCCCATGATCGATTCAAAAGTCTCATCGATGTGGTTGATAAGCCTTTCCCCCAAGTACCCATCCAAACCAGTAATGAACTTCTCATTCTTCTTCTCAGGAGTATCAATAAGAGACAGTCCATACTTCGACAAAGTGTCGAACTCAGCAATATAATCAGAAACTGCCCTCCCACTCTGCTTCATTTCCAAGAACCTCTTAAACAATACTGACTTCTGGGCAGCTGGAATGAACTTCTCGCTAAAGCGAGCCTTGAACTGAACCCAAGTAACCTGGTCCTCTGGAGTAGCTGTTCTAATGGCATTCCACCAATTCATCGCTCGCCCTTGCAGCTGACGAGACGCTAGCCTTCTCTTCATCGCATCCTCAAGACCCAAGTCATCAAAGATACGGTCACAGCTATCCATCCAATCTTGAACATCCGTGGCCGACTCCGTTCCGTGGAACGGCTTTCCACCAAGATTAGTGTAATCTTTTCACAACTTGGCGAAATCGACCCTAGGCGCCTGCACTACTGGGCCAACACCAACTCCGGGATTGGGAACTGCCCCTTGCACTTCCCTAAGCATGTCTCTCATGAGGTTGGTAAACATCGCCCTCATGTCAGCGGCATTCCCATTATTGGCCCCTCTACCGGTACCTCTAACATGTCGGCTCATCGTCAATCTGTAAAAGGGAAACGATTAACGACCCCATAGTGGTACTAGTGCAGTGCAACTTCATTCTTATACTACTAATAGTATATATATACATAGCTTTTGAAAACCAAAGTAATCACAAATACGCGCTCTCGTATACGTACTAACTCTCCCTAGTGTCTTTTCCTAGGTTAACTACGCAACCTAGAGCTCTGATACCAAATGTGACGGCCCGCCCTGCACCAACCGACATTTACTCCAAAAGTGCGCTGTACACATGTTCAATTAGCACGGAACGGGTCGCCAGAAGGAAAAGGAAGAAGGAAATGAACATACAAAGAACCTGTAGAATGTCTCACAGCGCATAGAACAAAATATAATAATAACATACTTGACATAAAACAGGAGAGACAGTGCATAAGCTGAAAATCAGAACTAAACATCATAGCAGCGGAAATCCAAAAATACAGCTTATTACAACTTCCAAACTGTCTCAAAGCAAAAGCAAGATAAATGAGGTACACTACTAATGCCCAAGTAGCGACCACCAACGACACAGGGAGAATGTGCATATATATATAATACGTGGAAGCCTCCTGCCCGCCTCCGAATCAGCTACTCGCGCACCACCAGCTAACCTGTCTCTAGTCTGCTCGTGTGAGCACCCAAAGTAATAAGAGGAGACATAAAACTCTGGGTCATACATAAAGCCTGGTATGAGCGATAAGCATCTAAGGTGAACAATAACAGGTAGACTAAAACATACCTGAACCTGGACCTGCAACCAAAGAGTTAGCACTACATACTGTACAACACTCCAAGGTATCATATCAAACAATATAAGATACGGAGGTGGGGGAGGTGTGCATGTCATAGGGATGACAAACAATCAAACATAGCATCCATCCTCACATCTCTCACTCAGTGCATAAAGCATACGATATTCACCACTTCGATCACCCAACATACCTTGCTACGATCACTTTGCCCCATGAAGTCATAAATGGCTTCACTGCACTGATAACGTAGCCACTAATCATTTGCTATGTCCACTTTGCCCCATGGAGTCACAAGAACCCCACTGCACTGGCTCATAGCCTTATCAATCCTTACTATGTCCACTTTGCTCCATGGAGTCACAAGAACCCCACTGCACTGGCTCATAGTCTTACTACGCATCACCTTGCCCCTCGGGTCATAATGACCCTACTGCACTGATAACGTAGTCTTGCTACCATCACCTTGCCCCTTAGGTCACAATGACCCTACTGCACTGATAAGTAGCCCATCATTCATTCTTAGTGGTGAATCGAAGTTATGAACGTCGACAACTCCTTAGCACACGTCCCGCAGCAAAGTCCAACCATGAAGTGAACTCATTGGTTCCCAACTGGTTCCGGGATCCTGAGCTCTAACTTCCATTTGAACTACCTTTGCATCTCAGGTTATTGGTCGTCACCATTGGATCGCATCGGGTTGGCCTTTATTTCTCCTCTTCGTTTTGCTTCAAGTCGCCATCGTCAACTTCTCGGTTCGGATCGTGATCACCACCCCCGCTCGGGTCGGATCGCGACTCGCGGATCGTTCATGGTGTCAACTCGTGCTCCTCCCACTGGATCGGGTCGTGCTCTTCAGATCGGGTCGGATCGTGAATACCCATTGGTTCGGGTCGTGCCACCTTGCTGAGATCGTGACGTGTTCCTTCAGGCGGATCGTGACACCCAGGCTGGAACGGATCGTGGAAGATAGGGGCGGATCGGGTCGTAATGCTTATTCGCGATCCGGATCGGAGTACTTCAGTTTGGGCACGGCGCTGCATCGATTCGTCTCGTGGGCCTTGCGCAGGTGGTTCGGTTCGAAGGAGACGACTCGTCTCGTGGTGATGACCCACGATCCCATAGGGCGATCCGATCGACCCTCAGTCCCCTATGCGATCCGAATCCCTGCACCTTGTCCAGCGAGTTGTTTACGCCTTTCGACGGCGTTTTCGACCATTCCAACTATTCTAAGCAGTCACAAAGCATTTCATACAGTCATAGCAACATGCGTAATCAACCACAAACATCAAAACATCAACATGGTAGGTCAAAATGGATCAAACATACCCAAAACCCCATATTTCCCCCTAAGCATGTTTAGGTGAAACCAATGATATGATTAGCAAAACTTAACCAAATGGAACCAAATTTCTAACAGAGGTCTAAAATATCATCCCGAATTTTATAAACATTTTTCCAGAATTTTATCATGTTTAAATTCGCTAATTAACACTAATCAACCCTAATTAGCCATAATTAGTGCAAAACTATGCAAATCACTCACCTTAGCCACAAAATAAACTAAGATCTGAAATAATTCTCTGATTTGATGTGAATCTTAATGCCAAACAGCAGCTCCTTAGTTGCTTTGGTGAAGATCTTCCTTGATTAGGGGTTGCTAAGCCAAATCCTTGACCAAAAGATGATTTGGAGGTGATTTAGAGGTTGGAGGCCATTTTTAGGGATCCTTGGTGATAAGTGGAGGCTAGAAAACTGAAATGGAATGATTCTCCATCTCATTTCAGCCCTCCCATAACCCTAATCCCGAAATGGGTTATAGGCCTACTCACTAATCACCCGATTTGGCCCGGTTAAGCAGTTTTTCACCCTCCAAACCTTTTTTTAGCCATATCTCCCAAACGGTAAGTCCGTTTGGCCATTATGACCACTCTACGGAAAGAGAAACTATCAAACGAATCAAATGGAAGTGGTTTCAGGTCAAAATTCCTTTCCAATCAAAAGTTATGGCCAAAACAGTACCGACTAGGGGCAAAATGGTCATTTAAAAATCGACAAAAATCATAAGCATGGGAAATGACTCTAATAGATGTTTCCCAAAGTTACATGACCATACGACTTCACACGGGAAAGAAATAAATATTCTACAATCCTATGATGTGTAGAATACGGGTCGTTACAATGGCAGTATCGTAATTATGGTGGGAAGAGTTTGGATTGGGCGTAAACTTGGATCGGGCGTAAACTATTTACAGAATTAACACTGGTCTACTTTACAGTTGTTAATAGTTGTCATATCCCATATTTACAGTTCTGCCACCGCTTTTATCAATGTACCGACCCAAACTTACTTAAATATACCGATCCAAACTTTATGGAATGCTTTGATCCACCTTTATTGCTATGTACCGGTCCACATGATTGAGAATGCACCGATCCACTCTTATCCACTATATCGATCCATATAATTCCCATTTGCTGTACTGCTCCCACGTATATATTAGCAGACCGATCCAATTTTATACTTGGTACCAATCCACTTTAACATTCATGATACTGATCCACTTTTTGTTAGCAATACCAACCCATGCAATGTTATGCAGGATTTCAACCTTACGTATTCACGTGTCTTCTCAACTAAAACCAGACCATGCAAATGAATTCATATACGTGATCCTTGTTTCTTATTGATTCCTGCTTGTCCATGCGTTTGTAATGTCGATGACCGATCCGTATGTGTTATTTAGATGCCGATCAGGATTGTCTGTGGAATGACTGCCACATGTACATTTTTCTACTGGCCGATCCAATACATTGTCTTTAGAACCAATCCAAAATGTACTGACGCTCACGCTTGTAATCTTTAAATATGCCATGCGTGCATCGTTAATTGTCCCTTTGAAATGAACCAACTTGTGCATTCTAACGCTTTGTATTTGATTGTCTTCATTTCGTGTTTTAACACATTTGCCCAGTTGTGTAGTACTCCACTAACATTAAAATATATATTAGCGTGCATACCATACTGAACGACAAATCCATGTTACATTCTTTCTTTGACACGTGGTATGTATACGAAGTAAGAATTTCTCTTACGTGAAGACTCGTCCCTTTTCAATAGTACCAACATGCCCATTGTAAACAATCCGACCGACCCTTCAGATTGAATCTGACCGACCCAGTGTTTCAGTACTGACCGACCCGGTCCATTGATATCGACCGACCCAGTTTCTTGATACTGACCGACCCGCATCGTTGAGGCCGATCCATATTTGTGACCGACTCGGTGCTTTGCAACTGACTGACCCGGTGTCTTGATCTGATCTAATGCATTGCAAACTGACCGACCAGGTGCCATGCAATTGACCGACCCAATACGTTGGTACTGTGTTTTAATAGGGTTAACATGAGGCTAACCGACCAAATATGTAAAATGACCAAATAGGTCAAATTTAAAAAAGATTTCATCTGCTATTACTATGAAAAATCTTATCACCAGTTGAAATTTTGCCACACTCTTAGAAGGGATAAAGAAAAAAAATGAAGGTATAGGAAGAAGACCAAAAAACAAAATATAGTAGTGATGGTAAGAGTGAGGAATTTGACGGAGTTGTCACATTCATTGCTAAAGACAAATGTAAGAGTGTGCTTGATTTAGATGCTTGTTCCACATATGAAATCAAAAGAAAGCATTTATTTATTATGAAGAGCAAATGATAAAGCGAGACCTGTTGATGATACGAATTTTGCATGTTATGGACATAGGTTCAATTAGGCTGAACATGTATGATCGACGATGGGTGGTGATGCTTACAAGGATTAGACATATTTTAGAAATTAAGAAGGGATTTATTTCAGTAGAATAATAAATGAAAGAAAAAACATCAAAATTTCAATTCGGTATGGATTCATAAGGGTTTTAAAGGATAATTTAGAGGTTCTACGTGCAAAACAATGAAGCGATGATATACATCCATATGTAATATATATGTACACACACTACTTGGAAAAAGATGATAATGAATGGAGCTTTCAAATTGAGTTGGAGCACAATTTTTTTTTGAATCAAGATGAGCAAGCAATGAAGAACCGTAGAGTTCGTATAGAGACTTGGTATTGCAAGTCTTTCTGATTTGTTGGTAATTTGCATGTGCGATTAGTGGGTATGCATAAGTAGGTAGTTTGAAGGTTGGATAACTTTTTTGGGATAAAGACATTTGTTTCTATGGTTGAATTGGGCATTACTAGAGTATGGAGTCGAATATGGAGTCTTGATGGCTTTGTGCAGGGAAATATCATAAAAAAAATGTTACGCCTAGAAAGTTGTTGGTGGAGCTTTAGGAATAAAGTAGAGAGGCATAATATGCATAAAAGGAATGAAATCTTGAAAGAGAAACAAAACCATGTAGTTAAAACTTCTGATCAACTGGTAGAACTATCAATTAAATAAATTTCATGTTGTCTTAGACCCGATGTGAGCATTGCTTTGTCATATGATTGGAAATCCATTCTAGTCAACTGATAGGATTTTTTGTGATTTTTTTTAAAGGATTTCGACTTTGAGATTTCAGAAGCTTTTTCGTCTTTTTTGAATATTTTGTTGTCTCTAACTTAGATTCCATCATATCTTTGACAAACTATTGGGACTATATCGGTATATCATTTATAATTTTTGAGCGATAAGGCGTGTAGTGCATGACTACGCAACTTGAAAATAAATAACCAATGATAAATTTTCCCAATCAAAATGCTTCATAGGTAACCAAAAATTACCAACTGGATTATCTTGTAGGAATACACATGCATCAACAACACATCTATATTCAATGAAAGTTAAAATAAAAGGAGTAGCTGAGAGCATTTATGTGATAGCATAAGGTAGTGCACACATATTTGAAGAAGCCGCTATACGATTAGTATACCAAAACAGAGATCAAACAATTATAAACACCTTTCACAAGTTTATAAATCAAATTACCAGTATTTTGGAATATGATATTAGCATTTTTTTTCCATTAATAACCTTTGTAGTAACAAATAAAAACTTGTTCTCTAAACGGATATTCTATTAAATTAGAAAACCGTTAACACGAAATATCGTGATAATACCGCAAGCACACGGCGTACAATAATTAGTACGTGGCGAATACGAGTCGATCCGCAGGGAAAGAATTAAGTCTAGATTTTACTCAATCAAATTAAACCAAATTCAAGTGAAGTTTTAACTAATAAAAGCAAAATGAAAACTATAAACTAAGTTGAGAGCTAAATATGAAATGAAAACAATTTAGAGGCAAATCAACTCTCACATTTATGTAAGTTGTCAAAAATACAATTTATGATCTCCACTAAGTGATATAAATGCCATATTTAAACCACTTATGATTCTCATGAAAATGGAACTAAAGCAAAACTATTCTAAGTATGGCCTATGAATTATTTACTAAAACTATAGACCATCAAATTTTGTTCTTACTTTCATTTCAAAATCAAAAACCACTTAGCAAATATTGATGTAATTTGTGTTTACATTGACTAAGCATAGCGCATTTTGTTGTCAGCAAACATAGACTATCAAAACCATTTGCATAAACTTACATCAACATTCACTAACATGAAGCACATATTAGAGATCACAAATCATACAAATGTTGAACTTACATAAAGTTAGAGAGCATCATTACCCCTAAGTCAAGTGATTAGCCACTCATATGTGTTATCATATCAACCATGTAAGTTTCAACATTAGAAAATAAAGAAAAATGAAAGAAAAACTAAGTAGAACAAGAAGAGAACTAAACTAAGAACATAAAGTAAATCTAGCTGTGAACATAAAGTAAATGAACATGAAAGTAAATCTAAGCTATGAACATGAATGTAAATCTAAGCTATGAACATGGAAGTAAAGAGCATAGAAATTAAATTGCATTAAAACAAATAAGTTACATAAAGAAAATGGCTAAGTAGTGATGGAAATAGAATAGAGCTTGTGCTTCTCTCAACTAAACTAAAGAAGGGAATCAAAAGAGAAGAGGCTATTTACATCACATAAAGGGGTATATATACATGTTTCTAACCCAAAACCCTAATCACATTTGTTGGGAAATCCCCAAAATGCCCCTTCATGAAACTTCTAATCCTCTCTTAGCCACTAATGAGTCATGGAGGATGCATGCGACCTTTTGTCTTATTCAATAAGTCTTTAATAAGAAGCTTAAGTGAAAGAGGGTAATTTGAGAGGTGGGGTCCTCCATGATCATGTATGAGAATTATTTCCTCCTCATTCCTTTGTATGCATGCATTTGTGCTCCAAATCTTCATGTGTATGCATTATTTGTACTCCAAAATTCCTATAAGAGACAAATACAAAGAACAAGTAAGTGCAATCACAAATTAAAACATGCACAAGTGACCATTTTACACCTTAAATGAAGATGAATGCATGACAATTTGAGAATTTTAGGATTCTTGTTTAAAACATGTAAAAATTGCCAATTATGCTATTTATTTAGTTAAAATAAGAATAAATGTTTGAATGTAAATGTGCATATTTTCGTGCACATAAAATGTACAATAACAAATTAAGTTAATAATGACAACAAAAAGGTGCTGTATTAAACAATAATGAAAAATATCGTTTCACTGTAAAGTAAAACCGATGCACCTTCTAACAGGAAAGATAACAGCGATATATATAAATAAAATTTACAAGAAATAGAATCTAACCGGGATATATAAGGAAATTTAATCCGAGGCTTGTCGTGGCAATTTTCTTAAAAATTTATTCAAAGTCTCTTAAGATACAACATACGTAATCTGTTCGAGATTATGGTCTGTATGATCTTCTATGTAATTTGTAGCACTGTTTAGATTTTTGTAAAAAAGAGGAAGAATGGTTAATTTAGAAATGTCTGAGTGAGGTAAGTGATCAAGTTTTCTTCTCTATTTATAGACTAATTCGTAATGATTATTTCTTTTGGGAAAGGTCGTATTTCTTCGATTCGCATTTTCAATGCTTATTTTTGATGGAAAAAAAGTTGCGTCTCTTCTAACAATTGCAATGCTTGACTGTGTTTCTTCATCAATTGCAACAATAATTCGCAACAGTCATTTCCGTTGCGAATACCCATGTCTCTTCATGTAACGTTTAAATTTGCAACGCTTGCGACAGTGATTCGCAACGGTCATTTCCATTGTAAGTACCTATGTCACAACGTTTAATTTTCAATGGCCATTTCTATTGGCAAAACTTCACGTCCCGTCAATTCATAACGGCTATTTCCATTTATAAACAGTTGCATCTATTCATATATTTGCAACAGTTATTTCTATTTGAAAATCATTCACTTTTGTGTGGCAAAAATAACACCATTCACTCTATTTGGACCCGCACCCGACCTGATTCAGTACGAGACAGGCGGACGGCGACGCGCACATGTTTGTTAATCATGGTCATTTAGGTTCTTCCCCTCGTATAAAATTATCTAACCCTAAGGGCCAATATAAGAAATGAGGATCTACTATTTAAGCATGGACATATGGTTATTTTTGACGATGGGGACTTATATCTTATTCACCATATTAAGATTTGTAACAATCTTTGCAAGTGCGGTTCAAAGGAAGATGAACTAAAAGATAAGCAAATCACCAAGAAGTTTAAAGGAGGATGTTGGGTCTATGGAGAGATTGGACACGCCTTTAAAGATTATAGTCACAAGAAGATGAGTAACAAATCAGTAGGAAATATAGTGGAAAATTTGAGTTCAAACATTGAGATATAAGTCAGATAATTTTAATATGGTGAACAAGATATAAGTCTTACATCGCCAAAAATAACCATGTGTCCATCCTTAAATAGTAAATCCTCATTCCTTATATTAGCCTTTAAGGTCCGATAATTTTGTACGAGGGGGAAGATCTATATGGCCATAGACTAACACATACGCATGCACCACCGCCCGCCTGTCCCATACTGAACCAGGCCGGGTCGGGTGCAGATTCAAAAATAAATGGACCGTGTTGTATTTCTGCTACATAAAAGTGAACGCTTTTCGAACAGAAATAATCGTTGCAAATATATGAATAGATGCGACTGTTTACAAATGAAAATTGTCGTTACGAAATGATTAGATGTGGCATTTTACCAATGGAAATGGTCATTGCAAATTAAACATTGCGACATAGGTATTCAGAACGGAAATGACCGTTGCAAATCACTGTTGCAAGCGTTGCAAATTTGAATGTTGCAAATGAAAAGACATGGATATTTGCAATGGAAATGGTCGTTGAGAATTACTGTTGCAATTGTTGAAGAGATGTGGCCAAGCATTGCAATTGTTAGAGGAGACACAATCTTTTTTCCAATAGAAATAAGCGTTGCAAATGCAAATTAAAGAGATACGACCTTTCCCGTGGAAACAACAATTGTGAATTAGTCTATAAATAGAGAAGGAAATATGATTATTTTCCTCACTTGGAAATTTCCAAATTATCTCTTCTTTCTACAAAAATCTAAACAGTCCTATAAATCACATAGAATATCATACACACCATGATCTCGAGTACATTATGTCTATTGTGTCTTGACTTTGAATAAAGTCCTAAGAAAATTGTCACGAAAGAGAAGCCTCAGATGAAATTTCCTTCTATATCACGGTTAGATTATATTTCTTGTAAATTTTATTTACATATATTACTACAATCTTTCCTATCAGAAGGTGTACCGTTTCTACGTAATAATGAAACAGTATTTATCATTGTTGTTTAACACAACACCTTGTTGTTGTCATTATTAATTTAATTTGTTGTTGTACATTCGTTACAACAACGATTATTGTTGGAAAAAAAATATTAAGATCATATTCCAAAATTCTGGAAATTTGATTTATAAACTTGTGTAAGAAGTTTATAATTGTTTCTTTTTTTTTGGTATACTAATCGTATAACAGAAGCAACATAGAATGCACTAAGATTGAATCATCATTGTCATTAACTTAGGCATCCATCTCTAGCGCTTGGATAGCCTTGCAACTGTCAACTCATCTGTCTACCAGTATTCTGTTGAATTTAGATGATTTAATTATTTGCTTAAGCAGTAAAGTATTAATCTAGTTGATATTATTAATCAATTATATTGTATGTGAGAAGATTTAACAGAATGTTTAGGAAGGAAACAAATTGGCCATCAAATAAATGAATTTATGAACGAGTAAAGAACCATATTTATGAATCCATTGATTTTGTAATATGTAAAATGAAAAGACTTTTGATGGAGTTTTGTTCACATAAAGAACCGTACAATGCAAGAAACATTTCATGACGATTAGACAAGTGATTTATGTATTCTTCAAGTATTTCCTTCATCTAAATAAAGGCATTCATCTTCTTGGTGAGTGTAAGAGTAAGCAATCATCGTTATCTTCTTCTTTCATAAACCCTAATTTCTGTAGTAAAATCAAATTAGAGGAAGCATAAAGAAGTCTTTGGAGAAATTTGTTTGTAATCATATGTTCTTTCCACTATGCGATCTATAATTTTATAATCACTACACCAAGTATGCTAATTAGGCTGTGTTTTTAACCGTATCTAAAACAGTTAGCACGGCAAAAAGCCGTATCAAAAAATGGCACATTAATTTTTTAGATACGGCTATAAACAGTATCTCAATAGAAATAACATACGACACTTAGCCGTATCTAAAGTGTACTCAGACACGGCCTTTGACCGTATCTAATTATATGTGTGTACACACACATACACACATATATATGTATATATATATATATATATGTATATATATATATATATAAACAGAAAATGTATCACATGTTTTTCATAACACAGCATATATACCACAATTTATACACAAGAATAACACAATTTATATATATACTCAAAGCATTATAAGACTTTCATAACACAAACGCAATGTATATGCGAACATATACAATAAAAGGACTGACAAAGATTTTCATCACATTACGAACTAACAAAAAAAGGTAAAAACATATCAGCCTGATAACTCCAATCGAGGCCGGGAAGATTGAGCGTACGTGCTGATCATGCTGATAAAATCTGTGACGGCCCGCCCCGCACCAGCCTGCATTTCCTCCGAAAGTGCGCTGTACACATGCCCAGCTAGTACAGAACGGTCGTCAGAAGAAAAGAAAGAAGGGAATGAACTAATCAAGGGACCTGTAGAATGTCTCACAGCGCATGGAATAAAATATATTAACAACATACTTGACATAAAACAGGTGAGACAGTGCATAAGCTGATAACTAAAATCAACATCAATCATCAGAGCAGCGGAAATCCATATACAGCTTATTACAATTTTCCAAATTTACTGTCTCTAAACAAAAGAAAGCTAAAGTAGAAGATACACCACCAATGCCCAAGCAGTGATCTTCAACAACACAGGAAGAATACTATACATATATATAACGTGGAAGCCTCCTGCTCGTCTCCGGATCATCTACCCGTGCATCACCAGCTAACCTGTCTCTAGTCTGCTCGTGTGAGCACCCAGAGTAATAAGAGGAGACATAAAACTCTGGGTCAGACATAAAGCCTGGTATGAGCGATAAGCATAAAAACAGAATAATAACAGGTATACTAAACCATACCTGAACCTGAACCTGCAACCAAAGAGTTAGTACCACATACCGTACAACACTCTAAGGTGCCATAATAAATAGTGTAAGAATACGGGGGTGGGGTGTACATGTCACAATGATAACAAACAAATCATCCATAGCAACCAGCCTCACATCTCTCGCTCAGTGCGTAAAGCATACGATATCTACCACTTTGGAACACTAGACAAACTGAGGTAACGACGAATCCCGACTTGTAGAAACCCTGCTGTGACCAAGCCAAACACTTGGAGTCATGACCAAACATTTCAATGACCCACTTCATTGGTCGTAGCCCTTGATTCTACCAATGCCATAATGGCCCTGAATCCGCCTTCGTACCTCCTACCATAGTGGTCCAAAGCTATAGACATCGATAACCCCTTAACACGCGTCCCGCAGCAAAGCCCAACCACGAAGCGAACTCATTGATTCCCATCTGAATCTTGAGCTCTAACTTCTCATTTGGACTTCCTTTGCATCTCGGGTTTGGTCGAATTGGAGTGGGTCTTCAGAAGAGTCATCACGTAGTAGTAATAGCCCACGTACGGTTCGGTTCGGTGCTCCTCGTCTAGCTCGGTTCGGTTCGGTGTAATCTTTCTGATTGGTTCGGTTCGGTGGTCCTTCACTTCGGGTCGGGTACTTCACTTCGGGTCGGGTACTTCACTTCCAGTTTTCTCCGATCGGCTCCCTCGTTTTCCATCTACTCCGATCCGATCCGCTCCCGTTCTCCACCTACTCCGATCCGATCCGCTCCCTTCGCCTTGCTCCAGTCGTAGCCTTCCACTCTTGAGTCGATCCGATCTGGTCTCCATATTTCTTCCGATCTGATCCCCTTGTCCACTCCAACTCTAAGCAAAAGGCCTTCCTTCTCGCCGAGCCTCCTATGTGCCAAACTCCAGTTCGGGTCGGGTTTCATGCCCAGTTCACATATCCGATCCGAGCCCTCACCCGATCCGATCCGGTTCGGAACCTGCACACTTCTGCAACTTTCCAGCGAGCTTTCTACGCCATTCGACGACGTTTTCGACCAATTTAACTATTCCAACCAATCATAAAACATACCATAGAGTCATAGCAACATGTAATAGCAATCACAAACAGCAAACAACAATCCAAATGAATCAAAATGGATCAAAAGTGACTAAAACTTCATATTTTCCCATAGCATGTTTAAGTAGAACTAATCATAGGGTTAACAAAACTTAATCAAATCGAACCAAATTTCTAACAGAAGCATAAAATATTATTTAAGAATTTCTAAACATTTTTCCAGAATTTATTAGTGTATAAATTCGCTAATCTTCACTAATCACCCTTAATTAACTGTAATTAGTGTCAAAACGGTGCTATCACTCACCTTTGCCACAACTAGAACCCCAAAACTGAAATATTCTCTGATTTGGCGCTGTTCCCAATCTTACACAGCAGCTCTACCTCGGTTCTCGTGCTAATACTCCTTGGTTTGATGTTTGCTAAGTCTAATCTTCAATTAAAAAGTGATTAAGAGGTGTTTTGAAGAGATTTAGAGGGTGGAGGCCATGGCTAGGTTAAGAGGAATGAATAGTGACGGCTGAAAAATGAGAAAAAGGTATTCTCCAAACCCTAACAGCCCTTTTAAACTCCTAATCCCGAAATTTCCCTTTGGGCCTAGCTGTTAATCACCCGGTTAAGCCCAATTAAGTTGTTTTTCACCATCTGAAACTTGTTTCAGCCATATCTCCCAAACGGTAAGTCCGTTTGGCTAATGTGACCACTCTACGGAAAGAGAAACCATCATCCGAAGCCAATGGAAGTGGTTTCAGGTCAAAATTCATTTCCAGTCAAAAGTTATGGCTAAAACAGTGCCAACTAGGGGTAAAATGGTCATTTAAAAATCGGGAAAAATCATGAACATGGGAAATGACCCCAATAGTCGTCCCCCAAAGTTACATGACCATACGACTTCGTATGTGAAAGAAATAAATATTCTACGATCCTATGATGCGTAGAATGCGGGTCGTTACACTCTCCCCCCCTTAAGAAATTTCGTCCCCGAAATTCCTTAACCCAAAACATACAAAGGATCCCGCATGCCTAACAACCACATACAACAATCAATCGTGCAAAACAAGCAAACAAGCCTATCCTAGCATGCGGAAAACTAAATCGAAGTCAATATCTTACCAGGCAAAGAGTTCTGGGTGTGTCTTCCTAATGTCCTCCTCTGTCTCCCAAGTACAATCATTCTCGTCCTCGCTCCACTGTACCTTGACTAGCTTCACTGCCTTCCTTCGAATTTGCTTCAAGTCGTGCGCGACAATACGGGCCGGCTTACGGTTCCCAACCGCTTCGGGTTCTACTTCGAAGTCCTCTAACTGATCAGGTGAAATAGTCGTATCTGAGTCGTGAACGAACTTCCTTAGTTGGGAAACATGAAATACATTATGAACTCCCGCCATCTTCTCTGGTAAGTCAATTCTATATGCCAAATTCCCGACTAGTTCAAGAACAGGGAATGGGCCAACGAATCTTGGTGCCAACTTGCCTCTCCTGCCAAATCGTATTACGCTCTTCAACGGAGAGATCTTGACAAACACCAAGTCACCAACGGAGAATTTTAAGTCTCTTTTTCTCTTATCAGCATAACTTTTCTGCCTATCTTGGGCTGCCTTCATTCGTTGTTGAATGATCTTGATCTTATCTGAAGTTTCCCTCACCATATCTGGTCCAAGCATAAACTTCTCGCCAGTCTCTATCCAACATGATGGTGAGTTACATGGTCTTCCGTTCAGAGCTTCAAACGGAGCCATACCGATACTGGATTGGTAGCTATTATTATATGCAAACTCTACTAGATGCAAATGGTCATCCCATGATCCACCAAAATCCAATATACATGCTCTCAAGAGGTCTTCCAAAATACGGTTCACCCTCTCCGTCTGACCGTCGGTCTGAGGATGATATGCGGTACTGAGATGTAACTCTGACCCTAGAGCCTCTTGTAAGCTCTTCCAAAACCCACTAGTGAACAACGGGTCTCGGTCGCTCACAATGCTTTTAGGTACTCCACGAAATCTCACTACCCACTTCATATACAATTCTGCTAACTTAGCTGCCGTTCTGGTCGATTTGACTGGTATAAATCTTGCACTTTTAGTCAGTCGATCTACAATTACCCAAATGCTATCATGTCCCGATCTAGTCCTTGGTAAACCATCAATGAAATCCATCGAGACTTGCTCCCATTTCCATTCGGGAATTTCTAAAGGCTGTAACAACCCACTAGGCTTCTTTTATTCGGCTTTAACTAGCTGGCAATTCATGCACTTGGATATAAACTTCCCAACGTCTCTTTTCATCCCTTCCCAATAGTAAGTCTGCTTCATATCTCGATACATCTTATTACCACCGGGGTGTATAGTCAGCTTTGAGTGATGACATTCTCTAAGCACTTCATCTCTCAATCCATTGACATTGGGTACAACAAGCTTTCCATTCTTTCTAAGCCATCCATCTCGATCAAGCCCATACTTGTTCATCTCCTCATCGATACCCATCTTTAACTTGGAGATGATTTCCAATAGGTTAGGATCGTCCCTCTGACTAGAGCCGATCCGCTCAATTAAAGTGGGTCTGATCGTCAAACTTGCTAACATTTCTGGATCCAATTCGCACTTTGGTCTGAAATCAAACCCCGCGATATACTCCAGTTGCTTCCATTCAAGGAACATAGCCCCTAGGCTGGCATGTCTTCTACTCAATGCATCAGCCACCGCATTGCCCTTTCCCGGTGTGTATGCGATGTCAAAATCATAGGAAGCTAAGAACTCTAACCATCTCTGCTGACGGAGATTCAGACCTTTCTGAGAGAAGAGATACTTTAACGACTTATGATCTGTAAACAGCTCAAATCTTTCTCCCAAGAGATAGTGTCTCCATATCTTTAACGCGAACACGATCGCTGCCAATTCTAAATCATGGGTAGGGTATCTTCTCTTGTGCGGTTTCAATTGCCGACTTGCATATGCTACAACCCTACCGCCTTGCATCAATACAGCGCCCAGTCCGGTACCACAGGCATCCGTGTATACCGTCATCTCTTCATCCCCTTTAGGAATGACTAACACTGGTGCGCTTGTCAACTTGTCCTTTAGATTTTTAAATGCATTCTCGCACCTTTCATCCCAGACAAAAGCTTGATTCTTCTTGGTCAACTGGGTCAATGGTGATGCTATCTTGGAGAAACCTTGGATAAACTTACGATAATATCCAGCTAATCCCAAGAAGCTTCTCACATCTGTTGCATTCTTGGGCGTAGGCCAATCTTGTACCGTAGCCACCTTTGCTGGGTCCACGGCAATACCGTTCTCTGATACAACATGGCCCAAGAACCTCACTTCCCTCTTCCAGAAGTGACACTTAGAAAACTTGGCTTTCAATTGGTGTTTTCTCAACACCTCCATCGCTACTCTTAGATGTTCCTTGTGTTCTTCCTCTGTCCTCGAATAGACCAAAATATCATCAACGAACACAAGGACAGACTTATTCAACTGATCTCTGAATACCCTATTCATAAGATCCACAAAATATGCCGGGGCATTAGTCAGCCCAAATGGCATAACCAACCATTCATAAAATCCAGACGGCGTTCGAAATGCCGTTTTAGCTATACTCTCAGCTTCCACTCTAAGCTGATGAAAACCTGTCGCGAGATCCAACTGAGAGAACACTCTCGCGCCACTCAACTGATCGAACAAATCATCTATCCGCGGGAGAGGATACTTGTTCTTCCTCGTCACTTTATTCAACTCGCGGTAGTCTACACACAAACAAAGGGAACCATCCGCCTTGGTAGCAAACACAACTGGTGCTCCCCATTCAGAAACACTCCTTCTGATAAATCCCTTCTTCAAAAGATCGCTGACTTGCACCTCGAGCTCTCGCTGCTCCCTTGGTGCCATACGACGAAGTGGCATCACTATAGGCCTGGCATCCTTTACCAAATCAATACGGAACTCAATCTCTCGGTGTGGTGGAAGTCCGGTTACTTCTTCGAAAACATCCGGATACTGGCCAACTACGGGCAAACCTGACAACTCACTATGCGGAATGTCGAGGGAGTTTAGAAAACTAGCCAATACCCCCTTACTGGGTAGACCACCAAACACTATCCTCCGCCCATCATCCGCTCTAGCTGTCACCAAAAAGCCCTCACAGTCTACCACCACCCCGTATCTTTGGAGCCAATCTACTCCCAAAATAATGCCAAACCCAGTAAAGCCCAAAACAAAGCAATCACAAACAAACATGCATCCATGACTCGATAAGACCACATTACGACAAATCATGCTAAGGCTAGTCGAACCACCAATCGGGTTCGTCACTACTAAAGGTCTATCGACAATCTCGGGCTCCAATCCCAACCTATCTACCAGGTCACTAGATATGAAAGAACTGGAAGCTCCGGTATCAAACAAAACTCTAACAGAAACATCATAAACAGAAAGCATACCTTGAATGACGACATTCTTTCCCTTCTCCGCCGCAGTTGGGGCATTCGACGAAGAAGGAATAGCATTGAGAGCATATGCTTTCACCATTTGCTTTTCTTTAGGGGGTTGCAGACACTTGTCCTTGTGATGTCCCATTTGGCCACAGTTGAAGCACTTCCTATCCGCTGGCTTGGCCCGACAATTACTAGCATAATGGCCCTTCTTACCACAGCTGAAGCACTCCACATCTTGCTTGTTCTTTTTCTTCTGGCCATCCTTAGCTTGGTTCTGCTTTCTCTTATTCTGGGAACCACCCTTGCCTCCACCACTTGCTTGTGGCTTTGGCTCATCTGCGGATGCAACCTCAGTCTTTGGTTTAGGGTAGAGACTTTCCGATCTTAGTGCTTTCCCCACAATCGATTCAAACGTCTCATCGATGTGGTTAATAAGTTTTTCCCCCAAGTACTGATCCAAACCAGTTATGAATTTCTCATTCTTTTTCTCGGCAGTATCAATAAGAGATAACCCATATTTTGACAAAGTGTCAAATTCAGCAATGTACTCCGAGACAGCTCTGCCATTCTGCTTGAGCTCCAAGAACTTCTTAAACAGCACTGACTTCTGAGCAGCTGGAATGAACTTCTCACTAAAGCGAGCCTTAAACTGCTCCCAAGTAATCTGATCTTCGGGAGTAGCTGCCTTTATAGCATTCCACCAATTCATTGCCCGCCCTTGCAGCTGACGGGACGCTAGCTTTCTTTTCATCGCATCCTCGATACCCAAATCCTCGAAGATACGTTCGCAACTATCCAACCAATCCTGAACATCCGTAGCCGACTCCTTTCCATGGAACGGCTTCCCACCAAGGCTAGTATAATCCTTATTCAGCTTGGCGAAGTCGACTCTTGGTGCCTGCACTACTGGACCACCACCATTTCCACCATTGGGGGCTGCCCTCTGTACATCTCTAAGCATCTCTCTCATGAGGTCAGTAAACATCGTCCTCATGTCAGCAGCATTCCCATTATTGGCTCCCCTACCAGCACCTCTAGTATATCGGCTCATCGTCAATCTGAAAAAGGAAACGATTAACGACTCCATAGTGGTGCTAGTGCAGTACGACTTCATCTTTGTACTACTAATAGTATATATATATAGCTTTTAAAAATTAAAATAATCACAAATACGCTCTCTCGTACACGTATATTATCTCTCCCTGATAACTTCCCTAGGTTAACTACGCAACCTAGCGCTCTGATACCAAATGTGACGGCCCACCCCGCACCAGCCTGCATTTCCTCCGAAAGTGCGCTGTACATATGCCCAGCTAGTACAGAACGGTCGTCAGAAGAAAAGAAAGAAGGGAATGAACTAATCAAGGGACCTGTAGAATGTCTCACAGCGCATGGAATAAAATATATTAACAACATACTTGACATAAAACAGGTGAGACAGTGCATAAGCTGATAACTAAAATCAACATCAATCATCAGAGCAGCGGAAATCCATATACAGCTTATTACAATTTTCCAAATTTACTGTCTCTAAACAAAAGAAAGCTAAAGTAGAAGATACGCCACCAATGCCCAAGCAGTGATCTTCAACAACACAGGAAGAATACTATACATATATATAACGTGGAAGCCTCCTGCTCGTCTCCGGATCATCTACCCGTGCATCACCAGCTAACCTGTCTCTAGTCTGCTCGTGTGAGCACCCAGAGTAATAAGAGGAGACATAAAACTCTGGGTCAGACATAAAGCCTGGTATGAGCGATAAGCATAAAAACAGAATAATAACAGGTATACTAAACCATACCTGAACCTGGACCTGCAACCAAAGAGTTGGTACCACATACCGTACAACACTCTAAGGTGCCATAATAAATAGTGTAAGAATACGGGGGTGGGGTGTACATGTCACAATGATAACAAACAAATCATCCATAGCAACCAGCCTCACATCTCTCGCTCAGTGCGTAAAGCATACGATATCTACCACTTTGGAACACTAGACAAACTGAGGTAACGACGAATCCCGACTTGTAGAAACCCTGCTGTGACCAAGCCAAACACTTGGAGTCATGACCAAACATTTCAATGACCCACTTCATTGGTCGTAGCCCTTGATTCTACCAATGCCATAATGGCCCTGAATCCGCCTTCGTACCTCCTACCATAGTGGTCCAAAGCTATAGACATCGATAACCCCTTAACACGCGTCCCGCAGCAAAGCCCAACCACGAAGCAAACTCATCGATTCCCATCTGAATCTTGAGCTCTAACTTCTCATTTGGACTTCCTTTGCATCTCGGGTTTGGTCGAATTGGAGTGGGTCTTCAGAAGAGTCATCACGTAGTAGTAATAGCCCACGTACGGTTCGGTTCGGTGCTCCTCGTCTAGCTCGGTTCGGTTCGGTGTAATCTTTCTGATTGGTTCGGTTCGGTGGTCCTTCACTTCGGGTCGGGTACTTCACTTCGGGTCGGGTACTTAACTTCCAGTTTTCTCCGATCGGCTCCCTCGTTTTCCATCTACTCCGATCCGATCCTCTCCCGTTCTCCACCTACTCCGATCCGATCCGCTCCCTTCGCCTTGCTCCAGTCGTAGCCTTCCACTCTTGAGTCGATCCGATCTGGTCTCCATATTTCTTCCGATCCGATCCCCTTGTCCACTCCAACTCTAAGCAAAAGGCCTTCCTTCTCGCCGAGCCTCCTATGTGCCAAACTCCAGTTCGGGTCGGGTTTCATGCCCAGTTCACATATCCGATCCGAGCCCTCACCCGATCCGATCCGGTTCGGAACCTGCACACTTCTGCAACTTTCCAGCGAGCTTTCTACGCCATTCGACGACGTTTTCGACCAATTTAACTATTCCAACCAATCATAAAACATACCATAGAGTCATAGCAACATGTAATAGCAATCACAAACAGCAAACAACAATCCAAATGAATCAAAATGGATCAAAAGTGACTAAAACTTCATATTTTCCCATAGCATGTTTAAGTAGAACTAATCATAGGGTTAACAAAACTTAATCAAATCGAACCAAATTTCTAACAGAAGCATAAAATATTATTTAAGAATTTCTAAACATTTTTCCAGAATTTATTAGTGTATAAATTCGCTAATCTTCACTAATCACCCTTAATTAACTGTAATTAGTGTCAAAACGGTGCTATCACTCACCTTTGCCACAACTAGAACCCCAAAACTGAAATATTCTCTGATTTGGCGCTGTTCCCAATCTTACACAGCAGCTCTACCTCGGTTCTCGTGCTAATACTCCTTGGTTTGATGTTTGCTAAGTCTAATCTTCAATTAAAAAGTGATTAAGAGGTGTTTTGAAGAGATTTAGAGGGTGGAGGCCATGGCTAGGTTAAGAGGAATGAATAGTGACGGCTGAAAAATGAGAAAAAGGTATTCTCCAAACCCTAACAGCCCTTTTAAACTCCTAATCCCGAAATTTCCCTTTGGGCCTAGCTGTTAATCACCCGGTTAAGCCCAATTAAGCTGTTTTTCACCATCTGAAACTTGTTTCAGCCATATCTCCCAAACGGTAAGTCCGTTTGGCTAATGTGACCACTCTACGGAAAGAGAAACCATCATCCGAAGCCAATGGAAGTGGTTTCAGGTTAAAATTCATTTCCAGTCAAAAGTTATGGCTAAAACAGTGCCAACTAGGGGTAAAATGGTCATTTAAAAATCGGGAAAAATCATGAACATGGGAAATGACCCCAATAGTCGTCCCCAAAGTTACATGACCATACGACTTCGTATGTGAAAGAAATAAATATTCTACGATCCTATGATGCGTAGAATGCGGGTCGTTACAAAATCCATGTGTTTGCTGTAAATCAAAGCAGTTTATTATAAGAATAAGCTAGATGATGCTGATAAAGTTTTATAACAGCATAAATATTTATATATACATAGTTTAAAACAAAAGCTTAAAAGGCCAACCTGATGATTGACAACAAAACTGAAACGTGATAGCCAGCCGAATTCCAGCAGCACAAAAGCACCAAAATCTACAGGAAAAAAGAAGTAATTTTTTGCCTGATTGCAAAACTAGTCGACACCAATACCAACCTAGTCGACTCAACTAGTTGACTAATTTCTACCCATGCGCCCGAAGTTCGTAAAGGCAAGTCGAGACTTCATGTCGATGATTCGATCTAGATTAGTCGATGACTAGTCGCGACTAGTCTAGCGTCGTACTAATAACAGTAAGGGCATATCATGTCTTTGTGTTTGTGTGTGCATATTAGTCAATTGTTTCTATAACATGTTTATGATGTTACTGACATGATTTCATGAACTAGTAATCTAGAAACATACAAGCATCTCGCATGCTTTGTGGTTTAACGTGATCTTCAACATCGTATATAGGCGATACGTCCCCCCACTTTTTCTGTTTTCTCCAACAGGACTGCATATAAATTCATTAAACAAGTTACAAATACTTCACTGGATAGGAGATCGACATTGTAACTCACTGTGACTGAGATGCAAACATGAATACAGATATAAGTGTATGTCAATCAGTGTGTTTGTGTAGTCAATCGGTATATGTTTCAAAGATGAATGAAATGTAAGTTGTTAAAAATGCAAACCCTAAAAAAAACACCTGAACTATAGTCGATCTGCAACACCGGTAGTTCGTACCCTAACATACATAACATCCTCCTATATATACACACACAAAAAGGAACAAATAAAACTACCATATGCGGAAACATACATATGGGCATGGTTTTACCAAGGTATTATTCGTGCACACACAACAGGTCCATTTATTTCTTATGTAAGATACTACATAGAGATAAGTGTAAAATAATATATACTTGCTCCAACGTCTAATGATATCAAATCATCATCTTCAGATGACACACATACTCGACTTTCTGATTAAGAATTTAGTGGGCGATCCACCAGGTGGATGCATTTTAGCTCACACGCAGGGTCAGTAATACATGCTTATTAGCTTCATTTAAATGTCGAATGCCGCTTCACTTAACCTTTGGAAAAGCTGCTTTCACTTGCAACTTTCAGTTTCTTTGAAGCAGACTGTGTAGTGCAAGTTAACTTACACTACAGTCTGCTACAAAGTAGGGGAAAGTTGCCAGTGAAAGCAGCTTTTTACTAAGGTTAAGTGCAGCAACATCCGTCATTTGGATAAAGCTAATAGGCATGGATACCCGACCCTACGCGTGAGCTAAAATGTATCCACCTAGTGGATCACCCATTAAAATATTAATCAGAAAGTTGAGTAATCATCCATCTACCAAAATTTTCAGCAAACCTATTAATATATTTTCAGTAAACTTGTTATCTCTCAAAACAAAGTAAACTTGTTATAAGATAACCCAATTTAAATTTCAAGCATAAGACAAACAAACAGTCAAATGACGATTAAATCATGGTTAAATATTGAACTATAATTATCCATTTGCTCAGTTTCCACCACATCAGGTAATATATTATGTCCGTTTGCAATTTTTGACATCAAAGCTATAATTATACGACTATATTCTTGGCTTGTCATTAGTTTAAGAAATGGACAACAAATAGTCAAATGACTATTGTAAATAGAATCAGATTATTTGTTGTCGAAGGAGAGGGCTAGGGACACAGATTATACATACAAGTTTCCACTAGCAATTCAGATGTGTTTTACATTATCATAAAACATGATTTAAATTTGATTTCTCTGATTCTAGGGTATAACCACAGATCCATCCCTTACACAAAGTAGCAATCAACTAACACACTAATACATACTAATTCAATTGAAACAGCTAACACACTAACACAAAGTAGCAATCATCTAACACACAAAAATTTCAACTTGTTCCCTACTATCAGGCATGCATGTCACAATTCAATTGAAACACATACCTGTTATCGAAGGAGAGGGCTAAGGACCAAGGGTTGCTGCGTTTTTGTCGAAGGAGAGGGTTGTTTGTTTCTGTCAAAGGAGGAGATTCCAAAGAAATGTAGAGGCACTATTTGGCGACCGAAAACTCTAATTTGGGTTTTCGGTCACCATTAAAGTAAAACAAAGAGAAAAGGGAGCAGCCAAATTTTTTATTCCGAGTCCCTAATGGAATGTACAATATGATACGCATTCGATTTGGCCTAAAACCGTATCAAATTAACTGATCCGGAGCTTTCTTGATGGACGGTCAGATTTAGGGTGTTTAGGGCGGTGTGGATCGCAAAATGTAGCTTGATACAGATCTGAGCACTATCAAATATGATACGGCTATAACCTTTATTTTATCTCTGCAGCGTTGTGTGCCAAATTGGTTGTTATGGTGTAGTGAATTTCTCTTATATAGTTATATTCCACACCTAAAAATGGAGTTATTAAAAAGACTGACATATAGTAAGAGAAAACTCCCGTACAATAGATAAAAATAAAAATGTCATTCAATCCTAAAAGACTAAGGGTGCGTTCTCTTTCTATTCTTTGTTTTCGGTTTTCGTACGTATAAAGGTACGAATAATGCACACATATCGTGGAAAACGATCATTTTATAAAACGAAGTTAACACACAAAACAAAAAAAAAACTTTTTATCATTTTCCGTATTTTAAGAAACAACAGAAGAACGACGTCAGATTCATCCATCATCATCCTTCATACCTTCCATCTCCCCTCCGTCTTTAGTCTGTCACCTCCATTACACTTCAAATCTTTGCATCTTTCAAAATTAACGTTGAAAACTCAAAACTCAAAATATAAAATAAACCAAACACTACCGAAAGTCCTTTGTTTGATGGTTATTTTTTGTTGCATGCAAACATATATAACATGTGACGACTTTTTATGTTTTCAAGGAACATATAATTTACATAAATTTCTATGGTTTTAGGCTCTTCTTACACAACGACTAGTACACCATTAATTATCAACGTTTTACATATGCGACTTTATAGTCAGCTTATCGTATGGTGCGTAATATATAGAAGCTCAAGCAAATTGCTTCAGGTTTATTATTGAGAAAACGACCTTGAAAGCTTGAAGGGGACATGACGATGAATAGTAATAGGAGGTCATGATAATTTAGTGTTTGGACCATTTCCCTCGTGAACAAATAGTTGGGACAAAACACAGTCAGTAGTCGAGTCAAAAACACTATCTGTATGTCGGGGGTACGTAGATATATGTTCATGCATGATACATGTAGTTGGGTATATATGTTCACATTTGTTTCGATTTGCTGAGTTGATATCTGCATGGCACGTAGAAACTGCATGCATGTTTATTCAAGCTTTCATTGGTACACACAAACTCAGGTATAAATTGCGTAGATTGACTGACTTCTTGTATGTACAGTTATATTCGGTTTAGGTAGGCGATGTAGGTCCATCCCATTGGCTTTAACAGTTATATTCTTGTATGTCCTTAATCCATCAACTATTTATGGGTTGTCCAATGCGACTAAGTATGACATTTATTTTTGATCAGTGATCATGACATACGATGAATGAGCTCGACGTGCCTACATTTGCATCCACCGTTTAGAACCACGCCACTGGAACGAACAGTCACTGACATCAACGGTTTCATCGTATTCCCTTGCTAATAAACTTCTTCCTCTCCGTCCCCATCTCCACCACGAATTTCGAACACGTCAAGCTATTCTGAACTGCTTCAAGCATGTGTTCTTTCAGATTTTTCTTATTGCATTCTTTACTTTACAACATGTCTACGGCTTCCTTCGACTTCACCAACTTTGGAGCCATGGCCGACTGGATTGGAGAAAGCATAATGATTTTTGTTGATCTGTGCAACAAGATGATTAACATTTGTGTACATAATGCCGGCTTTGGGAACATTTAAATAGGCTATCTAAACAGGATATTTTGTTAAATTGTGAACCGGTTTACCATTTAAATAGGCTATCTAAAAGGAACATTTAAACGGAAGGTTTTAACTTATACGTACTTTTAATTGTTATATGATCAATAAATGTATTTTAACTATTGTAATACGCTCATGGCCTCACCTTTTATCTATGGTCTACTCGACTCCGTCTATCGCCTCTTTTTTTTTTGTTCTTTTTTTTTTTCTGTGATCTACGCTAAGTGTGATCGACTTGAGATATTAACTCTTTGGTCCGGCATACTTGCGCTCTTTCTGACTTAAGTTTTGGGGTTTCTGTTCTGGGAAACGACTTTAATATAGTCGTCTTCCAAGCAGAGAAATGGGGAGGCAACTCTATTAACCGGGCTTCGGTAGCAGATTTCAATGCCTTCATTGTTAGTTCGGGTCTTTCTGATGTTTCTTTGGTCAGATCAGCCTTTACTTGGTGTAACAAGCAGGATGAGCCTAACCGAAATCTTTCCAGACATGACAGAGTATTTGGTTCGGAAGGTTGGTTCAACCTTACTTTCACGTACTCTGTCTCCCATCCTCATCGTACATTCTCGGATCATACTCCTATGATTCTTCGCTGCTCTTCTTTATCCCTTTCTGGCCCATCTTCTTTTAGGTTCCAGAGTATGTGGAGATCCCATCATTCTCCTTCTGTGGCAACGATGTTCTCCTTCTGTGGCGGTCTCTGATCTTTCCTTTTTAGCTCTCATTCCCAGACTTGTCCTTCCTTGGGATAGTGTGGACCTTGTCGTATCTCCTTCCACGGAAGAGATACATGCTTGCGTCTTTGCATTTAGTAAGAACAGTGTAAGTGGACCTGATGGGTTCAACTGGGTCTTTAGTGTCTGGCCGATTATCCAGGCGGATTTTTGTTTGGCTATTCAGTTTTTGTTCTCTAGGGGAGCTCTTTCTTGTGGTTGGTCCTTCACCAACTTGGTCCTTATTCCAAAGTGCGAGAATCCTCGCTCATGCACGGATTTTTGCACCATCAGCTTATGTACTTTCTCTAACAAGGTTATCTCTAATGTATTAACCACTAGGTTAGCACCTTTTCTGGAGCTTATTGTCTACTCTTCTCAAGCGAGGTTTCTAAAAGGACGTTTGATCACAGACAACGTCCCTCTAGCTCAGGATCTTATCGACCGGAAGGTCAAAGGTTCTAACGTGGCTGTTAAGTTGGACTTGACCAAGGCTTATGACCACATGTCCTAGTTTTTTGTCATCAAAGTTCTGAGGATTTTCGGCTTTCCGAAATCCCTTGTCGATATCATATGGAGACTCATCTTCAACTGTTGGTTCTCTCCAATCTCATCAACGGTCGGCCAATGAGTTTTTCAAGGCGGGAAGGGGACTTCGTCAAGGAGACCCCATTCACCTACTCTTTTCTTCATTGTTGCCGAGGCGTTCATTCGTGGATTGCATTTCCTTACGATAGCTAGTCAGATTCAGCAGTTTGGCATTCCTCGTGGTTGCCCGCTTATCTCGTCCTTACCGTTCGCTGATGACATTATCATTTTTACTACTGGTGTTCGTCGCTCTATCCCCGTCTTCTTTGTTTCATTCAGCAGTACGGGAGGAGTTCTGGCCAGCTCGTTAATTCTACTAAAAGCTGCTTCGTGCCAGCGAAAGACTTATCACCAGTTATATCTTCTTGGATTGAAGCCTTAACCGATTTCAATGCTTCCTCCCTTCCCTTACCTTACATAGGTATTGTCCTTTACCGAGTTAAGAAGTTTAGTGTCATTTTTGATCCTTGGACTGACAAAGCAAGAGGGTAAGATCATTCGTTGAAATGCATCTCTCCTATCTCAAGCAGGTAGGCAAGTTCTCATAAAGTTTGTTTTGGACTCTATAAGATTACATGTCTTTGCCGCTATGACTCCAACTGATTCCTGCTTCTGTTCTTATCGTTCGTTGGCATCGTCCTTTTTTTGGGTTAAAAGGACAATGCGCATCGACACCATTTGATTTCGTGGGTCGTCATTTGTCGTCCAAAAGGTGAGGGGGGATTGGGTCTTCGTAATCCAAAGGATATCTGCACTACTTTTTCTTGCAAGCTGTGGGATAGATTTGGAGCGAACAATTCCTTGTGGGCAACGTTCCTCCATGCTAAGCATCACATGATATCGGGAGTGAATTACACCGGAGTTTCGTCTTACGCACGTGGAAACGAATGCAATCCATTAAATCCTTTTCAGACTCACATGATGATGGATCCGGATGGGATGGTAGTCCTTTCTCGATTAAGGCGGCGTGGAGTTCGGCTAGGACCCTGACTCCACGTCTCCATCTTTTGTCTTTCATCTGGGATATTCGATTGCCTCCGAAAATTTCTCTTTTTATGTAAAGAACCCTTCATGAAGGGTTACCACTAGACGAGAACATTTAGAGAATTGGCATCCATATCGTGTTTTGTTGTAGATGTTGTGGAAACCATTGCTCAGTTGTTTTTTTCGTAGCTATTCTGCTATTGATGTCTAGAATTTCTTCATAAACCTAATTGGTCTTTGAGGCATCTCATTTCCCTTTCTGATTTACTGAGATACTGGTGGGCCGGTATCTCAGGTAAATCAATTCGCTCGATCCTTTTTTGTCTCATTCCTTGTCTTATCTGCTGGTATATATGACACTCGCAGAGTAAGGCAATTTTTGAGGATGTTTCTATGGATCCATCTACTATCATTAGGCCGGTAAGGAAAGATGTTTTCCTTGCATTCCGTGATAGTCCATTTAGAGTGATTGGCTCCCGTTCGCGGAGGCTGGCGGGTATTTTTGCTGTTACTACAGCACCGCCTACCACAAGAGCAGGGGTCGGCTGAATCCTCTCTCGCGTTTGTGAGAGCGGGTGCTTCTACCACTCTCCTCTCTTCACCTTCACCTCACCCCCTCCCCCGTTTATTTTTAATGTTGTTTGCTAATGTTGTAGGTCCTGCTTTTTAATTTGGGTCCTTTTCAGATTGTCTCTTTATGGGGTTTTAGGGAGCGGAAGTTGCATTTCTTGAGCTTGATTGGAGATGGAGCAGTGGGTTGGAGTTGGATTCCTCGACTGTGTTTTGGGATTCCTAATGCATCAGTTTTTCTCTACAACACCAGTCGATAGGTCTTTATTTTGGCATTTGACGGGTGTCTAGTTTGGGGTCTTTATTTGGTGTACCCTACTGTCTTGTGTATGCACATATTATGTAGCCTGTTCAACAAATCTGTTTTTGTGAGCCGTTGGAGAATGACTTGATTATCCCTTTTGTTATATATATATATATATATATCTTTTCATTAAAAAAATAATGTAATATGCATATAATAATTTAAAATAAACAAATACAGTCATAACAACAAATTTATTACTATTACCAGCAGAGCAATCGATTACAAATCTCAAACCAAACAAACACACAACAACAAACCAAACCGAACAAACAAAAAACAACAAATCAAACAAAATACATAAGTATTAATGTTGACCATCGCTTAACCTTCTCACATTATAATTAAAATAACCAATCAAATTTAGCTGACCAAGTGTCGTCAACATATCTAAAAATCACGGGATCGGTGCCAAAAATCTCAGCAAGCTCCCACCATTGAACGTCCATAACGCTACCCAACGTAGAAAAGGAATGGTCCACTGTCTCGTTGAAGTGTTCAGTCGGAACAAAAGACGTTATCGTCACGACTGTCGTAAGCCTGTTAGATGTCGAACGTCTCAGTGTAGCTCATGAACTCTCACAAATCATCCAATTGCTATAGAGAGATGTGTTTGCAGCAGCGAACGAATGGGGCGAGGCACGACCTTAGGAGGTTGTAAAATCCCTAATTTTATTAAAATATTATCCAAGAATTTAATTAAAGGATTAAATAAGAATAATATAATGGCTGAGGGAACGATATTTGTGCCTAATAAGTTAATTAGAAGGTTGGCTTTTCAAACAAATAAACTAAGTAAAGTATGCACAAGAAAGGGATATTATCAAAGCATTTTCACATATATACAAGTATAATTTGTTTTGCGATAGTAAAAATGGGCATTTTATCAAAGCATTTTTGGTTATGTTTGGAAGTAGTGGAAACAAGGTATTTTAGCGAAGTACTTTAATTAGCGGAGAATGTGTTTATGGATTGTAGACGGACAATTTTAATTTTGGTTTTCAATTTAATTGATTTATGGATAATTAATTTATTATTTGTTTTAAATAAATAATTTACAAAAATAAATAAATTAATTAGTAATTTATAAATTACTCTGATTCAGTTCAAAAATACTACATTACGTAGAGCACATCGATATGATCGCAATGCAAATTATCGCATCTCAAACGTATCTCATTTTCCCAAGTTATTAGTTTTTGAAATTTATAAAAAAATTAAATTTATTAATTAAGTTTAATTAAACATCAAAACGCAACAAATTCTGAAATTGGCCATAATTCCTGTTTTCTCTTTTGACGCGTCGAAAGAGGAAACGGGGAATTTCCTCTGTAGCGGAAGCCCCATTAGTGGAATACTTAAACAGAGTATTTAAAAAAAACAAAAAAACAAAAAACAGGAAATGGGTTTGCAGTTTAAAACAGAGTATTTAAACAAAGCATTTAAACAGGATGTTTTGATTTTTATGCACTTTTAATTGTTATGTAAATATATTTTATTTACAATGTTTACAACACACACAGATATCATCTACCATAAGCCACAACACATATACATATTTACATATCAAATACCAGTATACCAATCTAACAACTCAAACATCAGAACTATATTCAGCAATCAAGCTCCATTGCTAATCTGTAAAGCTTTCAGTATCCCCGTATTAAGCTCCAAAAACAGCTCGTTAGCATTCATACAACAATGACCGAAGGTTCTGTTATTTCTCTCTATCCAAATTGCATAAACAAACTTCTTAAATATCTTCAATAACAGACCTTCTCTTCTAGTCTTCCACCTCGTTGATTTGAATATATTGAACCATTCGATGATACTGATATTTGATGGCTTGTGAAATCCACCATTTGCCAAGATCCTTGCCCATATTTGATAAACATAAGCACACTCAAAAAATAAATGAACATTAGTTTCAGTTTCAGATTTACACAATACACATATGTCTTTCTGAAGTATACTAATAGAGTGTAATTTGTCCTTTGTATTCAATGTATTAGCTATTACTTTCCAAAGAAGAAGATTCTCATTTGCTGAATTTCCAGTATTCCAGATTCTTGAATGCCAAGGAAACATTTGCCTCTCATGTTGCAACAGATTATACACACACATAATTGAGTGAACTCTCCATTCCATAGTACAGGATTATCACCACTAAAACTAAAATTATCAAAAAATTTAGTCCACAATTTTCTCAATTCATCAGAACTAGAATATGGTAAAATAAGATTACCATCATGGACATAATCATCAACGGATGCTGAATCAGGAATTCCTGAATTTAACCTCAAGTTATAATCAACAACATTACTCATAATTATCCCAGATTTAGCCCATGGACAATGCCAAAATGACATACTAGAAATTCTTCTATAATTACATTGAATGAATGGCAGAAACAAACCTCTAAGCTTTAGTATATTCCTCCAACTCCAACTAGAATTTGAAGATATCGGCATTATCCAAAAGTTCTTCCTTCCAATCAAATTGTGGTGCACCCATAATGACCATAAGCCCTTATTAGCTGAAAAAGCTTCTCATAATACACGGACATAGCAGCTTTATTCCACAATGTAAGGTTAGTGATTCCTAGTCCACCATATTTCTTGTCATCCTAAAGTTTATGAAAAGTAAGAGGAATCATCTTCTTAGAGAAAGGGTCTCCACGCCAAAGGAATTTATTAAGAGCACAGCTGACCATGTTAATAAGCTTGATAGGCAAGATGTAGTGCCTAGTCCAATATGTTGTCATAGTTATAACAACTGATTGTACAATTGTTAATCTTCCAGCTTGTGATAACTTGCAACTTCGCCATTGCTGCAATCTGTTAATAATCTTCTCAAACATTGGCATACACTTCTCCTTAGTTACCCTTGAGCTAATAAGTGGCATTCCCAAATAGTAAGCATTACTATGCATTTCATTTAAACCTGCACAGTTAATTATCTCCTCTTTTTCCTTGTTGGTAATCCAGCAATCAAAATCTGAGATTTTTGCACATTAATTTGAAGCCCAGTGATTGTGTAGAAAAATTTAAGGGTTGACAGAATACATTGGATGTTACTAGTAGTTGGATTTGTAAAGATTATAAGATCATCTGCAAACAGTAAATGAGTAATAAGAGGTACTTTACATTTAGGATGTAATTCCAGATTATCATTCTCAACTTGTTCTATCAGAAGGGTATTTAAGAGCCTCATCACAATAATAAAGAGGTATGCTGATATTGGATCGCCTTGCCTTACCCCTTGTGTTCCCTTAAAGTATCCATAGAAGCTTCCATTTCTTGATATATATAGTAACTAGGTGAAGATACACATGTAAAATTCCATGCAAGGAAGGGTTTATGAAAATTCATTCTAGACATCACTACCAATATTGAATTCCATGAAACTGAATCAAAAGCCTTCCTTATATCCAATTTAATCATGCACATAGGTGATATATTCTTTCTACTGTATCCATATAACAATTCCTGAGTAATAAGAATATTATCACTAATCGTTCTGCCATTTATATATGCTGATTGATTTGGAGAAATGATAGAAGGAAGAACCACTTGAACTCTGTTTGCTAAATCTTTGATATCACTTTATGCACAATGTTACAATAAGAAATTGGTCTAAAATCTAAAACTGAAACAGGGTTATCCACTTTTGGTACTAGAGAAATTGCAGTAGCAGATAGGCATGGTGACAAATGATTATGAAAGAAGAAGTGTTTAATATTAATGAGAACGTCACCTATTATTGGCCAGCATTGTTGTAAAAAGAATGCATTATATCCATTAGGGCCTCCACAACTAGTTGCATCAAGACTAAATACAGCAGATTTAATCTCTTCACAAGTGATAACAGTAATGATATTGGCAGATTGCTCATATGAGAGTGATTGCGGCTTTAAATGAAACAAAGGAAATACATCCACTTGAAACACATTAGAAGAAGTCAATATAGATGAAAAGTAATTCACAAATGCAATATTTATACCTTCAGCATTGGATTGAATATTACCATTCAAATCCTTAATCAGAAAAATAGAATCTCTCGCCTTTCTAACCTTTATGAGATTGTGATAATACCTTGTATTCCTATTAGCTTCCAATTCCTTGATAAAATATGATTTCTGCTTTAATGCTTGCAATTCCATGTCCAAAGCATACTTGAGTTTATTATTCAATTCAAATTCAAACTGTTGCAAATGAACCTTATTTGGACATCTCTGAATTTCCACTTAAATCTTTACAAGCTCATCTCTAATAAATGTTACTGCTTAGCTCCCTTCCAAAATTAAAAGAAGACCATGACTTTAGATGAAACTTCAGCACTTTCATCTTATGCAACAACCTAAACATTGGATTACTAGAAACTTGATGAGACCAAACCTGCAATAAAAGGTAAGAACAATCTGGATGTTTGGACCATTTTTTTTAAAGGAGATCTTACCCTTGCCAACACCATCCTTAATTCCCCCATTGAAAAGATAAAGGACAATGATAAAAAATGGTTGATGTTGGTAGAAAGATTTAGGCCAAAGATTTAAAAAGCTAGAGTTGACAAAAATATGATCAAGCTTGCACATGGTAGGGATACCTGATCTGCTGTAGTTAGACCAAGTATAGGGTAAGCCATAACTATTAACAAGGATCAAACTAGTATTAATAATGGTTTGATTTAAAGGATCAATGTCACTTAAGGATAAAGGACAACAATCAAATTTTTGATGATAGGAATACATGCAATTGAAATCATCTCCAATTATCCATGGAACATTTGAAGAGTTAAGATTATATACTCAAGGAAAGGGTTCCTAAAAGAAAAAGAATTATGGGCATAAACATAAGTTAGAAGGAAATGTAAATGTGATGGAATATGAACACATGTTTAGTGAGTGTATTAGTCAGAGATTGAAACTTTTGATATACTGTACAAATTTGGATTCCATACTGTCAACAACCTTCCAAAACTTGCTGCATTTAAATTATGATCAAATTGCCAACTTGAAGACACGAATGAAGCAATTCTTCTTGTTGAATTAATATAAAGCTTTGTTTCAGATAAATACAACAATTGGATATTATTATCTCTTATCAATGCTCTAATTTCACTTTGTTTGGAGGGCAAATTTGCACCTCTAATATTCCAAAAGGCAATCTTATTCATCATTAAATTTGAGAGGACTAAGAAGAGCGGAAGGATTCTTCCTTGCTTTTTTTGATAATTTTTTTTAATATTATTTGATGGTAACACATCATCACGCTTGTATTCCTTTCCATCATCTACTTCATCAGACTTTTTTTTCTTTTTTTCTTTTTTTCAATTGCTTTTTGCAGATGTGGTAGTGAAATTATTAGTAGAATCCAAAGAAGGTGGTGGCAAAGTGACATGTGGAGGTGGTCAAAGATGAGAGTAAGGAGAAGAATTAGATGGAACGGAAGAATTTGACAAATTAAGACTTGAAGAATTTGAATTAAAAAAAAAATTAAACATATTTTTACTATTTTAATATGCATATAATTATTGAAAATAAACACATGCAGACAAAATAAGACTTTTTTTTAACTATTACCAGCAAAACAAATTGATTACAGACCAAACTAAGCAAATAAACAACAACAAACCAAACTAAACAACAAATCAAAAAGATACAGGAATACCAATGTTGACCATCGCAGAACCTTCTCGCGTGATAATTAAGACACTGCTAAAAAAATAGTATATACCAACGGGGAGATGGGCTAGGCTGCCAATGGCTTCCAATGATAGATATTTTCCAAAATTTTCTTACGAATTAAAAATTATTTTCGCTGAAAGCCGTTGGTTTAATCTCGTTGGTGGCCATTGGTAGCCGCTGCTAAATCACATATAGAATAACAAACTTGCTTCTTCTTCGCCATTTGGATTTCATCCTAAATCCTCCTCTAAAATCGCCATCCACTGACACTCTATCTTTCCCTAGCCTCTCTGACACCTGGAAACCATCATCACTTCCTCTTTAGCCTCATAGTATCCTCCAAAAAAGGTACAAATTAACTGTATTACCCTCTTTAATTAAATTTATTAATATAGTATTAAGTTTTTAATTTACATGTTTGTACTGTCTTATTATATGTATAGGGTAGTTTATTGAGGCCTAATTCTTGTTATTAACTTATGTATTGCAAGTTCATATAGTTTGTATGACAAAAGAATGATGTGCATATCAGTTGAATATTTAAGCGATTTTAGGCTTAATTATGACGACCGCCCATAACCCCCGCACTATACAAGAGGAATAATACGCTGAAGGGTTCGTCGGGCAGTCATGGACAATCATCAGAATAGGTAAACACAAGCGGAGCCTGTCGTAAACTTACAGCACAAGGATAAAATATAATAGAACATATACAACAGGTAGTAATAGTGAAGCAGAAACACTAGAATTTCATACAACCAGAAAGTAATATCCACAACTTGGAAATAATGTTTGTACAAAGTTTCCTCACTACATCACTCAGAAAAGCAAATAGCGGAAAAAAATACTAGATAGTAGTAAAACTGGTACGTGAGCCTCCTGCTCGCCATCGTTCAGCACCGTTGTCCTCACTAAAGCATTATCTGTCACTTGTTACTTAGTCTGCCCATCCACAACCGAATGAACAACCCAAGGTAATAAGAGGAAACATAAAACCTTGAGTCAGACAACAGTCTTAGTGAGCGATAGAACAACCAACAAACTTCAACAATGAAGTGTATGAGAAGGGATAGATAAGCATACTAATCTACCCACGACACCAGAGAAGAACTCAACCTTATCTTCCCCATATCGGACAGTGATAGCCTTTACTATAAACAACTCAACCATGGAAATAAGAATACTCATTCAATCATGGAAAACACTCATAACATCCAGATTATATAAGTCTCACACAGACAACCCTAATCGAGTGTAACATCCCCTAAGTACTCTCCCCAGAGGCCTAAACCAATATCTGTTAATCACTCAAAGAACATCTCCCTCGACTTTGGATAATCTATGTGAGATAGTACAAACAGAACAACCAATCATCCATGACTGACTCTGGCTATCACTACCAATCCTGCTTTGAAAGCATCGTTAATCGTATGATGGCCAACCTTGCAAAATGTCAAGGGCTAATGGTAACCCCAGTTCTAGCATAAAGTCCATATGTCCAACCCTGACAACTAAGTCTTTCAATGATGCCCAAGGTACTCGACCAGCAACCTTCCGGTCTTTTGGGTGTCTCCATTGTACCCCTGCTTTGAGCCTGCTAGAACTTACGATAATGATGACTTCTTGGCCTTCGCATTTCTAGTCATCCAATCCGATGACTTTCCCTAGCTCGAGCAACCTTCTCGAGTAACCATTATCCACCAACTCACGACCTTTGAGTTGGAACTACATTCTTGCATCTCCCTGACCAACGAACACTCCAACACTTCGAACATCCCCTTCTGCACTCTCGTCGAAGCCACCATCATCGTTGAATCAACCAACATCTTTATAAGGTTCAAAGCAGTCCATAACACTATTTCAGCACTTCCTAACTTCCCAATTGAATTTACTTTGAAGTCACCGAAAATGTCTGACTAGAAATGGCAAAAATGGCTGACCATAAATGGTTGTACAGAATAGTCCAATCCAACATTGGTCTGATCCAACTTTGGTCCGATCCAATTTTGGTTCGATCCACTTTGGTCTGATCCACTTCTCGCCGATCCAGTTCTAGCCGATCCACTTCTGACTGATCCACTTTTGGCTGATCCACTTCAGGCCTTTTCAGTTCTGGCTGATCCAGTTCTGGCTGATTCGCTTCTGACTAATCCACTTCTGGTTGATCCACTTCAGGTCGATCTAGTTCAGGCCGATCGAGTTCTGGCCGATCGACTTCTGGACGATCCATTTCCTGCATATCCCAATTCAACTCTGATTTCAACCAAATCTTCGCCAAATGACGAATCTGACGAAACCGACTCGACCAAATCAAACACGATCATAAACATATCATAACATTACTAACCACATGAATATGACGATTACCACAAAAATGATGTAAATCTCACCAAAAAACATTAAAATGTACATATGATCAAAACCAGATATCTAACTAACATAAGCATGTAAAATGACATGAAATTAATGAGTAAAACTTGTTAGTTTAAATCATAGGGTGATACATATGAAAAATGGACATGTAATGGTGTAAATCTATAGTAAAACATCCCAATTTGATGAGAAACATGCACAAACACTCATATACTTCATTGCGTTCATGTAAGAGATGTAAATCACTCACCGATTTGCCAAAACAAGCTAAAATGGTAGAAATAAGAATCCAAACAGCGAATACTTCGAACTAAACTCCTTGATCCGATGAATATGCCCTTGAAACGATGTAGATCTAGCCTCGAATGGTTAAGTTCTTCGTTTTCCCTCCTTAGATTTGGGATTTTTAATGGTGGAAAGGTGTAGGAGGAAGAAAGAGATCAATACCTTCAAATGAGAGAATGGTAAAGTAAACTTTTTCCCTCTACTCTCACCCCCCTATTTGTAGGATTCCACCAGCCTACTAATGCTCCAAAATCTGAACAGCCAACTGAAAAACCTTAAATCAACGATTTCTCCCAAACCGCTGAGCCAAATCATTAATGTAACCACTCTACGGAAAGACAATCATAAATTCCTTTCCAATGGCATCGGTCTCACCCTCTAATTCGACCTAAGTCAAAAGTTATGCCCTTTGCAAGACTGGCAGGGGAAAATGGTCACAAACAAAGTCGGTAAAAATTATGGACATGTCTCACATCCCCATATGCAACATATTAAAAGATGAGAATGATCCAACCCTCAAGGAATAAAATAAAAATATTTTACGATCTTCCAGTATGTAAAATACGGGTGTTACATTTTTCCTTGTTAAGAATTTCGCCCTCGAAATTCAAAGTAAGTATAGGCAATTGGAACAATTCCGCGTGCCTATCATCCATGAGAAGCCAATTCTATCACCCAAACTAGCAACCACCAAGCCATGCATCCATAGCCCTATCCTAGCACGCGGAATTCTACCATACAGCCACAAGATACAACGATATAACGATGATACAGTATTAAAGGGTCCTACCAACGAAGAGTTCTGGATGAGTCGCTTTCATGTTCTCTTCCGTCTCCCATGTACAATCGTCATCATATTCACTCCATTGCACCGTGACTAGCTTAACCGTCTTCCTACTAAGCTATTTTCGTGTCATTTCCCACAACATGAAGTGGCTTCTCTACTTCTAGGTCTTCATGCTACTCTGGAGAAACCAACACATTCGAATCATGCATGAACTTCCATAGAAATGACACATGGAACACATTATGCACACTCGACATCTTTTCAGGTAACTCCAATCTATATGCGAGCTTTCCAATTCGCTCGACTATGGGAAATGGTCCAACGAACCTAGGAGCCAACTTTCCTTTACTTCCAAATCTCACCATATGCTTCAACGGTGAAACCTTCACAAAAACCATATCACCTACGTCGAATTCTAAATCTTTCCGATGTATATCCGCATAACTCTTCTGACGATCTTGGGCTGCCTTCATTCGTTGCCGAACAATCTCGATACAATCCAAGGTTTCTCTAATCATCTCACGTCCAAGTACCAACTTATCTCCAGTTTTTAACCAACACTGGAGAATTACACGATCTTCCATACAACGCCTCAGATGGTGCTATTCCAATGCTCGACTGGTAGCTGTTATTATATGCAAACTCAACCAGATGTAGATGGTCTACCCATGGTCCTCCGAAGTCTAACGCACAAGCCCTCATGAGATCTTTTAAAACTCGGTTGACTCTCTCAGTCTGACCAATAATTTGGGGATGATATGTCGTACTCAAGCACAACTCGGTTCCCAAAGCTTCTTGCAAACTTTTCCAAAATCCACTCGTGAATAATGGATCTTGGTCACTCACTATACTCTTTAGGACACCATGGAATCGAACTATCCATTTCACATAAAGTTCAGCCAATTTCGATGCCGTCCTAGTCGACTTGACAGGAATGAATCTCGTACTTTTGGTCAAACGATCCATGATGACCCAAATCACTTCATTTCCTTCCCTAGATCTAAGTAGTCCATCGATAAAATCCATCGATACTTGCTCCCACTTCCACGTAGGAACTTCCAATGGCTGAAGCAAACCACTTGGCTTCTTCTGTTCAGCTTTCACCAACTAACAGTTCATGCACTTGGAAATGAACTTTCCAATATCTCGCTTCATCCCTTCCCAGTAGTAGTCTCTCTTCATGTCCTGATACATCTTGCTACCGGGATGAATCGTCAGCTTCAAGTGATGACATTCTCTTAGAACCTCATCCCTCAATCCGTCGATACCAGGAACAACTAATCGCCCTTGCTTTCGAAGCCAACCTTCTCGATTGACCTCAAACTCTTTATCTTCTGGTTCCAATTTCTGAATGAACCCGATAAACTTCGCATCTTTCTTTTGGCTCTCGCCAATCCTTTCAATAAGTGTAGGTCTTATCGAAAAGCTTGCAAACATTTCAGGTTTCAACTCACATCTTGGCTTGAAATCGAACCTTGCCAAGTACTCAAGGCTCTTCCATTCCGAAAACATCACTCCTAAACTTGCGTGTCTTTGACTCAATGCATCTACAACTGCGTTACCCTTGCCCGGATTATAGACCATGCCAAAATTATATGACACCAGAAACTCTAACCATCTTTGCTGCCGAAGATTCAAATCCTTTTGGGATAAAAGATACTTCAACGACTTGTGATCCGTAAACAACTCGAATCGAACTCCCAATAGATAATGTCTCCACATCTTTAGAGCAAATACAATCGCCGCCAACTCCAAATCATGAGTCGGGTAATTCTTCTCATGCGGCTTTAGCTGTCGACTTGTGTAGGCCACAACCTTATCCTTCTACATTAGTACTATTCCAAGTCCAGTACCACATGCATCGGTGTACACCACCATCTCTTCATTCCCGCTTGGAATGGTTAACACAGGTGTACTCGTCAATCTCTCCTTCAGGATTTCAAACGCTTGTTCACACTTCGCATCCCATGTGAGCACTTGGTTCTTCTTCGTCAATCCTATCAACGGTGCAACTATCTTGGAGAAATCCTTGATAAACCGTCGGTAATAACCAGCCAACCCAAGGAAACTTCGAACTTCTGTCGCATTCTTAGGTCTATCCCAGTCCTGGATTGCCGCTACTTTAGCGGGGTCAACTGCTATCCCATTTCCAGAAACAACATGACCTAAGAACCTCACTTCACTTTTCCAGAAGTGATACTGGAAAACTTAGCTCTCAAATGATGCTTTCACAAGATCTCTAACACAACTTTCAAGTGCGTCTTGTGCTCTTCCTCATTCCTGGAGTAAAACAGAATATCATCCACGAACACAAGCACGGACTTGTTCAACTTATCTCTGAACACCTTATTCATAAGATCCACGAAATACGTTGGCGCGTTAGTCAACCTGAATGGCATCACCAACCATTCGAAGAAACCAGATGGTGTCCTAAAAGCAGTCTTTGGTACACTATCTTTTACCACCATCAACTGGTGAAATCCCGTTGCCAAATCCGTTTGAGAAAACACTTTGGCTTCGTGAAGCTGATCGAACAAGTCATCTATCCTTGGCAACAGATACTTGTTTTTCTTTGTCACCTTGTTCAACTCACGATAGTCCACACACAATATTAATGAGCCATCCGCCTTGGTTGCAAATACGACCTGTGCACCCCATTTGGATACACTCCTCCGAATGAATCCTTTTCCCAAAATGTCTCTATCTTGCACCTCCAACTCATGTTGTTCCTTAGGCGCCATCCGCCTAAGTGGAATAACGATTGGTCTAGCACCCTTGACCAAATCGCTCCTAAACTCGATCTCACGATGCGGCGACAACCCTTTGACCTCATCAAAGACATCTACATACTCATTAGCGATCAGCACTAATGACAGGTCTTCTTGTGTAATCCCAAGCGAATATAGATAACTCACGAAGACCCTGTCTTCGTGCTTACATCTAATCAACATATTTCTCCCTTCCACATCCCCGACCCTCACCTCTAGCTTCTCGCAATTTACCCTTGCCGCATACCTTTTGAGCCAATCCATGCCCAAGATGATCCCGTACCCAGTGAAGTTAAGAACAAAGCAATCACACACAAAAGTGCAACCATGACTTGACAACACTTGACCGCGACAAACCATGCACAAATTGGATGAACCCCCAACTGGATTAGTCATGATCAATGGTCTATCACAAATCTCAGGTTCCAAAACCAAGCGACAAACAAGCTCATTGCAAATGAACGAATGCGATGCTCCAGTATCAAACAAAAATTGAACTGAAACAGCATTAACAGAAAGAGTACCTTGCACCACGACACCCTTTCCCTTCTCCTCTACAGTAGGAGCTCTTGAAGAAGATGGCATGGCTTCCAAAGCATATGCCTTCACAATCTGCTTTCCCTTAGCTAATTCTGGACAATCCTTCTTTTCATGCCCAGGCTTCCCACACCTGAAGCACTTCTTCTCAGCTTTGGGATTCTTGCACTCACTAGCAAAATGGCCTTTCTGTTGGTAGTTAAAGCAAACCACCTCACTCTTGGGATTCTTTTGTCCATCCTTTACCCTCTGCTATTGTTGCTTCCTCTTCTTATTATTACCACCCTGCTGTGGCTTCTGAACCTCTTTGGTTGCAGCGACAACATTTGCTTCTTAGGAAACAAGCTCTCGTGACGAATAGCTTTTCCATAATCTTCTCAAATGAATCATCAAGATGGTCCACTAACGGCATTCCGATATAAGCATCCAAACCCAAGACAAATCTCTCGTTCTTTTGATATGGTGTATCAATGTCTGAACGAGCATATCTAGACAAGGCTTCGAAATCAGAAATATAGTCAAGCACAGAACGACCATTCTGCTTCAAACTTAGCTTGGAATAGCTCCCATGAAATTTCTTCCTCTGGAGTCTCGAGTGTAACAGAATTCCAACATTCCATGGCCTTGCTCTGCAGTTGCCTTGATGCAGGCTTTCTCTTTATTGCATCCTCAATACCCAAGTCTCCAAAGATTCAGACACATGAATCCATCCATCTCTGAAGCTCTTCAGCTGGTTTAGTTCTCTTGAATAGTTTCCTCCTAGAGATGTAAAGTCCTTGCACAGCTTTGCAAAATCTACTACTCTAGGAACTCGCACACCAACATCTACCGTTGCTGCCATTGGAGCGGGTACCCTTCGCATAATTGCTTCTGCCATGGCTTCAAACATGGTCGGGTGATTAGGTTTGCCACCATTTCCCTCTCCAGTATTAGCTCCCCTAGCAGCGTGTCTTGATGGTCATCTGTTCATTCTAAATCTGCAATTTAGAATAATTAGCCACTTCCAAGAATATTGCTAAAGAGATACAACCGCTACTACTATATATGCTAATATATATAGTAGGCACACAACTGGAATCTACAAATACGTCTCTCATACGTAGTTACGTCTTCGAATTTTGGCCAAAAACCGTTGACCAGAGCTCTGATACAAAATGTGACGACCGCCCATAACCCCCGCACTATACAAGAGGAATAATGCACTGAAGGGTGTGCTAGGAAGTCATGGACGATCATCAGAATAGGTAAACACAAGCGGAACCTGTCGTAAACTTATAGCGCAAGTATAAAATATAATAGAACATATACAACAAATAGTAATAGTGAAGCTGAAACACTAGACTTTCATACAACCAGAAAGTAATATCCACAACTTGGAAATAGTGTTTGTACAAAGTTGCCTCACTACATCAATCAAAAAAGCAAATAGCGGAAACAAATACTAGATTGTAGTAAAACTGGTATGTGAGCCTCCTACTCGCCATCGATCAGCATCATCGTCCTCACCAAAGCATTACCTGTCACATGTTACGTAGTCTGCACATCCACAACCGGATGAACAACCCAAGGTAATAAGAGAAAACATTAAACCTTGAGTCAGACAATAGTCTTAGTGAGCGATAAAACAGCTAGCAAACTTCAACAATGAAGTGTATGAGAAAGGATAGATAAGCATACTAATCTACCCACGGCACTAGAGAGGAACTCAACCTTATCTTCCCCACATCGGACATTGATAGCTTTTATTATAAACAATTCAACCATGGAAACCAGAACACCCATTAAATCATGGAAAACACTCGTAACATCTAGATTATATAAGTCTCACACAGACAACCCTAATCGAGTTTAATATCCCCAGAGTACTCCCCCTAGAGGCCTAAACCAATATCAGTTAAGCACTCAAAGAACATCTCCCTCGACTTTGGATAATCTATGTGAGATAGTACAAACAGAACAACCAATTAACCATGACTGACTCTGGCTATCACTAACAATCCTGCTTTGAAAGCATCGTTAATCGTATGATGGCCAACCTTGCCATATGTTTAAGGGCTAATGGTAACCCTAGTTCTAGCATAAACTCCATATGTCCAACCTTGACAATGTCCAACCTTGATAACTAAGCCTTTCAACGATGCCCAAGGTACTCGACCAACAACCTTCCAGTTTTTTGGGTGTCCCTATTGTACCCCTGCTTTGAGCCTGCTAGAACTTACGGCAACGATGACTTCTCAGCCTTCGCATTTCTATTCTTCCAATCCGACGACTTTCCCTAGCTTGAGCAACCTTCTCGAGTAACCATTATCCACCAACTCACGACCTTTGAGTTGAAACTACATTCGTTGCATCTCCCCGGCCAACGAACACTCCAACACTTCGAACATCCCCTTCTGGACTCTCGTCGAAGCCACCATCATCGTTGAACCAACCAACATCCTTATAAGGTTTAAAGAAATCCATAGCACTATTTCAGCACTTCCTAACTTCCCAATTGAATTTACTTTGAAGTCATCGGAAATGTTCGACCAGAAATAGCCGACCAGAAATAGCAAAAATTGTTGTCCAGAATAGTCCGATCCAACTTTGGTCCGATCCACTTTTGGCTGATCCAGTTCTAGTCGATCCACTTCTGACCAACCCACTTCTGGCTGATCCACTTCAGGCTGATCCACTTCAGGCCGATCCAGTTCTGGCCGATCCATTTCCTGCATATCCCAATTCAACTCCGATTTCGACCAAATCTTCGCTAAATGACGAATCCGACGAAACCGACTCGACCAAAATAATCAAACGCGATAATAAACATATTATAACATTACTAACCACATGAATATGATGATTACCACAAATATAATGTAAATCTCACCAAAAACCATTAAAATGAACATATTATCAAAACCAGAGATCTAACTAACATAAACATGTAAAATGACATGAAATTAACGAGTAAAACTTGTTAGATTAGATCATAGGGTGATGCATATGAAAAATGGACATGTAATGGTGTATATCTATAGTAAAACATCCCAATTTGAGGAGAAACATGCACAAACACTCATATACTTTATTGCATTAATGTGAGAGATGTAAATCACTCACCGATTTGCCAAAACAAGCTAAAATGGTAGAAATAAGAATCCGAACAGCGAATACTTCGAACCAAACTCTTTGATCCGATGAATTTGCCCTTGAAACGATGTAGATCTAGCCTCGAATGGTTAAGATCTTCGTTTTCCCTCCTTAGATTTGGGATTTTTAATGGTGGAAAGGTGTAGGAGGAAGAAGGAGATCAATGCCTTCAAATGAGAGAATGGGAAAGTAAACTTTTTCCCTCCACTCTCGCCCCATATTTATAGGATTCCACCAGCCCATTAATGCTTCAAAACCTGAACAGCCAAACGAAAACCCTTAAAACAACGATTTCTCCCAAACCGGTGAGCCAAATCATTAATGTAACCACTCTACGGAAAGGCAATCATAAATTCCTTTCCAATGGAACAGGTCTCACCCTCTAATTCGACCAGAGTCAAAAGTTATGCCCTGTGCAAGACTGGTTGGGGCAAAATTATCACAAACAAAATCGGTAAAAATTATGGACATGTCTCCCATCTCCATAAGCAACGTATTAAAAGATGAGAATGATCTAACCTTCAACTTATAAAATAAAAATATTTTATGATCTTCTGATACGTAAAATGCGGTTTGTTACATTATTTGAGGACATTTATTGTGAATGAGCATAATTTAGTTTATGTTTACTAGAAATTATGCAAAATGATATTTAATTTTATAATGTATGGTCAGTTTGATTGAATTTTGAAAATGTACGTGAATGTGCAAAACTATGTATTCATACAGTTAGATTTGAATTAATCCGTTCAAGGCTTATTTCGTTTATATATGTTGCTTTCCGCATACAATTTATAATAAAAGCAACAATCATATAAGTTGATTTTTAATATACATATCCTTGTTATTAAATTAGTGGGAACCGCAGAAGTAGATATATATTTTTAACACAAAATTTTCCATGATTTCGTATACGTCGAATGACAATTTTTTTAATAAGTATAAAATATGTAATATATTATATTTATAAAACTCTTAGAGTGTATTTCAGCCCCGTCTGATAATGACTGTATATGATCATTATGTGGATATTCGTTTTTTCAACAGAACGGACATCTATATTCATCATATACAATATTTGTTGGACTTATCTCTATTTTGGATAAGTTAAGAACACAATAACATAATTAAATCTCGTAAAGCATTTCATTTTAAACAGTTTACAAAATTTCGGCAGCTCTTCCTTTATGTTCCTTGTGTACACACAACTGGGTATTGTTCAAGGAATTAAAGCAAAGTGCTGCCGAAATTTTGTTGAATCGTTTAAATTGAAAAGATTTACGTGATTTAATTACGTCATTGTATTTGTAATGGGAGGTGGGATGTCCCATCAGCAAAGTATCAATGATCAATTTTAATGTAATATTCACCAATATTTTTTTAATAAAATATCAATGCAAATTTATATCACACTTTTAATTATATACTTAGGGTAAATGGATAATTATTTTACTGGTCGGTGCCGGATATACAAACAACAAAGGAAAACTGGAGGCTCAATAATTGAATATTTTAATAACTGTGTTCGCATGTTTATTGATTTCGCTTTAAGCAATAACGGAAATGATGAAGAAATCCGTTGTCCATGTAGTAGATGCAAATTGTTAAAGCATTTGATACCAGAAAGGGTTAGAGGCTCATTTGCATTAGTACGGTTTCGTGCCGAATTTGCTTTGGGATCGTCATGAAGAACTATTATCATCTAATCATATACATGTTGAGGAGGTAGTGAGCAATGAAATTGCTACGATGAATCTCGTAGAATATATAATCGAAGATGTTGCACATTCAATGTTTCTTGTTCCTCAATTTGCTAATGACGATGGTAACGCTGAAGAAGATACAAATATTGGGAAAAAATAATATATGATTTATTAGATAACTTAAAGAAACTTCTTTGGGAAGGTTGTACAAGCGAAACCCAATTATCAGTTATTACTGAAAACATTGCAATGAAATTTAATTACAACCTCACAACTGCTGGATTTACAGTTGTTGTACAAGCTGTGAAACAGCATATGCCTCCCAATAATTTAATATATGAAAATTATTACGAAGTGAAAAACTGATGTCGGTTTTTGGTTTACCGTATGAAAAAACAAATACATGTCAAAATAGGTGCATGCTGTTTTGAAAAGAAGATATCAACCTTAAGAATGTTAAAATATATAATCAAGAAATGTACACACCAAGAATGAAAAAGGTAAAGGAAGTCTCGTATAAACAAATGCATTGTTTACCTATTACTCCTAGACTTCAAAGGTTATATGTACCTTCTATAACCGCGCAACATAGTTATAATACGGGAAGAAGGTACATTAGCAACCCAGCTAATGGGGAAGCATGGAAGCATTTTGATCAGAAATATACCGAATATGCATCCGAGAGTTGTTTATTTATAGAACACTATACATTGCCATGTTATTATAGAACACTGCCATGCTTATTAAGTAAATTTATATAAAGTTGCTTTATACGTTAGGGACACGTTATATCAATTCATGTTTATAGGATAAGATCAATTCATGTTAATACTATTTATAAAAATGTATAACTATTATTTTCTCAAACGTGCAAGGTTCAGTGGACATTCAGAATGTTGATATTTCCCTTGTACAACGTCATTAGAGTAATAAAATTGCAAAAAACTATAGAGAAACTATTAATGGCATAAAAAAGTTGGAAAGAAGTCTAATTGAATGAGCGCTAATGTGTAGGATGATTTTACCAATTGGTGGAGCAACAAGGAGTATGTTTGGGTATATATGTGAATGTTGTTATATATATGCTTGAAATGGAGCTGTTATGGTACAGTTGAGATTGTGAGTGGCTGAAAGCAAGCTATCTAAATTCTAAAAAAATATACCCAGCTTTCCAATGGCTTACAGGATATTCATTTTCAATGGCTTCCAATGGTATTTTCCAATGGCTATTTGGTCAATAATTTCTTCCACGTATCCATCTTATACATTGGTAGCCGTTGGGAGAATCTTGTTGTTCTTGTAGTGAAAAGCGTTGATAGCCATTGAAACGTATTTACCAACGGGGTTTTCAATGTCTACCCATGGTCGCCAATGGCTGGTAGGCATTAGAAACCACTGTTGTTCGAGATAACCAATCAAATCTTGCTGACCAAGTTTTGTCACCGCATCCAAAATCATAGGATCGGTACGAAAAATATCAACAAGATCGCACCTTTGAACATCCATTCCATTCGCCAATGCATAAAAGCAGCGGTCCATTGTCTCCGCTAGAACAAAACTGGGTACTTGCGTCCAATATTTCGCATTATTTGCGTCTACTCCAATGTGGATGCAAATGCAATGGACGCAAATGTTAAAATATTTTTGCTTCTATTGTCCGACAAATGCAAATTTGATATATTTGCATCTATTATAGCATATATGGGATGCAAATACTAATGGTTTTGCATCTATTTTACTATTACAGCAGATGCAAATTTGATATATTTTGCATCTGTTATAGCGTACGTGGGATGCAAATAATAATGCATTTGCGTTTGATTTTACTATTACCGCAGATGCAAATTGTTGTGTATAGTAGTTTTACTCTTCAGTGCATTTGCGTCTGTTTCATTACTACAATAGATGCAGTTAGTTTTTTTATATAAAAAGAGAGCATTTTAGGCTTGCCACAATGGATGCATACTTATCATTGCATACTTATCATTTGAAGTCACCTCTTTACATAAATGTGATCTCTTCAAACATCCCAACAATAAAAGAACACTGGAGATACTCATACTAACATGCTCATCCAGAATAATACTTTCTGAATGATACATGACATGGTATTTAACAATCATAGAATATTAAGTGTGTGACCCAATAACATTTACGTCCACTAATGAATTACAAAAGAAGTAGTTAAACAAATCGCTTCCTAAAAGAATATACAACGTTACCTCATGTATCATTTACCAACTAGTTCGCCATGATGCATTGAAACTAAATTTAGCATTGCTATATTTTCATGCAGACGACTGCCTTGATCTCACAATCTTCTTAGCAAGAACCTAGATTTAAAGAAAACAAATAATTGTTATATAAACAACTTTATTTTATGAACAATAAGCAAGAATGTCTTTCAACCTAGAGTTATCGTTGCTTGATGTTGAATGGAATTCATAGAATGTTCCCTCAATATAAAGAACTTAATGGAACTGTAACACCCCACCTCCGCCAGGGTCACTCACAAGGGAATGCACTAGCTTTGGAGGGGCGTTGTCTAGGTAAACATGCACAGAAATATTACAAGACAAAACATATAAAACAGCGGAAGAAAAACCAAATTTCATTACCTCATAAAATTATAAGGTCTAAAGCCTTTTACATCAAAATGCCTTTAAAAGCCATTACATTGGAAACCTGCCTTGCAATAGTTAAAGAAGCATAAAACCACAGTCATAAAATATTCCCCAAGTAAAACGGTAAAGCATCCATAGCCAAGAAAAATTCAAGCCATACATGATGACCTTGAAGCAGAAGAAGTCCGAGCTAAATAACAGTATTTCCTCCCTGAAAACCTGGGGGGGGGGACGGAAGACAAAGAGGCGAAAGAAAACGGGGTCAGTCATAAAGACTGGTAAGTCCTATCTACTTCCAGCATAAAAACAGGTAAAGGTAACATGACATGCATAAACTGAAAGTAAACATAAGGATGATGACAAGATAGACAAGCTAAACCGAGGTAACAGGATGAACTACTGTATCAAGATAAACTACGGTCACTATGAATCAAGTATAACATCCCAAGGTTCTATCGAGTATAACATCCCAAGGTTCTATCGAGTATAACATCCCAAGGTTCTATCGAGTATAACACCCCAAGGTTCTATCAAGCATAACACCCCAAGGTTCTATCAAGTATATTTGCCCTGCACCTTCCATACTAGTATCCCAACCCGTGTCATGTGTTAGCTACAAAATGTCCATTGCCCAATGAAATGGTCCATGTCAACCTAATGTAGGGTTTCCCAACTCGTATGTTTCTTTCCATGTATATGTTTCGTCCTTTGCCGTAAATCCTACGGGCTTCCTCACGTAGTTCTATACTACTTCAACGTAGTTCCATTATCCTTGAAATCGTTTGGACTGTCACCCATGATCTAGCTGTATTTTCTTACCATGAATTCTCGAATGTTCGGCTAGGATTTATGCCACCTAGGACCACTAGGGATTACGCTACCTACTAAACGTTTTCGTAACTCGGTTTTGGTTTTAGCCACCTTGGACCGCTAGGGATTACGCTACCCGTCAACCACGCCCCTTTTTCCCACGTATGTATCGTGAATCATTTTTCCATGTCTAGATGCACATGTATCTCAATGTGCCATCCGAGTCCCGTGTCAGGGCTAATCAAGAAATACATGACTCGGTCGGGAGATTTAGGTTATCTGCCGATGCAGATATCAAGGTCTGTTTTTCTACTGGTGGTTATGGTCCCACATGACCCCTCCCTCAATTACTGAAAGGCAATCCAAGAAAATCATGCACGAGAACTATACTCCGGCCATCCATGCCCCACTTTCCTATTGGCCAACCTCACCCATAACTAGATAGCAAGTATATGGTCTGTTGGGAGTTCTCTGCCTTTCCGCATTCGTACACGATTGACTAAAGATGGTAGGTAGTCGACGACGTGCTATCACAGGGCTAAACTAGATATCGCCGACTCCACGCTAATCCACCCCAGTCTTTAGGTTGCTCGCACAACAACCAAGGCATACCCTTGGTTCTTCTACCGCAGACCTTAACCTCTGTGAGCCCAGGAGGATCATCTGCAACCTCACAGAGGGATACCAAGAGTACCCTCACGTCCCCTGAAGCTACCGCTTCGTCACCCAGTTCGCTGGATCCTTTATCTAAGTCAGATAAACATTCGCTCCTCCTTGTGTGTTCGTTTTAAACGATGACCTACCATATCAGGTTACTCATCTATCTGTGAACTGGTCCAATTGTCTTGACTAAGAATTATTACTTAGTTATCCTTAACTAAGGTTTATCACTTAGTTTCCCTTCCCGTTATCCTTGTTAACTACGATTTTCCACTTAGTCCCCTGAACTAGGGTTTTGTCTAATGGGTTAAGTGTTGTCATTCGAGTTCATGACTTACTCCGCCTACGAATCATGTCAAAATTGGCTAAGTATTCAAGTTCAAGGCTTAGCCCTACAAACCATGTATCAAGTTGGTTAAGTATATCAAGACGTTCATGACTTAACCCTAGATTATCGTGTCAGATTGGTTAAGTATGGATTAACTTAACCCTATCAAATTTACCGTGTCAGATTGGTTAAGTATAGGTTAACTTAACCCTATCAAATTTACCGAGTAAAATTGGTTAAGTGTAGGTTAACTTAACCCCATTAAATTATCGAGTAAAATTGGTTAAGTATATTTAAGAGGTTCATGACTTAACCCTATAAAATCATCAAGTCGGATTGGTTAAGTGTAAGTTAACTTAACCCCATCAAATTACCGAGTCGGATTGGTTAAGTGTAGGTTAACTTAACCCCATCCACTAGTCGTATTTATAATGGTTAAGTATCATTCTTGTGTGTTTACTTAACTCTACCACACATCGCGTTATCCCAGTCGGGTGTTATCAACCCATTTAGGTTAAACTTACCCATCCGCTAATCATGTTATGTGGTTAAGTGTCTTTAAGAAATCAAGTCCGGTCTTACTTAACCTACCCATTCATGTCATATCGGTTAAGTGCCATTAGTCAAACTAACTTAACCTTATCATGTGGCATTAAGTAAATTAATGCACCCCAACCTCTCACATTAGACTTTGTTGTGGTTATTGGTTACGCCGGGCGGGTCCGGGCAGCTTTACACCACAACTTAATCTAACCTCGGGTTTTGAGCGCGATATGACCAACTTCTCACATTGGATCCTATTGTCTGTAGCTACTGGATTTGCCGGGCGGTTCCGGGCAGATTTATGCTACAAACTCAACCCAACCTCGAGTTGGCCACTTTCATGTTTTCCTACTTATCATGTCCATGTCAAATTTAGGCTACGACAAAGTCCACGTTTTACACTTGTGCCCATTGTCCCATTACTTAATTCATGTTAAATTTCATAGCTCATCTCACGTTTTCCTAAACTACCCAAGGCGTATTCCCAACGCAAGTGAAAGCGAGTCAACATAGTAGGAATAATATGACACATATTGGCCTCAAATCATGTATGATAGCATAAAGGGATTGGCCTCAAACATGTATGATAGCATAAAAGGATTGGCCTCAAGCATGTATGATAGCATAAAAGGATTGGCCTCAAGCATGTATGATAGCATAACACTAGGTTCATCATCATAGGCATGTAAATGGTCATGAGGGGTTTAGGTTCTTTTACATGCATAAGCCCCAAGTCAAGTTCATATGAATATTCCACAAGTCAAATTGTTCTAAGGATTCATGCCAACATTTCCACAAGTCAAGATTAAATCTTGCATGATAAACTAAGTCACACACAACATGAGTGGCATGATTTAATCACTAAGAAATAGCCCAAAGTCATAGGTTCAAGAGAGAGGCAAGACTAGATTCACATAGACTAGCATACTTAGGTTTCATCTCATTTTATTCCATGTCAACATTAGAACTACCGTTTAGATCTAAAAGTAGCTAGAACTTACAAAGCGTGGCTAGTGAATTAGGAGCAAGAATCATCATAGAATCGTTGTAGAAGCTCTAGGAATGATGTAGCAACACTAGAAGCCTTGAGAATGTAATTAGCTCCTTGATTTGATGGAGAAAGATTGCTCCTTTGCCTTAGCTTTAGTTTAGAACTCTCAAGCTTTCAATGATGAAGATGGAGGCCATGATTTAGGAGCATTTTGGCAGCACTTAGTTGCTAGAATGATTTTTAGTGATTTAGGTTAGGTCTTAGGGTGTTTTTATAGGAGTTAGGACTAGTTTAGGCCCTTAGATTAACCCTAGTTTAGATCTGAACCACTGAAAATCGTCACAGGCCAACCAACCAGACCACACAAGCAAGCAGGTGCACCAGGCTAACCTGGCCCGACCAGGGAGGTCGACCCCCAGGTCGACACCCAGGTCGACTGGGTAGTCGACCTGGTCCTGGGGAGGTCGACTACCCAGTCGACCTGGGTTTTGTGCGGGAAATTTTCCCGCCCAGTCTGTTTTGGGCTAAATTCGAAATTCGAATTCGAATTTGAACTGTTTTCATTTTCTGATTTTTCGTGAAACTTCTAGAGGCCATATCTCGGTCATACTGACTCCGATTTACAAAATTTCGGACTCGTTTCCAACCATAATTCCAAGACGAACGCAACGGCGTAACCCGTTTTGCTTGATTCTTATTTTATAATTTAATTCTGCCCTGATTTCTTGTTTTAACATGTTATAAAATTCGGGTTGTTACATTCTCCCCACCTTAAAGGATTTCGTCCCCGAAATCTCTAAGTTAGGGAGGATGTGTCCTACCATCCAATCATCCATCTACTCAAAGCATCATCCACAGGAAACCATTGTCCTTAAAAGATTTCTAATGCTGTATGAACATATGCAGAAAGTGTGTGTATATGTTCCTTATCTAATGCAAATGATCAGGCCTGATTGATCTTTTAAATGCAAAATATGTTTAGTGCCATGAATCCACATGTATGCAAATAGTCCTAGTCACATAAACACTATATGTGTGCACAAACATTCATCCATATGCAATATTCACATGATAACACATTCAATTTCATCCATAAACAAGCATAAACACGTATACATATGAAATATGAAATGTGACTGAACCGATCTAGTGCCTAGTGTGTATTCGCGCATCCACGAGCAACCACTTGCAACCATATCAATCATAACATGTTTTCAAATACATGTTTACATCCATAGGGTTCTACCTAAGGTCCTCAAGATAGGACCGAGAAGATAAGCAAGATAAACTCCTTTTGGATTGCAAGAAATCCCTTTCTAAACCCAACCCATGTCCTATAAAGCCCAAAAGGTTTAGTCAACCTAACAGACACCTTCAAACCTTGACATGTATTATTAACCGATGAGCCATACCCCCTATGGAGTTTGCAACAGAAATAAGATCGAGAATAGGATCGAGAGGATATGCATAAAAGATAGCATGCGGGTAAGCTCTACAGGAAAACAAGGATCAAGAATATGCTCTTAAAAAGAGATATGATGCGCGTATCTTGTCTTCAATCTTCTAAGTCGCATTTCCTTGAGCTTAATTCCATTGTGCTTTGACCATCTTTAGCTTCATGATTTCGTGGCCTCTTAACTCCTATTTCCAAATATGAGCTGGAACTCACTTCATTGTCCCCTCTCGTTCCACTTTTACTTATTCTCCCTCTAGTATACTTGGCTCAACCATATTCGTGTACTCTTTGTTTTCATGCAAGCTTTCCAAAATTCACTAGTGAACTCTGGATCTCGTTTACTCACTATACGGCATTCCACGCAGAAGAACTTATCTCTTGAAAACAAACAGATGCCAACTATGTTACCAAGTGTACTTACTAGAGTGATTTCCTTATCTCATGCACAAGAGGAATGAACCATCCGCCTTAGTGGCGAACTCTACTCGAACGGATTACCAACAAATGCATCAAGAGATTCTAGGTAACCAATCATGACAGAACCCTAAAGGTTACACGGGACTTCGAGGGTATTACCGAGGCAAGTCAAGAGTCTAACTACCCTCCTTTCAGAAGCGAGAATGGCACCCTTACTGGATAACCACTCCATTCCTAGAATTCAACCCATAGCTTAAAAGCATAAGCATTATTTCCAAAAGTCATAGACGTCCTCAAATCCAAACAAGTCATGAATAAATGGACCGATTCCTCAACAAGATTTGAGACAAAAATGGGATCCTCCACTATGCTAGTACGAAGGTGCAGAGATTCAATTATCGAAGCAGACTTAAATGATGCGGTGATCAAAGCAAAGTCCTGACGGGATGATAGAGAAGAAAAGCTAAACTTTTCACAGAAACGTTACCATCCTTCTTAGGTACACTAACAGTGAGAGCATACAATTGCCCTCTCGATGATCTTGTCCTCGTCTCATAATACTTGACTATCTTTCCCTTTTTACCCTACTAGAGATACTCTCTCTTGTCATGGGTTTTATCATTCACCCTTTTCCTCCTTTGTGGATTAATTCATACCAACAAGTTGCTTGTCCTTAAGCTTGTATCCTTTATCTTTGTTCTTACTATCCTTTCTTATAACGCGGTAACAGGTCTCTCGAGAACTGCCTCCATCGTACCGAAAACACTGACGTAGTTAAAAAAGGATTAGTCGCAGTTCAAACCACTGTGACTACAGGTGGAGGAAAGAAAGGAAAAGAGATTCAATCAAAGAAACAAAGGATAATGCTAATGGCCTTTGGGGAATAGCCTTTAAAAATAAAACTTTCCTTGAAAAATGCTTCTTTGTAAACGGTTTTCAAATAGTTTTCAGAAGGTTTTAAAACTTTTGCCCAGTCTAGTAACCTTCCGCTCTGATACCAAATGTAACACCTCACCTCCGCCAGGGTCACTCACAAGGGAATGCACTAGCTTTGGAGGGGCGTTGTCTAGGTAAACATGCATAGAAATATTACAAGACAGAACATATAAAACAGCGGAAGAAAAACCAAATTTCATTACCTCATAAAATTATAAGGTCTAAAGCCTTTTACATCAAAATGCCTTTAAAAGCCATTACATTGGAAACCCGCCTTGCAATAGTTAAAGAAGCATAAAACCACAGTCATAAAATATTCCCCAAGTAAAACGGTAAAGCAGCCATAGCCAAGAAAAATTCAAGCCATACATGATGACCTTGAAGCAGAAGAAGTCCGAGCTAAATAATAGTATTTCCTCCCTGAAAACCTGGGGGGGGGAACGGAAGACAAAGAGGCGAAAGAAAACGGGGTCAGTCATAAAGACTGGTAAGTCCTATCTACTTCCAGCATAAAAACAGGTAAAGGTAACATGACATGCATAAACTGAAAGTAAACATAAGGATGATGACAAGATAGACAAGCTAAACCAAGGTAACAGGATGAACTACTGTATCAAGATAAACTACGGTCACTATGAATCAAGTATAACATCCCAAGGTTCTATCGAGTATAACATCCCAAGGTTCTATCGAATATAACATCCCAAGGTTCTATCGAGTATAACATCCCAAGGTTCTATCGAGTATAACACCCCAAGGTTCTATCGAGTATAACACCCCAAGGTTCTATCAAGTATATTTGCCCTGCACCTTCCGTACTAGTATCCCAACCCATGTCATGTGTTAGCTACAAAATGTCCCTTGCCCAATGAAATGGTCCATGTCAACCTAATGTAGGGTTTCCCAACTCGTATGTTTCTTTCTATGTATATGTTTCGTCCTTTGCCGTAAATCCTACGGGCTTCCTCACGTAGCTCTATACTACTTCAACGTAGTTCCATTATTCTTGAAATCGTTTGGACTGTCACCCTTGATCTAGCTGTATTTTCTTACCATGAATTCTCGAATGTTCGGCTAGGATTTATGCCACCTAGGACCACTAGGGATTACGCTACCTACTAAACGTTTTCGTAACTCGGTTTGGGTTTTAGCCACCTAGGACCGCTAGGGATTACGCTACCCGTCAACCACGCCCCTTTTTCCCACGTATGTATCGTGAATCATTTTTCCATGTCTAGATGCACATGTATCTCAATGTGCCATCCGAGTCTCGTGCCAGGGCTAATCAAGAAATACAGGACTTGGTCGGGAGATTTAGGTTATCTGCCGATGCAGATATCAAGGTTTGTTTTTCTACCGGTGGTTATGGTCCCACGTGACCCCTCCCTCAATTACTGAAAGGCAATCCAAGAAAATCATGCACGAAAACTATACTCCGGCCATCCATGCCCCCACTTTCCTATTGGCCAACCTCACCCATAACTAGATAGCAAGTATATGGTCTGTTGGGAGTTCTCTGCCTTTCCGCATTCGTACACAATTGACTAAAGATGGTAGGTAGTCGACGACGTGCTATCACAGGGCTAAACTAGATATCGCCGACTCCACGCTAATCCACCCCAGTCTTTAGGTTGCTCGCACAGCAACCAAGGCATACCCTTGGTTCTTCTACCGCAGACCTTAACCTCTGTGAGCCCAGGAGGATCATCTGCAACCTCACAGAGGGATACCAAGAGTACCCTCACGTCCCCTGAAGCTACCTCTTCGTCATCCAGTTCGCTGGAGCCTTTATCTAAGTCAGATAAACATTCGCTCCTCCTCGTGTATTCGTTTTAAACGATGACCTACCGTATCAGGTTACTCATCTATCTGTGAACTGGTCCAATTGTCTTGACTAAGAATTATTACTTAGTTATCCTTAACTAAGGTTTATCACTTAGTTTCCCTTCCCGTTATCCTTGTTAACTATGATTTTCCACTTAGTCTCCTGAACTAGGGTTTTGTCTAATGGGTTAAGTGTTGTCATTCGAGTTCATGACTTACCCCGCCTACGAATCATGTCAAAATTGGCTAAGTATTCAAGTTCAAAGCTTAGCCCTACAAACCATGTATCAAGTTGGTTAAGTATATCAAGACGTTCATGACTTAACCCTAGATTATCATGTCAGATTGGTTAAGTATGGATTAACTTAACCCTATCAAATTTACCGTGTCAGATTGGTTAAGTATAGGTTAACTTAACCCTATCAAATTTACCGAGTAAAATTGGTTAAGTGTAGGTTAACTTAACCCCATTAAATTATCGAGTCGGATTGGTTAAGTATATTTAAGAGGTTCGTGATTTAACCCTATCAAATCATCAAGTCGGATTGGTTAAGTGTAAGTTAACTTAACCCCATCAAATTACCGAGTTGGATTGGTTAAGTGTAGGTTAACTTAACCCCATCCACTAGTCGTATTTATAATGGTTAAGTATCATTCTTGTGGGTTTACTTAACTCTACCACGCATCGCGTTATCCCAGTCGGGTGTTATCAACCCATTTAGGTTAAACTAACTCATCCGCTAATCATGTTATATGGTTAAGTGTCTTTAAGAAATCAAGTCCGGTCTTACTTAACCTACCCATTCATGTCATATCGGTTAAGTGCCATTAGTCAAACTAACTTAACCTTATCATGTGGCATTAAGTAAATTAATGCACCCCAACCTCTCACATTAGACTTTGTTGTGGTTACTGGTTACGTCGGGCGGGTCCGGGCAGCTTTACACCATAACTTAGTCTAACCTTGGGTTTTGAGCGCGATATGACCAACTTCTCACATTGGATCCTATTGTCTGTAGCTACTGGATTTGCCGGGCGGTTCCGGGCAGATTTATGCTACAAACTCAACCCAACCTCGAGTTGGCCACTTTCATGTTTTCCTACTTATCATGTCCATGTCAAATTTAGGCTACGACAAAGTCCACGTTTTACACTTGTGCCCATTGTCCCATTACTTAATTCATGTTAAATTTCATAGCTCATCTCACGTTTTCCTAAACTACCCAAGGCGTATTCCCAACGCAAGTGAAAGCGAGTCAACATAGTAGGAATAATATGACACATATTGGCCTCAAATCATGTATGATAGCATAAAGGGATTGGCCTCAAACATGTATGATAGCATAAAAGGATTGGCCTCAAGCATGTATGATAGCATAAAAGTATTGGCCTCAAGCATGTATGATAGCATAACACTAGGTTCATCATCATAGGCATGTAAATGGTCATGAGGGGTTTAGGTTCTTTTACATGCATAAGCCCCGAGTCAAGTTCATATGAATATTCCACAAGCCAAATTGTTCTAAGGATTCATGCCAGCATTTCCACAAGTCAAGATTAAATCTTGCATGATAAACTAAGTCAAACACAACCTGAGTGGCATGATTTAATCACTAAGAAATAGCCCAAAGTCATAGGTTCAAGAGAGAGGCAAGACTAGATTCACATAGACTAGCATACTTAGGTTTCATCTCATTTTATTCCATGTCAACATTAGAACTACCGTTTAGATCTAAAAGTAGCTAGAACTTACAAAGCGTGGCTAGTGAATTAGGAGCAAGAATCATCATAGAATCGTTGTAGAAGCTCTAGGAATGATGTAGCAACACTAGAAGCCTTGAGAATGTAAGTAGCTCCTTGATTTGATGGAGAGAGATTGCTCCTTTGCCTTAGCTTTAGTTTAGAACTCTCAAGCTTTCAATGATGAAGATGGAGGCCATGATTTAGGAGCATTTTGGCAGCACTTAGTTGCTAGAATGATTTTTAGTGATTTAGGTTAGGTCTTAGGGTGTTTTTATAGGAGTTAGGACTAGTTTAGGCCCTTAGATTAACCCTAGTTTAGATCTGAACCACTGAAAATCGTCACAGGCCAACCAACCAGACCACACAAGCAAGCAGGTGCACCAGGCTAACCTGGCCCGACCAGGGAGGTCGACCCCCAGGTCGACTGGGAAGTCAACCTGGTCCTGGGGAGGTCGACTACCCAGTCGACTCCCCAGTCGACCTGGGTTCTGTGCGGGAAATTTTCCCGCCCAGTCTGTTTTGGGCTAAATTCGAAACTCGAATTCGAATTTGAACTGTTTTCGTTTTCTGATTTTTCGTGAAACTTCTAGAGGCCATATCTCAGTCATACGGACTCCGATTTATGAAATTTCGGACTCGTTTCCAACCAAAATTCCGAGACGAACGCAACGGCGTAACCCATTTTTCTTGATTCTTATTTTATAATTTAATTCTGCCCTGATTTCTTGTTTTAACATGTTAAAAAATTCGGGTTGTTACAGGAACCAAGCCAATAATTGTGTGATACAGTATTACTCGATAAACAGTACTTTTATTACCCAGTAATTTTGTGAAACAATATTACATTAATTTTAAACTTAATGAATTCATATTACTCAATAAATAGTATAGGCATATAGGTGGAGTGTTTATTGTTAATATATACTTACTAGAAATCTCGCAAGAATAAAATTATGCATAATAACAAACTAATTGTGTGATGTTTGTATGAGCACCTAGTATACTAGAAATCTTGCTATGAATAAAAATTTGCACAACAATAAAATCGTAATGCGGTGTCTGTATGATCACCTAGCATGTCAATCAATAATATTAACGTCACTTGCACCATAAAATATCCCAACTGAGTTCATTTTCAAAAAAAAAAGTTAACATGTGTGTCATGACCAAATGAAATGGTGAGAAATTTTAGCAAAAAAGTGCAAATAGAATGTGTACAAAAGGCAGCAGCACTTTAGTTACATCATATCAACCTGCACAATTTTAACTTCTTCTTTATATTTGACATTATTAGGATTAAAAAGTTGTTTGTTAATATTTGGAAGATGGAAATTTGGGCAGAACGTAGAAATATCTATTTTTAATAAGGTATTTGATACTCCATTAGTAATTTAAATGTAGAAATCAAAGATCCTTAGGAATACATAAGTGGAGTATTCAAACAAATTAACTTGTAATCAAAACTTGAAGTTAAATCGATCTATTGTTTAAATGAAATACTATAGATAAGTGGAGTATTCAAACAGAAATCATATAGAATTAAAATTAATTTCCAAACATTTTCCAAACCATAAATTTTAAAACTTATATAAGTCTTGAAAAATGAATATTGATATAAGAGAAAGTGACTTTGTATACTTCATATTGACTAACTCATTTGACTTGATCATTAGATTATCTACAAACAATTAATAAATAATAATTTATTCTTCTTAGCATTGCTCTAAATATTTCTTGCCAGTGTATCTGCAATTGGTACGATGTCTCCAATTAAATAATTTAATCACATACATGGGCAAATATCATTTCTTGCCAAATTATGTGTGATGTCCCTGAGTAATGCTACTCAGAATTTCGAAAAAAAAACCTCATAGTTAAGCTCCGACATTCAATTGAGAACTTGTACCAACTTCACGTTAGGCTTGTTTTTAGATTGTTGTATATGATTTCACGTTGGGATTGTTTTGAAATGATGACAGTTCGAGAATTTCCTTATAGCGATGACAACAATATCCCATCTAAGTTTTGAGATTCTATAAGGAATATGTCCTGTTCTTCCTTGTTAATTTAAAAATAACGGTTCCTAAAGATAGCAGACTTAAGTTAATTTGGCATTCGGCAGCCCTCCTTAAAACTTTAACCAGCCATTAATGCTTGAGATGCACGTTCACTCCACAATAGCCACCAGAGTGCTAAAATGAATCTTCTGATGAACTCTCTTATTCATCTTTTTGTTGTTGATCAATCTGAGTATGTGATGTGATCAGAACCTCGTTTCAATCAAAAATGTCCCTTGTTTGTCTTCAAGACACAATAATCTTAAGCATATTTTTTTAGCAAGCTAACGATTATCAACACCTTCAGCATTTAGATAGTTCATTAGTGGTTAAAAGCAAGAAGCTTGAATGAAACCTTCTCTAGCATCCATCCAACCAGTTCGTGCATGAAACCTTCATTAGTAGTTAATATTAAGTTTATAGTTTGTTTAATGGTATAGTATTAGCTTAATTATTTCATTTCAAAATATTTAGGTGAAGGTGAGAAGAGATTTTGAAGTTAAATCAACCAGTATACTAAATGTCCTGATGTGACAAGATGTGAGAGATAAGTGTTCCTCTATCCATTCACTCATCCAAAAATAGAAAAGCATATGCTTAGAAGAGATAGAAGAACATTGAAACTCCGTAAAAATTCTTTTCTTTGCTCTATTTACAATCTAATACTCTATTGATTCAGGTTTAACAATAAAATAAATCAACTGAAAACTGAATATTTGGTATCAAAAATTTGACGCATACTCATAATGTAACATATCTATTCAGTCTGCATCAATTTAACAGTGTAGACGGTATCTATTACATTGAAACAAAAGAAGCAGAAAAGATGAAAATTATCTAGATCATATGAGGATAAATAAAACAACCTTTATTAATTTTCACTACAAATCGAGGTTTCCTAAATACACTAAGTTGAGTTGTCTAGACAAAAAATGCACATAAAACACTAATCAAGTGTTTACTACCATGCGGTTGTTCCCCACAATCAATTTAGTACACCAGATTTAAAAGATAACCTTCAATTAATTAGACCATATTACTAGCCAGGCTAAGAAACAAAAATAAGATAAAAATGAGATACCTCAAGCCAGAAAGTCCAATTCTCCAAACTTCTTCCACTTAGCTTTAAATATATGATGGAGGACCACCAACAAATTCAAAGGCTGCCAAAGAATCCCAATTTAAATTTTGTTATCAAGACTAATATAATAGTGCAAAACTACAAAAAAATATCTTTTGTTAACCTAGAAGCTTATTGTCCACAAAAGACCAATTGTGAACATGCCAATAATATTCTAAATCATTGCACATGTTTCTTCTAAATATCTGCACAATTAAATATGAACAGACTTATTAATTATTGCTATTAAGAAAAGAAAAAAAACCAACATTTGCTGCAAACGTAGTTCACAAAAAATATATTTCAAAGCCTATATTAAATACATATTTCCAAATACCACTACCAAGAATGAAACAATTGTAAATTTGCGAACTCATTTTGAATGGATTAAGGATTAAGGCGGGGTACCTTGGTTCAGCAATAAACAAAGTCAGGCGAATACGTTGACGATGAAAGCCCATTATTGCTATTCCTCCCTAATTGGAACATTAATCTAAAAAGAACGGCCTTATGGATTTCCCAATTCCGAAGTAAAATCAGTTATTAACAAAATATAAACTAATTTCTCTATATCTATAATATATATTTTTCAAATTTCTTTGGAATTTTTTTCTTTAATCTTGGATATAGTGTCACCATTTGTTCTGATTTTTCTATAAAAAGAAAACTTTTCTCATTTGGTTTTTCACAAATGCCATTTAGTGTATGGGTAGAAATAAAGATATTTCATTGAATTCTAAATTCAAAACAATTTTTGGGTATATCAGTAAGTGACTCCTATTTTAATAGTTATATTTGAAGTAGAAAGTAAGCATTTAATTCATATACTAATTTTTGAATCCAGCTCGGGAAGTTTTTTTTGTTTAGGGAGTTCAAGCAGACGTTAAATTAAGGTGAGGTTTAATATTCTAGTCTACATGCCATTTAGCTAAAAGAAAATCCTGAGTATTGCTAGTATAACTTACTCTCTCTAGACCAATGTGTAGCTGCGGCTGCTCTCCTGGTATTGAGAGTTGACTTTCGAGAGGTAGAAGGAAGGACTACTAATTGAATTTATTTTTCCTACTCATTGGGATCGGTTCTTGTTTGTATTTCTATATTTCATCAAACTCCTTTTTTGTAGCTACCGCCCATGGTTGAGAATTGTAACAAGCCGGAATTTTTGACAATAAATAGTTATTTAATTAGAAGCTTAAAAATAGGAATCTCTGCAAATGATGGAATTTGACCATAAAACTTTATACGTTGTGTTCGTCTCGTACTTCTGGTCAACTTTCATGTTTGGAGTTTGGTGAACGGAGTTCATATGAGAAAGTTACGGATGAACTACGAAAGTGGACAGAAAATAAATAAAATGGAATATTATATATATGGTAATATGTAATTGCCTAGCCACCTCACTACCAAATCGACCAAACGGTCGACAGGGGCGGTTGACGCTGGCTGCGACCGCTTGGTCGAGCTAGGCAATGACGGCTAGAGTTTTGTCATATAAAATTTTATACTAATGGACGAATATAACTTAAAACTAATCCGATGGTTCTAGACCATTTCCAATAGAGCCTCATTCTTTTCCATTCAAATCTATAGAGGTAGCGGAGCTCTGCCATTTTTCTTCCTCTTCTAAGCTAATTTCTAAATAAAATATATTCATACGTATATCAAATCAAATCAAATTCATATGGAATTGGGAATATTAATAGATTTAATGGAAGAGGATGTTCAACGACAGATTCTTCGCTCTGTTCACTTTTTCTTACATTTCTAGAGATCTAAAATTTTCCCCTTTCTAGATAAATTGTAGATTTATATGAATTTGGGGATTGTAAGCCTAGAAAGGTTCAAAACAGAGAAATTGTAAGCTATAAGGTGAGTGGGAAATTTGCTAATAAATTATAATGACTTATCTACTTCGTTTGAATCCAATCTATGTTTTATGCCTATCATATATATCTTTTTATTTAAATAATTGCAAATTGTGGCAACCATCAGATGTGATTATGAATATGGTTTAGATTGGTAAATGATAAGTTGTGGTTATGTATAACATGAATTATAGGATTTTTATATTTTTTTCCTACATATTCCTACAGTTATGTCATGGAATATGTTATACATGTTACATAACACCGTGGATCTAGAAATTAGTGCCATTAAACATAAATTAGTTGTAGTTATGTTGCAGATCTTTAGTTCAGTGCTGAAATATGAAATATGTGAATTTGGGTAAAAAGATGAAACTTGTGTATTATGTGATTGTAAGAATAAAAGAAATATTCCTTGTTTATATTCAATATTGTTGGGTTTTGGCTTAAGCATTGTAAAACGTGTATGTTTCCTCATTTTTAAATAAAGAGGCATTATTTTGGAATCATAAGAAGTATGATAAAAAAGATGAAAAAGAGAAATGTGGTGCAAAGGTACATATAAATACAAATACATATATTTGTATGTAATTTTCATTGACTATTCCAAAATAAATATATTATATATATTTCTTGTGATTTGGAAATATGTCAATTCCACAAAATAGGCATGATTTACAATGGTTATGGCTAACGGTCCTTTGTGAGACTTGAAACCTTTTGGCAAGTTGAATATAAAAAGGAAATGTTTGATAAATTGATTAGACCAAATCATTAATTTAAAAATAAGCATTGCAAGATAATATATAGTTAATAAATATTAATAACTACGTTGACCGCACGAAAACATAAAGACAAAAATATATATCTATATTATCCATCCAAATCAGCGTAAAATAGTAAAATATCCTTGTATTAAATGTTTGAAGGTTTGAAATGTTGAATGGTGTTCATTTATGGAATCATACATGTCAATTACATTCCATGCTTAATGAATATATTTATGGTGACCGTTGTAGCAATTATTGTAATTGATTGTTATAAAGGAGGCTATAAATAAATAATTAACAATTGTGACCAATGTTGAATGTTTGGAAAGGTTCAATTATGGAATTATAAGTAAATATAATCCATTTTGAATTAATATATGTGGTGACCATTTGTAGCAGTAAATATAATTAATTGCCATAAATAAGACCACAAATCAATAGATAATCATTATAACCAATATTGATTGGGGAAAAATAAATGTGATAGGAAAATGGTTACAATTCCTAAAATCAATTAGGATAATTGTTGTGGAACCCAATTAGGAAGTTTAAATTATAACCGCATTTAGACACGAGGTTAAACTCAACTTGTGGTGTAAGCCTACTAGGAATTGACCGGCAAATCCAGCAAGCACAGATAGTCAATTTAATGTGAGGGGTCATATTAAGGCATGAGGTTAAGTTACCTTGTGGTAGAAGTATGTCTGGAACCGACCGACAAAACCAGCATCCACAAGTAGTCAACTTAATGTGAGGGGTCTAGTAAGTAAATATATATATATTGAATATATATATATATAACAGTCAACCAATAAACAAATAAATAAATAAAATAGAAATTGTCCGTTGGGGTGCAACAAATAGATAACTTGGGACTGATAAATAGTTGCCTTAGGTAAATATGACCATTAGAGTCATAAAGGGAAATAAAAATGAAATAAAAGGAAATGGGTGTCATAAGGGAACTTATGATTTGTTGTTTAAACACTAAGTCCAAATTAGGAAAGGTATTAAATAAACATCCTAGGGAAAAAGGAATATAACCTTCCTTATTAATAGTAATGGAAATAGAAGATACAACTAGACTTAGTAGGTTAATAGTGGAAAATATTACTAACCATATAAACCCGTGACGCAAATAAATGGTGTACGTATAGTATTTCCATATAAAGGAATTAAACGGGAATGACTTAATATCTTAGCCTACTTTATCCCAAAAAGGGAAAGGTATTAAAGGAAAATGGGGTACGAACTAATAACCTTCGCATATAGCCCGCTTCCTGGGTCCTAAAAGGCTAAGTGACTAGGGTTAAAGAGCCCACCTGGGAATAGATTTTTTAGTATAGGGGTCTTAAATGGCACGTGTGTGTGGGCCTACCAAAACTTGGAAATCAAAAGGGTCAGATATGGCTGTCAATCCTACGGGAAGTAATAAGTGACCAAGGAGGTTATCTAATAAGGTCAGCTAGAAGGTACAACAAAGATAAAATACCTTCTCTCACCTTATGCAGGGAAAGGGTATATGCGTGAATGACGGAATCCTTAACTGGTAGTGCCCGTAGCTGGCGCCCTCTAGTTTATGATATTGTTCAATATATTATCGAGGGTTAATAAGTGACCAATAGTTCTGCCTAGGATCTTAAGCGATGAGGGAGAATTCACCCTATTTATCATTTATAGTGAGGCAATAAATGACGAAGGATAAGCGAATGAAAGTATATGGATATAGAAACCCAGTAATTAGGGGCCCACTCTCGATTAAATTACCATTTATTGTCTGGTATAAAGGCTTCATAAAAATATGTGTAAGCACCCTATCATGGTATTATACTTTGGAAATACTACTTTGGAAAGGGTAGTAAAGTCATGTGCAAACATTTACTAGATTGGGCAAGAATCACTAACTGGTTAGGCATACATCTTGGTTTGAACCAAACGGGATACATCTATGTATTATGATCTGTGTTGTAGATTTCTCAGTCACTAGAGCTTGTTGTTCTGACCTCCTCCTCATTACAACCTCCCAGGTTTCCTAGAGAAGGTCGGGTTCTCACATGTACTTAAGTTTGGCTTTCGGTTCTCGTTCTCTCTCATGCTCAGTATTGGCAAAGTGACCTTAAAAAAGGTAGTTACTTGGGTTAATACTAGTTTATCCTATCTTATTTCCACTGTGAGTTTTCTTTTATCATACTCTGATTATGCTCATGCTCATTTATTGCAGGTACCATATTATACGCTCCATGCTTGGATGTGTTAGAGTTTCGATTTTTGTCGAAATTTGGGCACTGAAAAGTGTGGGGTGTTACAAGAATACCTAGGGGCACGAGACAAAATATCTCGTAACTTCGGGAGAAGGGGTGCCTTTTCACAAAGGGGGTCGCAGTGACCAGGCCCTGGAGACTACCAAAAACACATGCCTCCGCAAAGTCGTAAGACCACGTATGGGGGCTGACATCGTAGTCATTCTTCTCTCGTCTCCAATATAAATATAATAGTTCGGGGAGGGAAATCTTTCCGGGGTCATTTTAGAGATATTACGTAAGTAATTCAGTGAGTGTTTTCTAATCAACTAAAATCTAACAGTTTCTTCTCAAGCATTTCCTTACTTATCTTAGTCTTTTAATTAATATACTGTACCTGGTATACTTGGCTCCTCTCGCTCACTTTGCTTGCCTTCTGTCAGTTCCTTGTCAGTCGACTCCCTAAAATGATTTTAGAACTTCACGGTGATTCATCGAACTCTTCCCCAAGAGAATAAAAGATCTCTATGAAAGCAGGAGGGGCCTAGTATTTCTGGCGATTGTAATGGCTTCTTTATTTCTACATGTACAAAAAAATAAGATTGTCTAGACCTGATGGAGCCAACCAAATTTTTTTTGGTATAGCTATTTGTTTAGTGTAATGCGATATGATATGTTCCTTTTTTTGAATTTTGTTGAGAGCTCCATCGCAGAGTTCAGTCCAACACAACAGTGTCTTGAGGGAGGTAGCGCAGCTGAGGCCTTATATTACAGTAGCACGGATCTTAACTTCTAAGTCATGCGAAGCGGGCCAGTCCAAGATCGTAAAGTTATTTTCAAAAAGACAACAGATGCTCTATATTATTCGTGGGGCTAGGCGCCACTCTCTTTATGAGTTATTCCAGCTTCTTCATTTTTCCTTGTCGCGATGCCAGAATAAACATTGGGGCAACAACAACAAAAAGAGGGTCATGATTGTGTCGATAAGCCTCATGACCTAGATTCTCCATCCATTTCAATGTTATTTTTTTCCATTTGGGTGACTAAAAGAATGAGGTCCCTAAATAAAAAACGATTATACAATCAGTTCCCCTCGCTTCCATAGGGAGCTAGCCTAGCCCTTTTGATTCCAGCTGATGTTTCACGGTTCTTTACTTCCTTCCATCGGTGATCTCTCCTCCCTAGTTATCAGTTCATCTCAGACGCTTTTCTTCGTATTCTGATTTGTTGCAATATTTTGATATCATATCTCTTTTTTTATAAAAAAATATTTTCTACTTCAAAAATGAAAAATATTTTAGTTAAAAAATTAATAACTAAAAAATGACTCCCCAAAATGAAGAAAAAAGGGTCGAAGTTTAGACCGCTCGCTGTAGTGCTACCCATAGAAAATATCATGAAATAGTTTGAATTCTTTTCTTTCATTTCCTGAATCATTGAATTGAATTGAACTGCTAAGAACTGGTTCAGAATTGGATCATAACAGAAATGCTATTAATACAAGCACTATAATAACAGATTAGGGAGGAAGATTAGAATTAGAAATTGATAGTTTTTTTTTTCCATAATATATTTCTCTAGCCTAGTAAGAGCTACTTTAAGAAGCAGGTAATTTCTTGAAGAAGGGCGCTCAAACGGATATCAATTATAGGTCAACTATCAGGGACGGACTAAAAGACAACGTCTAGATCATATTTGTGCAGGGCCATAGATAAATACTGGTAAAGTAATATTCCAATTAAAATAAGATTCTTATAACTCATTAATTTTAAATTTAAGATTGGTTTGAATTTTTTCTTTAGTTATTAAATTTTTCATTTTGATCAATTTCATTATGCTATTACGAGTCCTCCGTCCTAGATTCCCTCGGCCATCTGGTTCATCGGTACTACAAAAAATTCTCATGCTTTAGTTACTATGATGAAGATTCTTATCTTGATATCCATCAAGATAATTGGAAATGAGGAAAACTTAAAGAAGAGAAAACTTGTTTTTGGGCTTGTCATCCAGGGACTTGTTCGAAAATACTGTAATGAAAGGAACATAGGAGTTTGTCGCTAGGTTTTTGACCAAACAGGATCATCCAGCTTCAACCCTGAAGGGAATGAGTAGCTAGCTAACTCAAACTAACCATTCATTTCTCAAGAACAATAGCTAAAGACGCCCGTAGTACCACTTAGATCTGGAACCTACATGTCGATGCTCACAATTTTGATAGTCATACCAGTGATTTAGAGGAGATTCGCAAGGGCCAACTTGATCCTCTACCCCAGGGATCCCAGATGATGGAACCCTAGGAGAGCCGTCAACTCCAACAACGTCCATGTACGATCCATACTAGATCTGACTAACTTCCCATCCTACCTCCTTACGTTCTATTATCTATTTTTTCGATTTTCAAAAAGAGGGCTTTTTTGTGAATGTAAGGAAAATGAGATGGGCTGTTAATAATTCACTTCGGGTCTATTTGTGAAAGAGTAAAATAAATAAGAAAGATATTGAATTTTCTTTGAACCACTTATTTAAAAAAATAGAATTATAGTAAAGATTAAAAAAGAGAATTATAGTATAGTAAAGAATTGTAGTATAGTAAAGAAGTAAAATGTGCTTTTTGCTAGAGATAGAGGGACTTGAAACCTCACGATTTCTAAAGTCATAAAATTTAAGTACCAGAAATTTCTAAAGGCATACCATTAGAGAAACTTCCTTGACCAACAGGAGCCCAAAAGGTAGAAAACCAAAACTCTTTCTTTAGTGGACCAGCCAAGAATCATTTATTGTTTTGGAGTTCCCGGGTTAATATACTTGGCTCTTCCTTGACCCTGTAAGCAAAAAAAGACCTACTTTCATAAAAGTAAGTGGCAAAAACCCAATAATACTTTCTTGAAAACAATAGTTGCTTCCATAGTGATGCAAAATAATATACCAGGTCTTTTCTTTATACTAGGAGCAATGAAATGAATTAGATTACCTACAAACAATTAATTTCCAAATGCATACCTTATTTCGTATATTATAGTACGTTCATATAAATGATAATAATAGAAAAATAGTAAATGAAATCATAAAACATAAGGGTAAATCTAATTGTCCACTTTGCTCTTATTATTCAAAAGTAAATAAGATACTAGGCCTGATTCATTAAGATGTAGTGACTTGTGTGAAAAAAAACTAACTATAGATCCAAAAAAATATCTATACATACTTTGTGAACACCATATCTATAACCTGAAGCTAGAACTTGTACCTTTGTATATTCACACGCAAAATATTAAATAAATAAATAAAATAAAATGTTGTAATCTATTCACAAATATACATAACTTGGTAGAAATAATCCAATCTTTTACTAATATTGAATTATTTAGCATATGTCAGTTATTTTCTAACCTATAAATGAACTGTGCATATAGGACATGCAACCTCCCTCATTTGCTTTCCTGAGCTAACAGATGACTTTCAATGCGAAAATTTGAGCCAAATTAGAACAGTAGATAGGAGTGATATCTATTGCGGACTTGCCAACTTGAAAGTTAAAACATATAAAGCTTTAGAAGTGGTACCTATTGCAGACTTGCGGTTTCTCTCTAGTTCCTACTGTTAAGACCACCAAAACAGAATTATAACACAGTATTAAGCGAGTACCTATTGATGACTGTAACATCAGAAGAACTGGGACTAGTGATGTATTAACATAATACAAAAATAGTGAACGGTTTCTTTTATATTTGGTATTATGTAAGTTTTATGGCGTATGCATGCCTTTAATTGAGGCCTAGCATACAATTTTACATGTTATATAAGAAATCAACGACATGAAAAAGATGAAAGGAATATATGAGTACTAGTTCTAAAAACAACTATATAGGTAATTCACCTAAAGTTTTCAAGCAAGATCCTCATGGATGTGAAAGGAGGTAGAGCTATTTATAAATATGTTAGCCTTTGGTAAAACCAGTATTTATAACACACAAAGCCACCGCAAGTAGCTAATAAATATACCCACTAACAAAAAAATCCTCAACTGTACAATTGGCATGCAAACAACACTTGTTGAAATAGCCATCACCCAACATCTACTCTGAAGCTCGGATATGAATCTGTCATCTCACAACACCTATTTCACATGAATTCACACCAATAGCAAAACTGAAGAGAACAAAATGGTTCTCCGGATGATGATGCTTCAGGCGAGGTGTTCACAAACATCAGGGTTTTTGACTCCCCACTAAGACATGGCTACACAAATTATAAATTGTTATTGTATGATAATTTGAAATGATACCAATATAAAGTTACCTACAGAAGGTTGGTTAATTTGGAATTTCGAATTTCGAATTGGCACATGATCTTTTCTATTCGCAATAGCAAAGACGACATCTCGCATGGAAGATAGGCTTTTGTTAGTTGCTTAAATAAGTGCCAAAATATTCAAAAAGGAACGAATCTAAAGAATTTCAAGCAATGACATGAATGTTAAATGGGATAGGGAAAAATGAAAAGGATTACTTGTGTTTCTTTAAGACGTCGCCCCTTGCACCACTTCTACTAAGACGCTCACTACCAGCAAGGTCAATCAAATTTAGAACTCCTTGCACTTGTTGGTTAGTATTCTAAGAAGCACAAAACCAATATTATAGCCAATAAGGAGCATGTTTAGTTAAACTAATAAAAAGGAGCATGTGAAAGCTTACTTCATTCACTCCCGATATTTTTAAAGTAAACACAAAATGGCTTCTGGAGGAATCTTCATTCATTTGTGTTTTTCCAACTGACTTAAAATATTTAAGGTATATAAAAATTAATTAGCTAAAGATTGTACATTGGCAGCTTATCACTGGAAATAAAAACATAGATGAAGACAATGACAACTGTTTACAAATCCGTGATGATCATATGTGGTCACATTCTCTTTCCAACTGACCTTGTCAATAACCAACGTAGATATTACAAGCAACCACTAAGTTATGCCAGAAACTGATTACGACAAAAGGAAGCTTTTTCCATTTATGCCAAATCAAGGTACCAGCACAAGAGCGGAATGTGCTTAATATAATCATATACACTATTTATTTGGGGTGTTACCGCTTTCTGTTTTTCTTGTTGTTGACCAACTTTTTGGCAAAAGCTGTCACAATTCAATGGATCGAAGCCCTGTGTCAAAAGGCTCAGCACCAACCAACACCGACGGATGGCCTCTATTCCAGAAAGCCCGAGCAAGAATTGGTCGGCTCAAAGCATGACACATTATATTCGAGCATAATCACTCTCCCATACCGTCTGAGTTAAGCATCTACTTAAAGAACAGGTCAATCATATATCTCTGGATCTACCTAGAAATATCCAGATAAGCCATTCATCACTCAACCCGATTCTCAAGGCATTAAAGGCGGTCAACACTTTTAGCCAAAGCGTTAGTTTTGATACACTGCATCTCAAGAGTCACGAAGCTACAATTCTCTAGGATATTATTACTCAGCAGTAGACCAGGTCCCACTGCCGCAATCACCCCGCCGGATCGAGCACTACATGTCCAAACTCCGTAAAAGAGGCATGCCACGTTGCATCTTGCTCAGCCCACTTCTTCACCTATAAATACCTCCATGCCCAAAATGGAAAGGGAGGGGAACTTCTTTTGGGAACTTCATCTCTTAAGTTCAAAACCCACGGCTAACTCCAAAAAATGCTAACTCTTTCTCTACAACTCAAGGATTTTGCGTTCATCTCCTACTTTCTTCAAAAAGGAAACATATTGTACTTGTAATCAAAAGCAAATCAATATATATAAAGCCGATGCAGGCACCATCTTTGCCGAGCCACTATAAAAACTTGTGTGTCTCGTGTCTTTGTTTACTTTTCTGCATTCTATGATTATTGTTCATGTCTTCTACGCATGATTGGGGGTTGACTGTCACTAGTGGCCAACTTTTTACGTCAACACTTAGGCGCGCCAGGTAGAGGGACGCCCAGACATACTCTATGGCCTTCGACGCAAGGTCTTCTCATCCCACAAACGCTGATGCAATAGATACACACGTTGTAGAGGCAAGTTAGGAAGCCTCCTCTCATGAAGACACATCCTAATATCCTAATAGGGACGACGTGGATAAGATTCTGGCCGATTTCAGAGGCCAGGTAACATCTCAGGGTAAACTCATCGAACATCAAAAATAGTTGATGAATAACCTCCTCGTTCGGTAGGAAAGGGGACCACACTTTCCAGTATCATTTCCTCCACCGGGCGAGGATGGGGAAATAACTGATCTTCGGTCTGCGCAAATACAAACCGCAAATCAGACCACACCTTTGCTTCCTTCTAGCTCGACTTTACCTCTCGACCGACCACTGTCAGGAGTGCCACTTCCAGCAACTAGCGTAGCCACAGCTGCAGATTCCTAGGAGGCCCGCGATCAAGATCTAGGTCGTTCGACCATTTTGTCTCCACTCCAGGGGACAACTCGACTCCCTGGACCAACCGAAAAACAACTGGGCTAACCAGAATCAGTGCCATTTCCATTACAACCCAACATCTTACCACAAACCCGTCTTACGCCGCTTTCCCTCCAATGAAGAGCCGGTAGTGCCTTCCCTTCCAACCAGAAAGACAACTCTACCATACCGGTTCCCAATATGGCAGAGGAAAATGCTACTACATACCATCGTAATATTGCCCAAGCATGGGCAACACAGATCCCCGAACATCACATGCCGTGCTGGATCAGCCGGGACCCTCCATTGTGGGCATGGCCTGGTCCAATCCTCATTCTACTCAAGCGGCGCCAGTCTGCCAAGAACCAATAGCTGGGGTACACCCACATCCTTACCTTCACTTAACTCTCGGAGGTCGAACCCAACCAACAGTTCCCCTTTCGAGCATGCTTTCGATGGATCCCAATACTGGGATTCCTGCCAATACAGAGATGGATTCATGGCAGCATCTACTCGGAGATGGAAGTCAGCTTGCAAGTATCATCAGACGCTTCACCTGGGGCACGTCTTCTCACAAGTAAATAGATGATATCTACCGCAGCCCATTCATCAAGGAAATCAGAAACTGCCAAACCCTCCAGATTTTAAGTTCCCAGCCATAGAACCTTACAACGGCTGGACTGACCTAGCCATTCATCTTATGTTGTACATGCGCCACATGGAAGGACTGTCTGCGTCGACCAATGTTATGGGCAAGTGCTTCCCTCTCTTCCTCACAGATATAACCGGTATGTGGTTCCAGCAGCTAACAACTGAGTCGATCAACAATTGGAACATGTTGGTTACCGGCTTCATCGAGCAGTTTAGAGTTCATATCTTGATCGCTACTTTTAATGAATTAGAAAAGCGCGAATTTTAAAATAATAACTGCAAGTGCACAGATCATGTAATATACAGGTCGAACATAGGGAGTAATTTTTATTATTTATATATTTCTTAGGCGAGCTAGACAATATTTGGAGATGATTTTGAATTAATGTTATCGAATTTACTATGGATCTGAATCTAATTAAATTAATACCAAATTCAACAATTAAAATAAAAAGAACAAATTACTAGAAAAATAAAATAGCAAATAGAAACAACAGAAAACTAAAATTTGGATTGTCGTTGAATCTAATCAAACGGTCAATCGCTAATAAGAAAAATTAAATTGCAAAGATAACTTGTGCACTGCCAAATCTAATTGTATAGACGACACAAGTTACTTGAAAAATAAAATTGCAAAGAAATAAAAGAAATGTTTTATTAATGTAGAAGAACAGAATACAGAATAATTGATTGAGTTTACAATGGATATCATGTGTATTTATAGGGATGTAGACTCCTCTCTATCAGAATAGTTTGGGCCAAGAATGAATCCCATGAAGTAATCTATTTACAAATATGAAGATGAACTTGAGATATTCCATGTAGATTTCCCCTTCTAATTAGTGACATGTGGAAGATTGATTGGTTTTTTTTCCTTGATAATAATTCAGTCATTCTTCATCTTTATGGCAAGTAAATTTTAAAGATTCCCTTTCATTTCTCTATGAAGAATATTCCCACTTCTCAAAATATTTATTAGTATATATCATATATGCATACATATAAATATATGTATATACATGATATATCACTAATCCATAAATTCTTCAAAGCAAGGGAGACAATGTGAATGTTCCTTTCTTCAGCAAAAAGAGGGGTTGACAGGGATCGAACCTAGGTCACTCTGTTGAAATTAACAAGTTTTACCAGTGTGCTACAGCTTCCTTTGTGATTGAAAACTTGTTTAGATGGAAAAGTAGCTTCTTTTTCTTATCAAGTGGTCATTAATTGAATAAAGGAGACATTTATTGAACCGATGAAAACACACGAAAAAAATATCTAAAGTAATATTTATTTATTAACAAAAGATAAGATATAAGAGCATAAAATATCATATTTCTATTCTGATCAAATACCCTCACACTTATCTTTTACTCGTCCTCGAGTAAAAAAATGAAAAACTAAACTAGATAGGTCACACTTTTGTAGGAAACACGATTGCATTGAGCGTATGCAACAAATCGTTAAACCTCTAGGTGTCCCTAGTAGGATGAGTGGTGTCTCGTGAGGATTTTCAGCAGATACTACCCACAAAATCCAGATGCAGTATGTTATGGCTCTAATGTAACTACATGAATGGACTATGCAATTGAAAACAAAAAATGAAAACACGACTTGTTTCAAGAAAATGGTACAACAAATTAAGTTAACAATTTCTAATTAGTCAATTTTATTTTAGATACCTCAACTTGTTTCAAATTTTCAACATAGTCAAGTTTTCAGTGTTTAAACTCTAGTTTGGTCAGTTGGTTCGCTCGATAACATAGTGTAGCCATGAAATAAACTCTTTGATTGCATGTCACAATTTGTAAAGTGGTATTTTAATTTCCTTGTGTATGGCTAGTCAAATTAATAAGGTCAAGAAGTATTTAGGCATCATTGCTTATTCTAAACTCTATAAAAATGAAGCTTTATATACATACACCTAAATTAAAGACCAAGGTATATCACCCATGCACTTCCTTGCGGACTGACGGAGAGTTGGGACAAAGCTTGGCGGATTGTGCAGACCGACGCTGACTTTGTCAACAAGATGTCAGTAATCCTTAGGTGTCCAACTCATAAAATGAGACCAAGATATACCGACGCTGACTTTCTCAACAACATGTCGGATAGAGCTTTGCGGGTTTGCACACCAATGCTAGATTTACAAGCAATATTGGATACCCTTGGATTACTATTATTATTATTGAAAATATAAGAACAAGAGAGAGTTATGCGAATTCAACTTAATACAACTTAGTTTTATAAAGCCAATATAAGTATTTTAAGTCCTTCACACATTAAACAAAGACTACAATTTAGAATAGATTTCATGGCCATCACCTAAGAATCTCCCTATGTACTAGTTTCACTACTATCCCTTAAAATTCAACTTTTCATTATATTTCTTATTTGATCTTAGTTGAGAGAAAAAATACTACCAACTGACTAACAATTGTTAATTTATTTTATTGTATCAATCTAAAATGAGTTGTATTTTCCAAAAAAAATGGTATGTTACTTTGATCTAAAATGTATGATAGCCCTATCTAAATGCATGAAAATGAAAAAGAAAAGGAAAAATAAATAAATAAATAAATAAATAAATAAATAAAAAAAGAATGCAATGCAGACTCCCCTCCTCCCCCCACACTTAGACAAAACTGTGTCCACACTGTAAACACGTTTTATAAATGTGAAACATAACACCCAAAGATGGATGACATGCAAAATTATTTGCAGAATGAAATGCAGTCTAACTATATGTAAGAATGGATTATATGTACAATGATATATGTGTTTGCGATGCAAAGAATGCTGCCAACTTTTTCTCCCACACTTGGTTCTTGCCCGATGAATCTCATTTCCACTATGTCTAAGCATGTTTTCTAATAGGCAAAGGTTTTTGAAAACCATCTCATCTTTATATCTAGATTTATAGTCCAGTAAATGAATGTCCAGTGTCCTCCTAACATGAAGTTTTTCAACCAAGCTAACATTCCAAATAAAATTCATGTGTCAAACAAATTTATCAGTGTAACTATTCAAAAATTTGTGATTGTATATAAACTCAGTTGCAATCGTGAAATTTAAATTCTGCGTGTTGTTCAAGACTGTGATCACATTTCTCAATTTTATTAATTGACGACGTATTTTAAACAATGACAATTTCAAGTTCGTTTGAAACCTCAAAATCAAAATTTTCAAACTTGGATTGGTGGCTTGATTCTATTTCATCCTCATTTGGCAACTCATCCTCATACAATCCAAAAAATTCATGTTCATTAAAATCCTTCTCCAGTTTTGAGTTTTCGAAAAATTCAACATTATTATTCTGTTCAATTTCTAAAATTTCAAGTTTCTCACAGTCTGAAAAAGAAAGTTCAAAATCAGAGCTTAAATCTTTTTGCTGAAAAAATCGAAGTCCAAATCATTTGTTGAATTTCAGACAACTTCATTTAGATCGTTATTCTCAATTTCCAAACTTGTTGTTTGAAAATTTTCACTATCAGTAAAGAATGGATTATTTTCTGATTCAGTGCCCATCTGATTTTGTTACTCACGTTGTTCTTTAAAAGATGTCCTTAAACAAAGAAGTTGATCAAGCTGTCTATCTCGCCTTTCCACCCTCTTTCTAAGAATGTTAAGATGATATTCTTCAAAATCGTTGATTTGAGAGCTCTCGTTTTGGATTTTTGATTCTCAAAATTATAGTCCACATAATTTCACAATCAATATTACTTCCAATGTGATGGTTATTTGACTTTTCAGAAAAATAACAATGATATTGGAAATCATTTTGATTGTGAAAATTATGTTTGTTACCAAAACTGTTGAAATTTGAGGGAAAATTGCTATTTTGATTATTTTCAAGATGTTGATATGGGCCATAATTTTAAAAAAATTGGTTTACAACCCCATATTGATGTGGATCAAAGTCATATTAAGACTCAAAGCTATTTTGATGTGGATGCGGCCCATACTCGAAATTATTGTAATTCGAATTGAAATCGAAATTTCTATGATTTTGAAAATATTGGTCAGTTGGAAAATTTTGAAAATTGTTGGCATTGGGCTCATAAAATTTCAGAAAATTTTGCATCATGAGTTGTTGTTCATACTCATACTCTTCCATGGATTGTCTTCTTAGGTTATTATCCCACGATTCTCTCAAGGATTTTTTTTAAATCAGACATTTGAATGAAGTTAAAGCAAGACAGAAATTATTCTTTCTTCAAAATAGTATAAAATACTGAGTTGTACTCTATTAATTAACTGACTCAATTAAAAGGGGGAAGAGTGTCTTATGGTCGTTCACATACAGTATAAATACTAAGGGATACGACTAATATTTTACGGGTAGTATGCAACCTCTTTTGCTAATAGTTCAATAAATTGAACTACTGTATATCCGCGATCCAATTATGCGAGACAGTCAACTTCACAAAGTACCACTTTTCAATTATAATATTTTGCAAATAAAATCAAGTTTTACAATTGAAAAACGACGAGAGTGATGATTTCAGGTATGTAAATTCATGCTTCGCCAAATAGATTCAGAAATTCCAATCACAGAATAGTCACGGAATAATAAATTGTAGAAAATTAAAATATTGTACAAGCAAGACGTTTCCCTTGCAGAATTTTTTTTACAAGCAATATCTATTTATTTTTATGCAGCTTCAGCACCTGTAGAGTTTAGAAAATATTACAGTGGTGTATGTTGTCTGTCTAGTGCAATTGAGTAGCTTGAACCCTACTCAGGCCAACTGTTTGCAAATCGATTTGACTTCTATATTCCCTGTTTGTTGCTTGAACACCTTTCTTACTTTGGTCTTTGTTTTTGGAATGTTTCCTTTCCCCTTTTTTAATAAAAAATCAAAAAGAACAAAAAGCAAATCGGGAATAGAAGAGGATGGAGCCAACTAAATTAGTGAATTCAATATATGTCGCTACGACGAACCAAGTGAAGACCAATGCAACAAATCAGCGAACTCAACAAAAATATATTCCCAAAACTCAGAGCTGTCACAATCGCAAGAATATCCCAGGAACACCAAAACAAGCTGTAACACCCCACTCCCGCTATGATCACTCACTAAGGGAATGCCATAGCATCGGTGGAGTATTTTAGTGAATATAGAACAGAAAAATTACAACAAGACAGATATAAATAGTACTTGAAATTTTAAAACATCATCTCATAACAGCGGAAGTAAAACATGTCTGGTTACATCATAAAACCACCATAAAGGTCAAGTACAATATCCATCAAAATAAAGAAGTACATAATCCCACTCTCATACAATAGCCAAACAAAAGAAAAGATAACTGGATAACTGGAGCTTTACATCTATCCAAGCTCCTAAAGACTGGAACAGCAATCCGATCAAGCTCCACTACTGCTAGGATCCACCGTAGGACCTGAGGGTTGGGAAAAAGATAAAAACAACGGGGTCAGACATAAGTCTGAGTGAGTCCTATAACCCTAACAATACAATCATTAAAATAACCAGAGAAGACATAAGTTGATATACGGTAACGACTGGGGATGAATGGCTACACTAAGCAGCTTGGTAAACTTAGGATAAACTAAGATCACCGTAAAGACGCATTTACCCACCCAAGGATAATTACTAAATTACACCGCCCCAGACCTACTCAAAGATAATTCCTACACTGCACCACACCAGTTTTACCTACCTAAGATTAATTCCTACTTAAAGGTTGATCCCACTAAATGTACTTAGTAATTTTTACCCAGTAGTTTCTAGTACCCCTACATAGGTGCCGTCTGCCCCTATCATTACTAGGTGTACCCACTACTCCCAAGCGATCGGCTCCCTAACGTAGATACCCGTGCCGGTCCCACAATGGGGTGTATCATTTCCCCAAAGTGGCAACCTGATAATATCAACGGTGCACGGCTTTATATCTACACGATGTAACAACGATTTACTAACCAGCCCGGGTCCACACACGCATATGAAACCCGTTGGTCCTACGTTGCCACCGCTAACCCGTTTTTGGCCTCTTATAGTCAAGCCCAATATGCGTGTCCCGTCACTCGACTTGGGTCGAGCCCACAAAGATACGTTTGGGATATTGGTTGAGATGGGCCCCCACAAGCTACCACTTAAGCTTGTTATTTTGTCTAGTGTATCCCACTTAACCGCTTTAACCATGTTCACTTACATGTTATAAATACTTTGGTTAAGTCATTAATCATATTTTAATTACCACTCAAGGCACCCACTAGATTTCCACATGACACCCAAGTCCTTTACTTAATTCCCACATGCCACCCGAGGCACTTACTTAACCCCTTAATCATGTTTAATTACATGTTCCACTTTGGTTAAGTATTCTAATCGTGTTTTCTATTGCCACCCAAGGCAACCCACTAGTTTTCTCATGCCACCCAAGGCACCCACTTAACCCTCATGCCCCACTACATGCTTATATGGTTAAGTGTTTCTTAATTAATTAAGACCGTGATCCTCATAAAGACCTCTCACATTAGACTATCTTTTATGACCGCTGGTTAAGCCGGTTGGGTCCGGGCAGCCTTATGTCATAACCGAGTCTAACCTCGTGTCTTTACATTAATCACGTATTTAGTTTGTGCCTAAGACCTCTCACATTGGGCTAACATTTGTAGCAACTGGTTAAGCCGGTTGGGTCCGGGCAGTTTTACGCTACAACTGAGTCCAACCTCGTGTCTTAGTCAATTAATTACACCTAATTAATCACCCTCATAATTTAAATTAATTATCCCTAATTAATATTAAGCTTTTCATAACATGGGTAGACCTAACTCAATAGGTAAATTCCCATGGGGTAGACCTAACTCAATAGGTAAATTCCCAACACATAGTATGGGTACACCTAACTTAATAGGCAAATTCCCATACTATGTTCCTTTATTTTATGTTATGCATAATCATATTAATTTCACACAATCTTATTAACTTATGCATTTAATTAACCCCATCGTTCCCACGTAATTTCGTTCTCATGACATAATACATATAAAAGGTGCCAACTTGCATATGAATGAACATGTTTCAAAGGTGCCATCTTGCATATTAACAAACACATAACTTGCATATGAACTTGCATAATATGTCACATAACTTGCATATAATCTTGTATAACATGTCACATAACTTGCATATAATATGTCACATAACTTACATATTCACTTGCATAATATACTTGCATATTAACCCATAGACTTGCATAATGTGTCATCATGAACTTGCATATTAACAAACATGTAACTTGCATAGCATATCTTGCATATTAACATACATGTAACTTGCATATTAACAAACATGTAACTTGCATAGCATATCTTGCATATTAACATACATGTAACTTGCATATTAACAAACATGTAACTTGCATAGCATATCTTGCATATTAACATACATGTAACTTGCATATTAACAAACATGTAACTTGCATATTAACAAACATGTAACTTGCATATTAACAAACATGTAACTTGCATAGCATATCTTGCATATTAACATACATGTAACTTGCATATTAACAAACATGTAACTTGCATAGCATATCTTGCATATTAACATACATGTAACTTGCATATTAACAAACATGTAACTTGCATAGCATATCTTGCATATTAACATACATGTAACTTGCATAGCATATCACCATGAACTTGCATAACATGCATATGATTACATAGCCCACAACTTGCATATTTAGCATCATGCAAACATAACATACATCATATTAAACTTGCATAAACTTACATACTCAACATGCATAAACATAAGATTAATGCTAACATCATATCATATGATTCAAGACTCATTAATCCACATACAAAACCATAAATCTCATCATATCTCATCTACTTAGTTTAACAAAAGATCATCAAAGTGATAGAAACTCACTACTAGCAATTTTGAACACCAAATGAAGAAGATTAAGATGCTAAGAAGGGATTAGAAGTTGATTAGAGAGTGATTAGTATGCAACCCTCTTCATAAAATTAGTGGAGGCCATGAGAGCTAGCATTTTGCCATAGTTTAGTCACTAGGTTTAATTATGAATGGATTAGGGTAGGTTAGGGTCTTATTTATAGATTAGGCAAGTGTTTTAGGCCATAGGATTAACCCTAGATTCAATCCAAGCCATCAAAGCATGTCTTGGGGAAGAAGTCAAGTGTAGGAACCATCTAGGGCCTTTAGATTAAAGATGGACCATGAGAACCATTCAAATGCAAAATCTGCACTTGAGCGAATCGGCCCACGGGTTGACAGCCAAACACCCTGGATTAACCCCTAGTCGACCCAGCGGGCTCGGGTCGACTTCAAAAATCGGCCGGTTCGGTTATTCCCCTCTCCCAATTCGCTGTTTTGAGCATTTTTGCATATTTATTTATTAAATTTTCAATTATATATATATATATATATATCAATATATATATATATATATATATATATATATATATATATCTACACAACCCATTTCACTTAATTAAGTATACTTTAATTTGGGAATTTTCGTGAAACTTCGCGAGGCCATATCTTGGTCATACGGACTCCGATTTTCGAAAACTCGGACTCTATTTCGCGTATTTTTCCGAGACGAACGCAATGGCATAGCCCGTTTCCCTTGATTCCCATTTTAGAATTAAATTCTGCCTCGATTTATGTTATTACAGGTTATTGAAAATACGGGTTGTTACATTCTCCCCTCCTTAAAGGATTTCGTCCCCGAAATCTTCAAGTTAGGAAGAACGTATCCTACCATCCAATCATCCATCTACTCAAAGCATCATCCACGAGCAATCATTGTCCTTACAAGATTCTAAATGCTGGATGGATATATGCAAAAGTGTGTGTATATGTACTTACCTAATGCGAAAATCAGGCGGTTACTGATACAGTAAACCTCCTTAATGCAAACCATGATAGTGCCATGCATCCAATATGTATGCGAAACCCTATTGACACATACAAATTTCTACATGCGTGCACAACCATACACAAAAATGCATCATCCATATGATAACACAGCCATGATACATCCATCAATCTAACTACCACATCCATTTATGCAATATGCAACATGAAGTGACTGAGCCGATCTAGTGCCTAATGTGTGTATATATGCATCCACGAGCAACCACTAGCAAACACTTGCATCCACTTGCATCCATCAACCATAACATGTCTCAAACACATGTTTCAACCATAGGTTTTCCCTATCTAAAGGTCAAACAGGACTAACGAGAGGACCTACTAAAGATAAGATAAGTACTAGGCAAGCGATAAAGGAGAAGTTAAAAGACATACTCTCCAAAAGAAATGGATACAAAGAACGCATCTTCGCTTCCGTCTCCCAAGTAGCATTCTAACTAGCTGAACTTCTCTGTTCCTCAACTTCCTAGTCTCTGGCCCAATGATGCGAGTAGGAGCTCGTCGAATCGTCTCATCGTGCTCTAACTCTACTTCTTTAAGCAAACTCGGCTCTACCACCTCAGCGGTCTCAAGTAAGCACTTCCTCAAATGGGACACATGAAATACATCCGGTACACCACTAAGTCTGTCAGGCAACTCCACTCTATATGCCATCCGTCCAATTCTTTCCTTAATGGGAAATGGCCCTACAAACCTTGGTACTTACTTCCTAACAGATCCAAAGTGAACCACATTCCGTAACGGAGACACCTTGATAAAAAGCATGTCCTAATATCAAACTCAAGCTCTGTTCTCCTCTTGTCCGCATAAGATTCCGCCGCTTTCATCCTTCTTCGAATCCAACCCATCTTCTCTGAAGTCTCCCTAACCATATCTGGCCCAAGCAAGATCTTATCCGTAGATTCCCACCAACATGTAGGAGATCGACAAGGCCTTCCATAAAGAGCTTTGAAATGAGCCATACCAATACTGGACTGAAAGCTGCTATTATATGCGAACTCCACCAACGGAAGATGCTCTTCCCATGTACCTCCAAAATCCAAAATACATAACCTCAAAAGATGTTCTAGATACGGTTCACCCTCTTGGTCTGACCGTCCGTCTGAGGATGAGATGCAGTGCTCAAACACAACTGAGTCCCTACCGCCCTCTTGCAAAATCTTCCAAAACTCACTAGTGAAGATAGGATCTTGATCACTCACAATGCTGGAAGGTACACCATGCAAACTAATAATCCCTTGAAGGTAAACTGAAGCTAGACATGGAATAGTCCTCTTGCTCTTCACGGGTATGAAATGGGCACACTTAGTAAGTCTATCTACCATAAGCCCAATCCCCGTATTACCCTTCCTTGATTTCGGTTATCCAACGAGGCACTATCCTACTTCCTATTTCGGAACTTCCAACGGGTGAAGCAACCCTCCGGGTTTCTTCTGTTCCACTTTCGCTTGTTAGCATACCAAGCATCTAGCGACATACTTGGCCGCATCTTTCTTCAGATTGGCAAAAAGGAAAACTCGCTTTATGTCTTGGTACATCTTGTCCCTACCGGGATGAATGGTCATCTTCGACCGATGTGTATCATCAAGTATAGCCTTCCTCAAACCCTCGTCTTGCGGTACACAAAGTCTACCGTCTCTACGCAACCACCCCTTACTATCTAGGGTGTACCTACTCAAATGGCTGGACGACTCCTCCCCCTTATGAGCTTCTCTCATAGCTCAACCAACTGTGGGTCGTCTTGCTGTGCCTCGCCACCCCGTCCCAAAAGAGTAGGCCTAACCTCCAAGGAGGCTAGCAAACCGGGTACAAAGTCAACGGAAGGTCTAAAGTCAAACATAGAAATAAACCCTAAGCTCCGTCGTTTAATCGATCAATGAACTCAAGGACAACCTTTTTCTTCTTAAGGCGTCTGCTACCATGCTTCCCTTGTTAGGGGTATACGCTATCTCAACTCATAAGATGCTAAGAATCCTATCCAAAATCGTCACAACTGTCCATCTCTCACGCAGACCACCCTAGTCGAATTCGACATCCCCCAAATGCAAGCCCCAAAGGCCGAAACCAATATCAGACAAACACCCAAGGGATATCTCCTTCGAGTTCAGGCAACCTACGTGAGATGATACTAAAAATAATAATAATAATGGCTAAACAATTAAGCCTTTGACCAACTTTGGATGTCCTTGCCAGTCTCGCTCCAAAACCACTGTTTTATCCCATAACTGGCTTTGCTCAACCTATTGAGCACATATGAAAACTTATTTCGCTCCTAGAAAAGACCAAGATGTCATCCACAAAGACCATCACAAACTTATTTAGGTACTCTCTGAACACCCTTCTCTTCCAATCAACAAAGTATGCGGGGGCGTTCGTCAAACCAAATAGCATCACCAGCCACTCATAAAACCATCCGGAGTCCTAAAGGCAATCTTCTCTATACTATCGTCAGCCACTCTCAACTGACGAAACCATGTGGCTTAGTCCAACTGCGAAAATACTGAGGCGCCAACCAACTGATCAAAGAGATCATCAATCTTTGGCAATGGGTGTCTATTCTTCTTTGTGAGTTTATTTAGTTCTCTTTAGCCTAAACAAAGTCTGAGGGACCCATCCGCCTTCATGGCAAAAACTAATGGAGCGCCCCACTCCGATATACTTCTTCTTATGAACCCCTTCTCAAGCAATCGCCTACTTACTTATGGAGTTCCCTCCTCTCACGAGGAGCCTTGTGGCACACTGGCCAAGTCACTGGTTTGGCATTGTTTACCAGATATATTCGGAAGTCAATCTCCCGCTCCGGAGGTAAGCCCTTCACCTTCTCAAACACATCCGAGTATTCCCGGACCACTTCTAACAGATCGCAAACTCTCGACCGACGTGTCCAGCGATTCTAGATAACTTAGCATAACAGTCTCTATGGGATTACAAGAGATCTCGAGAGTGTTACCCAAGCGGGTCATAAGCCTAACAACTCTCTTTTCAAAATCAAGAATGGCATCCCTACTGGATAACCAGTCCATGCCCAAACTAACCCATAGCTCGTGAAGCCCAACAAGCATCACCTCCAAACTCAATGCTAAGTATAGAAACTTTCAAACCCAAACACATCATGGAGCCCAATTGGGTTTGAAACAACTAAGGGATCATCTACTAAACTGGTGTCTAAGTGCAGTGACTCACTAACAATGATGAGATAAACGAACTTAATGCATCCAAATCAAATAAAGTTCGAATCGGATAATAAAGAAATCCAAATTCCAACCTAGACGGTCTTATCCCCATCCGGCACCCTAGTCGTGAGGGAATACAACTACCCTCCAGAAGATTCCATACCTTGTCCTTGCTTCTTTGGTCAATCCTAATAAGGTGTCCTATTCCTCCCAAAAGGATAACTACTAGCCTTCTCCTTCCCATTCTCCACTCGTAACCTCCCATCAATGAGGCTTCGTCCTTTATTAACCAAACAACTATTAGAGCCTTCCTCCCATCGTCCATCCAATAAGTACTTACAAGTCCTCCTCCTTCTTGAACCAACTTCTAATCTGATTTACGTCTAATTCCCTTGAAGCGGTTTTCCATTCTTATCTATCTTAGAAAGATCATCTACACACGGAGGGGAAACTCAAAACGAGAGAGAAAGAGATTCAAACGGAGAATTCGAAAGATAAAGATATGGCTATCGGGGATTATGCTTTTCTCAAAAACTTTTCTCTTAAAAGACATGTTTTTGAAAACATTCCTTCAAAAATTTTCTTAGAAAAATAGTTTTTCTAAAAAATTTATCTGTTCTGGTAACCTTAAGCTCTGATACCACGTGTAACACCCCACTCCCGCTATGATCACTCACTAAGGGAATGCCATAGCATCGGTGGAGTATTTTAGTGAATATAGAACAGAAAAATTACAACAAGACAGATATAAATAGTACTTGAAATTTTAAAACATCATCTCATAACAGCGGAAGTAAAACATGTCTGGTTACATCATAAAACCACCATAAAGGTCAAGTACAATATCCATCAAAATAAAGAAGTACATAATCCCACTCTCATACAATAGCCAAACAAAAGAAAAGATAACTGGATAACTGGAGCTTTACATCTATCCAAGCTCCTAAAGACTGGAACAGCAATCCGATCAAGCTCCACTACTGCTAGGATCCACCGTAGGACCTGAGGGTTGGGAAAAAGATAAAAACAACGGGGTCAGACATAAGTCTGAGTGAGTCCTATAACCCTAACAATACAATCATTAAAATAACCAGAGAAGACATAAGTTGATATACGGTAACGACTGGGGATGAATGGCTACACTAAGCAGCTTGGTAAACTTAGGATAAACTAAGATCACCGTAAAGACGCATTTACCCACCCAAGGATAATTACTAAATTACACCGCCCCAGACCTACTCAAAGATAATTCCTACACTGCACCACACCAGTTTTACCTACCTAAGATTAATTCCTACTTAAAGGTTGATCCCACTAAATGTACTTAGTAATTTTTACCCAGTAGTTTCTAGTACCCCTACATAGGTGCCGTCTGCCCCTATCATTACTAGGTGTACCCACTACTCCCAAGCGATCGGCTCCCTAACGTAGATACCCGTGCCGGTCCCACAATGGGGTGTATCATTTCCCCAAAGTGGCAACCTGATAATATCAACGGTGCACGGCTTTATATCTACACGATGTAACAACGATTTACTAACCAGCCCGGGTCCACACACGCATATGAAACCCGTTGGTCCTACGTTGCCACCGCTAACCCGTTTTTGGCCTCTTATAGTCAAGCCCAATATGCGTGTCCCGTCACTCGACTTGGGTCGAGCCCACAAAGATACGTTTGGGATATTGGTTGAGATGGGCCCCCACAAGCTACCACTTAAGCTTGTTATTTTGTCTAGTGTATCCCACTTAACCGCTTTAACCATGTTCACTTACATGTTATAAATACTTTGGTTAAGTCATTAATCATATTTTAATTACCACTCAAGGCACCCACTAGATTTCCACATGACACCCAAGTCCTTTACTTAATTCCCACATGCCACCCGAGGCACTTACTTAACCCCTTAATCATGTTTAATTACATGTTCCACTTTGGTTAAGTATTCTAATCGTGTTTTCTATTGCCACCCAAGGCAACCCACTAGTTTTCTCATGCCACCCAAGGCACCCACTTAACCCTCATGCCCCACTACATGCTTATATGGTTAAGTGTTTCTTAATTAATTAAGACCGTGATCCTCATAAAGACCTCTCACATTAGACTATCTTTTATGACCGCTGGTTAAGCCGGTTGGGTCCGGGCAGCCTTATGTCATAACCGAGTCTAACCTCGTGTCTTTACATTAATCACGTATTTAGTTTGTGCCTAAGACCTCTCACATTGGGCTAACATTTGTAGCAACTGGTTAAGCCGGTTGGGTCCGGGCAGTTTTACGCTACAACTGAGTCCAACCTCGTGTCTTAGTCAATTAATTACACCTAATTAATCACCCTCATAATTTAAATTAATTATCCCTAATTAATATTAAGCTTTTCATAACATGGGTAGACCTAACTCAATAGGTAAATTCCCATGGGGTAGACCTAACTCAATAGGTAAATTCCCAACACATAGTATGGGTACACCTAACTTAATAGGCAAATTCCCATACTATGTTCCTTTATTTTATGTTATGCATAATCATATTAATTTCACACAATCTTATTAACTTATGCATTTAATTAACCCCATCGTTCCCACGTAATTTCGTTCTCATGACATAATACATATAAAAGGTGCCAACTTGCATATGAATGAACATGTTTCAAAGGTGCCATCTTGCATATTAACAAACACATAACTTGCATATGAACTTGCATAATATGTCACATAACTTGCATATAATCTTGTATAACATGTCACATAACTTGCATATAATATGTCACATAACTTACATATTCACTTGCATAATATACTTGCATATTAACCCATAGACTTGCATAATGTGTCATCATGAACTTGCATATTAACAAACATGTAACTTGCATAGCATATCTTGCATATTAACATACATGTAACTTGCATATTAACAAACATGTAACTTGCATAGCATATCTTGCATATTAACATACATGTAACTTGCATATTAACAAACATGTAACTTGCATAGCATATCTTGCATATTAACATACATGTAACTTGCATATTAACAAACATGTAACTTGCATATTAACAAACATGTAACTTGCATATTAACAAACATGTAACTTGCATAGCATATCTTGCATATTAACATACATGTAACTTGCATATTAACATACATGTAACTTGCATAGCATATCTTGCATATTAACATACATGTAACTTGCATATTAACAAACATGTAACTTGCATAGCATATCTTGCATATTAACATACATGTAACTTGCATAGCATATCACCATGAACTTGCATAACATGCATATGATTACATAGCCCACAACTTGCATATTTAGCATCATGCAAACATAACATACATCATATTAAACTTGCATAAACTTACATACTCAACATGCATAAACATAAGATTAATGCTAACATCATATCATATGATTCAAGACTCATTAATCCACATACAAAACCATAAATCTCATCATATCTCATCTACTTAGTTTAACAAAAGATCATCAAAGTGATAGAAACTCACTACTAGCAATTTTGAACACCAAATGAAGAAGATTAAGATGCTAAGAAGGGATTAGAAGTTGATTAGAGAGTGATTAGTATGCAACCCTCTTCATAAAATTAGTGGAGGCCATGAGAGCTAGCATTTTGCCATAGTTTAGTCACTAGGTTTAATTATGAATGGATTAGGGTAGGTTAGGGTCTTATTTATAGATTAGGCAAGTGTTTTAGGCCATAGGATTAACCCTAGATTCAATCCAAGCCATCAAAGCATGTCTTGGGGAAGAAGTCAAGTGTAGGAACCATCTAGGGCCTTTAGATTAAAGATGGACCATGAGAACCATTCAAATGCAAAATCTGCACTTGAGCGAATCGGCCCACGGGTTGACAGCCAAACACCCTGGATTAACCCCTAGTCGACCCAGCGGGCTCGGGTCGACTTCAAAAATCGGCCGGTTCGGTTATTCCCCTCTCCCAATTCGCTGTTTTGAGCATTTTTGCATATTTATTTATTAAATTTTCAATTATATATATATATATATATATCAATATATATATATATATATATATATATCTACACAACCCATTTCACTTAATTAAGTATACTTTAATTTGGGAATTTTCGTGAAACTTCGCGAGGCCATATCTTGGTCATACGGACTCCGATTTTCGAAAACTCGGACTCTATTTCGCGTATTTTTCCGAGACGAACGCAATGGCATAGCCCGTTTCCCTTGATTCCCATTTTAGAATTAAATTCTGCCTCGATTTATGTTATTACAGGTTATTGAAAATACGGGTTGTTACACAAGCTCAAATAAAAAATAAATAAACAAATAAAAACAAAATGAAATCCCTCTCTTTTGTTCTCAGTAAACAATGTCAATCTCTACGTCTCTCTCCCACTTAACAAATCTTACTTGTTTCTCAAAAGGGTTCACCGAGAAAAATTAGAATAAAATCTCAACGCATGGTCAAAATCAACTTGCCACTCAACAAAAAATCGAACATACCAAATAAAATCGTATTTTGTTTCTCACAAGATCATATTCACCAACTCAAGCAAAAATTAAAATACCAAAAACCGAACGAAATTAAGGGAGAAATAAATCACGCCCCTAAGATTAAATCAAAAAATCCACCTATTCCTTATAACACGCCTCTTTTCTATGTATTTCTTTCTGAAGGGGATCGAATTGGGTCTATAAAATACCGTAGTACACGCAAACAATAACGCTGGAAAACAAACGAGCGAAACTCGAAACTCTCTCCCTTTTTTTTTCTAAAATCGCACTTGTCCAGATCGGGTTTTCGAAGTTGAAGATGTTGGTTGTGGCAAGGGTTCTGGATTCTCGATTAATGACAGATATGGATGCGGATTGGTGTAATGGGTTTGTTGATGCTTTGAGTTTACTGTGGCAATTTGGGATTCTAGGGTTTTGGAATGGCTTTTTGTTCGATTTTGGTGGGTGATGAGAGGGTCACAGCGAGGTTTGCGTTATGATAGACAATGCTCGTCTTTGATGTGGGAGTTTGTTTGAAGATGGAGATGTAGATACTGGTGCAGTGGGTTTGTGGTATGATGATTTGCGATGGATTGTGCTTGAGTTTCGGATTCAGGTTTTTGCGATTTTGTGGGTTTCAAATTTTGGAGCGAATTTGGTCAGCGTGATGATGGTTGATTCTGGTTCGTTTGTGAAGTCTGATCGATGCATGGGGATGAGATGCTATTGGGATTATGGTGTTTGTTTGATGGTCTGTGAGGTGATCGGTAGTGGAACAATATGTTAAACAATGTGAGGCTGCTATAGGAAGTTGAAGGAAGAGGAGACTTGAGAACAATGTGACGTGAATCTTGGTTTGATGCTGCGATGGAAAGATTTATGGGTGGTGATGGACAGAACTGAATTTAAGTGCATGATGGTTTGAAGGTGTTTGTGAATGCAGGTGAACTGCATGGAGAAGAAGAAAAACAGAGAAGGAAATTTGTATTTTTTTCTGAAAAACTTGTAAAAGAAGAAGTGCGAAAATATTAGAAAGAAATATGAAAAAAAACAATGGAATTGGGAATCGGGCAAGAAGAAAAAGAAGATTGCAAGAAGGAGTTGTAAAGGATTTTTTTATATACATATAGAAAGAAATGATTTTGTTTACGATGTAAAGGGGGGAAATGGAAAGGAAATAAAGAAGGCGGAAATTCAATGAAAAATGGCAAATCTCTTTTTTTTCTATGCATAAAATGAAACAAAAGGAAAAAAATAAAAACTAACACGAATAAGATATTAAATATATAATAAAATTTAATCGTTACCTTCCCAGCATCGCCTCCAAAAAATTTAATCGCTACTTTTCTATGAATTAGAAAAGCGCGAATTTTAAAATGATAACTGCTAGTGCACAGATTGTGTAATATACAGGTCGAACACAAGGAGGAATTATAAATTTTATTATTTATATATTTCTAGGGCGAGCTAGACAATATTTGGAGATGATTTTGAATTAATGTAATCGAATTTACAATGGATCTGAACCTAATTTGGGCCAAGAATATAAAGGTCAAACACAGGGATGTAGATTCCTCTCCATCAGAATAATTTGGACCAAGAATGAATCCCATGAAATAATCTATTTACAAATATGAAGATAGACATGAGATATTCCATGCAGATTTCCTCTTCTAATTAGTGACATATGGAAGATTGATTGGTTTTTTTCTTGGAAATAATTCAATCAAATCTTCATCTTTATGGCAAGTAAATATGAAAGATTCCCTTTGATTTCTCTATGAAGAATATTCCCAATTATCGAAATATTTTTTAGTGAATATCATACATACATACATACGAATATATATATACACGATATATCACTAATCCATAAATTCTTCAAAGCAAAGGAGGCAGTGTGAATGTTCCTTTCTTCAGCAAAAAGAGGGGTTGACCGGGATCAAACCTAGGTCACTCTGTTGAAATTTCCAAGCTTTACTAGTGTGCTACAGCTTCCTTCGTGATTGAAAACTTGTTGAGATTGGAAAGTAGCTTCTTTTTCTTATCAAGTGGTCATTAATTGAATAAAGGAGACAATTATTGAACCTGTGAAAACACACAAAAAAATACCTAAAGTAATATTTATTTATTTACAAAAGATAAGATATAAGACCATAAAATAACATATTTCTATTCTGATCACATCTCCTGACTGAAGAGTGTCATATTCCTGAACTCCATCAAGCAACGACCCTGTGAGACCATCTGATCTTTCTTGGAAAGATTCAATGCAGCCGTAGCATTAGTTGATCGACCTGAGCCATCGATGGTGCTTATGGCCGCCATTGCAGGTGTACAGAACCGATCAAAATTCAGGATTTCTTTAACCAGAGATCCTCTCAAGGATATAGAAGATTTTTATACCGAGACTGAAAGGTTCCCCCGACAAGAAGACGCCAGCATTGAGATGGAGAGCCTTGAGTTGCTCGCCACCAAAGACGGAGGTCCATCCAACACCAATGGCCAGAACAAAGGAAAAGGAAAGGCCTCGGAAAAGAACAATCGTAACATACGACTTCAGAGAGAGAACAAGTAGGACCAATACATCAAGCTTAACTCTTCCCTACTTGACATCTACCTTGACGTACAAGGATCTCTGCCCTTCCCAATACCTCCTTGAAGAGAGACGACGCAAAACGAACTCGAGTCTAGGAAGCACTGCATGTACCACAACGTAGCAGGCCATAGAACTAGTGAATGCAGGCACTTGTGCGATCTCATCAAGGATAGGGTTAGATGAGGAGAACTACCCGAATACGTCAAGAAGCCTACATAGGCCATGCCGCCATAATCTTCTGCCCAAGCTCCTCAGGTCGGTCCTCGAGCTCCTAGAAACGGAAAGGACCCTGAGCCCAGCAATTGTGGCATCATCATCAATTAATAAGATTTAGATTTTTTAGAAATGTATCTTTTCTTCCAATAATACGGGTATGCTAAAGTACACACGCATGGAGTTAGGATTTAGCTCCTAGGCGTTCTCTGGATTCATCTTTCACCCAGTTAGAATTTATTTCTATTTCCTTGTAATAACTTTTTAGCAGCAATAAACTTTCTTTTTTCTAACAGGGATTATGTTTGAATGATTTAATCCGAGCTTGACTGACGCTCGCCGACCCGAATATGGTCAATGCTAAGCCACCATCTTTAAAACACAGTCAATGCCTGCCACTATATTTGGACTAACTCCCCTAGTCGAGTATGGTTAACATTTTGTAAGCCAAGTACGGATGATACTCACCCCTTCTCAAAGGCGAGTGCATTTTCCACTCGCCAAACTTCACAAATACTCAAATATCCCTTATGAAAACATGGTCGGTGCTTGCCACAGTCACTAAGAACACGGTCGATGCCCGCTACCATATCTGAATCCACTAGCCGAGTATAGACAAAATTATATAAGCCGAGCATGGTTAACACTTGCCAAAAAGCCTAGTATAGATAATACTCGCCACCTTCGTAATCCAAGTATGGTTAATACTCGCCATTTCCATAAGCTGATTATGGCTAATACTTGCTACCCCTTTAAGCTAAGCGAGATTACTGCTCACCGACTCTTTAAGCCAAGTATGGTTAATACTCGCCCAATCAAGTTCAAAGCCATCTCTAAATCGAGAATGGCCTACACGATCTCCGTAGGTACTGGATTATGGCAAAAATTGTCAACTACTTTCACAACACTCTCGGCTTTAATACGGTCTTTGATGTTATCGGTTTTCAGGCCTTAAATACGATCTGTGCCGATCGTCGGTTTTCCGGGCTTAATACAACCATTGCGATCATCAGATTTCTGGCCTTAATATGGTTCGGCGTAACCATAGCAACCCGCACATTGAGCTCCGATGTAACATCCAAAACACGTCTTCTTTTACCAAGAAAGTTGTATTCTAGGGGCAAAGTGTTGACCAACTTTTTAGCAAAAACTGTAATGGTTCAACAGATCGAAGCTCAATTTCAAAAGGCTCAGCGCCAACTGACATCGACGGATGACCTCTATTCCAGAAAGCCCGAGCAAGAATTGGCCCGAGCCGGCCTCACTCAAAGCAACGACATATTATATTCCAGCATAATCGCTCTCCCAAACCGACCGAGTCAAGCATTTCCTTAAAGAATGGGTCGATCGGATATCTTTAGATCTACCTGGAAATATCCAAATAATCCATTCATTACTCAGCCCGATTCTCAAGGCATTAAAGGCAGTCAACACTTCCGACCAAAGCGCTATTTTGATACACCACATCTCGAGAGAAACACAAGCCATAATTCTCGAGGATACCATTACTCAGCAGTAGGCTGGGTCCCATTACCGCAATCACCTCGCCGGATCGAGCTCCACGTGTCCAAACTCCGCTAAGGCAAGCCAAGTTGCATCTCGCTCAGCCCACTTCTTCATCTGTAAATACCTTCATGCCCAAAATGGAAAGGGAGGGGGGCTTCTTTTGAGAACTTCCTCTCTCAAGTTCAAAACCCACGGCTAACTCCAAAAATAGCCAACTCTTCCTCTACAACACAAGGATTTTGTGTTCATCTCCTACTTTCTTCAAAAAAGAAACATATTGTACTTGTAATCAAAAGCAAATCAATATATATATAAAGCGGACGTAGGCACCATCTTTGTCGAACCACTATAAAAACCTTGCGTGTCCCCTGTCTTTATTTACTTTTCTGCACTCTATGATTATTGTTCGTTTGTTATACGCACGATAGGGGTTTGACTGTCACTAGTGGCGAACTTTTGACGTCAACACTTGTCCTTTGATAAACAAACCAGAAATAATACAGATATTATATTCCCAGGATTTATGGCAAAGCAAAATAAATGACACATGATAATGACCATTATGGTAGATAATTATTAGTTTTTGGGTCAAAATATCCTAATTGATGATAGCACTCAAAAGAATAAAAGTAGAAGATAGAAAAAAACGTATGAGAAGAACAAAATGAATGATGAAATCATATGAGTTAACCTACTTTGTGCCACCTGTTGCAAAAGAAAAGATGCTTCATTGATACTGCATACATCAACAACGGTGAGGCCAGAAACATCTGTATCGCCATGCCCATCGTGTTTGATATCAAGATCAGAAGAGCGATTGAATGACAACAAATCACGAATTGAATCATTATATATCTTGAGCATCTATGCTTGCAAGTTTAGTAAACAAAGATCAATGATTTTCTAGTACATGCGTCGAAGGAGAGAAATATGGGTTAAAAACGACCTGCATATGAAAAGCCATTTTAACATAGTATTAAGATGGATATGACCGGCTGAGCTCGGTTACTGATGATCCATAGTTATGAGAGAAAGAACGCGGGTCTCCCACATGTGAAACGGTCCTCACGATTTAGGATTGGTGTCGTCCACAACAGCAGTGGGTGAAATAGGTGAACAAAGCGGCGATGGAAGAGGAAAATTCAATCAGGGATGACGAAGAGATTCGATGGTTGAATTATTAGGGAGAATCGACTTCAGGTTGGAGAGAGAGAAAATTAAGTTGGGTAAGAAGTAGAGATAGGTTTTGGGAAGATATCGTGGTCTGTTTTTTTAGTGACGAGGAAGAAAAAAGAAAAGCGGAGAGCTGATGTAGCAGGGATTGCATATGTAAGTCACTTTTGCGTCTATTTTTTAATAGAGAAGACGCAAGAAATTAATTCTATCACCTATTTGCATCTAACTATATAATGAACGGACGCAAATATCTATATCAAAATTTCACCTCCACCCTACCGCAACGGTTCATAGATGACAACAGATGCAAAGGGTGGGATATTATTTTCACTTCCTTATTTGCGTCTGTTTTCAATTAGGAGCAGATGCAAATTGTACTATTTACATCTATTGTTTAATCAACAGATGCAAACGAAGAGATACAAAAGACAAGTTCTATGATAGTGCTCATTGAAGTGTTCGATCACAACGAAAGATAGTGTCGCCGAGGCTGTTGCAGCAGCCCTGTTGGATATTGAATGTCTCGACAGAGCCCATGAGCTCTTACCAGTCATCAAATTGCTATAGAGAGATGCGATTGCAGTAATGAACGGTTGGGAATGAGGCACGACTTGGGGAGGTTGTAACATCAATAATTTTATTAATACATTATTCAAGAATTTAATTAAAGGATTAAATAGGAATAATGTGATGGATGAAGGAATGGTAATTGTGCATAATAAATTAATTAGAAGATTGACCTTTAAAACAAATAAACTAAGCAAAGTGTGCTTAAGAAACAGAGATATGAGGATAACAGAGTTGGAACTTTCGATCCCACATGCATACATGTATATACGCATACACACACATATATATACTCCAACATTTATATCATAACATTCATCTCCAAAACCTAAAAGAAATCTGAAACAGAGGCCAACAATTAAAGTTAAAAGAAGAAAAAAGTAAGAAACTTATAGTATGGACATTTTATCAACAAATCTCACAACCTCAATCCAATCAAGGTGAATAATACTCTCTTCTCTTGTAGCTTCGATATCTATAAATATCGAAAGTTATATAGTTTTTTATGATTGATTTCATGTTGTTTTTTATGCTATATATTTGGTTTGAAATACCTATGTTTGGATTCATCGTGTATGATCAACATGCATGAAAATAAATAAGTTCATAGGCCAAAATAAACCATTAGAAATCTCCAAACAACGTGAAACTTTGTTATGATGTGTGTTTAATGGTTGAAGAGATGAGTTTCAGATTTCATAATTTTCTATGCATGAGTGAACTTATTATGAATTTCCTACTGTTGTTTGCTTTACGTTAATCACAGTATTAACGTTTATAATAGTGTCCACATATTTTGTATTTTTATATAGCACAAAGTACTGGAAAAATATGTATATTTTGGTCAGAATACATTTTATAAACCAATAGGATTTCGAATATACCGGAGTTGGTAAAAAGAAATGTTTTATAAAGAAATAAATCGGTTTTACCTGAAATTACTGTCAGTGCCATTTTCAGAACTAGAAACCTCATTTCGACAAAGTCGGAACCATCCTTTGATAGTGCTGAATGCTAAAAATATCACAAGTATGCTATATCAAGTATTCAGGCTTCCGTCTCTTTCATTTCACGTATATCTGTATGTAAGCTTAAATCTAATTTTGTTGTGGCGTACTTTTGTGCAAGTAGTTGCAATGTACTAATGTTTCAGCTTTGAGACCCCTATGTAAGTTTTCTTTTAGTTGATGTACGCTAGGTATATCACCTGCTACTATTATATTTTCTTTTCTATTTTAATAAAAAAGTGTTACGGAGCACTATAAAAACTAGTCAGCCTTGCCCAAAAAAAAGTATTTAGCCTTCCGCGACTTTCCTTTCAGGTTTCGGTTTGTCCCTGATACTTATAAATACTTTGAACTGTGATAGCCCGTAACTTCCCCGGTAAGGAAAGCCCGGATTACCTTGAGAACACGACAAAATAGAACGCAAACAGAAGAACATTTCATTGCTATTACAACAATTCCATCAGATACAAGAATATACAGAGTATGTAACACCCCACGTCCATTAATGTCACTCACAAAGGGAATGCATTTACTTCCATGGAGGTTTTAAGTGAATATAGAACAGTAAAATTACAACAAGACAGATATAAAATAGTACTTAGAAATTCAAAAACTTTATTTCATTGTAGCAGAAGTCAAAACATGTTTGATTACATCATAACACCACATTCAATGTCAAGTACAATATCTATCTTGATAAAACAAGTACATAATCCCATTACATGAATAGCCATTAAAAAGAAAGATAACAAGCTGGACTTTACTTCAGCAGTCCAAGCTTTCCAGAAGATAAGCGATCCAACTAGACTCCACTAGAACTTGGCCCAACCTGCGGACCTGAAGGGAGAAAAAGGATGGAAAAGAGGGGGTCAGACATAAAGTCTGGTGAATATGATAATTCTACAATATTATTACCAAAATAACTGGACTAAGGCATAAGCTGGAAAACAAGAAAATGTCTATGAAGAGCAGATTAAGGACATAGACAATCGCTAAAGGCAACGTTATAGGCGCTCCTAAATACTAAAGGATAAACACTATACTGCACCACACCAGTCACCCTAAAGATTCATCCCACTTAGCTTCACTTAGAAACTTTCCCAATGGCTTTACGTACCCCTAGCTGACTACATAGGTGCCGCCTGCCCCTACCTCCACTAGGTGTACCCTACTTCCCATTATTCGATCGGCTCCCTAACTCGTAGATACCCGTGCTGGCCCCACAGTGGGGTGTATCACTCCCCTAAAGTGGCAACCTGATACAACGGACATGCACGGCTTATACCTACACGATGCAACAACGTCTTACCTACCAGCCCGGGTCCACACACGCATATGAAACCCGTTGGACTTGCGTTGCCACCTCTCCCTGTTTTGGCCTCTTATAGTCAAACCCAGTATGCGTGTCCCGTCCTCGACTTGGGTCGAGCCCACAAAGATACGTTTTGGGATACTGGTTGAAATGGGCCCCCACTATTTACCACAAGCATTCCACCTAAGCTTGTCCCCATTAGTCCATCCCACTTAACCCACTTAGTCATGTTCATTTACATGTGTGTTTGGTTAAGTCTAATCGTATTTCAAATGCCTCTAAAGGCAACCACCAGATTCCTCATGCCACCCAAGGCACCTACTTAACCACCATGTCCCACCTTACATGATTATCTGGTTAAGTATTTCTTAGTTCATTAAGGCCATAACCTCATAAAGACCTCTCACATTAGACTGGCATTTATGGCAGCTGGATTTGCCGGGCGGGTCCGGGCAGTCTTACACCATAAAAGAGTCTAACCTCGTGTCTTTACAACTGTTATGCTTTAGTTTGGGCCTAGGACCTCTCACATTGGGCCGACATTTGTGACTACTGGATTTGCCGGGCGGGTCCGGGCAGGTTTACATCACAAACGGGTCCAACCTCGTGTCCTAAGCATTGATTATTAATAATAATCCACTTTCCCCCAATTTTAATAATTCCCTACTTGAATTATTAATTACTTCCAATTTTTAACAATGTCCATAATTGACTCAATTATGGACATCCATTCATGGTATGCAAAATCTTACAAAATTGCACCCAATTTATTAATTCCTAATATTACCCCTACCCCACGTTTGAACGTTTATTCGCAAAATATATGTTAGACTCGAATAGCCTAACTCATAGCATAAAAGAGATTATCATAATAACAACATGTATATGTGACCAAATGAATCATAATAAGGGGTGAAACTTGCATATGTCCAACTTGCATAGATTATACATGTCATGGACCTAAAGGTGTCAACTTGTTCAAAATTCACCTAATATAATCTCAATCAATTTTCATAAACTTACATATGAACATGTGTGAATCAACATCATCTAATTTTTTTAACAACATGGTTTTATATGGGTACACCTAACTCAATAGGCAAATTCCCATAATCAAGTTTTATTTAATTATAGTTTCAAGTTTATGGGTACACCTAACCTAATAGGCAAATTCCCATAAACAAGATCCATTTAAATTAAGAAAAAAAAACATAACTTTAAGCATGATCCAACAACATCATGATTTTTCAACATAATATAGCATGATTTATAACATGGCATAGTATGATAGTATAACATAGCTTGACATGATTCTCAACATAGCACGACATAGCATAAGAGAATTTGCAACATAGCATGACATAGCATATATAACTTACATCATACGACAACATAATAACATAATAAGAGATCCACAATATATAGAATTTACAATTACAAATCACATCACTTTCTTGTGATCCATTCATAACTGAGTCAAATTAGTTTGTAATAGTCTTGTGAGAATCATCATACTCACCAACAAAAGAAAGAATTAGAGAAAGAGAGATCTTTTGATTTGATTTGTGTAGATTTAGTTGTAGATGATTAGGCTTCCTCTTCTTAGTTTGTGACGGCTATGCTGAACTCCATGGCAGCAGCATGACGGTAGCTTCTCTAATTTTACAAGTGATTTAGGTCTAGGGTCTACCCACTTATTTATAGATTTTAGAATTCATTTAGGCCATTAGATTTAACCTAGAAATAACCGCAGCCGTTCAGACAAGATGGGGTTTATCTTGTTGACTCAGCAATGAGTCAGAAGTGACTCAGCAAACACTCAGCATATTAATAAACTTCTATTCATGTCATAAATATATATATATTCTACAATGTACATATTAGATACATCCCCCTTTACTTATTATTGTTTTTATATACATATTAGATACATCCCCTCTCTCACACACTTATTAATATTTTTATATTCATATTAGATACATCCCCTCTCTTACACACTTATTAATATTTTTATATTCATATTAGATACATCCCCTCTCTTACACACTTATTAATATTTTTATATTCATATTAGATACATCCCCTCTCTTACACACTTATTAATATTTTAGCAACTTTAGTGTTAATAGAAAATTCGGGGTGTTACATTCTCCCCTCCTTTTAGGATTTCGTCCCCGAAATCTTCAAGTCTGGAAGAATGTATATCCTACCATCCAAACGTCCATCTACTCATCCATCATACACAGGCATCCATTGTCCTTAAAAGACTTCTAATGCTTTATGATCATATGCAAGTGTGTGTACATGTCCTTACCTAATGCGAAATCAGGCGGTCTACTGATTCAGTTGACCTCCTTAATGCAAATTATGTAAGTGTCATGAATCCATTATGTATGCAAAAGATCCTAATTGCTTACATACTACTTCTATATGCGTGCACACCCATTCAACCGAATGCAGCATCCATATGATGGTACAACCATTATACATCCATTATACTAAATACATCCATATATATGCAATATGCAATATGAAGTGACTGAGTCGATCTAGTGCCTAAAGTGTGTGTATATATGCATCCACGAGCAACCACTAGCAAACACTTGCATCCATTTTGCATCCATCATACATAACATGTCTCAAACACATGTTTCAACCATAGGATTATCCTAACTAAAGGTCAAAGATACTAATGAGAGGACATACTAAAGATAAGATAAGATAAGCTAAGCGATAAAGGAGAAATTAAAAGACATACCCTCAAAAAGAAAAGGGTACAACGAACGCATCTTCTCTTCTGTCTCCCAAGTTGCGTTGCTCTCATCATCTCCCCATTGCACTTTAACCAGTCTGACCTCTCGATTCCTTAACTTTTTGATCTCCGACCCAAGAATGCATGTAGGAGCTCGTCTAATTGTTGCATCACGCTCTATTTCCACCTCTTTAAGCAAGCTCGGCTCTACCACCTCCGCTGTCTTGTGCAAACACTTCCTCAAATGTGATACATGGAATACGTCGTGTACTCCACTAAGTTTCTCAGGCAACTCCACCCTATATGCCATCTTCCCAATCCTGTTTTTTTACAGGAAACGGCCCTACAAACCTTGGTGCTAATTTCCCCACGGACCCAAAGCGAACAACATTCTGTAACGGAGATACTTTGATAAAAACCATGTCCCCAATGTCAAACTCAAGATCTGTCCTCCTCTTATCAGCATACGATTTCTGCCTATCTTGTGCTGCTTTCATCCTCCTTCGAATCAACTCAATCTTCTCCGAGGTTTCCCTAACCATATCGGGCCCAAGTAGGATTTTATCGGTAGATTCCCACCAACATGTAGGCGAACGGCAAGGCCTTCCATAAAGAGCTTCGAAAGGTGCCATGCCAATACTAGACTGAAAGCTATTGTTATATGCGAATTCTACTAACGGAAGGTGCTCTTCCCATGTACCCCCAAAGTCTAGGATACAAAGCCTTAAAAGATCCTCTAGAATGCGATTCACCCTCTCGGTCTGGCTGTCTGTTTGAGGATGATATGCGGTGCTCAAACATAGCTGAGTCCCTACCGCCTCTTGTAAACTCTTCCAAAATTCGCTAGTAAAGATGGGGTCACGGTCGCTTACTATACTAGAAGGAATACCGTGCAAACGAACTATCTCCTTAATGTATACAGAAGCCAACAACGGAGCAGTCCTCTTACTTTTCACGGGAATAAAATGGGCGCTTTTAGTAAGTCTATCTACTATAACCCAAATCCCCGTGTTACCCTTCCTTGATCTTGGTAATCCATCCACAAAATCCATTGAGATGCTTTCCCATTTCCATAGTGGAACTTCTAATGGGTGAAGCAACCCACCGGGTTTCTTTTGTTCTGCTTTAACTCGTTGGCACACCAAGCATCTAGCGACGTACTCGGCCACGTCCTTTTTCATACCGGCCCAAAAGAAAACCCGCTTCATATCTTTGTACATCTTATCCCCGCCGGGATGAATGGTCATTTTTGAGCGATGATCATCATCAAGAATGGCCTTCCTTAAGTCTTCGTCTTGTGGTACACAAAGTCTATTATCCCTTCGTAACCAACCCTTATCGTCTAGGGTATACCTACGAAGATGGCTTGACGACTCCCCCCCTTTGAGTTTTTCTACTATCTCAACCAACTGTGGGTCGTCTCGCTGTGCCTCACCAACCCGTCCTAGAAGTGTAGGTCTAACCTCCAAGGATGCTAACAGACCGGGTACTAAGTCAACGGAGGGTCTAAAGTCAAACATAGAGATGAATTCTAAGCTTTGTCGTTCAACAAACAACGGACTCAAGGACAACCTTTTCCTACTTAAGGCGTCTGCCACCACGTTACCCTTGCCCGGGGTATATGCTATTTCAAAATCGTAGGAGGCTAAGAATTCCATCCACCGTTGCTGCCTTAAATTCAAATCCTTCTGAGAGAATAAGTATTTTAATGATTTGTGGTCAGTGAACAGTTCGAATTTCTCACCAAGAAGATAGTGACGCCAAGACTTAAGCGCGAAAACAATTGCGGCTAGCTCTAAGTCATGCGTGGGGTAATTCTTTTCATGAACCCTCAACTGCCTTCCACCATAGGCTATTACTCTTCCCTCTTGCATGAGGACCGCGCCAAGTCCCGTCCCACAAGCATCAGTATAGATGGTAAACGGTTTATTCCCGTCTGGCAGCACTAAGACTGGGGCTGAAGTTAAGGCTCTCTTTAAACGTTGGAACGCATCATCGCAATCTTTGCCCCACGTAAAAACCAGGTTCTTCTTCGTTAACCGTGTTAATGGAGCTGATATTTTTGCGAAGTCTTTGATAAACTTCCTATAATAGCCAGCCAACCCCAAGAAACTTCTTACTTCGGTTGCATTTTTAGGGACCTTCCAATCTTGGATGGCCACCACCTTTGCGGGATCCACTGCTATCCCTTCTTTGGAAACCACGTGCCCTAAGAACCGTACTTCCTTCCTCCAGAAGTGACACTTAGAAAATTTTGCCTTGAGGTTATGCGCTCGAAGGGTTTCCAACACTTCCCTAAGATGTAGGGAGTGATCTTCTCTATTCTTAGAAAAGACTAAGATGTCATCCACAAAGACTACCACGAATTTGTTAAGGTATTCCCTAAACACCCTACTCATCAAATCAACAAAATATGCAGGGGCGTTTGTCAAACCAAAGGGCATCACTAGCCATTCATAGAATCCGTCAGGAGTCCTAAAAGCAGTCTTATCTATACTATCCTCAGCCACTCTCAGTTGATGAAAGCCAGTGGCTAAGTCCAACTGCGAAAACACTGAGGCGCCAACTAACTGATCAAAGAGATCGTCAATCCTCGGCAGTGGGTGTCGGTTCTTTTTAGTAAGCTTGTTTAGTTCTCTATAGTCCATACAAAGTCTAAGAGACCCATCCGCCTTTGTGGCAAAAACTACTGGCGCACCCCACTCCGATATACTACGTATTATGAACCCCTTCTCAAGCAACTCCTTTACTTGCTTATTGAGTTCCCTCCTTTCACGAGGAGCCATGTGGCGCACTGGCAAAGATACGGGTTTAGCATTATCCACAAGATAAATTCGAAAGTCTATCTCCCGCTTTGGAGGTAAGCCCTTCACCTCCTCAAACACATCCGGATATTCCCGGACCACTTCTACCGATCGCAGGTTCTCTACAGACGCGTCAAGCGATTCAAGATAACTTAGCATAACGGAATTTATGGGATTACAAAAGATGTCGAGAGCATTACCAAGGCGAGTCACAAGCCTAACTACTCTCCTTTCACAATCAAGAATGGCCCTATTTCTAGATAACCAATCCATTCCTAAAATTAGCCCATAGCCCGTGAAGCCCAATACATAAGCATCACATCTAAATTCAACGCTAAGTATAGAGATTTTCAAATCCAAACATATCATGGTCAAATGAGCCGAACCCCCAATTGGATTTGAAACGACCAAGGGATCCTCTACTAAACTGGTGTTCAAGTGCAGTGATTCAACTAATGATGCAGAGATAAACGAATGAGATGCGCCAGAATCGAATAAGGTACGGACAGGATGATCAAACAGAAAAACTAAGCTTTCAACAGAAATTGTTCTACCTCTTTCTTGCAGCGGTGGGGCCGCAATAGCCTGAACTTGCCCCCTTGCCTGCCCTAGTGCCATAAGAGCCTGCACCTGTCCTCCCAAGGTAGACCCTGCCCTCTGCCCCTTCTTTGGACAGTCCTTCACTAAATGTCCCGCATCTCCACAATGAAAACAACCAGTCTTCTTTTTCTTTCTACAATCTTTGCTGAGATGGCCAGGCGTCCCACAATTGAAGCATTTCTTCTTCCCTTTGCCATTATTGTTTTTACCACCCTTCTTATTTTGCTGTTGGGGTTTCTTCTGATCCCCTTTCTTTTCAACTGCCTTATCCTCATGCATAAGTGCCATTTCTACTAGCTTTTCAAAGGTGGCTCCCATAGGGATGTGGGTCATAGCCAACCCTTGCAACGGTTCATTCAAGCCTCTAACGAACCTCAAAGCTTTCTTCTCTGGCGTGTTCACCAACTCCAAGCCAAACCTTGCTAACTGATTAAATTTATTGACATATTCCTTTACTGATGAGCTCCCTTGCTTTAGTGCCAGGAATTTTTCCATATTTAAGTTCTCCTCTGCCCTTGAAAGAAACTTTGCCTCAAACCTTCGTCTGAAATCCGCCCATGAATCAACTGGACATTCCCCGTTAGTGACCTCCCACCAAAACGAGGCCTCTCCCTTCATTAACCAAGCAGCTAAACGGACTTTCCTCCCATCTTCCACTTCAAAGATATCCAACAATTCCTCAGTCTCCTTAAGCCAATCTCTGGCCTCCACAAACGTCTCAGTCCCTTGAAAAGTTTTTCCTCCCATAGCCTTGAATTCCTTGCACGTCTTTGCAAAAGTGTCAACACGAGGAGGAGGAGGAGGAATGGGTGCAACTAGGGGTGGAGGAGTATCCGCTGGGCCTGCAGTGGTGGCCCTAGCCTCCAAGTATCTCCTAAACCACCCTGGAATCGTCACACCTTCTGGGAGATTAAGATCTTCAGCCATGCTGAAACGAAAAAGGAAAGATTCAAAATGGAGAATTCGAAAGATAAAGATAAGGATATGGCTATTTGGGATTATGTTTTTCATAAAAACTCTCTTTAAATAACATGTTTTTTTTTTTTGGAAAGCACTTCTTCCAAAAATACTTTAGAAAAAAAAATATTTTTCTAAAAAAAAAATTTTATCTGTTCTGGTAACCTTATGCTCTGATACCACGTGTAACACCCCACGTCCATTAATGTCACTCACAAAGGGAATGCATTAACTTCCATGGAGGTTTTAAGTGAATATAGAACAGTAAAATTACAACAAGACAGATATAAAATAGTACTTGGAAATTCAAAAACTTTATTTCATTGTAGCAGAAGTCAAAACATGTTTGATTACATCATAACACCACATTCAATGTCAAGTACAATATCTATCTTGATAAAACAAGTACATAATCCCATTACATGAATAGCCATTAAAAAGAAAGATAACAAGCTGGACTTTACTTCAGCAGTCCAAGCTTTCCAGAAGATAAGCGATCCAACTAGACTCCACTAGAACTTGGCTCAACCTGCGGACCTGAAGGGAGAAAAAGGATGGAAAAGAGGGGGTCAGACATAAAGTCTGGTGAATATGATAATTCTACAATACTATTACCAAAATAACTGGACTAAGGCATAAGCTGGAAAACAAGAAAATGTCTATGAAGAGCAGATTAAGGACATAGACAATCGCTAAAGGCAACGTTATAGGCGCTCCTAAATACTAAAGGATAAACACTATACTGCACCACACCAGTCACCCTAAAGATTCATCCCACTTAGCTTCACTTAGAAACTTTCCCAATGGCTTTACGTACCCCTAGCTGACTACATAGGTGCCGCCTGCCCCTACCTCCACTAGGTGTACCCTACTTCCCATTATTCGATCGGCTCCCTAACTCGTAGATACCCGTGCTGGCGCCACAGTGGGGTGTATCACTCCCCTAAAGTGGCAACCTGATACAACGGACATGCACGGCTTATACCTACACGATGCAACAACGTCTTACCTACCAGCCCGGGTCCACACACGCATATGAAACCCGTTGGACTTGCGTTGCCACCGCTCCCTGTTTTGGCCTCTTATAGTCAAACCCAGTATGCGTGTCCCGTCCTCGACTTGGGTCGAGCCCACAAAGATACGTTTTGGGATACTGGTTGAAATGGGCCCCCACTATTTACCACAAGCATTCCACCTAAGCTTGTCCCCATTAGTCCATCCCACTTAACCCACTTAGTCATGTTCATTTACATGTGTGTTTGGTTAAGTCTAATCGTATTTCAAATGCCTCTAAAGGCAACCACCAGATTCCTCATGCCACCCAAGGCACCTACTTAACCCCCATGTCCCACCTTACATGATTATCTGGTTAAGTATTTCTTAGTTCATTAAGGCCATAACCTCATAAAGACCTCTCACATTAGACTGGCATTTATGGCAGCTGGATTTGCCGGGCGGGTCCGGGCAGTCTTACACCATAAAAGAGTCTAACCTCGTGTCTTTACAACTGTTATGCTTTAGTTTGGGCCTAGGACCTCTCACATTGGGCCGACATTTGTGACTACTGGATTTGCCGGGCGGGTCCGGGCGGGTTTACATCACAAACGGGTCCAACCTCGTGTCCTAAGCATTGATTATTAATAATAATCCACTTTCCCCCAATTTTAATAATTCCCTACTTGAATTATTAATTACTTCCAATTTTTAACAATGTCCATAATTGACTCAATTATGGACATCCATTCATGGTATGCAAAATCTTACAAAATTGCACCCAATTTATTAATTCCTAATATTACCCCTACCCCACGTTTGAACGTTTATTCGCAAAATATATGTTAGACTCGAATAGCCTAACTCATAGCATAAAAGAGATTATCATAATAACAACATGTATATGTGACCAAATGAATCATAATAAGGGGTGAAACTTGCATATGTCCAACTTGCATAGATTATACATGTCATGGACCTAAAGGTGTCAACTTGTTCAAAATTCACCTAATATAATCTCAATCAATTTTCATAAACTTACATATGAACATGTGTGAATCAACATCATCTAATTTTTTTAACAACATGGTTTTATATGGGTACACCTAACTCAATAGGCAAATTCCCATAATCAAGTTTTATTTAATTATAGTTTCAAGTTTATGGGTACACCTAACCTAATAGGCAAATTCCCATAAACAAGATCCATTTAAATTAAGAAAAAAAAACATAACTTTAAGCATGATCCAACAACATCATGATTTTTCAACATAATATAGCATGATTTATAACATGGCATAGTATGATAGTATAACATAGCTTGACATGATTCTCAACATAGCACGACATAGCATAAGAGAATTTGCAACATAGCATGACATAGCATATATAACTTACATCATACGACAACATAATAACATAATAAGAGATCCACAATATATAGAATTTACAATTACAAATCACATCACTTTCTTGTGATCCATTCATAACTGAGTCAAATTAGTTTGTAATAGTCTTGTGAGAATCATCATACTCACCAACAAAAGAAAGAATTAGAGAAAGAGAGATCTTTTGATTTGATTTGTGTAGATTTAGTTGTAGATGATTAGGCTTCCTCTTCTTAGTTTGTGACGGCTATGCTGAACTCCATGGCAGCAGCATGACGGTAGCTTCTCTAATTTTACAAGTGATTTAGGTCTAGGGTCTACCCACTTATTTATAGATTTTAGAATTCATTTAGGCCATTAGATTTAACCTAGAAATAACCGCAGCCGTTCAGACAAGATGGGGTTTATCTTGTTGACTCAGCAATGAGTCAGAAGTGACTCAGCAAACACTCAGCATATTAATAAACTTCTATTCATGTCATAAATATATATATATTTTCTACAATGTACATATTAGATACATCCCCCTTTACTTATTATTGTTTTTATATACATATTAGATACATCCCCTCTCTCACACACTTATTAATATTTTTATATTCATATTAGATACATCCCCTCTCTTACACACTTATTAATATTTTTATATTCATATTAGATACATCCCCTCTCTTACACACTTATTAATATTTTTATATTCATATTAGATACATCCCTCTCTTACACACTTATTAATATTTTAGCAACTTTAGTGTTAATAGAAAATTCGGGGTGTTACAGAGTATAAATGAATAAAATACATTCGATAAATAACAGAGATTTAAATACAGTACTGCAGCGGAAAAATAATACAAAAAACAACTGAAAGTAATGCGCGGATACAAAGCTTTCCGAGCATCGTTCCAGCTGTAAATCAGGATCCCGTGAATATAAATATGCAAAACCAAAACTACTAGCTGCCCGTGTCGAAAATAGGGGCACCCAGAGTTTAGGTTAAAACAATAAACTCCAGGTCAGTCATGTGACTGGTGTGAGAATTAAAACAGTTATTTAAACTTTACTTTAAAAGAGAGTAATTCAAGGGACCACGCCGTATAACACGGAACGGGTTTCCTCCCAAGAATACCAGTGCATAGAATAAATAACGCAATGCTTTTTCGAAAAATGAAGCTATTATAAGACCCAGGTCCCATCACACAATGCAACGCAAGCCGGAGGATAGGGTTTTCCCGTATAATAGCCAAACATGCTTGGTACGTTTAAAAACAAATCATTTGATACTATTATAAGTGTATAGTGCCAAAACAATTTCAATCATAAATATCAATCCTAGGCGGCATGGGTACCATCTATCATGTTGCCATACTAGGCTCTACAAATAAAACCGAAGTATCTCGTATTGGAAATTGGATTTCCGTCATGAGTCGAGGCAAGGGGCAAGCTCCTCTCCGCTTCGAGACACTCTAGCAAATGCCTCGGGACTACACACTCTGGGTAACCCCTGGATGCTTCAGGGTCGGTCCACACTTACGTTAGTGGATTAGTATTCCTGAACACACGTTTCCCGGTCCTTACAGACCTAAAATCGAGGTGCCTCATCCAACAACCACATAGGTGAAAAGTATATAAATGTCAGGGCTGGTAAGTCACTGACACCACCAAAGCTAGAAAGAAACGTCGTGCTCTCCCTGCAGTCCTTATCCCGTTTTTAACTCATACCGAGGTGTGAGGCTCACGAATTCACGTTATACACAAAGCTACGCCACGTAGGCCGTGCTTTGATCATCAACCACAAGACTTTGCTTTTCAACAGAAGCCTTGATCAATTACCACTTAGGCGTGCCACATAGGAAATTCATGCCATGCGACTGATGTCCATCGATATACAACCTCTGAGCTCGTACGTCTCAGAGAAGGGCGTTAAGCAAAAGAAAAAATTCTCCGCCGCCAAACAGATGTATATTTAATAGAGATAAATCAACATAGAATAAAATCCAATGTCAGACACACAGTCCATTTACAAGTTCGTTCTGGGTCTGAACGAAACCGGAGGCACTTTACTCGCATATCCATCGATCTCCAAGTACGTATGGACGATCACCAACTGATTCCCTCATCTTGGGTGTACAGCCCAATAAAGATCATCAGTAATCACCCAAACGATGTGAAGACTTCCGGTCTTCGACCACCGTCATCATCTTCAACTTATCGTCGAATCGGTTATTCAGAATGGGTGTAAACCCGGCCTTTCCGAACAACCCGCGTATATTATAAACAAATGTTACACAAACACAACATACGCCTCATTCCAATTCATCAGTCACTAACCGTAAATCAACAAGAGAACAATTTCCCAAGTATTAACCCCGAAGGCCGAAACCAACATCAGAACAATACCCAGGAAACCATTCTTCTTAGCTACCCTACAGCTAGTTTCTAAATTTCATAATCTTAGGGAAAGGTTCCCATTAATTTTATCAAAGATAAATTCTTTAAAATTTATCCTTTAATCTTCCTTTGGATATCATTTCAAACCAGATTATGGTTTTCCAAATTAGTCGAGATTAGCGAACCACACCGAAGTAATTATTTATTTTATTTCCCAATCCCAACCTATTCATCCCATGAAGAAAAACTGGTAATACTCCATATCTAACACCACGGTGTTATCGGTAAAATTAATTACCATTTCACGTTCAAATCTAATTAAAGATTTAACTATCGCTTTGGAGCAAAACGGGTAATACTCCATTCTCGCTCACTTTCCAAATTTAATAATTTAAATTATCAATTCACATTTCAATCTAATTGCAGATTCATTAACTCCTTTTACTGGGTTAAAGAACTAATGTCATTTAAAACACAGTTCACGATAAACCCAAATCACATTCTATTTATTATCGGGTTAAAGAACAAGTGTTATTTAAAACACCCTTCACGATAAACCCACAAATCAATTCTATTTAAAATTCGTTTTCTATTCAATGCAATTCAAATTCGTTTTCTATTCAATTCAATTCAAATTCGTTTTCTATTCAATTCAATTCAAATTCGTTTTATATTCAATTCAATTCAAATTCGTTATATATTCGATTCAATTATAAAAACGAATATAATCAATATAAATATTGTTCGCGTCAAAATAGCGCATCTCTAATCAACACGGCTTTATATATTTCAATAATTCCATTATTCTATTCAACAAATGAATATTTATCATACTCAATACGTGAATCTATATTTTTGTCAACACATGACTAATCTCAACGAATGAGTACTGTCCACGTGTGACTATTTTTGTTATTTAATATATTTTATAAAAATTATGGTGTCTATCGTTTGATTTCAAATCAGACTCCAACCGTAAATTAGTAAGAGAACGATTCCCTGAATATTAACCCCGAAGGCCGAAACCAACATCAGATCAACATCCAGGAGACCACTCATCTTATCTATTTTCCAGTTAGTTTCTAATTTTATATATGATAAAGATGTAAATTTTATCGTTAAAATATTTCGTTCAACACATGACTAATCTCAACGGATGAGTACTGTCAACACATGAACCTTTATTTTGTAATATTCTTTATTTTCCCAATTGGAATGAGACCCAATCAATCACCATATAAAGTTAATTATATGGATTCCATACAATACATGTATATAATAGCAACGATAAATAATCAACCATCATCCAAAGTGCACTATACTGTATAAGCATCAAATATAGATATCTAACGCTTATAACAGCCTGTTAATCAATCGATCGACATACAACTAATTATTGGGATTAGTGGATGTCATATATTATCCCAATACCCGTGTGGGGTTTCAAATCAACAAACACAGATTTTTATTTGTGCAGTTGGGCGATGTGTAAAATTTATCGTCCCAATCAATGTCCTTCAAATAGTTGTACATAAACAAACCGTCCGGTTTGTAAATGAATATTTATTTATTCACATTCACGTTAAAAATTATATTTTTAACGACCAAATTATTTTATTCAACCTATGAATATTCTATTCGGTTCATTTATTAAATAAAATGATATCTTTATTTTTCTAACTTATTTTAGAAAATTTCGGTGGCATAACGGCACGATACTAGAAACGGGACAAGGCCTAGCCTTATCCCCGGTCTAATAATGGCCCATGCCATACACATATCAATCAAATCCATTCCATTTCACCAAACAATCAAATTCAAATCAAATAATCTAACCAACTACACAACCAAACAAACAAGTCCATGTTCTGTGGACGATGGTGTCGGGTGCTACTAAACACCGTCCGCATCCTAGTATATATTTATATAACTAGAAAAGAAAAGTTAAAGTGAGAAGTTCTCACCGACTAGCTAATCCAAACGCCTCGACTCTTCTTATGTAGAAGTCATCGTTGTTCTCGCCTTTTGTCTATTTCACTGCCCGTAGTCACTACATATATAAAAATCACATTTTTATATTGTTGCTATGTATATAAAAATTCTGTTTTTACATCAATGTTCATATAATAAAGATTATATTTTTATCACGCTATTCTCTATATAAAGATTTCGCCTTTTCAAATATAAAGATTTCGCCTTTTCATATATAAAGATTTCGCCTTTTTATTTCATCACTATAAAAATCACATTTTTATTTCAACCTATATATAATAAAAATCGAATTTTTATTTCGCTACACATATAAAGGTGATATTTTTACTATCTATATAACATAAAAAATCGTATTTTTGTTATCGCCACTATATAAAAATCATATTTTTAACTTTTCTATATTATAAAAATTATCAAATCTTTTCTATATGTAAAATTCCTATCTTTTCCTATAAATAAAAATCTCTTCTTTCATATTCATTAAATAAAAATCCCTCTTTCATATTCATATTTATTTCCTTTAAAAATAATGATATACATATTTTATAAAATCATACGCTATATACATTTTAAAAAATCCCACCTTTTTTATTATGTTATGGTATATATAAAAATCAAATCTTTTTGCTAATGTTCATATAGGAAAAATTCAATCTTTTTGCATTAAAAATCGCTTCTTTGTTAAGGTAAAAATCACTACTTTTATCAACTGAAAATCTTTGAATAAATAAAATAAAAGAAGTAAATTAATTAAAACTTACTGTTGCAAATCAGAAGAGGGGGGCTGTTTACTTCGGCGTTGGCGTCTGCAGTGGCGGCAGGGAGGGGGACGCGACAAGGGGGAGGGGTTTAGTGGCAGTTTCAAATCGATTTTGGGGGAATGGGGGAGGGTGCTCGCGCGTCAGGGGCTGGAAGGGAAGGAGGGATCGGGGAAGAAGGGGGGCTCACGCCGATCGGCGGCGCGTTCTTCGTGGCGACGGGGCTGCTGGAAAGGGGGGGCTGGAGGGCGCGATTCGTTTCGTTTTTTTTTGGGGGGGAATGTTTTCTGAAGTCAACGAGGGAAGAGGGAGGGGTTAAGGAGAAAAGTGAAGGGGTTATTTAATTTTTTATTTAATTTAATTTTAATATTAAATCCATAAAGTAACTTTTTATTTCGAATTCATAACGAAACCCACCGTCTGTCGTCCATAGCTAATTACCCCCACTCCGAACACAATGGGATATGTATCGTAGGCTGATTCGGTCGTTTCGATCAGTTTTCTTCAAAATCAAAATATAACTCTATATATAGAATTTGAACACACATTTCAATTTACTGGGGCCACATACTAACTCCAAAAATTCCCGAAAAATACTTCCTAGCTTCGTATTGACGATACGGTCCTAACAAAACTAGTTTCGTTGAATTCTGAGACCGTTTGAAAAATGACCATTTTCCAGTCGATTAAAATCAACTGAAACTGGTCAAACGCGTTTTCCTTTGCCACGCTCACATATTGAATCGGAAAATTATGAAAATTGGAATCTAGCAATACCTTTACATCGCGGACCCAATAAAAGTGGTTTCGTCGAAATCCGAAGTCGTTTGCAAAATTTCCATTTTTAAGGGCTTGAAATTCCATAGCGACTATTCTGAATTTTCAACTGGACATATCTTTTTATCCCCGCTATGAAATTTTGATTTTCTGGATTCGTTGGAAAGGTATTCTCAATTAGATTCTACCCTTTTTGGTTTCACTAAAATCCGGTTTATTTTGCACCCGGTATGTTCAATTGAAATTTGAAATCGAATTATCGAACTACCGCGCCATTTTCAATTCCTTTTATAATTATATACAATTATTTATATTCTAACGACGATCTATATGAATATATACGTTCTAATTCTATTCAAAATAAATTTCTCGTCGATATTATTTAAAATAATTCATTTTAAATAATCAAAATTCATTAAAATTGTCAAAATAAAAATTTTAAACTGGCCCAGATTTCCGGGTTATTACATGAACAGTCACTCCACAAGAGCCTTTCTCATTGAAATCTTCGGCTGGGTGGAAGGTTGTTTATCCATAAAAGAATTTGTTTTATAAAGTAGGATTTCAAACTATAGCTTTGAAAAGAATAGACGCTCGTTTCAGCACTTTTCAGTGGAATTGGAAGGGGCTTGTTTTTTGCTAATTTATGCTTTGTGAGGTTGTTTCCTCCTTTCTTTTGGTTTTTGGCGAAGGGATCACTTGATGAGAAGTATGCTTGAGCTGGAAGGATATTTCCATATAGTTGAAAGTTGTGTACTGACCTTGCTATATAAAGAGATAGAGTTTACCACGTCGCTACCCTTTGAAAGCCGAAAAGGGGTGAAGCGACCTGAACCTCCCCGTGAAGGGAAGCCCGAATTGAGTTGAGAACTAGACGAATCAGAACACAAAAAGAAGAACATTTCATTGCTTATTACAACAATTCCATCAGAATACAAGAATATACAGAGTATGAATAAATATTATACGTCAGAAAAATATCAGAGATTACAATACGTTACTGCAGCGGAAAATAATACAAAACATAACTGAAAGAAATACACGGATACAGAGCTTTCCAAACATCACTTCAGCTATAAACCAGGATCCTATGAATATAAATCTGCAAAACAAAAACTACTAGCTGCCCATGTGGAAATAGGGGCACCCAGATTTTAGGTTAAAACAATAAACTCCAGGTCAGTCATGTAACTGGTGTGAGAACTAAAACAATTATTATCTTGGTTTTAAAGTAAGGTAAATCAAGGGACCACGCCGTATAACACGGAACGGGTTTCTTCCCAAGAATACCAGTGCATAAAACAACAGCGCAATGCTAAATAAAGAACAATGAAGCTATTATAAGACTCAGGTCCCATCACATAATGCAACGCAAGCCCGAGGATAGATTTTTTACCTTATAATAGCCAAAAATGCTTTGTACGTGAAATTTCATATTTTACTATTACTATAAGTGTATAGTGTCAAAACAATTTCAATCATATTATCAATCATAGACGTCATGAGTGCCCCATCCCACTATGTCGCCATACTAGGCTCTACAATCAAAACCGCAAAGTCCGATATTGGAAGTTGGATTTTCATCAGTGAACCAAGGCAAGGGATCGTCCTTACCGCTTCGAGACAATCTAGCCTACCATGTCTTATGATCAGAATACATCGACCCTTGGATCCTCAGGTCTGGTCCACACGGAGTGGATTAAAATGCCTGAACACTGCGTTTCCCCGCCCTATGGGGTGTAAACTGGTCATACCTCGACCAGACCATCGGTCCAGGATCGACCGATATAACCGAGGCACCTCGCTATCCATCATCCACATAAGTAAAATGCCAGGGCTAGTAAAACGCTGACACCACTCCTAGCTAGAAAGAAACGCATGCCCTTCCTGCAGCCCTCTCCCGTTTCTGGTTCACACCGGGGTGTGAGGCTCACAAATTAACGACACACAAAGTTATGCTATATCAAATCCGTGCTTTTATCATCAACCATAAGACTCTGCTTTTCAATAGAAGCCTTGATCATTTGCATCTCAGCATGCCACACAGGAAATTCACGCTATGCAACCGATGTCTATCAATCACACAAAATGAAATCCGATGTTAGACACGAATCCATTCATGAGTTCGTTCTGGGTCTGAACGAAGCCGTAGGCACTTTATTCCTCCCCCATATGTCCAATACAGGGGAGAGGCCCTCACATATCTGTCGATCTCCAAGTACGTCTGGACGATCACCACTTATTACCTTGTCTTGGGTGTACAGCCCAATCAAGACATCAGTAATCATCCAAACGATGTGAAGACCTCCGGTCTTCAACCACCATCCTCATCCTCGACATATCGTCGAACCAGTTATTCAGAATGGGATAAACCCAGTCTTTCTGAATAACTCGCGTATATAATAAATAAGTGCTATAAAAACACACCATACGCCTAATTCCAATCCAGAGTATTCCTTTATTCAAATATTCTTATACTTTGGGAAAGGTTCCATTAATTTTATCAAAGATAAATTCTTTAAATTTATTCTTTAATCTTCCTTTGGATGTCATTTCAATCTAATTAAAGATGCATTAAAACTCCACTTGGTTTTAATCTTCCCAAATATCAATATTAACGATTGTTTAACTTGGGAAACCATATCCTGTCTTTAACTGGGTTAAAGAACCAGTGTCCTTTAAAACACGATTCACGATAAACCCAAAATCACATTCCATTCCATCAGCCTTTAACCATAAATTAGCAAGTGAACAATTCTCTAAGCATTGACCCCGAAGGCCGAAACCAACATCAGATTAATACCCAGGAAACCATTCAACTTAACTAATCTCCAGTTAATTTGTGATTTTCTTAACTCCATTGGGTCTAAAAATAGTATTATTAAAGACACCATTCACGACAACCCAAAATCACATTCCATTAACTATGGAATCTTCATGGAAAACAAATCGATATATATAATCGATATAAACTTCCATATCCAACCGGTAATATCAATGGAATAACGACAAGGTCTTTTAAATTCCATATATATTAACCGTCTTCCTCTACAGAAACTTACTTAGATTATTACCAAATCGAATTCCATTCAAATCCAATTTAATATGTTAAATTGGAAAACTTTACTTTGGAAAATGTCCTTTAAATCTTATTAAAAGATTTATAAATTCCAAATCCCATTTCACTGTAAATCGGGTTAAAGAACGAATGTCGCTAAAACACAGTTCACAACAAACCCAATTCACATTCCATCAGTCTCTAATCGTAAATTAGTAAGAGAACAATTCTCTATGTGTTAACCACGAAGGCCGAAACCAACATCAGATCAATACCCAGGAAACCATTCAGCTTAACTAATCTCCAGTCAGTTTCTATTTTTCTTGACTCCATTGGGTTTAAGAATAGTATTATTAAAGATACCATTCACGATAAACCCAAAATCCAATTCGATATTAAATACAAGGCTCTAAATAGAAAATATATCGGCTTATATTCAATATCAAATTCTGAAATCAACAAATATCATATTGGAATAACGATATATCTATATCTTCGAAATTCCTCCACAATATCCGTATAATCACGGAATCCAATATCGGAATATTCTGAAGATAATTTCGATTTAAATCCATTCCAATTCGTATATTGGAAATCCTGGTCATTTTTAAAACCATTTCAAATTAAATTTACTTATTTCTAAAAATAAATAAATTATTTTTCTAGTTCATAACTAGTTCATTTTGATAAATATATTTTTATCTTTTCAAATATGGAATTTTTCATCCTAATTCTTTCCAAATCATTTATTATGATTTTACACAAATTATTGATATTTTTAAATTTTTTATCAAGGCCCGTACCGTCGATTTCCGTAAACGACCATCGAACTGTACTTACAGTGACCTTTTCCAAATTTGATTTGGACATAATTCTAAATCCAACCATTAGATTTCAATTCTCTAATATTCGTTATAAATCACTTTTCGATACGAACCCAACGGTTCCGGTTTTAGGAGAATCCGACAGTTGAATCTCCCGTAATGTCAGCTCGAAGTCAATGGTCGAAATTCACGAACTGCTACAGTGCGGCGCGTTCTATTCAGGCCATTATATATATATATATATAATATATTATATATATTTCATCGATTTCCTTTTAAAACATATTTTATAAATCGTTTTAAATTCGTTTTCAAAACGATTTCAACTTCATATTCAATTACGAATCAAAATTGAATATTCCATATCGTCGATATATTAATGATGATATTTTCAAAACATTATATTTAGAAATCATTTACTTTTCGATATTCATTATAAAATGAATAAAATCGATATAAACATCATTTATGTCAAAATGGCGTCAACCTAATCAACACGGCTTTATATATTTGAATATATTCGTTTCCATCCAAAATCGGACATCAAAATCAAATTTTGATCTTTTACTGAATATTATCTTAAAATATTCATCATTTTAAAATAATCGTTATTTTAAAATAATCGTTATTTTAAAAAATTCATTCCTTTCTCAACTGGAATTAGACACAGTCAATTACCATATAATTTGATTTATATGGATTTCATACACACATGTACACAACAACAACCAGACACAGTCAACCGTCATCCAAAGTGCACTCTGCAATGCATAAGAATCAAGTAGAAATATTTAACGCTTACACAGCTTGTCAATCAATCGATCGACATACAACTAAATATTGGGATTAGTGTATGTCATATATCATCCCAATACCCGTGTGGAGTTTCAATCAACAGATAATGAATTTTATTTGTGCAGTTGGGCGATGTGTAAAATTTATCGTCCCAATCAATATCAGTCAAATATGTGTACATAAATAAATCGTCTGATTTGTTTATGAATATTTATTTTATTCATATACACGTTAAAAATTATATTTTTAATTATAAAATATTTTATTCCATTCCACATCACACAGTCAATTTCCACAACAACATAAATCAAACAAACAAGTCGTCTATAGTCTGTGGACGCCGGGTGTCGGGTGCTACTAAGCACCGTCTGCATCCTAGTATATAATTTAACTAGAGAATAAAATAAAAGTGAGAAGTTCTCACCTTTGGGTTCCACTCTGCCAGTTTTTCTTTCTGAACTGTTTGGATTTGTTCGAAATTCCAACGCATCTTTTTCACGCTGTTCATATATAAAAATCATATTTTTATCGCCTCATTCCAATAAATAAAAATCATATTTTTATTTCTACTTCATATATTTCCCCAACGCTTGTTTCTATATAAAATTATATTTTTATATTTCTACCTCTTATATAAAGATCGAATTTTTATTTTTCTACAACATATATAAGAATCCTGCCTTTCTATATATAAAAATATCGAACTTTTCACTTATAAAAATATAATCTTTACTATGATAAAAATATAATCTTTACTACGATAAAAATATAACCTTTACTATGATAAAAATATATAAAAATCATTTCTTTATCTAACTAAAAATCTAATTTTATCTTCATAAAAAATCTAATTTTTATCTTTGATAAAAAAATCATACCGTTCATGTATTAAAAATCAAAGCTTTAGTGTATTAAAAATCGCTTCTTTGTATGATAAAATCACTACTTTTATATCATAAAAATCGCTACTTTTATGTGTTAAAAATCTAGTATAAAAATCAGAATTTTATCTACATAAAATAAAAATAAAAATCAAAAGCTTACAGATGGATTCGGTGTTAGGGGTGGCGCGCTGGAGTTGCTGAGGTGACAGGGAGGCCCTTCAGGTCGGCGGCGGAGGTGAACTAGGGCTTGGCGGCAGTTGTAAGGTCAGGGCGTGGGTGGTTTAGGGTTCTCGCGCGGAGGAGGAGGGTCGGGAAGGTGGAGAGGGTAGCGGTGTCGCCTTGGGGGGGCAAGGGGGAAGATCGGCGATCGCTAGCGGTGGCCTGACAGTAGTAGCGACGACGCATGGTACCCAGGACAAGGCGTCGGGTTTTAATGAATTGGGGGGCGATTATTTTTGAGATAATTAGGGTTGCAAGGTTAGAACGTTATATATATATATTTAATAATATAATATTATTTTATTTCAAAAAGGTGAATTTTTACTCGAACTCCAAATCGAACCCAACGATTGTCGCCCCTAACTAAATACCCCAATTCCGGACACAATGGGATATGTCCGGTAAGCCAATTTAATCATTTCGATCAGTTTTCATTTAAATTAAAATTTAAATCTATATATTCAATTTTAAATGCACATTTCAATTTATCGAGGCCACATACGGACTCTAAAAATTCCCAAAAAAATATTTTCTAGCTTCGTATTGACGATACGGTTTTAACAAACTAATTTCATCAAATTTGGAGACTGTTTGAAAAATGACCATTTTCTGGTCGATCCAAATTGACTGAAACTGTCAAAACACGTTTTCCTTCGACACGCTCACACGTTAATTCCAAAAATTATGAATTTTGGAATCTAGAAATAACTTGACATCTCAGATCCAACAAAAGTGGTTTCGTCGAAAACGGAGTTCGTTTGCAAAATTTCCATTTTTAAGGGCCAAAATTCCATAGCAACTATTCTGAATTTTCAACTGGGCATAACTTTTTATTCTCACTATGAAATTTGGATTTTTCCAATTCGTTGGAAAGATATTTTCAAATAGATTCAAATATTTTTGGTTTCGCTAAAATCCGGTTTATTTTGAATCTTGTACATTCATTTGAAATTTGAAATTGAATTTTCAAACTACCATGCCATTTCCAATTCCTTTTATATTTTAAAATAAATATTTATATTCTAACGTCGATCTATATAAATATATACATTCTAATTCTATTCAAAATAAATTTCTAATCGTTATTATTCAAAATAAATCATTTTAAATATACAAAATTCATTAAAATTGCCAAAATAAAAATTTTAAATTGGCTCAGATTTTCTGGATTGTTACAATCTCCCACACTTAAAATCTTTTTGTCCCCGAAAAGGAACGGAGCTGAAAGTTGGTTTACAAATCAACTCAACTTTCATTATTTTCATTATGGCTTAAGTTCTTCAACTTTTCAGTTTCTAAGAATTTTGCAATTCTTCAAAAAATTAGCTAACACTCTAAATTTTTGAATTTTTTTTCCATAACGTCCCTTGTACGGGGGCATCGGGAAAATCCCGAAATCGCCATACAAGCCTCTCCAATCCAAAAAGAAAAAGAAACAGTCAAGCGGCTAACCAATCGGCTCATAAAATCATCCAAAACTCAAGAAATTAGTAAACATGTGCCTATTTGTCGGGCATACAATTTTATTTCTCTTCTCTATCCTCCTTGCAATGACATGTTCAAGATATACACATGTATATGCATGCAATTCCAAATAATTTTCAGTATAGTTCAATATTTCATTCAATTTGGCCTAAATTTACCGTACATTCACAAAATGGTTTAAATGAATAATCACACAACACAACCATCAATCAATTAGTGGATTAATGTTTCGAATTCATAATTTTGATATATAGTCAAAAATCCTATTTTTGGTGCCAATTCACAACAATATATCCTATCTAGTTTTGGTTCTCACACGAGTCAATTGGAAATTATATAGATATCCCACTTCCGAAGCTCGAACACAAATTCTGATGATGATCGATCAATCATCAGGACCATCTCCGGGCGAGTAGAGTGTGATTTTATATCTATCCAGTATATTAAAACTTCAGATACACATTTGCGCGGAGTATATGCAAAATCTTTATATACTCGATCGTCCAAATTCAATACAAATAAATATTCAAATAAGTATGAAATGGTTTTAAATTTTCAAAACAATATTTGTTTTCATTTTTATTTTAAAAACACTACTCTTCACACTCGTTCTAGGATACTGTTTATCCTATCTCTAACGAGTCATTCTCACTGGATATTACTAATCCAATTTCTGATGAATTCTTTCATTGGGTTCTAATATGTCTTGTTCTCGAGCTCTATAAACCAAAGCTCGGATACCAAATGAAGCAACCCGAACCTCCCCGTGAAGGGAAGTCCGAATTGAGTTGAGAATAAGACGAATCAGAACACAAACAGAAGAACATTTCATTGCTTATTACAACAATTCCATCAGAATACAAGAATATACAAAGTATGAATAAATATTATACATCAGAATAATATCAGAGATTACAATACATTACTACAGCAGAAAATAATACGAAACATAACTGAAAGAAATACACGGATACAGAGCTCTCCAAATATCACTTCAGCTATAAACCAGGATCCTGTGAATATAAATCTGAAAAACCAAAACTATTAGCTGTCCATGTGGAAATAGGGGCACCCAGAGTTTAGGTTAAAATAATAAACTCCAGGTCAGTCATGTGACTGGTGTAAGAACTAAAACAGTTATTATCTTGGTTTTAAAGTAAGGTAAATCAAGGGACCACGCCGTATAACACGGAGCGGGTTTCCTCCCAAGAATACCAGTGCATAAAACAACAACACAATGCTAAATAAAGAACAATAAAGCTATTATAAGACTCAGGTTCCATCACTCAATGCAACGCAAGCCGGAGGATAGAGTTTTTTACCTTATAATAGCCAAAAATTCTTGGTACGTGAAATTTCATATTTTACTATTACTATAAGTATATAGTGTCAAAACAATTTCAATCATAAGTATCAATCATAGATGGCATGAGTGCTCCATCCCACTACGTCGCCATACTAGGCTCTACAATCAAAACCGCAAAGTCACGTATTAGAAGTTGGATTTCCATCTGTGAACCAAGGCAAGGGATCGTCCTTACCGCTTCGAGACAATCTAGCCTACCATGTCTTAGGATCAGAATACATCGACCCTTGGTTCTTCAGGGCTGGTCCACACGGAGTGGATTAAAATGCCTAAACACTGCGTTTCCCTACCCTATGGGGCGTAAACTGGTCATACATCGACCAGACCATTGGTCCCGGATCGACCGATATAACCGAGGCGCCTCGCTATCCATCATCCACATAAGTAAAATGTCAGGGCAAGTAAAACGCTGACACCACTCCTAGCTAGAAAGAAACGCATGCCCTCCCTGCAGTCCTCTCCTGTTTCTGGTTCACACCGGGGTGTGAGGCTCGCGAATTAACGACACACAAAGCTACGCTATATCAAAGCCGTGCTTTTATCATCAACCACAAGACTCTGCTTTTCAATAGAAGCCTTGATCATTTGCATCTCAGCATGCCACATAGGCAATTCACGCTATGCAACCGATGTCTATCAATCACACAGAATGAAATCCGATGTAAGACACACATCCATTTACGAGTTCGTTCTGGGTCTGAACGAAGCCGTAGGCACCTTATTCCTCCCCCATATGTCCAATACAGGGGAAAGGCCCTCGCATATCCGTCGATCTCCAAGTACGTCTGAACGATCACCACTTATTACCTTGTCTTGGGTGTACAGCCCAATCAAGACATCATTAATCATCCAAACGATGTGAAGACCTCCGGTCTTCAAACACCGTCTTTATCCTAGACATATCGTCGAATCAGTTATTCAGAATGGGATAAACCTGGTCTTTCTGAATAACTCGCGTATATAATAAGTGCTATAAAAACACAACATACGCCCCATTCCAATCCAGAATATTCCTTTATTCAAATATTCTTATACTTTGGGAAAGGTTCCCATTAATTTTATCAAAGATAAATTCTTTAAATTTATTTTTTAATCTTCCTATGGATATCAATTCAATTTAATTAAAGATGCATTAAAACTCCACTTGGTTTTAATCTTCCCAAAAATCAATATTAATGATTGTTTAACTTGGGAAACCATATCCTGTCTTTAACTGGGTTAAAGAACCAATGTCCTTTAAAACACGGTTCACGATAAACCCAAAATCACATTCCATTCCATCAGCCTTTAACCGTAAATTAGCAAGTGAACAATTCCCTAAGCATTGACCCCGAAGGCCGAAACCAACATCAGATCAATACCCAGGAAACCATTCAACTTAACTAATCTCCAGTTAGTTTCTGATTTTCTTAACTCCATTGGGTCTAAGAACAATATTATTAAAGATACCATTCACGACAACACAAAATCACATTCCATTAACAATGGAATCTTCATGGAAAACAAATCGATATATATATATAATCGATATAAACTTCCATATCCAATCGATAATATCAATGGGATAACGACAAGGTCTTTTAAATTCCATATATATTAACCGTCTTCCTCTGCAGAAACTTACTTCGATTATTACCAAATCGAATTCCATTCAATTCCAATTTAATATGTTAAATTGGAAAGCTTTACTTTGGAAAATCTCCTTTAAATCTTAACAAAAGATTTATAAATTCCAAATCCCATTTCATTGTAAATCGGGTTAAAGAACGAATGTCGCTAAAACACAGTTCACAGCAAACCCAATTCACATTCCATCAGTCTCTAATCGTAAATTAGTAAGAGAACAATTCCCTAAGTGTTAACCCCAAAGGCCGAAACCAACATCAGATCAGTACCCAGGACCCATTCAACTTAATTAATCTCCAGTCAGTTTCTAATTTTCTTAACTCCATTGGTTTTAAGAACAATATTATTAAAGATACCATTCACGACAAACCCAAAATCCAATTTGATATTAAATACAAGGATCTGAATAAAAAATATATCGGCTTATATTCAATATCAAATTCTGAAATCAACAAATATCGTATTGGAATAACGATATATCAATATCTTCCAAATTCTTCCACAATATCCGTATAATCACGGAATCCAATATCGAAATATTCCGAAGATAGTTTCGATTTAAATCCATTTCAATTCATATATTGGAAATCCTGGTTATTTTTAAAACCATTTCAAATCAAATTTACTTATTTCTAAAAATAAATAAATTATTTTTCTAGTTCGTAACTAGTTCATATTGATAAAAATATATTTTTATCTTTTCAAATATGGAATTTTTCATCCTAATTCTTTCCAAATCATTTATTATGATTTTACACAAATTATTGATATTTTAAAAAAAAAATTATCAAGGCCCGTACAGTCGATTTCCATAAATGGCCATCGAACTGCACTTACAACGAACTTTTCCAAATTTGATTTGGACATAATTCCAAATCCAACCATTAGATTTCAAATCTATAATATTCATTAGAAAACTCTTTTCGATACGAACCCAACGGTTCCGGTTTTAGGAGAATCCGACGGTCGGATCTCCTGTAATGTCCATTCGAAGTCAATGGTCGAAATTCACAAATTGCCGCAGCGCGGCGCGTTCTATTCAGGCCATTATATATATAATATATATATTATATATTTCGTCGATTTCCTTTTAAAACGTATTTTATAAATCGTTTTAAATTCGTTTTCAAAATGATTTCAACTTCATATTCAATTTCGAATCAAAATTGAATATTCCATATCTTCGATGTATAAATGATGATATTTTCAAAACATTATATTTCGAAACCATTTACTTTTCGATACTCATTATAAAAATGAATAAAATTGATATAAATATCGTTCAATGGTGTCCTACCTAATCAACACGGCTTTATATATTTAAATATATTCGTGTCCATCCCAAATCGGACATCAAAATCAAATTTTGATCTTTTATTGAATATTATTTTAAAATATCCATCATTTTAAAATATTCATCATTTTAAAATAATCGTTATTTTAAAATATTCATTCCTTTCTGAATTGGAATTAGACACTGTCAGTTACCATATAATTTGATTTATATGGATTTCATACACACATGTACACAACAACAACCAAACACAGTCAATCGTCATCCAAAGTGCATTCTACACTGCATAAGCATCAAATAGAAATATTTAATGCTTACACAGCTGTCAATCAATCGATCGACATACAACTAAATATTGGGATTAGCGTATGTCATATATCAGCTCAATACCCGTGTGGGGTTTCAATCAACAGATAATGAATTTTATTTGTGCAGTTGGGCGATGTGCAAAATTTATCGTCCCAATCAATATCAGTCAAATGTGTACATAAACAAATCGTCCGATTTGGTTATGAATATTTATTTTATTCATATACACGTTAAAAATTATATTTTTAACTACAAAATATTTTATTCCATTCCACATCACATAATAAATTTTCACAACAATACCAAACAAATGAACAAGTCGTCCATGGTTTGTGGACGCCGGGTGTCAGGTGTTGCTAAGCACCGTCTACATCCTAGTATATATTTTAACTAGAAAAAAAAAGGTGAGAAGTTCTCACCTTTGGGTTCCACTCTGCCAGTCTTTCTTTCTGAACTGTTTGGATTTGTTTGAAATTCTAACACATCTTTTTCACGCTGTTCGTATGTAAAAATCATATTTTTATCACCTCATTCCAATAATTAAAAATCATATTTTTATTTCTACTTCATATATTTTCCCAACGCTTCTTTCTATATAAAAATTGTATTTTTATATTTCTACCACTTATATCAAGATCGAATTTTTATTTTGCTACAACATATATAAAATCCCGCCTTTCTATATATAAAAATATCGAACTTTTCACTTATAAAAATATAATCTTTACTATGATAAAAATATAATCTTTACTATGATAAAAATATTACCTTTACTATGATAAAAATATATAAAAATCGTTTCTTTATCTAACTAAAAATCTAATTTTATCTTCATTAAAAATCGAATTTTTATCTTTGATAAAAAAAAAATCATACCTTTCACGTATTAAAAATCAAAACTTTAATGTATTAAAAATCGCTTCTTTGTATGATAAAATCACTACTTTTATATCATAAAAATCGCTACTTTTATGTGATAAAAATCTAGTATAAAAATCAGAATTTTATCTACATAAAATAAAAATAAAAATCAAAAGCTTACTGATGGATTCGGGGTTAGGGGTGGCACGCCGGAGTTGCTGAAGTGACAGGGAGGCCGTTCAGGTCGGCGGTTGGATGTGAACTAGGGCTTGGCGGCGATTATAAGGTCAGGGCGTGGGCGGTTTAGGGTTCTCGCACGGAGGAGGAGGGCCGGGAAGGTGGAGAGGGTGGCGGCGCCGCCTGGGGGGAGATCGCCGTTCGCCAGCGGTGGCTTGGCAGCAGGAGCGACAACGCGTGGTTCCTAGGACAAGGCGTCGGGTTTTAACGAACTGGGGGGGCGATTATTTCTGAGATAATTAGGGTTGGAAGGTTATAACGTTATATATATATAATATTATTTTATTTCAAAAAGGTGAATTTTTACTTGAACTCCAAATCGAGCCCAACGACTGTCGCCCTTAACTAAATACCCCCATTCCGGACACAATGGAATATATCCGGGAAGCCAATTTGATCATTTTAATCAGTTTTCATTTAATAGAATTTAAATCTATATATTCAATTTTAAACGCACATTTCAATTTATCGGGGTCACGTACGGACTCTAAAAATTCCCGAAAAATATTTTCTAGCTTCGTATTGATGATACGGTTTTAACAAAACTAATTTTGTCAAATTTGGAGACTGTTTGATAAATGGTCATTTTCTGGTCAATCCAAATTGACTGAAACTGTCAAAACACGTTTCCCTTCGACACGCTCACGCATTAATTCCAAAAATTATGAATTTTAGAATCTAGCAGTAACTTGACATCCTAGATCCAACAAAAGTGGTCTCGTCGAAAGCTGAATTCATTTGCAAATTTTCCATTTTTAAGGGCCAAAATTCCATAACGACTATTCTGAATTTTCAACTGGGCATAACTTTTTATTCCCGCTATAAAATTTGGATTTTTTGAATTCGTCGGAAAGATATTTTCAAATAGATTCAAATATTTTTGGTTTCGCTAAAATCTGGTTTATTTTGAATCCGGTACATTCATTTGAAAATTGAAATCGAATTTTCAAACTACCGTGCCATTTCCAATTCCTTTTATATTTTAAAATAAATATTTTTATTCTAACGTCAATCTATGTAAATATATACATTCTAATTCTATTCAAAATTAACTTCTAATCGTTATTATTTAAAATAAATCATTTTAAATATTCAAAATTCATTAAAATTTCCAAAATATAAATTTTAAATTGGCTCGGATTTTCCGTGTTGTTACAAGGGGTTTCACATTACAAACCTTAAATGAAATAATGAGAGATTATCATCTCAAAACCCTTTGGCTAATGCGGAGAGGTGGTTTATTAACATAAGCTTTAAAATTGATTTGCTTAATGATGGCTTGTTTGGGTTGTTGCGCTTTGAGCATGCCGGCACAAAAGATGCTGACATAATGTTGTGATGGCTTGTTACCTTACAGTCAGGTTCGCATAATCGATGTTGACTAGGTTATAGTAGTAAGATGGGTTACTACTGTTTATCCTTCCTACAACCTATGTCGGAAGGGCTATTTTTGTAAAATTATTTTGTGAATTTCTTTCAAAACCCAGGGTATATGCCTAGGACCGTGTCGACACCTTTAGTGTTGATAAGGTTTTTTCATACTTGTTTTCTAAAATACTTATAAGTTGATCCTCTATCCATATCTAGACGATAGGGCCATTACTAACCTGAAGCCTATGCTTTGAAATATTTAAAGTCATTGCCTATGACAACATGCATTCGTAAACTTTTTTCTAAAAACTACTTCTTACGATGCAAATGGGGTTGAGAAATATTTTTTTAAAACCAAATGTTTTGAAGCTTTGCCTATTTGGTTGTCGACATCGGTAATGACGACAAGCCAAACTTTTATAAAATTATTTTCTAAAAAGAAATTAATGCTTTGCCTCTATTCCATGCCGCCACTTATTTGACAATAAGCATTGATCATGCGTGAAGCGGGAAGGGTTACCTCTTTCATAAATGAGTTGAATATGAACTTCATCATCTATGAGGGAGTTGAAGGAGATTGAAAACAACACATGTGTTATACCCACTAAAATTGTAAATTGGAATTTTATGGACCACAAAAGTACTTATGTTATTTGGTAGTTGGTCATTACTAAAGACATTGCATTTGTGTGTAATATTGGGATGGTTCAATACATGAAAATTTTGGGAAACACCAGTTGAACTAAATTGTAAATAATGGTGTATAAGCCCATTGCTTTGCGCAATACGGAGTATTTAGAAAGAAGATTTAGGTTTCATGTTAGCGGGTAGGTACTTGTCCAAGCATATGATGAGAACCGAAAGGGAACATTGGTTCTGTATTAATGGGATATGACCCCAATGAAGAATGGTATGGTAATCAAAGATAGAATGAGATTTCTGCTTCGTTGCCTAGCAAACCAGTTCTTTATGTAGCACGATACGAAAGTTAAGTAAAAAGAGAAATGATATGCAAATATAAGAATCGTTAAGACCAGTGTAACGAGGGATGAGAATCCATTGTGTATTGCATGATATATGTTGTTTTTATTGTATATATTTTGTGATAATTGTACCAACCATTGAAGTGCAGAAGAACATGGTTAGCCTTATTTTTTAGCATGATTTTAGCAAGAGTTAAACCTGTTTTGCTATGCGACGTGGTCTCGTTAGATATTAATAGTATCGGGTAGCAATATTATTATTTCCACCAATCTTTTTGACTGGCCCATAGTTTTTGCTTTTTCTCCTTAAATTCTCTGATGCCCAATTGAGTAGGCTGAGTGTTAAGGTCTTTCAGGTATCCTTTAACTAAGCTTCCGGAAGCTAGCAGGAGGCTATAGCTATTACGAGTTCCGCTATGTTTTTGTTTTGTCTTATCTATTGGATATATGTATCAGCAAGTTTATAACTGCCACTATTTAAACTCTGATCAATATGGGGGAATTGTCATATTTTTTATTTTGAAACAACTTATATTTTCTCTAAACGTGTTATGCTAAAGGTTGAATGAATATAATATTTATATCAATGAATGTTTTATGGAATTTTTCATACTTCCATTTTACCTAATGTTATGGTTGATTAACATTTGGTTTCTATCACCAAAAGTTGAAACTAGTGATGACTGCAGCATCTGTAGTGTTTAGCTTCCGGCCTTATAGAATGGGGTGTTATAGAGGTGCAATCAGAAGTATCTCATACTAGCACGTGACCTTTCCTTTGCACCCACCAAACATATATTTCAACTCCTTGAGTTTAAGAGGAGCATTCCTCTTAAACCTCCAGTACATATGCACGCTACCATTCCACCATTTTTTTGGTCCATTTAGATAGTTCATGTCCGCATTCCACTTCATGCCCAAATTATATAACAAAGCATTCCAGGGTCGCAACAACCCTCTAGATTATCTCACTTATTCTTAAATTGCATTTTGGTGCAGGTATCATTGAATCTATTGTTAAATTCATCAGCAACAGTGTCCAAAAAAGAGTAGTGAAATCCATGTAAGCCAAGTTCATATGAAAATGTCAATGAACATTGTTATGCATTCATCCGTCCAGTTTTCTATAGAGGTGGGCAACGTAGTACTCGTAGGTAATGTAGTCATGACAAAATTTATGCAATTTCAGAAAAATTTGATGTAGAGAACTAAAAAGAAGCACAACTGCAAAAAAATTACCTTAAAAAGCAATGTTTTAAAGGCCAAAAATAACTAAAACGAGAGGATTTAGAGTAGGGGCTTGGTGGCTGAGAGAGAAATGACACGCGGTGGGGATTTATAGGGAATGGGTGAAATTTCGCCCGTTCGCATCCGAAGCGTTGGACGTCAACAAATAAAATTTCATCCGTTAGAGATCCCAAGCATTTGGTCCATGCGGACAACCCCTAGTCTTCTCGGAGTAAACTAGTGGAAATTGAAGGTAGTATTTGTGACTGTTGACACCAAAAAGTGGCACAACACCCAAAAAGAGGGTTGTATAGAGAACAAATGAAGATTTATAACTGTAAAAAAGTAAAAAGTAGAAGAAATCACACACCAATTTATAGTGGTTTGGCGTCAAAAAGCCTACGTCCACTTTATAATCTATTATGTATTATTTCAACTATCAGATGAAATAGTTATAATGGTCGCACAATAAGAGATTAATGAAGAGTATTTGAAAGCTAGGGTTTTTAATACTTCCAAAAGTCCCCTTCTCTGAATTCAGAAGAGGTATTTATAGATGATACAGTACTTGGGCTGGTATGGACACGTGTCGCGACATCCAAGAGAGTAGTTGATGCTGAACGAGTCTATATCTCCGAAGGAATTGGTATTTCTTGAATTATCATCATGAAATGGCACCTGATCTGTCTGATTTGGATGATTTAAACAGGGTAAAAATCATGGATGATCTATTCTTTGGGCGAATACTAAGTTCGCACTTACGCATAACCTAGCTGTGCATATTCGATGACTGCTGGCTTCCATGAATTGTATCGGATGCGGGTGCTTGACTTAAGCGACTGGCCTCACTGATCGGCCCATTTCGTGACCTTGGGAATCTTCTTTCGACAATATTGAGTCTTGATGGGCTGGCCGAAAGACCCTCAACAGTGACCTACAAAAGCTACCATGAATGGCGATAAAAATTATGGAATGCCATGCGGTGCAATAAAATGCTTAGCGAAAGCGCATAAAACCATAAAGAGATAAAACGAGAAAATAGCGGGATATACCAGATGATTTCATATAAAATTCATACTTAATGTTTTTACAAAAATACATGATAATTAAATAAAAAATTAACATTAAATTTAACTATTATTAGTACTTTCTTAATTTTAAATAAAACATGTACAAATATATATAAATAATTGTAAACTTTTATTTAACTTAATTAAATTTAATAGAGTACAAGGGTATTTCTATTTTTAGAAATTTATAATGAAAATCGCAGTTAGAAAAACTAATTTTATAATTTTTATAAGTGAAAACAGTTATAAGACAAACTTTGAAAAGGAAAAAAAGTTCAAAGTACATTAAGTTACACTTTAAAACTGAAGGAGAAACTTTAAACAAGAAAAAATAGGTTAAAGGACAATGCAAAATATAACTAATATTTTGTACAATGTAAACTGAATATAATGCTAGTTATATTTAACATTTTCCTTCAACTTATTTTTTTTTTCGAAGTTTGTACTTCAACCTAAAAATGAAAGTTGATGCCCTTCAATATAATTTTTTTTAAGTTTGTCTTCTAACTAATTACCACATTTTTAATGTACAAATGTCATTTTTCAATTCATTTCGCTTATAGAAGTTATAATGGGAATAACAAAATACGACAAAAATACTAGGATATATCAGCACTAATGAATATAATAGATCGTAAAGCTAAAAGACTATTTTATAAGCTACTTGAGAAAATTATAACTGTAAAACCCACTGTCTGATATAACCAGGTTATAGTGTGACATTAACCACACCTATATCATGATCAAATATTAAAAATGTCAAAGTTTCTCGAGATGAACACTGTAACAACCTGTAAAATCAAAACCAATTTAAAATTTTTATTTTGGCAATTTTAATGGATTTTGAATATTTAAAATGATTTATTTTAAATAATGACGACTAAAAATTTATTTGAATCGAAGTTGAAACGAATAAATTTATTTTAATAATAAAATGAGACTGAAATGGCGCGGTAGTTTGGAAATTCGATTTCAAATTTCAAATGAATGTACATGATTCAAAATAAATCAAATTTCAGTAAAACTAGAGATATTTGAATCTATTTAATTATACCTTTCTAACGAATGTGAAAAATCCAGATTTCATAACGGGACAAAAAAGTTATGCCCAGTTTAAAATTTAAAATAGTCGCTATGGAATTTATGTATATTTTATATAATATATAGCCCTTAAAAATAGCCATTTTGCAAATGACCTCTATTTTCGATGAAACCACTTTTGATGGATCCATAATGTCATGTTATTGTTAGATTCCAATTTTCATAATTTTTGGAATTAATATGTGAGCATACTGAATTCAAATGTGTTTGGTCAATTCAGTTTGAATTTAATCAACTAGAAAAAGACCGTTTTTCAAACGGTCTGCGAATTCGACGAAATTATTTTTGTTAGGACCGTATCGTCAAAATGTAGCTAGATTTATTTTTCTAGAATTTTTGGAGTCAGTATATGGCTCCGATAAATTAAAATGTACATCTAAATTAAATATATATAGATTTATATTTTAATTTAAATGAAAACTGATTGAAACAGTCGATTTGACTTACGGGACATATCCCGTTATGTCTGAAATGGGGGTAATTCGCTAGGGGCAACAGTCGTTGGGTTTGATTTGGAGTTCAAATGGAAAGTCAACCTATTTGGAATTAAAATAGAATAAAAATAATAATTAAATAAATTATAAAATCTCCTTTATCTCCCCCCCTTCCACGATCGATTCAATCAAAAGAAAAAAAACATGCTCATCGATCTCACCGCCGCTCATAATCGCGGGCTCCCACCAACGGCGCTGCCTCATCGGAGCAGTTGTCGCCGCTCCTCCTCCTCGTCACTGGCCATACCCCTCCCCCTTTCTCCCCCAATTCGAGCTCCAAAAACCCTAGCCCCTTAAAACTCGTTGCCACTGCCTTAGCCGCCACCACCAGACCCAGCGCGCACCCACCAACCACCGACGATCTGTAATAACCCTCCTCCCTCTTTGAACATCAACAGTGAGTTTTTTTATTCTCCTTTAAAAATATGGTTTTGTTTATATAAAAATATGATTTTTGTTTATATAAAAAATATGATTTTTGTATAAATAAAGATATGATTTTTTATTTACATAAAGTACATTTTTAGTTATGTAAAAATATCATTTTAGTTAGTTAACAATAGGATTTTTATTGTAGGAAGAAAATATTTTTGGCAAGTTAAAAATATGATTTTTAACTGGTGTGTGTACAATAGAAATATTTTTAGAAAGATAAAAAATATGATTTTTAGATTATATATGAAATATATAAATAGTCAAGCTGTGAAATAATTATTCGATATATAAAAATCATGATTTTTATATAGATGGCTTTGGATAAAAAATATGATTTTTATAAATAAGAACGTAGCATAAAAATGCGGTTTTTATATATATTGAAGAATGAAAAAATTGGATTTTTATATATATTAAAGCAAGATAAAAATTTGATTTTTATTGTTTAAATAGTAAGATAAAAATATGATTTTTATTGTTTAAATGGTAAGATAAAAATATGATTTTTATTGTCTAAATGGTAAGATAAAAATATGATTTTTATTATTTGAGTAGCATTATAAAAATATAATTTTTATATATGAAGTAGCATTATAAAAATATAATTTTTATATATGAGTAGCAATATAAAAATATGATTTTTATTATATGAATAGCGAAATAAAAATATGATTTTTAGTATATATAGAAAGGTTTAAAAATGTGATTTTTAAATACATAAGCATCATATTAAAAATGTGATTTTTAAATTGAACAACATGAAAAGGTTACATTGGAATTTCAGGCAAATCAAAGCTGTTCAGAAATCCAGAAATAAAATCGACGGAGTGGAAACCAAAGGTGAGAAACTTCTCACTCTAACTTTGTTTACAATTAAATATATATACTAGGATGCAGATAGTGCTTAGTAGCACTGGACACCTTTGACTAAAACCATGGATGTTTGGTTGTTTGTTTTGATTAATTCATTTGGTTGAATTTGATTTGAAATATGAATTGAATTGATTGGAATTGGTATGTGTATGGCGTGAGCCAGTATTAGGCGAGGGATAAGGCTAGACCTTATTCTGGTTCTAGTATCGCGCCGTCATACTGCCAAAATTTTCTAAAATATGTTAGAACGATAAAAATATCATTTTTATTGTATAAATGAACCGTATAAAATATTCGTGTGTTGAATAAAATATTTCTTCATTAAAAATATAATTTTTAACGTGTATATGAATAAAATAAATATTTACTTACAAATCGGACGATTTGTTTATGTACACCCATTTAACTGATATTGATAGGGACAATAATTTTACACATTGCCCAACTGCACAAATAATATTCAATATTTGTTGGTTGAAACCCCACACGGGTGTTGGGATGATATTTGACGTACACTAATCTCAATTGTTTAGTTGTATGTCAATCGATGGGTTGACTGTGTCTGATCATTATTGTGTACATGTGCGTATGAAATCCATATAAATAAAATTATATGGTAATTGACTGTGTCTGATTCCTATTCGGAAAGAACGAATATTTTAAATTAACGAATATTTTAAAATGTCGAATAATGAATATTTTAAAATAATATTCAGTAATGGATCAAAACATGATTTTGATGTCCGATTTGGGATGGACACGAAAATATTGAAATATATGAAGCCGTGTTGATTAGACTAACACCATTTTGACGTGAACGATATTTATATCGGTTTTATTAATTTTTTAATGAATATCGAAAAGGGAATGATTTCAAAATCTGATACTTCGAAAATATTATCATTTACAAATTACAATGATAAGGAGAATTCAATTTTGATTTAAAATTGAAATGAAGTTAGAATCGTTTTGAAACGAATTTATAAACGATTTATATAATATGTTTTAAATGGAAATCGACGAAAAATATATAATATATATATTATGTATATTTAATGGCCTGAATAGAACGCGTCGCACCGCGACCATTCGCGGATTTCGACCATTGACTTCGAATTGCCATTACGGGAGATCCGACCGTCGGATTCTCCTAAAACCGGAACCATCAGGTTCGTATCGAAAAGAGCTTTCCAACAATATAAGAGAGTTGAAATCTAACGGTTGGATTTGAAATTATGTCCAAATCAAATTTGGAAAAGTTCGTTGTATGTGCAGTTCGTTGGCCGTTATTGGAAACCAACTGTTCGGGCGTGGATAAAATTATTAAAAATATTAATAATTTGTGTAAAATCATAATAAATGATTTGGAAAAAATTTGGATGAAAAATTCTATATTTGGAAAGATAAAAATATATTTTATCTAAATGAACTAGTTATCAACTGGATTTGAAATCCAATAATTTTTGAATAAATAAATTGGATTTGAAAAAGGGTTTTAATATAACCAGAAATTTTCCAATAAATAAATTGGAATGGTTTGGGATGGAAATAATCTTCGGAATATATCGGTATTGGATCTCGTGACTATACGAATATGGTTATGGGAATTTGGAAGATACAGATATCGTTATTCCCTATACGATATCCGTTGGATTCAGAATTTGGTATTGAATATAAGCCAATATAATTTCTATTTAGAGCCTTGTATTTAATATCAAATTGGTATTTGGGTTTGTCGTGAATGGTGTCTTAAATAACAATCTTCTTAAACCCAGTTGAGAAAAGAATAAATCTTTTAACTAAGATTTAATGAAGTTTACCAATTAATTAATATTTAATTAGGGTGGAATTGAAATTGGATTTTTGGATTTATCGTGAACTGTGTTTTAAATAACACTTGTTCTTTAACCCGATTAACAGTAAAATGTGATTTGGAATTTATAAATCTTTTTATTAAGATTAATGGAAATTTTCCAAAGTAAAGTTTTCCAATTTAATAAAATAAATTGGAATGAAATTCGATTTGGTAACAATCGAAATGAGCTTCTGTGGAGGATGACTGTTAATATATATGGAATTTAAAAGGCTTTGTCGTTATTCCGTTTATATTATCAGTTGGATACGGAAATTGATATCGATTATATATTGATCTGTTTGCCGTGAAAATTCCATAATTAACGAAATATGATTTTGGGTTTATCTTGAACTGCGTTTTAAATGACATTGGTTCTTTAACACAGTTAAAGACAAGATTACATGTTTATCATTGTATTTCGAACTGTATGGTTGATCTCTGCTGAATAAATATCTGTTTAGTGGTGGAGAATTTATTCTCTTGCTTAACACCCTTCTCTAAGACGTACGAGCTTAGAGGTTATATATCGGCAGGAATCATTGGTACGGTGTAGATTGTCGATGCGACTTGCTTGATTTCCCAAAAGTTAAACAATCATTAATATTGATTTTTGGGAAGATTAAAACTATGTGGAGTCTTAATGAATCTTTAAATAGATTGAAATGAGAATGTGATAATTTAAATTATCAAATTCGGGAAATGATCGAGAATGGAGTACCACCAGTTTTACTCCAAGCGATAGTTGAATCTTTAATCAGATTTGAATGTGAAATGGTAATTAAATTTACCGATAACACCGTGGTGTTAGTTATGGAGTATTACCAGTTTTTCTCCATGGGATGAATAGGTTGGGATTGGGAAATAAAAGAACTGATTACTTCAGTAAGGTGCGCTAATCCCGACTAGTTTGGATAAACCTTAATTTGGTTTGAATTGATATCCAAAGGAAGATTGAGAATAATTTTAAAGAATTTATCTTTGATAAAATTAATGGGAACCTTTCCCAAAGGATATGAATACAAAAATAAAAGAATATTCGGAATTGGAATGAGGCGTATGTTGTGTTTTATAGCAATTGATTATAAAATACGTCAATTATTCGGAAAGGCCGGGTTTATATCCATTCTGAATAACTTATTCGACGATAAGTCGACGATGAAGACAGTGGTTGAAGACTGGAGGTCTTCACATCGTCTGGATGATTACTTATGTCATGATTGGGATGTACACCCAAGACAAGGTAATAAGTGGTGATCGTCCAGACATACTTGGAGATCGACCGGATATGCGAGGACCTCTGTCCCGTATTGGACATATGGGACGAGGAATAATGTTCCTCCGATTTCGTTCAGACCCAGAATGAACAATTAAATGGATATGTGTCTGACATTGGATTTTATTCTGTGTTGATTGATCTGTATTAAATATATATTTGTTTGGTGGAGGAGAATTTGTTTTCTTGCTTAACACCCTTCTCTGAGACGTACGAGCTCAGAGGTTATATATCGATTGACATCAGTTGCATGGCGTGAATTGCCAGTGTGGCATGCTAAGATGCAAATGATCAAGGCTTCTGTTGAAAAGCAGAGTCTTGTGGTTAATGATCAAAACGCGGCCTTAAAGGGTATAACTTTATGTATAATGTTAATTCGCGAGCCTCACACCTCGGTATGAGTCAAAAAGGGATAGGCGACTGCAGAGAGAACACGACGTTTCTTTCTAGCTATGGGTGGTGTCATGGTATGGAGCCCAAACATTTATATATTTTTACCTATATGGTTGATGGATAGCGAGGCGCCTCGGATATATCAGTTACTACGGAGCCGATGGATATAAATCCGATAGGACTGGGAAACGTGTGTTCAGGAATAACTAATCCTCAAATGTAAGAGAGGATCGGCCATGAAGCATCCAAGGGTTACATAGAGTGCGTAGTCCTGAGACATTTGCTATAGTGTCTCGAAGCGGGCTTGGAGTACATCCCTTGCCTCGACTCATGACGAAAATCTAATTTCCAATACGTGACATTTCAGTTATGTTTGTAGATCCTAGTATGGCGACATGATATATGGTACCCAAGCCGTCTATGATTGATACATTTATATTTGAAGTTGTTTTATACGCTATGCACTTATAATAGTATCAAATGATTTTTGTTTTAAACGTTCCAAGCATGTTTGGCTATTATAAGGGTAAACTCTATCCTCCGGCTTGTGTTGCATTGTGTGACGGGACCTCAGTCTTATAATAGCTTCATTTTTTAAAAAGCATTGTGTTGTTTACAAACTGTTTATGCACTCGTATTCTTGGGAGAAAACCCGTTCTATGTTATACGGCGTGGTCCCTAGATTTACTTTGTTTTTAAAGTAAAGTTTTAAATAACTGTTCTAGTTCTCACACCAGTCACATGACTGTCCTGGAGTTTATTGTTTTAACCTAAACTTTGGGTGCCCCTATTTTCCACACGGGCAGCTAGTAGTTTTGGTTTTACAGATATTATATTCATAGGATCCTGGTTTACAGCTGGATCTATATTCGGAACGCTCTGTATTTGTGTATCTCTTACAGTTGTGTTATGTATTAATTTTCCGCTGCATTGTAAATTGAATCTCTGATATTTATCAAATGTATATTATTTATTTATACTCTGTTATATTCTTGTACTCTCAAGTAAATTGTTGTAATAAGCAATGAAATGTTCTGTCGTTTGCATTCTGATTTGTCGTGTTCTCAACTCAATCCGGGCTTTCCCATAAGGGCGAGTTTGGGTCGTTTAAATTTTGGTATCAGAGCTTTGGTTTACAGAGTTCGAGAACAAGACACATTAGAACCGAACGAAAGAATTCATCAGAGATTGGATTAGTAATATCCAATAAGAATGACTCATTAGAGATAGGATCAGTAGTATCCTAGAACGAGTGTGAAGAGTGTTATTTTTAAAATAAAAATGAAAACAAATTTTGTTTTGAAAATTTAAATCTTATAATACGTATTTGAATATTTATTTTATTTCGAATTTGGACAATCGCGTATATGAAGATTTTGCATAAACGCCTAGCTAGCGTGTGTACGAGGTATCAAATATACTGGATGGATATAGAATCATGCTATGGACGCCCGGGAATGATTCTGATGATGACATGTCATCATCAACATTTATGTTCGAATTTCGAAAGTGGAATGTCTATATATTTCCAATTGACTGGTGTGAAAACCAAAACTAGCTAGAATTTATTGTTTGTGAGTTGACACACAAAAATTGGATTTTTGACTATATATAAAGTTATGTATTCGAAATGATAATCAACTAATTGATTGCTGATTGCTGATTGTGTTGCATGATTATTCATTTAACCAATATGTGAATGAAAGGCAAATTTATCCAAATTGTGCCAAATATTGAACTGAATTGGAAATTGTTTGGAAATCCATGCATGTACATATATATGTGTGAACAGGTCATAACATGGAAGCTAAGAAGAGGAATAAAATTGTATGTCCGACAAATAGGTACATATTTACTGTATTTCTTAGGTTTGATGATTTTATGAGCCGCTTGGCTTTTTCTTTTTCTTTTTGGATGATGAGGGCCCTATCAGGCTAGTTGCGATTTTAAAGGTCTCCCCGTACAAAGGAGGTTTTGGCGAATTTTTTTGAAAATTTAGGGTGTTAGCCAAATTTTTGAAAAATTTGAAAATTCTTAGAAACTGAAAAGTTGAAGAATGAACCCCAGAATGAAAGTTCAGTAGACTAGTTAAACAACTTTCAGCTCCATTCCTTTTCGAGGACGAAAATATTTTAAGTGGGGAAGATTGTAACAACATGGAAAATCAAAACCAATTTAAATTTTTTATTTTGGCAATTTTAATGGATTTTGAATATTTAAAATAATTTATTTAGATAATGATGGCTAAAAATTTATTTGAATCAAAGTTGGAACGAATAAATTTATTTTAGTTATAAAACAAGCCTGAAATGGCACGGAAATTCGATTTCAAATTTCAAATGAATGTAAAGGATTCAAAATAAATCGAATTTCAGTAAAACCAGAAATATTTGAATCTGTTTAATTATATCTTTCTAACGAATGTGAAAAATCCATATTTCATAACGGGAATAAAAAGTTATGCCCAGTTTCAAATTCAAAATAGTCACTACGGAATTTATATATATTTTATATAATATATAGCCCTTAAAAATAGCCATTTTGCAAACAACCTCCATTTTCGACGAAACCACTTTTGTTGGATCCGAAATGTCAAGTTATTGCTAGATACCATTTTTCATAATTTTTGGAACTAATATGTGAGCGTGGTAAATTTAAACGTGTTTCGTCAATTCAATTTGAATTTAATCAACTAGAAAATGACCGTTTTTCAGACGGTCTCCAAATTCGACGAAATTAGTTGTGTTAGGACCGTATCGTCAAAATATAACTAGATTTATTTTTCTGGAATTTTTGGAGTAAGTATGTGGCCCCGGTAAATTAAAATGTACGTTTAAATTAAATATATATTGATTTATATTTTAACTTAAATGAAAACTGATCGAAACAGTCGAATTGGCTTACAGGACATATCCCATTGTGTCGAGAATGGGAATAATTAGCTAGGGGCGATAATCGTTGGGTTTGATCTGGAGTTCAAATGGAAAGTCAACTTATTTGGAATTAAAATAGAATAAAAATAATAATTAAATAAATTATAAAACCCCCTTTATCTCCCTCCCCCCACCCCTTGCTCCTTTCCAGGATCGATTCAATCAAAAGAAAAAAGAAAAAAAATATGCTCATCTATCTCGCCGCCGCTCATCATCGCGGGCCCCCACCAACGGCGCTGCCTCGCCGGAGCAGCTGCCACCCCTCCTCCTCCTCGTCACTGGCCACACCCCTCCCAATTTCTCCCCCAATTCGAGCTCCAAAATCCCTAGCCCCATAAAACCCGCCGCCACCACCAGACCCAGCGCGCACCCTCCCAACCTCCGACGATCCCAAACAACCCTCCTCCCTCTTTGAACATCAACAATGAGTTTTTTTATTCTCCTTTAAAAATATGATTTTTGTTTATATAAAAAATATGATTTTTGTTTATATAAAAATATGATTTTTGTTTATATAAAAATATGGTTTTTGTTTAAATAAAGATATGATTTCTTATTTACATAAAGTACGATTTTTAGTTGTGTAAAAATATCATTTTTAGTTAGTTAAAAATAGGATTTTTATCGTAGGAAGAAAATATTTTCTACAAGTTAAAAATAAGATTTTTAACTAGTGTATGGAATAGAAATATTTTTAGAAAGATCAAAATATGATTTTTAGATTATATATGAAATATATAAATAGTCAAGCTATTAAATAATTATTCGATATATAAAAATATGATTTTTATATAAATTGCTTTGGATTAAAAATATGATTTTTATAAATAAGAACATAGCATAAAATGTGGTTTTATATATATTGAAGAATGATAAAAATTGGATTTTTATATATATTAAAGCAAGATAAAAATATGATTTTTATTGTTTAAATAGTAAGATAAAAATATGATTTTTGTTGTTTGAATAGTAAGATAAAAATATGATTTTTATTGTTTAAATGGTAAGATAAAAATATGATTTTAATTGTTTGAGTAGCATTATAAAAATATAATTTTTATATATGAAGTAGCATTATAAAAATATAATTTTTATATATGAGTAGCGATATAAAAATATGATTTTTATTATATGGATAGCGAAATAAAAATATGATTTTTAATATATATAGAAGGTTTAAAAATGCGATTTTTGAATATATAAGCATCACATTAAAAATGTGATTTTTTACTATGAACAACGTGAAAAGGGTTGTGTTGGAATTTCGGGTAAATACAAGCTGTTCAGAAATTCAGAAATAAAACTAGCGAAGTGGAAACCAAAGGTGAGAACTTCTCACTCTAAATTTGTTTACAGTTAAATATATATACTAGGATGCAGACGGTGCTTAGTAGCACCGGACATCTTTGACTGAAACCATGGATGTTTGATTTGATTGATTCATTTGGTTGAATTTGATTTGGAATGTGATTTGAATTGAGTGGAATTGGTATGTGTATGGCGCGAGCCAGTATTAGGCGAGGGATAAGGCGAGACCTTATTCCGGTTCTAGTATCGTGCCGTTATGCTGCCAAAATTTTCTAAAATATGTTAGAACGATAAAAATATTATTTTTATTGTATAAATGAACCATATAAAATATTCATGTGTTGAATAAAATATTTCATCGTTAAAAATATAATTTTTAACGTGTATATGAATAAAGTAAATATTCACAAATCGGACGATTTGTTTATGTACACCCATTTAATTAATATTGATTGGGACGATAATTTTATACATCGCCCAACTGCACAAATAGTATTCAATATTTGTTGGTTGAAACCCCATATGGGTATTGGGATGATATTTGACGTACACTGATCCCAATTGTTTAGTTGTATGTCAATCGATGGGTTGACAGACTGTTGTAAGCGTTAATTATTTATATTTAACGCTTATGCAGTTGTGTACTGCACTATGGATGATGGTTGACTGTGTTTGATTATTGTTATGTATATATGCATATGAAATCCATATAAATAAAATTAAATGGTAACTGACTGTGTCTAATTCCAATTCGGAAAGAACGAATATTTTAAATTAATGAATATTTTAAAATGAAGAATAATGAATATTTTAAAATAACTAATATTTTAAAATAATATTCAGTAATGGATCAAAAATATGATTTTGATGTCCGATTTGGGATGGGCACGAAAGTATTGAAATATATGAAGCTGTGTTGATTAGATTAACGCCATTTTGACATGAACGATATTTATATCGATTTTATTCATTTTTATAATGAATATCGAAAAGCGAATGATTTCAAAATCTGATATTTTGAAAATATTATCATTTATACATTATAATGATAAGGAGAATTCAATTTTGATTTAAAATTGAAATGAAGTTAGAATCATTTTGAAGCGAATTTATAAACGATTTATAAAATACGATTTAAATGGAAACTAACGAAATATAATATATATATATATATATATATAATATTTAATGGCCTGAATAGAACACGCCGCGCCGCGACCATTCGCGAATTTCGACCGTTGACTTCGAATTGACATTACAGGAGATCCGACCGTCGGATTTTCCTAAAACCGGAACCGTTGGATTTGTATCGAAAAGTGCTTCCCAACGAATATAAGAGATTTGAAATCTAATGGTTGGAATTGGAATTATGTCCAAATCAAATTTGGAAAAGCTCATTGTAAGTGCAGTTCGGTGGCCGTTATTGGAAACTGACTGTACGGGCCTGGATAAAATTATTAAAAATATTAATATCTTGTGTAAAATCGTAATAAATGATTTGGAAAGAATCTGGATGAAAATTTCCATATTTGGAAAGATAAAAATATATTTGATCTAAATGAACTAGTTATCAACTAGATTTGAAATCCAATAATTTTTAAATAAATAAATTGGATTTGAAAAAGGATTTTAATATAACCAGAAATTTTCCAATAAATAAATTTGAATGGTTTGGGATGGAAATAATCTTCGGAATATTTCGGTATTGGATTTCGTGATTATACGGATATGGTTATGGGAATTTGGAAGATACAAACATCGTTATTCCCAATACGATATCCATTGGTTTCAGAATTTGGTATTGAATATAAGCCGATATAATTTCTATTTAGAGCCTTGTATTTAATATCAAATTGAATTTTGGGTTTGTCGTGAATGGTTTCTTAAATAAATCTCTTCTTAAACCCATTTGAGAAAAGAATAAATCTTTTAATTAAGATTTAATGAAGTTTACCAATTAATTAATATTTAATTGGGATGCAATTGAAATTGGATTTTTGGGTTTATCGTGAACTGTGTTTTAAATAACACTTGATCTTTAACCCGATTAATAGTAAAATGTGATTTGGAATTTATAAATATTTTTATTAAGATTTAATGGAAATTTTCCAAAGTAAAGTTTTTCAATTTAATAAAATAAATTGGAATGGAATGGAATTCGATTTGGTAATAATCGAAATGAGCTTCGGTGGAGAAGGACTGTTAATATATATGGAATTTAAAAGGCTTTGTCGTTATTCCATTTATATTATTAGTCGGATACGGAAATTGATATCGATTATATATTAATCTGTTTTCCGTGAAAATTCCATAGTTAACAGAATGTGATTTTGGATTTATCGTGAACTATGTTTTAAATGACATTGGTTCTTTAACCCAGTTAAAGACAGGATTACATGTCTATCATTGTATTTCGAACTGTATAGTTGATCGCTGCTGAATATATATCTGTTTGGTGATGGAGAATTTATTCTCTTGCTTAACACCCTTCTCTAAGACGTACGAGCTTAGAGGTTATATATCGGCAGAAACCAATGGTACGGTGTAGATTGTCAATGCGACATGTTTGATTTCCCAAAGTTAAACAATCATTAATATTGATTTTTAGGAAGATTAAAACTAAGCGGAGTTTTAATGAATCTTTAAATAGATTGAAATGAGAATGTGATAATTTAAATTATCAAATTCGGGAAATGATCAAGAATGGAGTACCACCAGTTTTACTCCAAATGATAGTTAAATCTTTAATTAGATTTGAACGTGAAATGGTAATTAAATTTACCGATGACACCGTGGTGTTAGATATGGAGTATTACCAGTTTTGCTCCATTGGATGAATAGGTTGGGATTGGGAATTAAAAAAAATGATTACTTTGGTAAGGTGCGCTAATCCCGACTAGTTTGGATAAACCTTAATTTGTTTTGAATTGATATCCAAAGGAAGATTGAAGAATAAATTTAAAAAAATTATCTTTGATAAAATTAATGGGAACCTTTCCCAAAGGATATGAATATTTAAGTAAAAGAGTATTCGGAATTGGAATGAGGCCTATGTTGTGTTTTGTAGCACTTGAGTATAAAATACGTGAATTATTCGGAAAGGCCGGGTTTATACCCATTCTAAATAATTGATTCGATGATAAGTCGATGTTGAAGACGGTGGTTGAGGACCGGAGGTCTTCACATCATTTGGATGATTACTGATGTCATGATTGGGTCGTACACCCAAGACAAGGTAATAAGTGTGATCGTCCAGACGTACTTGGAGATCGAGCGGATATTCGAGGACCTCTCTCCTGTATTGGACATATGAGACGAGGAATAAGGTGCCTCTGGTTTCATTCAGACCCAGAACGAACTATTAAATGGATGTGTGTCTAACTTTGGATTTTATTATGTGTTGACTGATCTCTATTAAATATATATCTGTTTGGTGGCGGAGAATTTATTCTCTTGCTTAACACCCTTATCTGAGACGTACGAGCTCAGAGGTTATATCGATAGACATCAGTTGCATGGCGTGAATTGCCTGTGTGGCATGCTGAGATGCAAATGATCAAGGCTTCTGTTGAAAAGAGGAGTCTTGTGGTTGATGATCAAAGCACGGCCTTAAAGGGCATAGCTTTTTGTATAACGTTGATTTGCAAGCCTCACACCTCGGTATGAGTCAAAAACATGATAAGGGATTGCAGGGAAAACACGACGTTTCTTTCTAGCTATGGGTGGTGTCATGGTATGGAGCCCAGACATTTTTATATTTTTACCTATGTGGTTGATGGATAGCGAGGCGCCTCAAATATATCGGTTACTACGGAGCCGATGGATATAGGTCTGATAGGAAGGGAAACGTGTGTTCAGGAATAACTAATCCTCAAACGTAAGAGAGGACCGGCCCTGAAGCATCCAAGGGTTACCCAGAGTGTGTAGTCCTGAGACATATGCTAGAGTGTCTTGAAGCGGGCTAGGAGTACATCCCTTGCCTCGACTCATGACGGAAATCCAATTTCCAATACGCGACATTTCGGTTTTGATTGTAGAGCCTAGTCTGGTGACATAATATATGCTACCCATGCCGTCTATGATTGATACATTTATATTTGAAGCTGTTTTATACACTATGCACTTATAATAGCATCAAATGATTTTTGTTTTAAACGTACTAAGCATGTTTGGCTATTATAAGGTAAACTTTATCCTTCGGCTTGCGCTACATTGCGTGATGAGACCTGAGTCTTATAATAGCTTCATTTTTCAAAAAGCATTGAGTTGTTTACAAACTGTTTATGCACTGGTATTCTTGGGAAAAAAACCGTCCCGTGTTATACGGCGTGGTCCCTAGATTTACTTTGTTTTTAAAGTGAAGTTTTAAATAATTGTTTTGGTTCTCACACCAGTTACATGACTGTCCTGGAGTTTATTGTTTTAACCTAAACTCTGGGTGCCCCTATTTTCCACATGGGCAGCTAATAGTTTTGGTTTTGCAGATATTATATTCATAGGATCCTGGTTTACAGCTGGAGCTATTTTCGGAACGCTATGTATCCGTGTATCTCTTACAGTTGTGTTATGTATTAATTTAATTTCCGCTACATTGTAATTTGAATCTATGATATTTATCAAATGTATATTGTTTATTTATACTCTGTTATATTCTTGTACTCTGATGTAAATTGTTGTAGCAAGTAATGAAATGTTTTGTCGTTTGCGTTTTGATTTGTCATGTTCTCAACTCAATCCGGGATTTCCTGTAAGGGCGAGTTTGGGTCGTTTAAAACACGATGTAAAGTGGTTGCAGTGGAACGGCACAATGCACAGTTTTATAGGCCGACATTACCAATGGTTTGGAGACAGAACCAGGTATTACTAGCCTTGCATCATACTGATGCTAGGGATGGATTCGGTTCGGTAGCGAATATTCATATTCAAAACCATTAACATAACAACATATATAATAATAGAAAAATCGTATCATTACCAACCAAATTAAGTAGTAAACTAGTAATTCGTTTTTGGTTGGTAGAGATCGGTAAGTACTTTTAACCGATTGCAAGTTTGATGTCTACTCGTTTGCAAATGTATCATGCTGAAAGAGTAAATACTAAGGGTAGTAATTTTCTATAATATGACTATTGATCACTTTTATTTTGTGTAGGTAAGAAGCTAAAATATTATACAAATAATATTATCTTTAAAAAAAATACACAATAAGAATTGTATTTAATTTGATAACATAATAATAATTTGCTATATTTTTTATTAAATCATCATACTTTAAATGCGGTGTTACATAATAGAAATATTATATATACATGCACATACACATGTGTGTGTATGTATATATGTATGTATGTTTGTTTGTTTAATTATTTTTTTGGAGTTTGTTCAAGAGGGAAACCGACTGGAGTCATAAAACCCTCCCTAGTGCACCTAGCCTGGTCCGCGAGCACCACATGAGTGGCTGATCTTAGCATATGCACGTGGTAAACTCTTAGCATGCCATTTTGGGTTTCGAAGCCACGCCACTGTTACCATTGCGCAAGTCCTTAACCGGGTTACGAAGATATGTTTATATATGTATGCTTGTTTAGATATACAAAGATATATGGTACGTATGGTAATTACTGTATTTAATAGTTAATTACCATTGCTATGCCACATAATTTCATGTGGTTTGACAAACCGTGCCAAACAAATTGATTACCAATTTTTTGTATCAATTTATTTGATAGCGGTTGGTAATGACGATAAGTGGTAATATTGTAAAAATATACAGTCCTAACTGAAATTGTAAAGATGATTCATAAGCTACTGTCATTCAGGCCTACATGATCCAGACTACATCCACTATTTCAGTATAGGGCATTGAGTTAGATAGACCGTTTGGTAATGTGGCATTGAGAGAACTTGGTGACACTTATACGGATTGAATGTTTTTGTGTACTTTCACCCACCAAAGACACGTTATACGCTTGTATGTTTTTATGTAACATGTCCCATGCTATGGACATTATATAGTTGTTCGGTTTCCTGGTAAAAAATGGTACCATAACCGTATCCATCACTTTTTCTTTTTATTCTAAACGCTACTTAGTTTTTCATTTTTAAAGAAAAAATTGCAATTTGTTGGTATTTTCTAATTCCTAATTTGTTGTATTACATTATAATTAATAATTAATAATTATGTTATAAAATAAAATAGAATAGATTAAAAAAAAGCCATTAGAGAGAACAGAATGGACAAGGGGAAGACCTTTTATTTCTATTGATTTAGTTGTACAAACAATGTAAACAACCTCTCTATTTATAAAACCTATATGCCCCGTAAATTTACAGTAAAATCCCCTAACATATTCACCCTTACTACTTTTACATATTACAACACTCCCTCTTAAATATATGTATGCAAAGATGATAAAGTTAATTGCCTCGTTTAAAATCTTTTTTGGAATACTCTATGGAAAAAATTCATAAATAAGGAAAAGAGTGCAATTTTATTTCATCTTTAGGTAACATGTTTTACAATGTCACAATGAGAGTTGATACTTCAAGATCAAGATAATGCCTCATTAAAAACCTTACTAACAAAAACCCAGTGAGAAAAATATTAGTGAAGGAAAAGAGTATATTACAACATAATTTTATTTTCTCCCCCTGATTTATAACGCATTATTCAATTAGTCTATTGATGTAGTCGACGCATGCCAAATTTTTAATCCATCTTCTAAAAAATTGATTTGAAATTGTCATTGAGAACAGATCTACCCGCTTTTCTTGAAACTGGATTTGTTTCTTTATTTCTTGTTGTCCTTTCATAGTTTATGTGTGAAGAGAAATTTAGAAGAAGTGTGATCCATCCTATCATCCATGATGCAATCTAACTGAATCTGAGTCATCAAGTTGCATTGTCTTCATAAATAATATTTTGCTGCATCAAAAGATGTCTGATACTTCTAGATCAAAATGTTGTCTAGTTAAAACCTGAAGAACCTGATGGGAAGAATCTCGGTAAAGAAAAAATAGTACAATATAAAATGTCATATTTCAATAATTTACTGCGTCAAATGGAGTACAATACTTCCGGATGAATGTAATGCCTCCTAAAACCTTAAGAAGAAAATCCAATGGGAAAAAACTTAAATAAGAAAAAAGAGTACATTATAACTTATTTTCATATGTTACTGTTTAGGTTGATACTCCTGGATCAAGTACATTTTCATCATTTTGTTTTGGACTTTAAGGGTCCTTTTTAATATCTAGTGATCTGACAATCATAGGTGTACTAAGTGGATTTGTTTTATCCATTCGAAAAATGCTTTAGGATTTTCTTAATGTAATTTGATTGGTGGGTTAGTATGTCATTTGTATTATGCTCGATTTGTAGATCAAGACGATATTTATTTTGACAAGATTTTTCATTTCAAATTCCTATTTCAAGTAATCTATTGTTTTATCAAACTTTTCTAGAGTCTCAGTCAAAATAATATCATCAGCATATACCGCTAAGATAGCAAATCTCTTTACCATTTCTTCATAAAGACACATTGACAAATGAGATTGTTTTTATATCCAATTTTTATCAAATATTTGTTAAGGCAGTTATACCACATTCTTCCGGATTTTTTCAAACCATATAGTGATCGTCTTAGTTTTAATGAGTACATTGACTTTGATTTTGCTACATGCAATTTATATCCATCTGGGATTCTCATGTAAATGCAAGTATCTAATTCATCGTATAGAAAGTTGTTACAACATCAGTTAATCTTATGTCAAGCTTCACAGAAACTGTAAGGCTTATCAAATATCGAAATATTATGACATCAATAATAGGATAGGATTTTTTTTGGCAATACTGACCAGTTTTTATAGTGATCTGTAACACTCTTTATTAAAAAGAAAAAAAAAGTGCATTTGACAAACAGGTGATATATCAAGCGTACATCAACTAAGTTCTTCCACGCAGGGAAGATAGACAAATTCATACAAGATACATTGACCAAATACATGGCTACTTATCCTAATGCAAGTTACATACCGTCTCGTAATGTATTCACATTACAAGTACCATGTGTTAGGAGCATAACTTCTAACCATTATCTTGTAGGTTCCTCAACATTTCTTTCTTCGCACTACGAGTGACATGAGTTTAGGAAGCTCTTTGTCACCCGAGTTCGTAGCATTCATGTCAATCTGAGTTTCAGGAGGCCTAGGCTTGTACCCGGAGGGGGTGCAATGTTTGCATATGGGGACTTATCGGGATGAGAAGATTTACCACTTGCTTTAACCTGGTCTGAGGTGGATGTTGATCGTCACTGCTAATTAGAAATATTGCTATTGAGTAACTTAATAATATCCTTTGTCCATTCTTTTTTAAGATCACAATTGTTTAGTTTAGGTAGTTTGCTAGCATATTCTTTCAGCTGCGCATGAATAGCAGCAATCCTATATGAGCTCATTCCTTCCACAGCTAGCGCTTCATTCAACATAGAAGTTAGTTGACTTATAAGTTTATTGAGCTCTACTTGATTTTCCTCACTAATAATAGTGCTATCTTCCTGCCAAACACTTTGATTAAAATTCTGCTGCATAAATCATTCAACAGCTGGTTTAGCGCAGCCACTTCCTTAGGCATTTCCGTTCTCAGAAGTTCGTCTTGATCAGTATATAAATATGTTAAATCAATGACTAGTTCCACCTCATCAAGCTACCGAACCTCAGCTGTAGTTTTATTACTTCCTCCTACATTATAAACACTACTGTCTCCAAACTGCAAATCGTGACTTAGTTCTTTTCCATAATACTGAGCTTCAACCACCAAATCATTTAACTTAGCAACACTATCTTCTATCTGATCAAGAGTATTATGCTGACTAATCTCTCCCTCCTATAACAGCAGGTCATTCGACGTGTACAGGTCCTAACATACAATCAGCAAAAACATGCATTAGGATATCTAGCTCTCCTACATCATCACTTAATACATCAGCACATTCCTTAGATGACTTAAGAATCTCAGAGCCCACAAGAGGTTTAGTAGTGGAATCCACATTAGCATCAAAATTGTTCAAAGTTTCAAACCTACTGCCAGTGGCAACTGCAGAGTTACACAATTGTATTTCCTTGCCTTGTTTCACTACATAGTTATTAGCTTTCCTCCACTTATTTTGAGTTATAGAAGGAAGGATTCTTACCTTATGACTGCTTCTCGGAGGACTAATTTTCGACTGCCTTTTGGGAACTACATTTTGTTGTTTGACTTCTATGCTGGTGTGAACGCCAGTCCTATCATTAACTTTTTTAGTGTCGGCCAAGCCATTTTCCTTCTCGGCAGCAACAAATTGACAAACACTTAAAGGGCAGTTGCCAAGAGAATGACCAAAAGAATCACAAGTTTGGCAAATATCCGACTTCCAAGTATATTCGACTTTGATAACATGGTCAGAGCCATCGCAAAGGAGTACAATGAAAGAATTAGGTAACTCACTGGATGGGGATATCTCGACCAAAACTTTCGCATATCTAAGCCAGTTTAGCCTCTCAGTGGCCTTGTCCATACATAAGAATTTGACAATGTGGGTAGCAAGCCATGCTATTCCAGTCAAAGACAAAGCTACCAACGACAGATTTGAAAACTTGATCCAAACTGGCACAAGTTTGATCCCTTTTCCAGAGGTCCCTATATTAACCCATTTCCTGATGATGAAAACTTTATTTCTAATTACAATAGGGTCGGCCTCCAGTATCTTCTTCTGGTCATCAGGATCAAAGAAGTGAAAGAAGAAAATAGAGCCATTAGATTTGACCTTGATCTGACAGTGAGGCTTCCACATATTCATGAGACGGTTAACCACTGCGGTGTAAGACAGTGGAAGGTCAAGGAAAAATCCTATTATGTAATCGTGTCATACCTCAATACTAGCATTAACAATGTCTTCGGTGGGTATCAACTTCTTGCCTGAGTATTTCACTGTGAACGGAGGAGGCGTGAAGTCTCATGCACTTCTTGGTTTTGCTGCGAAGAGGGGCGACCATCTAATGGTGGGCAAAGGTTGCGGCGGAAGATGAAGCTTAAGCATAGCGTCGGCTGGAGAGGGATTTGGAGGCGACGGCTTTATGGATGAAGGTGGGCCTGAAGCGAGAAGGATTTGGGGTTGACTTGGGGAAAGAAGATTTGAGTGGCTCGAGAAGGGCGGAGATGACGCCCTGATTAAGTTATATGGTTAATTTTGAAGCGAACTCTTGTTCCAAAAACTATATTTTGATATAGGATAGTATGTTTCTTTAAAGTTAAAACCTAGTCTTTGCAGGATACCTTGTGCAACAAGCCGTTCATTGTACCTTACGACTTCATTTTTATCATTTCAATTTATTTAAACTGCCTTCTTTTTGCAATTTGTATGCTACTAATATTCATTTATGAATATAGTTCATGGGCTTACAATTTTGTGTTTCAATCAAGTTTGCATATTATAATATACAGTTGATGAATACGACAAGTTTCATTACAACAGCACCAAGCAGGAAGTAATTTATATTGAAGTATATCAAGATTTTTATTACAACAATACTTAAAAGAACATTGTAATCTACACTTCTGGTTTTTTGCATTCTTTATCACTACCAAAGTTATTTACATTCTTCCGAAATCTGTATACTTTCATTGTTTATTATAACTTCAGGGTCTTGTAAATGTTTCAAATGCTTCGTTACTTTAATCAATTCAATTATCTTTGAAAGTGTAACGCTCATGGCACATAACATGTTGTTGACACTGATGGTATTTCAGTAATTTTATTGTCCTTTTGTCATTTTATATATTTCTAATTTTATCTTATGGAATGCAGGTCTATATATATCTTATTTAGGAGAATCCTATGATGGACAATCATGATTTTCTCTAATATGGGATTTTTAATCCATTTGTAAATATAAGTACTTAATTATTTATAAATTTATCATCGATGATTATTTCTTGTCAGTTGTACACATTATTTGTTGAGATATCAAAATTCATCATGTTTTAGGTATCTAAACGATTTCTAGAGTTATTTGACAATCATGTCATGAGATTCTTTCAAAGCACCCTTAATTAATTCTTCAAGAACACTCACCTCCTTTATTTTGCATATTTATGACTTACTCCAAAAATATTTTGAACGGACATAATTAAAAATTTATGCAAGCTGCTTAATATTTTGCATCATTTTATATGTTAGCAACCATTTACAACCAATGATCAACATGCATTTATATCATTTTATCATTCCCCTAAGTGTTGACAGACATTGTCACATTAAATAATAAACCCTCTTTGGATTCTCATTTTCAATATATTATCACATTATTACTAGCAAATTATATTTATTTATTTTTTGAAAACAAAAACGTGTGATCCTCCAAAAAGAAGATAGCACGCGCACGCGCACACGCACACGCACACACACAAATATATATATATATATATATATATATATATATATATATAATAAGTGACAATAACTGCCAACATGTCTGACAGGTAACTAATAAGAAACAACCAACACAGGCACTGACCAAAAATATAGAAGATAAATGGATGAGCTCCGGAAAAACACCTCCCATTATACTTCAAAATCGAGTTCCAGCAAGGCCACTACCCGATTATGAAGTACATCAACTCCTATATACTATGATAGTCATTCCAAGAAATACAAAAGAAGAGTACAACATAATAAAAAGAAATAAATCTCTCCAGCTGATCTCCTAAAAGCACTTCAATGAGTATCAATAGACCTATAACCTAAAAATAGCTAAACAAAAAATAAGCTAACAACCCACATATATACATATGTGTATATATGTATGTATGTATGTGTTTCAGCTGTAGGAGGATAATGCTCTTATTAGTTGATAAGATGCATTCATATTATATTACTTATTCTCTTTCATTGATCTAATAAGAATTTTCTAATTATATAGATCATTTGAATACACATGACTTCATGTCTTTCTATATTTATGTTGATCGATTTTAATATCATTAAATGATATTGATGCCTATATGGTGAGTTCATATCAATTTAATCAAAACATCTTCAAGTTGTTAGTTAAATATTCGCATATATATATATATATATACATATATGTGTGTGTGTGTGTGTGCGCGCGTTGTGTGTGTGTGCGCGTGTGCGTCCACGTATTACATATGTAATAGATTTACATATTCTTTCTCATTCGAGTTATTGATTTAGAACACATTGTTTATAAGGTTCCAAATCATTAAAAGATTTCTTATCAAATAATGTCAACTGTGAATCTTAAAAACCATATTATAGTGTTCAAAGCATCTGTTTTGGAACTGTATTGAACTTCTGGTTCAAACTAATATGTAAACAACTGCAAGTTGTTAAAATTTATTCTTTAATACAATATGCAAATGTAAATATATAAGCAAGATAAAATTTATTTTGATTTTTTTTAAATCTTTGGATGCATCATCATTTCTCCATATGATGTTACTTCTTTAAGAAGTACAATGTTATTATTTCACATAGTTTCATTAAAGCTTCGGGTTTTTAAATTATGAATTATTTCAAGTTCCTTGATTTAAGAACTTTAGATTTCTGTGCATATATGTGTGTAATGTCCCGTATTTTAGCGATATAATAATTAATTTATTTAATTATTTAAATAGTGATATAGAGAATTAAATTGTTAAAATTAAATAATGGTGAATATTTAATTAATATAATAATTAAATAATATATTTTATTTTGAAATAATCAGAATTAGTGAATTGGCAATATAATGTGAACTGGGCAATTCAAATTATATAATTCAGTTTATAATTGAATTAGAATAACGAATATATTATATAAACGAAGTTTGAACGTATAATTATATTATAATTATAATCAAGCTTGAAATGGCGCAGCAGTTCGCTATTTGGCGATTTGAACTTCATTTGAATATACAGGGTCTGTTTTAAATCGGATTTCTGTGAAACAAGAGACGTTCGGTGCTGGTGAAGTATATTTTTCTAATGGAAGAGAAAATTCGGGATTTCAATGTGTAGATTTTGATTTATGTCCAAATCAAATTTTAGAAAAGTCGTTATGGAATTCCTTTATAATTTATAACGATATATAAAAGGAATTTCATTATAAATCGAATATCGATTTAATCAGGATTTGAAATATCGAGTTGTAAATCCATATATATTTATTATGGAGCTGTATGATATTCTATTGTGAATATATACGAAAATATTTATTTATAAATATTAAATTTAAATGTTTTTAAATATATTTATATATTTAAATGGGTTATTTAGAGCTTAAAAAATAGCCATTTTTACAAATGACCTCTATTTTCGATGAAACTAATTTTGTTGGATCCGCAATATTAAATTTTTGTTAGATTTCAATTTCCGTGAATTTTGAAGTCAGTGTGTGGCCGTACAGATTTTTAATGTGAGAAACAGCAGTATTTTGACGGTTAAAAATACGGTGTGTGAGCAAACGGAGTTGGAATTCGACGAAACCAGTTTCACTGGGACCGTAATGTCGAACTGTAGCTGCATGTCCATTTTCATGATTTTTGGGTATCATGAGTGATCACAGGAATTTTTAAGGACAAATATAGACAGCGTAGGAGTAAAAATAAATTAAATAATCAATATAAAATTTTATAAAACTTTCCTATATAACATCCTTAAATCTTCTAAACCTAAACTCACTTCATTCCTCGGTCAACTTTTCCGCCGTTCTTTTTCTTTCTCCACAGTAAAAGAGTTCGATCTTCTAAAATCAAAATTAATTCGAATAAAATTATATAAATCCTCAAACCAATATCTATGAGTTCGAAAGAAGATTATCTTCATCCTGTACGAGTTTGAGCGCCTACGATCATCACTGGTTTCGCTGTTCTTTTACCACGTTAACTAGGGTTGAAGTGTATTGTGAATCGAAGTATAGTTTGGTAAAAAGAAGTCTGTTTTTGGGTTTCTTGGATCGAATGGTGCATGCGTGCACGATTTGGGTGATTTCGGTGCTAATGACGTTCGATGGTTTCCTGTTGTGGTCGCGATGAAGTCGAAGTCAAGTTTTGTTCTGGCACTCAAGTTGAGTAATGAGGGTGCGGGGAGGATGAGCTCGGCAAGAGAGCGATGTTGGTGGTTTTAGTTTGTTGAATCATGGAGTGTAAGGGGAGGAAGAGCTTATCGAAAATCATGGTAAGGGACTGTTTAATGTCTGGGGCGTGAATTGGTGATTTGGGGAAGGAGACTTACGCGGGTTTAAGTCTGTCTGGGCCGAATAAAGGAAGGTTAAGCCCAAAGTGATTTAATAGTTGGTTTATTTTAAATATAAATTAGTTCAAACTTTAAAAATGTATATCTATTTCGTACGATGTCGGAATTTGATGAAACAAGATCCGTTGGGATCGTATGGACGAGCGCAACGCAATGGAACTGACAGTGAGTGGATTGGAGCTCGTTTGAATTTATGGCAAAATAAATTGTTTGATTCTAATCAAACAACAGTTTATCGTTCTTTAACGATGAACTGCCAAAGTGAGTAAAACGCACTATCTCTGATCAGTTTATATTTTTATAAACTGTACTTTATTTTTGATAAATAAATGATTGATTGTTGTGTATTGATTGTTTGGACTGTTAAATAGATTTGATTGAAAACGTAGATATATTTATATATATAAAAATCGACAATCAGATATTGATCATGTTTAACAGTATATTTCATAATGAAATGAAATTGATGTGAATTATATTGTGTAACATATGTGGATGCAGGGAAACAGGTTGGAGGGATCCAACTAGATTCCTCAACATTTATTTTACTGTTATTCATATATTGTTATATATGATGTGATATATAATCTGTTGTAGATTTTGTGTGTTTGGATAATATTTAGCATTGTTATATGGTATGTTAAATACCATAAGAAATACCAGAATGATAAAAAGGGGATTTTTAAAAATGTATATTGAAAATGAAATGTTTATAAAATCAAAGGAATTTGTAAAGAGAATATTTATAACATCAAAGGATATTATAAAAGGATGTATTCAGAAATAAATAGAATAGAAAAAGAAATATTTGTAAAACAAATAGAAAAAGAAATAGTTGGAAAATAAAAAGGGGTTTCTTATGAAATCAATGGATTTTATATATAAAAGGAAAAGGATTTTTAAAAGAAAATAATTATAAAATCGAAGGATAAGTTATAAAAGGAAAATATTTGTGAAACAAATACAAAAGGAAAATATTGTGAAACAAATAGGAAAAGAAATATTTATTTAGAAAATAAATATATGGAATTGAAAAGGGAGTATTTGTAAACCATTTACAAATAGATTTAAAAAGGAGATATTTGTAAAACATTTACAAATAGAATTAAAAAGGAAATATTTATTTAGAAAAATAAATAGAGTTATAAAAAGGAAATATTTATTTAGGAAATAAATAGAGTTATAAAAGGGATTTATTGGGAAAAGAAAAGAATGTCATATAAGGAAATATTTGGCAAATGAATAGAATTTTACATCAGGAAAGTTTAGACCCGTGCTCCGCACATGGGTATAACATGATATGGATTTAAAGCAAAGATTTTAAATAGAATATGTTGTAACCAATAGATTGAGAAGATTAATTTATGAATAATATTTTATAAATTAAATAAAATATTTATCATTGGATAAATAGAATATATAAGTCAGGGCTTATATAGAGAAGTAAGAATCGTTTTCAACATCGGTATTTGACACTGAATATGGATGTAGAGTTAATCAAAGGATTTAATCAAAATGTGTTAATCAAAATGAGTTAGAGGAGTTAATCGATTAGAGTTAGAGTTAATCAATTAGAGTTAGAGTTAATCGATTAGAGTTAGAGTTAACCAGTTAGAGTTAATCAGTTAGAGTTAATCGATTAGAGTTAAATCGAACTAGAGTTATTCGAATAGAGTTAATCGAACAAGAGTTAGTCGAATATATGTTATTTGAATAGAGTTAATTGAATTAGAGTAAGTCGGATTAGAGTTATTCGAATATAGTTTATTCGAAGAAAGAGTTATCGAATAAGGTTATTCGAATAAGAGAATTAATCGAATATAGTTTGTTCAAATAGAGATATAGAAATTATCGAATATTAGTTATTCGAAAGAAATTATCGAATATTAGTTATTCGAAAGGAGTTATCGAATATTCGAAAGGAGTTATCGAATATTAGTTATTCGAAAGGAGTTACCGAATATTAGTTATTCGAAAGGAGTTAATCAAATATTAGTTATTTGAAAGGAGTTAATCGAATATAGTTTATTCAAAAGGAGTTAATTGATAAGAGTAAATTAGTTAGAGTTAATTGAATGGAGTTAATCCAATCGAGTTAATCAAATAAAGTTAATAGAATTGAGTTAATCAAATAGAGCTAACTGATAAGAGTCAATCGATTAGAGTTAATTGAATAGTGTTAATTGAATAGAGTTATTCAAATATAGGTTATTCGAAGAAGAGAGATCATCGAATATAGTTTATTCAAAGGAAAGAGTTATCGAATAGAGATTTATTCGAAAGAGAGTTACGTAAGGAAGTTTGTTAAAGATTTAAAAGATAAACTTTGACTATTTCGAAGTTAAAACGTTGTTCAGTTAAGGTCTGAGAGGTAATATACCCCAACTCGATTGACTTCTGTAACACCCCGTATTTCTGTTAACACTAAAGTTACTAATTTAAGAATAACCAATGCTTAATATAATAAATGTGTAAAGGGGAGATGTATCTAATGTGCATACAAATTTAATAATAAATGTGTAAAGGGGGGATGTATCTAATGTGCATACAAATTTAATAATAAATGTTAATAATGTACATTAAGAAAGTAATTGTGAACATAATTGGCTTCTCTTTAGAACGGATGGCTTTGATTAACCTTGGCTTCATCGACGGCTCAAATTAACTTGCAATCCTATATAAACAGCCCCCCTAGTCTCCTTCTCTTTGCACCATTCTTCTCTAACCTTATGCTGCACAAATTATTGATGGACATGGCTTCTTCTTCTTCCTCTAAATCTAAATAAATGTTAAAATATAAATCAAGACGAGGATATGCTACTCAAGTCTTTCAAGAGAAGATTCAAAACAAGTTAGGATTCGAGTAAAGATTCAACGGCTTCAAGCAACGCTATCTTTCTATTCTTTTCTAATGTAAGTCGGTTACTTTTTAGATTTGAACGCCTTTTTTTATTTGTGACATGAAATTAAAAGAATATAAGAAATATGCCTTATCATTTCATTGAATCTGTTCTTGTTTATGACTTTGGATCTGATTCTTGATTATGGCCTAGAACACATTGTGACTAAATTGCCAATGCTTAAGATTATGACTATGGAACTGTGGCCTTTGAAACCATATGCCTTTGACTATGAACATAAGCCTTTGACTATGAACATAAGCCTTTGACTAGGAGCATAAACCAATGCCTATGACTATGACAAGGACAATAGTGGATAATTACCTATGATTCATGAACATGATATTATTGCCTAAGATTATGACTATGAAATTGGATCTAAACTTGATTATCTATTCCAGTCTATTCTTAATTATCCTTGGATCTTGATTATGGGAATTTATCTATTAAGTTAGATCTACCCATATACATGAACCTATGTTATTTATTCAACCCTTTTCATGTCATAATATTATCAGATCTATAGGCCTTCGAAGCTTTAAATCAATTTATTCAGTGTAATTTGTTAGATCTGAAATTAGTGAATTATCATCTTATGCCAGTTATTATGTCTATCTTTTCATGGCATTTTGGTTCATTCCCTTTTATCCACGAAACTAGATTTATTTATAATCTAGGATGACTCATGATTATACGAACGGTGGGAACACGATTTGGGAAAACATGAAATTGACTAAAACGTATTTGTAAACTTGAAAATTGGCATAATTTGGAACATGAACATAATTGTGATTGATATAATTTAGAACATGTATTATGGCATGTTTATTAGAACGCAAATTTGAAAATTTGACATGAATTATGGAATATGTAATTTGACATATTAAATTTAGTATTGGCAAGTAAGCTAAGTTTTAGGCGTAAACGGTAAACTAGAATAATAATTCTAGTCTTGCCATAAACTGTAAATTAGGATGTTAAATCAGAATTGGGTCAATTAAAGTTAATTTGGCATAATAAGTATATTAGCACAAATTTTGAATTTAGTCATAATTGTGAGTAATTGTCATGTTTAGAATAATCATGGTTAGTGACACTTAATTTGGTATAATTTACATACCAAAAACTATAAATATGATATATAGGGAAAATGGGCCATAATAATAAATGTTGACAATGTACATTAAAAGAGTAATAATGGAATAAGTAAATTAGGGAAAATTTACTTATAGAATTTATCCTAAATGAGAAAAGTAAATTTGGACAATACGAACATGCTTAACCCGAGGTTGGATTGAGTTGTGATGTAAACCTGCCCGGACCCGCCCGGCTGTCCAGTGATCACAACAATACCTATCCAATGTGGTAGGTTAAGGCATTGAGGCCGATAAAGGCCCGAGGTTAGACTGAGTTGTGGCGTAAGACTGCCCGGAACCAACCGGCATACCGGCAGCCACAACAATACCTGTCTAATGTGAGTGGCTGGTGCTTTAATAAGACAATTAAAGTTAAGCAAGAATGGGAGGGTTAAGTCCATAAGAACACTTAACCAACTTAACACAGTTAAGCTAGAATGGGAGGGTTAAGTCCATAGGAACACTTAACCAACTTAACACAGTTAAGTTAGAACGATAGGGTTAAGTTAACTAGAACACTTAACCAACTTAACATGGTAACAAGACAAGATTTGTAGGGGTTAAGTAACTAAGAAAAACACTTGGCCAATTTAATATGTTAACCAGACTAGAAAGTGGGGGTTAAGTAAATTCAATACACTTAGCCAATTTAACATGTTAACTAGACTAGAGGTTGGGAATAAGTAAAGTTAATACACTTAGCCAATTTAACATGTTAACTAGACTAGAGGTTGGGGTTAAGTAAATTTAATACACTTAGCCAATTTAATATGTTAGATGGACTAGACCGTAGGGTTAAGTAAGCTTGAACACTTAACCATCAGAGTGTGATAAATGAATAGGGTTAAGTTAAAAACATGAAGGGACAATACTTAACCATTAGAGCATGTTAATCAAACCAATGTTAGGGTTAAGTTAACTAAGGGAACACTTAACCGTTATAACATGTTATTTAAAACAGATAGGCAAGGTCAAGTTAAAAAGGAACACTTAACCAATACAAGATGAAGGGGTGGGGTTAAGTAATAAGAAATACTTAACCAATATAACTTGATTTGTGGTAGGGTTAAGTCAACATGAAATACTGATAACACTTAACCAGTTTAGCAGGAAAAATGAATGGGTTAAGTTAACTTGAATTGACTGATGACACTTAACCAATCCAAATTGATGAGAAAAGAAAACTAAGTAGTAAACCTTAGTTAAAGGGGGCTAAGTAATAAACCTTGGTTAAAGGAAAACCACGATTCAGGAAACTAAGTGGTAAACCTTAGTTAGGAGAACTAAGTAGTAATCCTTAGTTGAACGCAAAAAGGAGCGAACGTCCATCTGATCTTAAGGGAGGCTCAAACAAGCTGGGTGATGAAGCATGCGGCTTCAAGGGGACGTGAGGGTACTCTTGGTATCCCTCTGTGAGGCTGCAGATGATCCGCCTGGGCTCACATAGGTTAAGGTCTGCGTCAGAAGAACCAAGGGTATGCCTTGGTTGCAATATAAGGCAACCTAAAGACTAGGATGGACCAGCGTGATTCGACGAGACCAGTAGCCCTGTGATAGCAACTCGTCGTCTACCTACCATATTGAGTCAATCGAGATACGTGAAGCGGAAAGGCGGAGAACTCCAACAGACCATATACTTGCTATCTAGTTATGGGTGCGGATGGCTATAGGTTAGTGGGGGCATAGAGGGCATGCGTATAGTTCTCATTTTTCTAGGTGTGCCTTTCATTAGTTGAGGGAGGGGTCAGGTGGGACCATAGCCACTGGAAAAACAGACATTAGCATTTGCATCGGCAGATATCTGAAAGCTCCCGACCGAGTTCTGTGTTTCTTGATTAGCCCTGCCACAGGACTCGGGTCGCACATTTCAGGACATGTGCATCTAGACAGCGATAAACGATTCGCGACACATACGTGGGGAAAGTCTAGGAACATATACCGCTCTAGGTAGTGTCTCCTAGACTAGGGGCATCGTTCGACAGGTAGCGTAATCCCTAGTTGGACGTAGGTGGCATAAACCCTGAATCTGTGAAGCGTTAAATAAGCCGCGTAAACCCGAGTGGAATCTAGGAAGCACTTTGATATAAAACCCTAGATTAGATCTAGGTAATAAATAATAAATGTACGCCTAAAGGCAACCACAATTTCTGGGATTGGGATCGCGTTATCATTTTAGACAGATTACTAGCTGGGACACTAGATAGGTGGTGCAGAGACATAGAAACCATAATAACAGGTTAATAGCGAAGCGGAGAAAGTATTAAAGCATATCCAGTTTATCTTTTCTTAGCATATCTTGTGTTAATCTTATCCTATCTTGTTGGCCCTATCATCATGGTATTGTCTTGTATTCAGTTAATTCATGTCGTTTTGTTTTTCCTTGTTCACATGCTAGAAGTAACTGAACTTACCATACTTTATGTCTGACCCAGTTTTCTTTCGTCTTCTTTTCTTCCGTCCCCCCAGGTAGTTAAGGAGGGAATAGTATAGCTCAGGTTAGATTGGATCGTCACTCTTCCCAAGCTCGAAGATTCTTTGACAAAGTGCTTTGGACTCTCTTTTTCTGCTGCTATGGCTGGCTTATGCTACAATTGGGAATATAAATGTTATTTTATGCTTCTTTATTTTGTAAGACAGATGATACTCTGATATTGGAAAACAATTGTTGTACAAACTATTTTATCAATAAAGTAAAGTTTTATTTTCCGCTGTTTTAATTTTGTCTGTCTTGTAATTTATCTGCATCTTTTACCCTAAATGCTCCACAGAACTTAGTGCATTCCCTTTGTGTGTGACACTAAAGGATGTGGGGTGTTACATGTGGTATCAGAGCTGAAGGTTACCGGATCAGATAAAAGATTTGAAAAAAATTATTATTTTCAAACAGTTTTAAAAGAAGCAATTTCAAAAGAAAAGTTTTGTTTTAAAGGCATATTCCCCAAATGCCATACGCACTATCTTCTGATTCTCTGTTTGAATTCTTGTCCCCTTCTTTCTTGAGTCTCTGGGGCTCCTGACTTTCTGGGAGGTAACCTCATCGAAGGGCGAAGTAGTGCCCGACTTCCATCTATAACCTTATTAATTTCACCTGCGGCTAGTTTTCTTTCAAGCTTAGTAGGGTTTTATGTACGATGGAGGCAGCTTTCGAGAGATTTGTCAACATGATTATACACGAAAGAGGATGAGGAGTTTGGCTAAGGAGCACAACCCAAGGATGAGGAATTCATGGATGTAGACTTGGCTCACGAAGGAGGAAGGGATTATAAAACCTAAGACAAGAGGAACTATCTTTACTATGGCAGAATAGGGCATATAATTAAGAACAAAGGACAAGATTTTCAGAAGGGCAAGTACATGCTTTCACCACTAAGCGTACCTAGGAGAAAGGTAGTAAAGTTCTGTTGGAAGAGTCTAGCTTTTCTGTTTGTACTCTTTCTTTTGGTTTTAGCACTTCGCATTTGTTCATATTTGCTTCCATAGTTGAGTCTCTGCACCTTAGTACTTGTATAGTAAAAGATCCCAACTAGTGCTCAAGTGTTTGGTAGTTTTTGCTTAGATCATCTCATGTAGATCGTCCAAATTCGGAGGAGACATTCCTCGGGTGCTTGTCTGATATTGGTTTAGGCCTTTGGGGCTTATACTTGAGGGATGTCGAGTTCGACTAGGATGGTTTGCTTGAGAGATGAATAGTTGTGGCAGACGCTCTATATAGAGAAGGACTAACCTTAAGAGAGGTAAAAAGTACGTAGTGACCTTTTGACCCTCATAGTTATGGCATGATGGATAAGCTAAGAGGAGAGACCTCTGATCATCCTAGAATATACACTTAGTATCATGGTTGACATTTGTTTATTTTGGAATGGAGGTCAAGAAACTTCGCAATCGTGAAGTTGAATCTGTTAAGGTACAGTTGAGTAAAGCTCAAGAAGACGTGATACGGGAGATTGAAGATAAGGCATACGCGCCTCATACCCTTTTTCTTAAGGGTACATCCTTGATTCCTTTTTTTAGGAATTCTATGCATACTAATTTCAAGCTTTTAAGGTATATCCTCTAGGACGTATCATTGATCCTTAGGTAGAAACCTTTTTGGATGTAAACATGTATTTGAAACATGTTATGGTTGATGGTTGGGAATGGTTGCTAGTGGTTGCTCGGGAATGCATATACACAGGCATTAGGTACTAGATCAGCTCAGACGCCTTCATATTTCATTTACATATATGTATTTGTTTATGAATTGAACTTAATGTGTTATCATATGGATGTCGCATTTGAGTGAATGATTGTGCACTCATATAGATATAATATGTATCATTAGGATTTGCATACATATTGAACGCATGACACTGACATGATTTGCATTAAGGAGGTCAACTGAAACAGTAGACCGCCTGATTTTGCATTAGATAAAGACATGTACACACACTATGCATATGAACATACAAGCATTAGAAGTCTTTAAGGACAATGGATGCCTGTGTTTGATGGTTGAGTAGATGGATGATTGGATGGTAGGATTTACATTCTTCTTGACTTGAAGATTTCGGGGTCGAAATCCTTTAAGGAGGGGAGAATGTAACACCCCGTATTTCTGTTAACACTAAAGTTACTAATTTAAGAATAACCAATGCTTAATATAATAAATGTGTAAAGGGGAGATGTATCTAATGTGCATACAAATTTAATAATAAATGTGTAAAGGGGGGATGTATCTAATGTGCATACAAATTTAATAATAAATGTTAATAATGTACATTAAGAAAGTAATTGCGAACATAATTGGCTTCTCTTTAGAATGGATGGCTTTGATTAACCTTGGCTTCATCAACGGCTCAAATTAACTTGCAATCCTATATAAACAGCCCCCTAGTCTCCTTCTCTTTGCACCATTCTTCTCTAACCTTATGCTGCACAAATTCTTGATGGACATGGCTTCTTCTTCTTCCTCTAAATCTAAATAAATAGATTAAAATAAAATATAAATCAAGATGAGGATATGCTGCTCAAGTCTTTCAAGAGAAGATTCAAAACAAGTTAGGATTCAAGTAAAGATTCAACGGCTTCAAGCAACGCTATCTTTCTATTCTTGTCTAGATCCAATCAATGTAAGTCGGTTACTTTTTAGATTTGAACGCCTTTTTCTATTTGTGACATGAAATTAAAAGAATATAAGAAATATGCCTTATCATTTCATTGAATCTGTGCTTGTTTATGACTTTGGATCTGATTCTTGATTATGGCCTAGAACACATTATGACTAAATTTCCAATGCTTAAGATTATGACTATGGAACTGTGGCCTTTGAAACCATATGCCTTTGACTATGAACATAAGCCTTTGACTATGAACATAAGCCTTTGACTAGGAGCATAAACCAATGCCTATGACTATGACAAGGACAATAGTGGATAATTACCTATGATTCATGAACATGATATTATTGCCTAAGATTATGACTGTGAAATTGGATCTAAACTTGATTATATATTCCAGTCTATTCTTAATTATCCTTGGATCTTGATTATGGGAATTTATCTATTAAGTTAGATCTACCCATATACATGAACCTATGTTATTTATTCAACCCTTTTCATGTCATAATATTATCAGATCTATAGGCCTTCGAAGCTTTAAATCAATTTATTCAGTGTAATTTGTTAGATCTGAAATTAGTGAATTATCATCTTATGCCAGTTATTATGTCTATTTTTTCATGGCATTTTGGTTCATTCCCTTTTATCCATGAATCTAGATTTATTTATAATCTAGGATGACTCACGATTATACGAACGGTGGGAACACGATTTGGGAAAACATGAAATTGACTAAAACGTATTTGTAAACTTGAAAATTGGCATAATTTGGAACATGAACATAATTGCGATTGACATAATTTAGAACATGTATTATGGCATGTTTATTAGAACGCAAATTTGAAAATTTGACATGAATTATGGAATATGTAATTTGACATATTAAATTTAGTATTGGCAAGTAAGCTAAGTTTTAGGCGTAAACGGTAAACTAGAATAATAATTCTAGTCTTGTCATAAACTGTAAATTAGGATGTTAAATCAGAATTGGGTCAATTAAAGTTAATTTGGCATAATAAGTATATTAGCGCAAATTTTGAATTTAGTCATAATTGTGAGTAATTGTCATGTTTAGAATAATCATGGTTAGTGACACTTAATTTGGTATAATTTACATACCAAAAACTATAAATATGATATATAAGGAAAATGGGCCATAATAATAAATGTTGACAATGTACATTAAAAGAGTAATAATGGAATAAGTAAATTAGGGAAAATTTACTTATAGAATTTATCCTAAATGAGAAAAGTAAATTTAGACAATACGAACATGCTTAACCTGAGGTTGGATTGAGTTGTGATGTAAACCTGCCCGGACCCGCCCGGCTGTCCAGTGATCACAACAATACCTATCCAATGTGGGAGGTTAAGGCATTGAGCCCAATAAAGGCCCGAGGTTAGACTGAGTTGTGGCGTAAGACTGCCCGGAACCAACTGGCATACCGGCCGCCACAACAATACCTGTCTAATGTGAGTGGCTGGTGCTTTAATAAGACAATTAAAGTTAAGCTAGAATGGGAGGGTTAAGTCCATAAGAACACTTAATCAACTTAACACAGTTAAGCTAGAATGGGAGGGTTAAGTCCATAGGAACACTTAACCAACTTAACACAGTTAAGTTAGAACGATAGGGTTAAGTTAACTAGAACACTTAACCAACTTAACATGGTACAAAGACAAGATTTGTAGGGGTTAAGTAACTAAGAAAAACACTTAGCCAATTTAATATGTTAACCATACTAGAAAGTGGGGGTTAAGTAAATTCAATACACTTAGCCAATTTAACATGTTAACTAGACTAGAGGTTGGGGATAAGTAAAGTTAATACACTTAGCCAATTTAACATGTTAACTAGACTAGAGGTTGGGTTAAGTAAATTTAATACACTTAGACAATTTAATATGTTAGCTGTACTAGACCGTAGGGTTAAGTAAGCTTGAACACTTAACCATCAGAGTGTGATAAATGAATAGGGTTAAGTTAAAAACATGAAGGGACAATACTTAACAATTAGAGCATGTTAATCAAACCAATGTTATGGTTAAGTTAACTAAGGGAACACTTAACCGTTATAACATGTTAGTTAAAACAGATAGGCAAGGTTAAGTTAAAAAGGAACACTTAACCAATACAAGATGAAGGGGTGGGGTTAAGTACTAAGAAATACTTAACCAATATAACTTGATTTGTGGTAGGGTTAAGTCAACATGAAATACTGATAACACTTAACCAGTTTAACAGGACAAATGAATGGGTTAAGTTAACTTGAATTGACTGATGACACTTAACCAATCCAAATTGATGAGAAAAGAGAACTAAGTAGTAAACCTTGGTTAAAGGGGGCTAAGTAATAAACCTTGGTTAAAGGAAAACCACGATTCAGGAAACTAAGTGGTAAACCTTAGTTAGGAGAACTAAGTAGTAATCCTTAGTTGAACGCAAAAAGGAGCGAACGTCCATCTGATCTTAAGGGAGGCTCAAACAAGCTGGGTGATGAAGCATGCGGCTTCAAGGGGACGTGAGGGTACTCTTGGTATCCCTCTGTGAGGCTGCAGATGATCCGCCTGGGCCCACATAGGTTAAGGTCTGCGTCAGAAGAACCAAGGGTATGCCTTGGTTGCAATATAAGTCAACCTAATGACTTGGATGGACCAGCGTGATTCGACGAGACCAGTAGCCCTGTGATAGCAACTCGTCGTCTACCTACCATCTTGAGTCAATCGAGATACGTGAAGCGGAAAGGCGGAGAACTCCGACAGACCATATACTTGTTATCTAGTTATGGGTGCGGATGGCCATAGGTTAGTGGGGCATAGAGGGCCTACGTATAGTTCTCATTTTTCAAGGTGTGCCTTTCATTAGTTGAGGGAGGGGTCAGGTGGGACCATAGCCACAGGAAAAACAGATATTAGCATCTGCATCGGCAAATATCTAAAAGCTCCCGACCGAGTTCCGTGTTTCTTGATTAGCCCTGCCACAGGACTCGTGTCGCACATTTCAGGACATGTGCATCTAGACAGTGATAAACGATTCGCGACACATACGTGGGGAAAGTCTAGGGACATATACCGCTCTAGGTAGTGTGTCCTAGACTAGGGGCATCGTTCGACAGGTAGTGTAATCCCTAGTTGGACCTAGGTGGCATAAACCCTGAATCTATGAAGCATTAGATAAGCCGCGTAAACCCGAGTGGAATCTAGGAAGCACTTTGATATAAAACCCTAGATTAGATCTAGGTAATAAATAATAAATGTACGCCTAAAGGCAACCACAATTACTGGGATTGGGATCGCGTTATCATTTTAGACAGATTACTAGTTGGGACACTAGATAGGTGGTGCAGAGACATAGAAACCATAATAACAGGTTAATAGCGAAGCGGAGAAAGTATTAAAGCATATCCAGTTTATCTTGTCTTAGCATATCTTGTGTTAATCTTATCCTATCTTGTTGGCCCTATCATCATGGTATTGTCTTGTATTCAGTTAATTCATGTCGTTTTGTTTTTCCTTGTTCACATGCTAGAAGTAACTGAACTTACCAGACTTTATGTCTGACCCAGTTTTCTTTCGTCTTCTTTTCTTTTGTTCCCCCCCCCCCAGGTAGTTAAGGAGGGAATAGTATAGCTCAGGTTAGATTGGACCGTCACTCTTCCCAAGCTCGAAGATTCTTTGACACAGTGCTTTGGACTCTTTTTTTCTGCTGCTATGGCTGGCTTATGCTACATTGGGGAATATAAATGTTATTTTATGCTTCTTTATTTTGTAAGATAGATGATACTCTGATATTGGAAAACAATTGTTGTACAAACTATTTTATCAATAAAATATAGTTTTATTTTCCGCTGTTTTAATTTTGTTTGTCTTGTAATTTATTTGCATCTTTTTCCCTAAATGCTCCACAGAACTTAGTGCATTCCCTTTGTGAGTGACACTAAAGGATGTGGGGTGTTACAACTTCCTTCTTAACTAAGGAATGGTAAGGTTTAATAGTAAATGATGGTTAAGTGAATTTAGTTAATGAGTGAAATGGTTTGAGGTTGCATGGCGATGTTTAATTTAAACATCAGTTTAAATTCAGTGAAGGAGTTTTGGAAATGTTTTTCAAATAAGAATCAGAAATGTTTCCTGATAATAGAAAATAAGAATTTAGAATATATGGAAACAAGAGATAAGTAAATTAATGAACTAAAGGGATAAATGTTAAATGATGATTGATCGATAAAATTTCCATCTGGAAATAATATCGTTGTTTGCACACGTGCTTTTCTTTGATAGTTAAATCACAGACTATCAAAGTTTTGACCATTTTTCCGTCGTCAATACGGAGAGACCGGTTGGATTCTTATCCAAAGAACCACTCCGTATGGGCGTTAGCGTTTCGAATCAAATAGATCAAAGAAAAATTGAAGACGGAGTAAAGTGCAAGAGCTATTGTATAGGTCCTAGGTAGAGATTGCCAAGGATGGGTGTATGGAATAGTGCCTTCGGTTTGTCTAGTACCAGGACAACATGAATGGACGAATTTTTGACAGAGTATATCTGGTAGATCACGTAAGTTGATCGTTTCAAACGTATTTACGTTGATGGCAGAGGAATTCGTTTCTCTTACCATATACCCATGGTATTTTTAGGGAAATTAATTTGTGATTTGACGGGTATGACGCTGTGGCATTCGAAGTAAATGGAGGAGTGATCTGTTAAAAGATACGTTTTGACCTCAAGCCTCATTAAATGGGAAATGAAGAAATCGGGCAGGCAACATGGCTAAGTGGCTCGCAACCAAGTAGGGTATGTTGTCACCATCTAGAGAATATTCATATTTGTTACTTCTTTCAATTCTGTATCTCCTGGGAATGGTTATGTTGGTTTATCAACTGTAAGGTAACAATATATTCGATACACTCAAGAGAAATGAGTGGTCGGTCGTGTGTGGCCGAGTTGCAAGATGTTCTTGTTGAACTCCAGTGTATTGCTTCTAGAGTACACTGAGCGGAAGGTGAATCCATACCTTGTCATATTTGGAATCCATTCCCCAAATAAGAGCCCGCAGTTTTGATTGTATATTATATATGTAGAACGTTAGATGTAAGCGTTTATACTAGATTGATATTACTTGTGTTAGACATTATTATAATATCAGAATAATATTGTTTTACAAATGATTTGGGTTATCATAAGGTAAAAACCATTCGTGTTTATGTGTGGATCGGTCTTACGATTATTCTTTCTTTTGAAAGGATTTTATAGTTAAACAAATGATTTGAGTTTACTCACACCAATCACATGACTGACCCAGAGTTTATTTTGTTTTATTTTCCCTAAACTCTTGGGTGCCCAATTTTGTACGGGCAGTCAAGTAGTCGGGATTTACAGATACTTGAAGAGCTGGAGCAGGCGGCTTCAGGATTATATAGCTATTGTTATTTCCGCTGTGTCGTAAGTGTTATACTCTAATAATGGTATTGTATACAGATACTGTTTTATTTCAAAGTTATGTTATGAAATATATTTATTCGTCCCGCTGTGAGATTCGTGTTTACTCTGATGTTGTATGTTCTTCTTCTTCTTCTATTCTAAGTTTCTATCTTATCTATTCTCACCCACTAACTTCTTTCATGGACTATCCGGTGTTTCCGATGCTTGAATAGTCGACATAGTGTCGTATGCCGATATCCAGGATCGTAAAAACCCCGGGTCATTACAGTGGTATCAGAGCTTAAGGTTAAGTAATTACCTTGGCTCTGTGGCGTGACTCAGTAGAGATGGGGTTAGAAATACGCTAGATTAAGTTGAGTGTATATATACGAGTGAATGTATTTGTTATTTGATATAAAAATGGTTTTATATTGTGTAGATGCACTGGTGGTTGTTTATGGGTTCTGGTCGATCAGTTTGATCCACTATATCGGTAGGAGTTTCTGAACACTCGAATACGATGAACCGACATGATATATTTTGAAAGGAGGGCAAATGAAATAATTTTATCCAAATATATTTTGATATAAAGGATTTATATTGAAATTATTATCGTATATAGGATGTGTTGGTTGTGATTATAATCGAATAAGATTATAAAATGTGAAATGGATATGTAAATAACCAATCAGAATTCACATAAGTGTAGTATATGGAATCAGACGAATTAAATCAGAATTGAAATTAAAACCCTGGAAATTGGAAAGGTGTTGATAAATGGATTTGAATTGAATATATGAGAATTTTAAAATCCTGGGAGATTTTAAATTGTTTTACCAGCACTGTGAATGGTATTTTGAAATGTATTTCAAAATGGAATAGTTTAAAAGTGATTTTGAAAGTGATATAGTATTGAACTCACTTCGATGGTTGGGAAATAACCCTGATGATGAATCGCGACATCATTAGTGTCCATTCCGAGTTCTTAGTGATGGATTACAACCAAAGATATTGATTTCAAATTGTTTTGGCAAAACAAGTTGTTTTAAATCCTGAAAGGAAAGTTTGATTTTGAGAAAAGAAAAGCTGTTTAAAACTCCCAGGAATAGACTGTGAATTAAAAACAAATTTAAATAAAAATTTGTGGAAATAAATTGGAAACTGAATTGAAAACCAATTAAGTGGAAATTGAATTGGATTAGAATGATATCGAGAAAATTGGATTTATGACATAGGAATCCGAAAAGGTATGGGATTGATGAGTTAAAAAATTTGAAAATCGAGAATGGAACTTTGATTTGAAATTGAATTTGGCTTGGATAAGTGAATGGTGGTGTAGGAGATAAAAGTGATTGTAGTTTGATTGGGATGACATGGGTATATGCTGAATTAACAGCAGATGGAAAGGATATAATGATATGCCCGACAAAAAGGTACAAGTTTATATTTCATATGGTATGAGATTTATGAGCCGAATTGGCAAGCCGCTTGGCTGTTTGATTTTCTTTTGAGTTGGAGAAGGCCTAGAGTGGCGAGTTGGAGTTTGAGCTATTAATCAGTACAAAGGAGGTGCTGGCGAAATTTTTCAGAAATTTTGGGTGTTAGAAAATTTTCAGGATTTTTGAAAATATTCGTTAATAGAAATGAATTAATATTTCAATCGAAATAAATGGGTTCACTTAAAACTGAAGTTAAAGAAGTGAACAAATAATTTTTAACCAGTCAATAGGGTTAGTTTCCTACCTTAGCAATTTCGAGGACGAAATTATTTTAAGGAGGGAAGAATGTAATGTCCCGTATTTTAGGGATATAATAATTTATTTATTTAATTATGTAAATAGTGATATGGAGAATTAAATGGTTTAAATTAAATAATGGTGAATATTTAATTAATATAATAATTAAATAATATATTTTATTCTGAAATAATCAGAATTAGTGAATTGGCAATATAATGTGAACTGGGCAATTCAAATTATATAATTCAGTTTATAATTGAATTAGAATAATGAATATATTATATAAACGAAGTTTGAACGTATAATTGTATTATAATTATAATCGAGCACGAAATGGCGCGGTAGTTCGCTATTTGGCAATTTGAACTTCAACTGAATATACAGGGTCCGTTTTAAATCGGAATTATGTGAAACAAGAGACGTTCGGTGCTGGTGAAGTATATTTTTCTAATGGAAGAGAAAATTCGGGATTTCAATGTGTAGATTTTGATTTATGTCCAAATCAAATTTTAGAAAAGTCGTTATGGAATTCCTTTATAATTTATAACGATATATAAAAGGAATTTCATTATAAATCGAATATCGATTTAATCAGGATTTGAAATATCGAGTTGTAAATCCATATATATTTATTATGGAGCTGTATGATATTCTATTGTGAATGTAATGACCCGCATTGGCAGAGGTATTATAATTAATTTATTTAATTATTTAAAAGGTAATTAAAAGAATTTATTGGTCGAGGAATTAAATAATGGTGAATATTTAATTTAAAATAATAAATTAAATAATATATTTAATTCTGAAATAATCAAAATTGGCTGAAATGACGATATGGTGTAAACCAGATCATCTGTGATATATAATTCAGTTTAGATTTGAATTTGAATAACGAATATATTCAATCGACGTCAGTTTGAACGTATAATTATAATATAATTAAAATAGAGCTTGAAATGGCGCGGCAGTTCGCTATTTGGCGATTTGAACTTCAACTGAATATACAGGGTTCGTTTTAAATCGGATTTCTGTGAAACAAGAAACGTGTGGAGCTGGTGGAGTATATCTTTCTAGTGGAAGAGAAAAATTGGGATTTCGTCATGTAGATTATAAGTTATGTCCAAATCAAATTTCAGAAAAGTCGCTGTGGAATTCCTTTATAATTCGTAACGCTTTATATACGTTATAAATAGATTTTCAGTATAAACTGAATATCGAGATAATCTGGAATCTGAAATATCAAGCTGTAAATTCTGATATGATATTCTAGAGCTGTACGATATCATATGTAAAGATATACAATAATATAAATTTAATTATATTTAATTTAATTATATTTAAATATATTTATATATTTAAACGGGTCATCCAGAGCTTTAAAAATAGCCACTTTTGCAAACGAAGTCGGAATTCGACAAAACTAATTTTGTTAGATCCGCAATGTCAAATTATTGTTAGATGTCAGTTTCCGTGATTTTTAGAGTCAGTATGTGGCCGTACGGATTTTTAGAGTGAAAAACAGTCAGTATTTTGACGGTTAAAAATACGTTGTGTGAGCAAACGGAGTTGGAATCCAACGAAACTAGTTTCGTTGGGACCGTAATGTCGAACTGTAGCTGCATGTCCAGTTTCGTGATTTTTGGGTGTCGTGTGTGATTAGAGGAATTTTTAGAGTGATCAATAAGCAACTTTTATTGTGCACCCTAAATCAGTATTTTTGAGATTTCACAGAATAAGTCAACCAGTGTATATTTTTATATTTCTGGAATCGTGGGACATCGCTGATCTCAACGGTATTCTTATGTGCGTCGATTGAGGTCCGAAAACGAGTGGAGTTTTATGAAACAGGATACGCTGTAAAATATCTAGATATTTAACCTCACTATAAAATAACGTTAACTTTATTCCTTAATAACCTAATTGCATCTCCTTCAGAAAACTTCGAGCCGCCAGTCCTCTATCTCCAAACCGAAAATCGCAACTTCAAGAAATTCCACAAATCAAAATAAAATCCTAAAAATCCAACTTAAAATATATTCGACCTCCCATGAGCTTTCTCTTCATGCTGATACCCGTTTTGATGGGTGCGGTTTCACCCTTGTTGGCTGGAAAATCCCCGACGTCGGCTGACTGTGCAGTTCGAAACAAAAGGAGGTCTGGTGGGTTCGAGTTGAGTCTTTTGTGAATGTTTGTGGTGGAAGTTAAGAAGCAGGAGAGTTGATCTTGAGGGAAGTTTTGACTGTAATGGAAGGGGCGGTGACGCGAGGTGTTCAGGCGAAGTGTGGAGGTGGGTGCGTTACTGTGTGGGGATTTACTGAAGTGCGTGTGTGTGTTCGAAGGTCTGTTCTCTTTCGAAGGGGATGAACTAGACTGTGTGTTGATTGTGTGAAGATGTGTGTGTTGATTTGTGGAAGACGTGGGTTTTTCTTGTGCTGAATGAGTTCGGTTGGAAGAGAAAGTGGTTGAGTTTCCTGAACATGGAAACAAAAACGTGAAAGGATGGTCTGGTATTATATCGTTGAAGCAGCTGTGTCCGACGTTTAAGAGTAGGGGAGCGGAGAGTCTGTTGCGTGGTTGATGATTAGAAGAATTGGCAGCATGGGGTTTCCTTGAGAACAGAAGTAAACGAAGAATACTGAAGTTTTCAAAGAAATGTTTTGGAAATATAAATACAGAGAACAAAGGTGGATGAACCTCGGATGGTCTAGAAGGGAGGCAAACCCGAATGGAAATGGTGAAGCTGAGAATAGTACCAGAGTGAGACAATACCAGGGACATTGGAACGGTGTTAACGGGCGTAACATGATGGAGCGAGTTTAATCAGAAATGGGCAGGAATTGGAAGTAACATTCGTAAATCGTTTTTAACGGTTAACGCGCCAAAGTGAGTAAAACTCACCAACTCTGAATATTTCTATTTTTACAGTGTATTGTTAGAACTGTTAAAAATCGTCTGTTTGATTGTGTGTTGACTGTTTGATTGAACTGCTAGTCAGTTATTAGAAATTATATATATATATATCTGTATATATATACACACACACCGTTAAATATTTATATGTCGATTCTGTTTATCAGAATATTTCACATCGAAGTGAAATCGATGTTAATTATATTGTGTAACATCTGTGATGCAGGGAAACAGGTTGGAGGAATCCAACTGCATTCCTCAACAGTTATTTTACTGTGATTTATATATTGTGATATATAATCTGGTGTTGATTATGTGTGGGTGGGACGATATTTATCGTTGTTGTTTGGTGTGTTAAATACCATAAGAAATACCAGAATGTAGAAAAGGGGTTTTCAAAGTATATTTTGAAAATAAATTATTTATATAAAATCAATGGATTTTATATTATAAAAGAAAAAGGATTTTGAATAAGGGAATTATATTTGTTAAATCAAATATAAGGGAATTATATTTGTTAATCAAATATAAGGGAATCATATTTGTTAATCAAATATAAAGGAAACACACTTGAAATCAAATATAAAGGAAATATATTTGAAAGTAAATATAAAGGAATATATTGGTAAAACATAAATAAAGGTAAAAGGATATATTTATTTAGGAAATAAATAAAGTAAAAAGAATATTTATTTGTTAGAATAAATAAAATAAAAAGAATATTTATTTGTTAGAATAAATAGAATTGAAAGGAGATATTTATTTGTTAAACTAAACAGAGAAAAAGGAGATATTTATTTGTTAGAATAAATAGAATTAAAAGCCATATTTATTTGATAAATAAATAGGATTAAATCAAAGGAATATTTATTTGATAAATAAATAGAATTAATTCGAAGGAATATTCAGAGGATGGATAGGAAATGGAAATCTGTTTTAGCAGATAAATAGAAAGGATTTATTTATAAATATCAGTTTATAAATTAAATAAATATTTATCATTCGATAAATGAAATATATAAGTCTGAACTTATATAGATAAGAGATATGGGTTTTAACACCGATAGTATAAATAAAATGGATACACAACACTTGTATAAGTGGAGTAACGTTATTAAAGAGAACATTTATAAAGTGAAGAACTGTTACTAAAAGTAAATCTTTATAAATGAATAAACATTATCAAATAGGAGTTATTAGAATTTGAGTTAATCGATTAGAGTTAGATTTAATCAGTTAGAGTTATCCAAATGAAATTAATCGAGTAGAGTTATCAAATATAGTTTATTCGAGTGGAGGAACCAAATGTTATTCATTTGAGAAGAGTTATCGAATATTATTTATTCTAAGAGTAGTTATCGAATATTGGTTATTCGAAGTTAGTTAATCCAAGAGAGTTAATCGAATATTGGTTATTCGAAAGGGGAGTTATCAAATCTAGTAAAATTAAAGGAGTTAATCGAATATAGTTTATTCGATTAGAGTTAAAGGAGTTAATCGAATATAGTTTACTCGATTAGAGTTAAAGGAGTTAATCGAAAATATAGTTTATTCGATTAGAGTTAAAGGAGTTAATCGAATGTAGTTTATTCGAATAGAGTTAAAGGAGTTATCGAATATAGTTTATTCGAATAGAGTCAAAGGAGTTATCGAATATAGTTTATTCGACAGGAGTTAAGTGAAAAAGAATAAGTCAATTAGAGTTAAATCAATTAGAGTTAATCCAATAGGGTCAGTCCAATAGAGTTAATTGAAAAGAGTTAATCGAATATAGTTATTCGAAAGGAAGGTTAAGTAAGGAAGTTAGTTAAAGAAATATAAAGTGAACTTTGCCTAATTCAAGGTTAGAAATGTTGTTCAGTTAAGGTCTGAGAGGTAGTACTACCCCAACTTGATTGGCTTCGTTTTAACTAAGTAATGGTTAAGGTTCGGCAGTAAAGGATGGTTAAGTGAATTTAGTAATTAAAGGAAATGATTTGAGTTGGCATAGCGATGTTTTACCTAAACATCTGTTTAATCCAAACGTAGGAGTTTTGGAAATGTTTTCCAAACAAGAATCAGGAATGTTTTCTAATACAGAAAACAAGAAATGGAAATGTTCCCAATGTAAATAACGTATATTTTCTAAATTTAGAAAATAGCAAATGTTGAATATAGGGAAACAGGAGATGAAAAATGAACTAAAGAGATTAATGTTAAATGATGTTTGTTCGATATAATTTCCATCTGGAAATAATATCGTTGTTTGCACACTTGTTTTTCTTTGATAGTTAACTCATAGACTATCAAAGTTTTGACCATTTTAACGTTGTTAATATGGAGAGACCGGTTGGATCATTATCCAAAGAACCACTCTGTATTGGCATAAGCGTCGCGAATCATATATGCCAAAGATAATTGAAGATGGAGTAAAATGCAAGGGCTGTTGTATAAGTCTTAGATAACAATGACTAAGATGGATATACGGAATAGTGCCTTCGGTTTGTCCAGTCCCAGGACAACTTGTATGGACGAAGGTCTGACAGAGCATATCCAATGGATCGCGTAAGTTGATCTGTTCAAACGTATTCACGTTTGGTGGCGGAGGAATTCGTTTCTCTTAGCTGTATACCCGTGTTATTTTTGGATAAGTCAATTTGTGATTTGGCGGGTATGACAATGTGACATTCTAAGTGAATGAGGATGACTTGTATGAATGGATGTCTGACAGGGTATTCCAGAAAGTTCACGTACCTTGATTTCTTCAATCGTACCAAGAGTGGAAGCAGAGAAGGAAACTTCTCTTAGCTAACACATAATGTATTGTTGTGAAAGTCAATTAGTGATTCTGATGGATCTGACAATGTGACATTTGAAGTGAATCTGATGTGATGATAAAGCGTAGCTTCTAGCCTCATCAACCGATAAATGACAGAAATCGGGAAGGCATCATGGCTAAGTCGGTCGCACCGAAGTAGGGTGTATAATCACCTATCTAGAGAATATTCTTTTGCTTCTTTAATCTATCAATGTTGTCCCATATATATACGGGAACGGTTGATGATCCCAACCGTTGGTGATATACATTCGACACACTCAAGCAAAATGAGTGGTCGGTCATGTGTGGCTGAGTTACAAGATGTTCTTGTTGAACTCCAGTGTAACGTTCCTAGAGTACACTGATCGGAAGGTGGTTCCATACCTTGTCATAGTTGGAAATCCATTACCCAATACGTGCTTGCGGTTTTGATTGTATACTATATATGTAGAACGTGAGATGAAAGCGTTTCTGCTAGATGATTATATATACTGTGGTTGATAGACATTATTATAATATCAAAAGGTTTTGATATAAAGACATTTTGGATTTTCATAAGGGGAAAACCCGTTCCGTTATACGGCGTGGTCTTATGAGATATCATTTACGTGTTCAAACTATTTTAAACTGTTTTACTCACACCAGTCCCATGACTGACCCGGAGTTTACTTTGTTGTTTTCCCTAAACTCTTGGGTGCCTAAATTTGTATGGGCAGTCAAGTAGTCGGGATTTACAGATATACTTGAAGAGCTGGAGCAGGAGGCTTCTGGATCATATAGCAATAGTTTATTTCCGCTGTGGTGTAAGTGTTATACTCTGATAAGTGCTATTGTATACATAACCGTTATATTTCAAAGTTATGTTATATATTATATGTTGTTCGTTCCGCTGTGAGATTCGTGTTACTCTGATGATGTAAGTTCTTCTTTTCTTCTTCTATTTTAAGTTTCTATCTTATATATCCTCACCCTCTAATTTCTTTCATTAATTACCGGGATTTTTCGATGTTTTGGTTATCGACATCGAGCTTATGTCGATAACCAAAGTCGCCGAAAATCCGAGTCGTTACAGTGAATATATACGAAAATATTTATTTATAAATATTAAATTTAAATGTTTTTAAATATATTTATATATTTAAATGGGTTATTTAGAGCTTTAAAAATAGCCATTTTTACAAACGATCTCTGTTTTCGACGAAACTAATTTTGTTGGATCCGCAATATTAATTTTTTGTTAGGTTTCAATTTCCGTGATTTTTGAAGTCAATGTGTGGCCGTACATATTTTTAATGTGAAAAAAAGTCAGTATATTGATGGTTAAAAATACGCTATGTGAGCAAACGGAGTCGGAATTTGACGAAACCAGTTTCCTTGGGACCGTATTGTCGAATTGTAGCTGCATGTCAATTTTCGTGATTTTTCGGTATCATGAGTGATCACAGGAATTTTTAAGGACAAATATAGACAGTGTAGGAGTAAAAATAAATTAAATAATCAATATAAAATTATTTAAAACTTTCCTATATAACATCCTTAAACCTTCTAAACCTAAACTCACTTCATTCCTCGGTCAACTTTTCCGCCGTTCTTTTTCTTTCTCCATAGTAAAAGAGTTCGATCTTCTAAAATCAAAAAAGAATTCGAATAAAATTTAATAAATCCTCAAACCAATATCTATGAGTTCGAAAGAAGATTATCTTCATCCTATACGAGTTTGAGCACCTTCGATCATCACTGGTTTCGCTGTTCTTTTACCAACGTTAACTAAGGTTGAAGTGTATTGTGAATCAAAGTATAGTTTGGTAAAAAGAAGTCCGTTTTTGGGTTTCTTGGATCAAATGGTGTCTGCGTGCACGTTTTGGGTGATTTCGGTGCTAATGACGTTCGATGGTTTCCTGTTGTGGTCGTGACGAAGTCGAAATCGAGTTCTGTTCTGGCACTCGAGTTGAGTAACGAGGGTGCGGGGAGGATGAGCTCGGCAAGGGAGCGATGTTGGTGGTTTTATTTTGTTGAATCATGGAGTGTAAGGGGAGGAAGAGTTGATCGAAAATCATGGTAAGGGACTGTTGAATATCTGGAGCATGAATTGGTGATTTGGGGAAGGAGACTTACGCGGGTTTAAGTCTTTTTGGGCCGGATAAAGGAAGGTTAAGCCCAAAGTGATTTAATAGTTAGTTTATTTTAATAGTTCAAACTTTGAAAATGTATATCTATTTCATACGGTGTCAGAATTTGACGAAATAAGATCCGTTGGGATTGTACGGATGAGCACTACGCAATGGAATTGACTGTGAGTGGATTGGAGCTCGTTTGAATTTATGGCGAAATAAATTGTTTGTTTCTAATCAAACAATAGTTTATCGTTCTTTAACGATGAACTGCCAAAGTGAGTAAAACTAACTATTTCTGATCAGTTTATATTTTTATAAACTGTACTTTATTTTTGATAAATAAATGATTGATTGCTGTTTATTGATTGTTTGGACTGTTAAATAGATTTGATTGAAAACGTAGATATAGTTATATATATAAAAATCGACAATCAGATATTGATCATGTTTAACAGTATATTTCATAATGAAATGAAATTGATGTGAATTATATTGTGTAACATCTGTGGATGCAGGGAAACAGGTTGGAGGGATCCAACTGGATTCCTCAACATTTATTTTATTGTTATTCATATATTGTGATATATGATGTGATATATAATCTGTTGTAGATTTTGTGTGTTTGGGTAATATTAATCATTGTTATATGGTATGTTAAATACCATAAGAAATACCAAAATGATAAAAAGGGGATTTTCAAAATCGTATATTGAAAATGAAATGTTTATAAAATCAAAGCATTTTGTAAAGAGAATATTTATAACATCAAAGGATATTATAAAAGGATGTATTTAGAAATAAATAGAATAGAAAAAGAAATATTTGTAAAACAAATAGAAAAAGAAATAGTTGGAAAATAAAAAGGGGTTTCTTATGAAATCAATGGATTTTATATATAAAAGGAAAAGGATTTTTTAAAAGAAAATAATTATAAAATTGAAGGATAAGTTATAAAAGGAAAATATTTGTGAAACAAATACAAAAGGAAAATATTGTGAAACAAATAGGAAAAGAAATATTTATTTAGAAAATAAATATATGGAATTGAAAAGGGAGTATTTGTAAACCATTTACAAATAGATTTAAAAAGGAGATATTTGTAAAACATTTACAAATAGAATTAAAAAGGAAATATTTATTTAGAAAAATAAATAGAGTTATAAAAAGGAAATATTTATTTAGGAAATAAATAGAGTTATAAAAGGGATTTATTGGGAAAAGAAAAGAATGTCATATAAGGAAATATTTGGCAAATGAATAGAATTTTACATCAGGAAAGTTTAGACCCGTGCTCCGCACACGGGTATAACATGATATGGATTTAAAGCAAAGATTTTAAATAGAATCTGTTGTCACCAATAGATTGGGAAGATTAATTTATGAATAATATTTTATAAATTAAATAAAATATTTATCATTGGATAAATAGAATATATAAGTCAGGGCTTATATAGAGAAGTAAGAATCGTTTTCAACATCGGTATTTGACACTGAATATGGATGTAGAGTTAATCAAAGGATTTAATCAAAATGTGTTAATCAAAATGAGTTAGAGGAGTTAATCGATTAGAGTTAGAGTTAATCAATTAGAGTTAGAGTTAATCGATTAGAGTTAAATCGAACTAGAGTTATTCGAATAGAGTTAATCGAACAAGAGTTAGTCGAATATATGTTATTTGAATAGAGTTAATTGAATTAGAGTTAGTCGGATTAGAGTTATTCGAATATAGTTTATTCGAAGAAAGAGTTATCAACAAGGTTATTCGAATAAGAGAATTAATCGAATATAGTTTGTTCGAATAGAGATATAGAAATTATCGAATATTAGTTATTCGAAAGAAATTATCGAAAATTAGTTATTCGAAAGGAGTTATCGAATATTCGAAAGGAGTTATCGAATATTAGTTATTCGAAAGGAGTTACCGAATATTAGTTATTCGAAAGGAGTTAATCGAATATTAGTTATTTGAAAGGAGTTAATCGAATATAGTTTATTCGAAAGGAGTTAATTGATAAGAGTAAATTAGATAGAGTTAATTGAATAGAGTTAATCCAATCGAGTTAATCAAATAGAGTTAATAGAATTGAGTTAATCAAATAGAGCTAACTGATGAGAGTGAATCGATTAGAGTTAATCGAATAGTGTTAATTGAATAGAGTTATTTGAATATAGGTTATTCGAAAAAGAGAGATTATCGAATATAGTTTATTCGAAGGAAAGAGTTATCGAATATTCGAAAGAGAGTTACATAAGGAAATTTGTTAAAGATTTAAAAGATAAACTTTGACTATTTCGAAGTTAAAACGTTGTTCAGTTAAGGTCTGAGAGGTAATTATACCCCAACTTGATTGACTTCCTTCTTAACTAAGGAATGGTAAGGTCTGATAGTGAATGATGGTTAAGTGAATATAGTTAATGAGTGAAATGGTTTGAGTTGGCATGGCGATGTTTGATTTAAACATCAGTTTAAATCCAGTGAAGGAGTTTTGGAAATGTTTTCCAAATAAGAATCAGAAATGTTTTATGATAATAGAAAATAAGAATTTAGAATATATGGAAACAGGAGATAAGTAAATTAATGAACTAAAGGGATAAATGTTAAATGATGATTGATCAATAAAATTTCCATCTGGAAATAATATCGTTGTTTACACACGTGTTTTTCTTTGATAGTTAAATCACATACTACCAAAGTTTTGACCATTTTTCCGTCGTCAATACGGAGAGACCGGTTGGATTTTTATCCAAAGAACCACTCCGTATGGGCGTTAGCGTTTCGAATCAAATAGATCGAAGACAAATTGAAGATGGAGTAAAGTGCAAGGGCTGTCGTATAAGTCCTAGGTAGAGATTGCCTAGGATGGGTGTACGGAATAGTGCCTTCGGTTTGTCCAATCCCAGGACAACTTGAATGGACGAATGTTTGACAGAGTATATCTGGTAGATCACGTAAGTTGATCGTTTCAAACGTATTTACATTGGTGGCGGCGGAATTCGTTTCTCTTAGCTTATACCCGTGGTTTTTTTGGGGAAATAAATTTTTGATTTGATGAGTATGACAATGTGGCATTCGAAGTAAATGGAGGAGTGATCTGTTAAAAGATACATTTTTACCTCGAGCCTCATCAACTGGGAAATGGCAGAAATCGGGCAAGCAGCATGGCTAAGTGGTTCGCAACCAAGTAGGGTATATTGTCACCATCTAGAGAATATTCATATTTGTTAATACTTTCAATTCTGTATCTCCCGGGAATGGTTATGTTGGTTTACCAACTGTAAGGTGACAATATATTCGATACACTCAAGCGAAATGAGTGGTCGAGTTGCAAGATGTTCTTGTTGAACTCCAGTGTATTGCTTCTAGAGTACACTGAGCGGAAGGTGGATCCATACCTTGTCATAGTTGGAATCCATTCTCCAAATAAGAGCCTGCGGTTTTGATTGTATATTATATATGTAGAACGTTAGATGCAAGCGTTTCTACTAGATTGATATTACTTATGTTAGACATTATTATAATATCAGAATAATATTGTTTATAAATGATTTGGGTTAACGTAAGGTAAAAACCATCCGTGTTTATGTGTAGATCGGTCTTACGATTATTCTTTCTTTTGAAAGGAATTTTAAAGTTAAACAAATGATTTGAGTTTACTCACACCAGTCACATGACTGACCCGGAGTTTATTTTGTTTTATTTTCCCTAAACTCTTGGGTGCCCAATTTTGTACGGGCAGTCAAGTAGTCAGGATTTACAGATACTTGAAGAGCTGGAGCAGGAGGCTTCAGGATTATATAGCTATTGTTATTTCCGTTGTGTTGTAAGTGTTATACTCTAATAATGGCATTGTATACAGATACTGTTTTATTTCAAAGTTATGTTATGAAATATATTTATTCGTTCCGCTGTGAGATTCGTGTTTACTCTGATGTTGTATGTTCTTCTTCTTCTGTTCTAAGTTTCTATCTTATCTATTCTCACCCTCTAACTTCTTTCATGGACTATCCGGTGTTTCCGATGCTTGAATAGTCGATATAGTGTTGTATGCCGATATCCAGGATCGCAAAAACCCGGGTCGTTACAGTGTGTGTATATCTATTTTATTTATTTATGATGAACTTCTGATTCTCAATCTTTTTGTATAGTTCTAATTTAGAGATTGTTACATTCTTGCTAACTGTTAAGATTTCAAACTTGTAAACTTTATTAAAAAAAAAATCTTTCATAGTTCAAGGCTTTATGTCTCAGGCTTTGAATTATACAACTTCTAGTCTAAAAAATTTCTCTGCACAACTTCATGTTGTAGTTCTAACATTTTTATTTCTTTTATTACATTAGATATTACTTGCTAAATACATCGAAAAATAATATGTTTGTTTATTCTTATTCCAAACGCAAACATACATTATTTAACTTGCAATAACTAATGCGTTTAATACATTTATGATAATATATTACCAGAACAATGCATTTATTATAAAAACAATGCAAATAACCGTTATATGGTCCAAATATATAAATCAAATAAATAAATTTTACTTAAATCAACAGAATAAATTTTCGATCTAACTACAGTATTGATCAATGATAAAGATGAAATGAATAACTTATAATTGTACTGCATTTCTCAATATTCATATTTTCTAAAGATGCCATATATATGCATAACGTCTAATCAGAAATTGAGTAAAAGTGTATAAGCATAGAACCAAGATTTTACATTCCCTAATATGAAGGATTCGAAAAACATGTAGATATGTACATAAAATTCAAAAAAAAAAATTACATGTCTTAGATTCAAATTATTGCACAACTTTAGAAAATGAAAATTATTCCAAAAAAAAAAATCGTAACATTATTTTCATTATACAATCCATATAAAGATCTTTTAGATCTTCTTTTTTACATCAAAATTATCTCTTACCATTATAGAAACTGGAGGTTTTTGCATATGAACTCCAGGTTTCTTATTTGAAAGAATTTGTTTACATCATGAGCTTTTTATTTTACTTCCAATTATAAATCAATATTGCTATTAAATTTAAACGCTACATCATTAGTTTTTATAACCATAATTCTGTTGGGTATACATAAGAAAATCATTTTTTCAAGAGATATTATGTTTTCGGTCTTTCCAAAAGAATTACATAAAAGTTACAGTAGAACAAGAAAGGAAAATTAGATCCACTTTAGATCACTAATAATGTAAATAACATATACAATCAAGGCTCCATCAAATTGGATTTGAAAAACTCATTGAAAGAATAGATCTAGACACATATTTGGGGTTAATAAAATAATCAGATCTAAAAAAAGGTAAATCCATTAGAAGCCAATCTAAATCTACAAAACAAAAAAGTAGTTAGAAAAACATATCAATGAATTTGAATCAAATCTAGAAGAACAGAAGATATAATAAATTCATTAATTAAGGATTCTCAAAGAAAATAAATGTAGAATATATCTAAAAATTCATGAATTAAGAATCCTCAAATAATAATTACTTACAATGACAAATCCATAAATAACTGTAAGATTTCATGATACAATATTTCCATTTGCAGAAGATTTGGAAGATATTATTGATTATGGTGATACAATATTTCCAGTTAGAGAAGATTTGGTAAATATTGTTAATTTGAGTAATATAATATTTCCAACTGCAGAAGATTTGGAACATATCAGAAAATTTACTGACTCTTTTGTAAAATTAGATAGGGCAATAAGTTACCTACATAAGTGGAAGAATATGACGAAGTTTTTTTTTTATTTTGAAGTAAGGAATTAATTCTCTGATTGGAAGCAAATAAATTGGAGAATTAATTAGGCATTGATTTATAACCATAAATCAATTACTTCAACCCCAAGTATTAATCCTTATATAAGGATAGGGGTTAGCTAAATGTATTGATCATCTCTAAAAGTTGTATTTCTTCTTCTTCCTCTCTATTACTAGTCTTGTAATATTTTCTTATTTAGAAAGTAATAAAATCTCCTCTCCCCAAGTGGACGTACACTAACAAGACGTTAGTGGAGCCACTATATATCTCTTATCTTCTTTCTTTTATTGCTTGACCCGTGATTGTTTTGCTGGTGACTATCTGTTGTTTGTTTTGCCTCACCTCAATCTGTTCCTATTTGTTTTTCTGCAAGGTTGAGTTTTATTCCTAAGGCATTTTTGGGAAACTTTCCCCAACAATTGGTATCAGAGCTACGAGGTTGATTGAGGAAGGGTGTTAGGCATTATGATAGGAAATGAGGAGAATTCAACAAATGTATCAAGGCCATATGTTAAAGGGACATATATGGCAGCAAGATCTCAGTTAGCAATAGAAAGATGGAATGGGGATAAAGATTTCGAGAAGTGGCAATGAAGGATGAAAGTTGTTCTGATGAGCAGCAATGTTCATCCTGTGGTGTTTGCTCCTGACGAGTTGAGGGATGATATTTCAGCCGTGGAATGGAAGGAGATGGAACGATGGACATTTACTACTTTAAAATTAGCAATGGGAGAAAATGTCATTTCAAAGATTAGAGACCACTGCTTAGGACATTTGGACCAAGCTGGAAAGACTCTATTTAAAGAAGTCACTGACCAACCATTTGATTTTGCTTAAGACATTTTTCACCATGCGGTTGAGAGAGGGTACTTTAGTGATGGCACATCTAAGCTTCTTCGATGATCTCGTGATGAAGATGAAGACTGTTGACCTGAAAGTGGATGAGGAGCAAATAGCAATGATTCTTTTGCGTTCTCTTCCGTAGCGATACACAGGTTTCGCTAACAGTCTTATTTATGCCAGAGATACACTAACAGTAGATGATGTGAAGGCAGGTCTTCTATCTGAGGACTTGAGGGATCAGATGAAGGGGTGGTGTGAAGGTAGAGGAGGAAGCAGTACAGAAGCCATATTAGCTGGCATGGAGAAAGGGGAGAAGAAAATAAAGTCAAGAGATGGGAAGTATTACATTTGCAAGAAACCAGGCCATTGGAAGGTAGATTGTCCAAACTTGAAGAAAAAAATTGAAGCTGGAAATTCATCGGTTGCGGTAGAGGAATTTTTTATGATGACCTGTTGACAGCGGTAGTATCAGACCATTGGGTGCTAGATACGGGGTCGTCTTTTCATATGACACCTAATAAGAATTATTTCAGTTTTTTTAAAAGAAAACAAGGGAAACTGATTCTTATGGGAAATGATGCTAGTTGTAGAGTCATGAGCGAAGGTACTGTGCAGATTCGCATGTATGACGGGGTAATACGCACCTTGACAAGTGTTCGTTATGTTCAAGGTCTTCCGAAGTCGATGATATCTCTTGGGCAGTTGGCATCCAAAGGAAGCAAGGTGACTATTGATAAGGATAGTTTAAAAGTTTCTAAGGGTGCATTTGTAGTGGTGAAGGGAGATATGTTTCATAATTTGTATCTCTTGAGGGGAAGCAATGTACTTGGAGAGTCAAGGGTTGAAGTCTACAGTTCTCGCGGAAAAGATGTCACAGCTAGGCATACGAGAAGGGACTTTGAGCTTCTGCATAGGCAGAATATGATCAAAGGGAAAGCTTCAACAAGGTGAGATTTTGCCAAAAGGATGTGCTTGATAAGTGGAAAAAGGGATCGTATGAAGTTGGTCAGAGATCAAAGGAGAAAGCAGTGGATATACATAAGTCTTTGCAGACTGCTATGTTCGGGCATTGCTCGAGTTGGAATCGCTTATCGAAATGCTAGGTGCCACGCGGTGGCACGGTGCGGGGAGAGAGTTGAGATGGCTCATGGAGACGTGTGTTTTCATGGTGAAGATTATTGGTCTTATATGAAGAGGGTACTTTGAACACTTTGTTGGTAGGCGGTGGCGTTGCCGGATTTTGTTGACAAAGTGCAATGGGTGATGGCCATGTCGAATCTCATTGGGGAAGTAACCATGGTGTCTTGTCCGAGAAGATGTTTAGAGTAAGAGGATGTAGGTGGAATTGGTATGCTTACAAGGAAATATAGAATCAATGTGGAGATTGTAAGATTTCGTGATACAATATTTCCATTTGTAGAAGATTTGGAAGATATTATTGATTATGGTGATACAATATTTCCATTTTGAGAAGATTTGGGAAATATTGTTAATTTGAGTAATATAATATTTCCAACTGCAGAAGATTTGGAAGATATCAGAAAATTTATTGGTTTTTTTATAAAATTGGATAGGGCAATAAATCACCTACATAAGTGAAAGAATATGAAGAATTTTTTTTTGGATATTGAAGTAAAGAATTAACTCTCTGATTGAGAGCAAATAAAATGGAGAAATAATTAGGCATTGATTTATAATCATAAATCAATTTCTTCAACCCCAATTATTAATCCTTATATAAGGATAAGGATTAGGTAAATGTATTGATCATCTCTAAACGTTGTATTTCTTCTTCTTCCTCTTTATTATCAATCTTGTAATATTTTCTTATTTAGAAAGGTAATAAAATCTCATCTCCCCAAGTCGAAATACATTAACAAGAGTTAGTAGAACCACAAAAAACAATGCCTTTATGTCATGTAATTTTTTTTTTTTAATTGCTTGATACGTGATTGTTTTGCTGGTGACTACCTGTTGTTTGTTTTGCCTCACCATGAATCCGTTTCTATTTGTTTTTCCGCAAGGTTAGATTTTATTCCCAATGCGTTTTTGGAAAACTTTTCCCCAACAATAACGTGTTTTACAAACAACGTAAACAGTCTTTCTATTTAGAAAACCTATATGTCATGTAAATTTACAGTAAAATATCTTAGCATTTTATCACAGTCGCCCTTATTACTTTTACATATTACAAACAAATTAGAAATTATGCTATACAGGCACATTCTCTTTGTCTTAACCTTTTCCCTTTTCACACTGCCTTCCACTAGAGCAAAACTCAGCCTAAAGAAATTCCCACAGTTTGTCTTTTACATCAGATTCAATTCTAAAACAGTACTGGCATATTTATTGATTCTCATTTGTCCGTATCTAAGGCTGCAACACATTACAATAATTGATTGCTTATCTAAGCCCTTCAATCATTTACGCTTCAGTAATTTATCAAAAAAACATGAAGTGTCATGGTGGATCTTTTCGTTACCAAATGAACATATTTAGTAACGTTTACTTAACACAACCAACCACACAGTATTCTGCACAAAAGGACCAAAATGCCCTTACTGAATTAATACACCTTAATCCATCAGAGATGCTCTGTAATCATTTTTATAGCCCAGTTAATCAGTATCATAAAAGTCATTAAGCAGCACAAAAACTTCCTGCATGGTACCTTATCCAACTAAATCTAATTAGCACAATATTAATTAACTAATTAATCCATACACCCAATTAATACACATGCATGAACATAGATTTGAAAAAAAAAAAAAAAAAAAAAAAAAAAAAGTTCATGCATTGTTAAAAGAAAGAAACCGGCATGGCCGGCTAATTGCAATTAAGCACCGAGTCATACAAAGGTCAAATTTAGAGGAACGATTAAAAAACGTATCATAAATTACAAGCCAATAAGACATCAGTAACTCAATATCACCGTCTCTCCTTCACTCACACTATAAACTCTCCCCCCATTTCCTCTGTTTTGTCCACACCGCTCTCTTTCTCCTTTGCCTTTTCCTTTTTCTTTTTATTTCAAATCAGTAAACAATGGCTACTTCGTTCATTTCATCCCAAGCCACTGCTGCTTTTTCATGGCCTTCATTTACAAAAGCTAGCTGCAGACAGGTAATTTTTGAATTTTGTACCTTATTTGCTGAATTTTTCTTGGCCTTTGTGAATTTCTTTGAGTGTTAACTTGTACAACGTCGATTCATTTTCTGTTATGATGAGATGATATAGAAAAAACACTAGTTCTACAACAACTATATCTTTTATCTACATACCTCATACTCCTGAAAGAGTAACGGATACAGGAAATATTGTTATATAGTGCTAATAAACTGATTTCAGGTTCAAGTGAGAGCAAGCGGAATAGATGGAGACAGGAGAATGGTGGTGAAAAAAGAAGAAAATGGAATAAAAATCGAATTTTCTGAAGAAAAGCAACCCACACCATTGCTTGATACCATCAATTATCCAGTGCACATGAAAAATCTTTCAACTCAGGTAAATTTTGAAATAAAGTTTAAAACAAACACAAGCGCGCACACACTTTTATTTAAGATGCCTTTTGTTTTAAAGACGTTTAACTGCTAATACTCACTTTGGTGTGTTTGTATTTAACTATAGTTTGAACGTAGAATTTTGGTGTGTTTGCTTAATGCTTAATAGTTACAGTTAATAGTTGCACTTGGTTAAAAGCCATTTATTACGTTTAATATTTAATTGCATTATGCACTTCAAAGGAAAATAGAGAAGAAAAAAAGAGCCTAATGAAACACGAGTTTGTTGCTTACAATTTTGTCTTGTTTGTCTACAAACCAGAACCAAACAAAACTACACTCAAATCACATTTGAATTAGAAAAAGTAGTTGAAATTTTCTTTCCAAATCAAGGTTAAAGACAGAAGATAGAGAAGACATAAAAGATGCAGGGTTATTTTTCTATCATATTCTAATTTAATTTAAAATCATGGAATGTAGGATTTGGAGCAATTGGCAGCTGAACTGAGAATGGACATAGTGCACTCAGTGTCGAAGACGGGAGGTCATTTGAGTGCGAATTTAGGTGTGGTCGAACTGTCCGTCGCTCTTCATCACGTTTTCAACACTCCCGACGATAAGATTATATGGGATGTTGGTCATCAGGTACATAAACAGTATTATTAATATGAAAATCTAGTTACAAACTGGCATAAACAGTACTATTCAATATGAAAATCTAGTTATTTACTGTACTGAAATTTGTCATTGACAATATAGGTCAGACTGAAAGAGACACTGACTATGAATAAAACTAAAAAAATTATATACTTTGCTGATTTTGTTTTTTCAAAATAAACTTATCCTCGTTTTGGACCGCTATGCAAAAGCGAGCAAAAAAATTGTTCATTGAAAACTATTAACAAATCTTATCACTTTTTGCCTGAAATGATCAAAATAAACTGGCAGATTGTTTCAGTGCAACTGCATTGACAGAGCTTAAAATTGCATCCGTAATTTGATCCAGCTAGCAGAAAGTGGCCGGTATTTGTAATTGATTTTCAAATGAGCATATATGCTTTTTAAATTTAATTTTGCAAATTGACAGGGCTTAAATGCAGCACAGTTTATTTTTGCAACCTAATTTATTTAATAACCAGGTTAGTTATTTACATCTGTTACCGTATTTAAGGCGTATCCGCACAAGATCTTGACCGGAAGGAGATCTAAAATGCATACAATAAGACAGACATCTGGACTGGCCGGATTTCCAAAAAGAGACGAGAGTGTTCATGATGCATTTGGTGTCGGCCATAGCTCCACCAGCATCTCCGCTGGCCTTGGTAAGCATATAATTCCCCTATTCCAAATTTACACCATGAAATTCTCCACTAGCATCTACACCTTCATGGTTTTGGTGCTACCCCAGTGCAAACCAAATGAAACTTTGAGGATGTTTAATCTACACTGTGACCATCATATCCACAAAAAATAAGATCGTTGTGAAAATTCTAACATGTTTAGAATGTTGAATCGAATATCAACCGTAAACACTTATGTAACCATTGATTTGAAACATGATTCTGAACATATTAGGATTATTCAAATTAAGACAAAATTTATAGAGATGATCTTGAGTTATGTAAGAACATATCTACAAATTTTAGCTCTATTTCGAACCGTGTAGGTTGAAAAGTAAAAAAGGCGTAGATGAAGTCGAAAACAAGAGACGTGCGTGCATGTGTGTGCACACGCACACGCATGTGTGTGTACATATACATATATGTAGGAAGGATTGATATACTCCTTGTAAATCCACTTTCATCCCCTCTCATCTTTTTTTTTTTTTTTTTTGTGGTGCAAAGAAGATTCAGACTGAAGTGATTTCCCTATGTTTGTTCTATTTAGCAGAATCATATGCCAAAAAATTTGGACAATTTCGAATTTTTAACCTTTTCAAAATTATATTTCAAATCGATAAATAAAAAGAAAAATATTTATGATGGCTGTTATTAAACTTTCGATTTTGAAGAGGTTAAAAAATAAAAATGATCCAATGTTATGCACATATGATTGCTTAGAGGTTAGGTTATAAGATTTCATATACATACATTCATATATCCCGTTTCTACCCTTCCTGCTTTTGTGCAAAAAAGGAAAGTTTCAAACCGAAGTGAAATTTTATAGACATGTTCCATTTTGTTGATGATGTCATGTAATACAAAAATTCAGACCATTTTTAAACTTTTACCCCTATAATATGCAAATCAACGGTTAATATGAATATTTGAGCTGGTTCATATTGACTTTTGGATTTAAAGAAGTTTAAAGTTTCTAATTCTTTCATAAATAATCACGCTAACAAGTAAAACATATCTAAAAAATCCACTTTGATTCGATATTTTTTTCACAAAACAAAACAAAGGAAAGAAAGGGGGAATTAAAGGAAGATTCATCACCCTTCAGTTTTTTGCCCCATTGTAGCTCTTCTGTAGTCATTGAATCTAATAAATTAGTGGATGAATTTAGTGAAAACATCTACTATTTTCTCTCACAGTTTCGATCTCTCTTCCGTCACGATGTCCACTAATTTATTAATTTTAACGGCTAGCATGAGGAAACAAAGTACAAAACCTGTACAACGAGACTTAAAAATCAAAGTAGACGGGTTATGGGTTTCCTACACGAATACACACATAGACACACATGGTTTACACTTACAGTACAACTAACTAGCTAGCTTCACACAATTTTATATGAAAATGACCTTGATTAAATTTGAACAACCCTATTAAAATTCCCTCCACCAAATCCAAATTCACAGGGTCAAATTTCAGTTATACAATAGGTCAGACAGAGAAAAAAAAGTCCCTCATCTTCCCTAAAGATGCACACACTTCTTCAAGTGAATAATCTACTTGTTTTTCAACTAGGAATGGCGGTTGCTAGAGACTTACTAGGCAAGAAAAACCATGTCATATCAGTTATAGGAGACGGAGCAATGACCGCAGGCCAGGCTTACGAAGCAATGAACAATGCAGGGTATTTGGATTCCAACCTCATCGTCATATTAAATGACAACAAACAAGTGTCTTTGCCTACAGCAACTCTGGATGGGCCAGCCACCCCTGTCGGGGCCCTAAGCAGTGCTCTCACCAAACTTCAAGCTAGTCCCAAATTCAGAATGCTGCGAGAAGCAGCTAAGGTAAGTCAACAGCAACAAATAGTTGCTTCTCAATCTGACAACAAAATAGGCTTATAAGTCAAAGGTAGATCTGCCGCCAATATTTTGTAATAACTGCACATGCTTTTTCCAAATCTTACAGAATATTACGAAGCAAATTGGTGGGGCAACACATGAGGTTGCAGCAAAAGTGGATGAGTACTCCAGAGGGATGATAAGTGCATCGGGTGCTTCATTATTTGAAGAGCTAGGACTATATTATATTGGTCCGGTAGACGGGCATAATGTTGAGGACTTGGTGACAATTCTGAAGAAAGTAAAAGCAATGCCTGCTCCTGGACCTGTACTCATTCACATAGTTACGGAGAAAGGAAAGGGTTACCCTCCTGCTGAGGCTGCTGATGACAAAATGCATGGTACAGATATCATAATTTTGTGTATCATTCTTATGATAATTCTTTAACTTGTAGCCTGTGTGCATAAAGGATATTAATCCGTGCTTCTATGTGATGCAGGGGTTGTTAAGTTCAATCCAAAAACAGGGAAGCAATTAAAAGCCAAATCCCCAACTTTATCATACACTCAGTACTTTGCTGAGTCGCTCATCAAAGAAGCAGAAATGGATGATAAAATTGTAGCCATCCATGCAGCGATGGGTGGTGGGACAGGCCTCAATTATTTTCAAAAGAAATTTCCAGAAAAATGCTTTGATGTGGGTATAGCAGAGCAACATGCAGTCACTTTTGCAGCAGGTTTAGCTGCCGAAGGACTCAAGCCTTTTTGTGCGATTTATTCGTCTTTTCTTCAAAGGGGGTATGATCAGGTGTGTAGCAATATTCCAGATATTCTGTCAATAATTGTGCATTCAGCTCTGTTTGGAAAATTTTATTCCACTAGATTTGAATGATAATTATGGTTTAGCTAGAGTTTATGCTTGCGAGTTTTTTGAAGCACCGGTTTGAATGTCTCTAAATAATATATCAAAGCCGATGTTGTATAGTACCGCTCTTATCTTTCAACCCGCCAAATTGTTAGTTTCTTGTCAATTCACCAAAAAAATTCCAACTCTACCCTCCTTAAAATGAATATTTCCAAATATTTTGAACATAATACTGTAATTTTGATTATCTCAAACATTATAAATTGGCTTTACATAATTTGGACTGTTTTCAATATAGTTTGTTGTGATGTAACTTTTCTTGGCTATATATATATATATATATATATATATATATATATATATATATATATATATTCGTGTGTGTGGATACGTATATACATATATGTATATATGTATGTGTGTGTGGATAGGTTTAATTCTACCAGGCATACATAATAGCCAATCATAAGAAAGAAGTGAAATGATATTTCAATTTTATAAAGAAAAGAACTGACTGTAATTTGAATTTTCAAAGGTGGTCCATGATGTTGATCTACAAAAGCTGCCAGTAAGATTCGCGTTGGATAGAGCAGGGCTTGTGGGCGCGGACGGACCGACTCATTGTGGTGCATTTGACATAACATACATGGCATGTTTGCCAAATATGATTGTTATGGCACCATCCGATGAGGCTGAGTTGATGCACATGGTTGCAACTGCAGCGGCTATTGATGATGGACCAAGTTGCTTTAGATTCCCAAGAGGAAACGGAGTTGGAGTGCCCCTTCCTCCTCACTATAAAGGAATTCCTATCGAGGTATTGATGTTTATTGTAAATTCAAGATTAATGTCAGAAGCTTAGCATATTTTTACTATCTAGGTTAAGGGTCAGAAATGTCTATAAAAAATCGAGCAAAACTATCTGATGTTTTTTTTGTTCCCAAACAACATCTCATACTTACAGGAAAAGAAGCCTAAGCCATTTTCTTCCTACAATCATGTTAAAAGGGTAGCTATAAACAATTAAATAACCTACTGTGATAACTAGTTAATGGTTTTATTCAATGATAGTACATATTATAGTCAACTGTTGAATCGTATTGCCAATTTTACAATGGTCATAAACAGATTGGCAAAGGAAGAATTCTAAAGGAAGGGGATAGAGTGGCAATCCTCGGATATGGTTCCATAGTACAATCATGTTTGAAAGCGGCAGACTCTTTGAAGGAACACAACATAAATATAACAGTAGCAGATGGTCGATTTTGTAAGCCTCTCGACACTGAACTTATAAGAAGACTTGTCAAAGAACATGAAATCCTCATCACGGTTGAAGAAGGATCTATCGGTGGGTTTGGATCTCATGTTGCACACTTCCTAAGTTTAAGTGGATTATTAGACGGAAACCTCAAGGTAATATTATTATTATTACTATTTCTAAAATTGGATACTAGTATTCAAGTCTAGATAGTTGCAACATACTACATATCAATATATGTTCAAATCATGCTATGCAAGTCTCGAACCTGCGGCCTCTTGCATCCAAGTCGAAATGTCTGACCACTGGGACAAGAGTGCTGGTCTGTAAGGTAATATTATTGTAGGGTTTTACATCTCGCTCATCTCCCCCGAGATAGGAATCCGAGGTTTTACCCGAGATCCGAGATTTGATAGCATTTTTAGTTATATGTGTATTGAATCTTCCCTATTTTGGCCGAGGTAAGAATCCAAGTTTTCTCCAAAATCCGAGATCTGAAACCTTCGTTTTTTTTACCTTTGAACATAAACATTGACTCTTTAAATCGTAAATGCTTGATTCTGGAGAAACCTGACCAATAACGTCACATAAAGTTTTATGTTATTTCACAGTAATGTTCATGCTGAATGGAAAAGTAGGGTTAATCTTAGTATGGGCACCTTACCCTTTTTGTGACTATTACAGATTCCACATCCCCCCCCCCCCTTTGTCTGTCTTTTATGTGTTATTGCACGGAAATGATGAAGTTGCTTAGGCAAATTGAAAAGCAAGGTTAACCTCAGTTCTGTCAGTTACACAGGAAACCTCTCTTTTTATGTCATTAAGAAAGCTTTGTTTTTCTGTTAAATATGACTACATAAAAGTTAATTTGGATTATAAAAATATTATATGCAGTTGAGACCCATGGTGCTTCCAGATAGATACATTGATCATGGATCACCTCAAGATCAAATCGAAGAAGCAGGACTTTCTTCCAAACAAATTGCCGCAACTGTGTTCTCACTATTAGGCAGACAAAAACAAGCTTTCCATTTCAAATAGCATTCACCCTTTCTTTATGAATGTAGCATTTCATCTAATAAGATAAAAATGTCATGTGGTTTTACATCACCTAAGCTAGCCTACACTAGATATTGTACATACCTCAATTGTTATATATTGTTGTAGTTATATATACATACATCGTCTGTCTCTCTCTCTCTCTCTCTATATATATATATATATATATATATATATATATATATATATATGTGTGTGTGTGTGTGTGTGTGTGTGTGTGTGTGTGTGTGTATAAGATAAATATGCCATGTGGGTTGCATAACTTAACACAGCCTATACAGTTTTACGTATTGTACATAAATCAACTGTCATGTATTGTTGCGACACACACACCTAACATAGCCTATACTGTTGTAGATATTGTACATATATCAATTGTCATGTATTATTGAAGTTACACACGCATACATACACAGAGCATTGTATCTAAATTTGAAAGGGACATATTCCTGAAAACATCATTATTTGTCTAGTTTAGTGGTTTAAGCGTGGAGGACGGATCTAGAGGTCTTGCGTCTGAAATAAGCAAAACCGATGATGTTGATTATTATTATTTTAAAAAACACATAATATTACAGAAAAGTAATAATACAGTACATGACTAACTAAATTGAATTATGTCATGTTGTTTCTCAGAAAATTCGATAGCAGAAAAATTCTCACCAAACGGGAAACAAGAGGAATCTGAGAAATTATGGGCACGGCTGTACTTAGCATCTTCAATATAATACAACGACCTACCTGCATCAACAAAAATATTAGAAAATTTTAATAAAGAATGGAAAAGAGAACAAGAAATATGATTATAAAGAAAAAAATTACCAAATTGTAGCAAGCTGAAGATGCCTTGATCTAGGACAACATATTGTAGGATAATACAACCAAAATGACTGTTAATAACAAAATTGTATTATATGTTATAAACACAGGAATAATGACTAAACTGCCCTCTAGAGAGATGAACTGTTCTTTAACAGTATAGACTATTCGGTCAATTCTATACAATATAGATTCTTTTATGTTTGTTTGTGTATATATATTTATGTATGTGCCTGCATGCAACACGTACTTAAGGATAGGTTATACGTCTCTTTTCTTCAAACCTTCTTTCCATATATATATATATATATATATATATATATACATATATACATATATATATATACATATATATATATCATTATATGCATATATATATATGTATATATGGAGCCGGCTATTTGTACACAAAATTAGACACAAATTGGAAGATATGGAATTTTGACCATTGGATCGTTTTGCCTTTATGTGCAAGGTGGAAATAAGGGGGCAATCCAATGGTGCAGATTATTTATGTCACCAATTGTGTCTATTTTTTATGTCTAAATAGACTTACCCATATGTATGTATAACAAAAATATTTGTAAGGTCCAAGGTTGTAAAACTCGAGTTCTCACCAAGGAGCGCTCGGGTATACAAAAATCGTAAATCGTGGGATCGTAACACAAAGCGTAAGTTCCCACAAAATGAAAATTAAAAATAAAATTTCAAGTTTCAACAAAACAGCCATAAGCCATAGCATAATATTTTCATTAATCATTAGTTCATAATAAAACATAACATAAACTGAATAATAGATGCTGATTAGCTGAATAATCATTGAACTAAATTAGCTGAGTCGACGATTAGTTTCACGAGAAAATTTAGGGCTCAGCAGCGTCGATTCGAATTTTTGATATTTCTCGAGGCATCTCCTCGCGCGATGGAAGAATTGAAGTCGAATTGGAGAAATCGAAGAAGAATTTGAAGCGGTCTTTGCTCGAAGATTACACGTTTTCACGATTTTTAGCGTCGCTTTGAACGAGTTTACCAATTTCCGTTCTTTCAACCGTGGTTTCTCGCTGAGCTGGGACAAACGCGTGAAATCGAACGATTTCACGTGTTTTAGCGCGAGTTCGACAACACTGGTAAGGTCACCTACATATCATCCTTATATATATATATATATATATATATATATATATATATGTATGTATGTATGTATGTATGTATATATATATATCAATCAAAATACAAGTTAGTATAAGTCATCAGAAATATTTATTCTAATTGTCGATTTCAAATGTGGGGTAAAATATGGCTATTATGCTTAAAGTAATTTTCACATTACCATATCCTCATCGATTAATTTGTCGGCATTTTTCCAACCAAGTATATGGCACTAAAATCGATGTGGCAATGGAAATTCAGTGATAACATTATTTTTTAAATCGACGGTAATGATATTTTACCACGACATTCATATTTTTTATTTTGTTGGTTTACTTTTTTTGAAAGTAAGAAAGCAGTTGGAACTGATCTTGAAATTTACTTCAAATGGTGCTGATTGCATTTCTTTTATGGTTTTTATTTTGCCAATGTCTATCACTTGATAGGATGAAATTATGAGAAAGTGTCATCTGGAAAAATACGGAACATATTGATTTTCCAAACAGAACGGTACTTAACGATTACTCGTGTAACGATAAACCAACTCTCATATATATCAACAACACGGTACCAGTAACGATATGCATTTTGGTCTTACCAGTAAAAATATATGATAATGAGATTTTCCAAATTGTGACGATAACCACTATTAAAACAATTATAGTTTCCAATGAGTTCAATGTTTTGAAATACAAAAAATTGCAAAGAATTGATAGCAAAAATATCATATTCACAAAAATTTATTCTACTTTGAACGAAAAAAAGCGAGGAGATAATTTGATGGGATAAATAAGATGAGCTCTCTTACTACCCCCCCCCCCCCCCCAACCCCCACCGGAGGGCTCCTCTCTCCTCCCTCCCATAAATATAACTCTAACGGTAAACACACATTCGAGGAAGGTTCAGTAACACCCAGTTTCTAGCACACCCCTTTAACACTCATTCATATATTGAGCTACACTACTTCAAATATTAAAAACATAATCTACATTATGATTATCATCCTCACGAGAAAAGGATAATTTCAAAATATGAATCAATCTAAGCGTTCACACGGTTAATTTTAAACGTTGATTTAAAATATATACTTCAATGTGCTAGGAATACTTGAAAGAGCCAAATTTTTGTAAAGATGATCTACAAATGATTTATATATTTTTCAAACTTGTATAACGTTTGGAGCTTTACAACCCATGAAGGGGTTGCTGATGAAAGCTATAAAGAGGGATGTCGCACACACGCATACATATGCATATGTATGTAACTGTGTACACATACAAAAACAAATAGATGTATGTTATTGTTATATGTGTGTATGCACATATGTACATACATAAACGTATCTACTCACACATGCAACGCACCAAAAGAAGTCATAATATAAGAAAAGTAGTAGTTGCAGTCTGTGCAGTTAAAGCGCTCAGCGGATTCAATGCGGCGAAGACGCAAAAAGTTATAGTGGGTATAAAGCAAGGTAATATAGGGATATAGCGGATGAGTCTAGAATAGCCTAAATTAACATCTCCTATTAATGAAAGCCGTCTATGTGATCTATGTAACTCCTTTGGACATGCAATTTCGTCGTCCACATATCAACATCGCTCCAAATAGCCTTCCCCCATAAGAAACCCATTCTAAAGCCTCTCCTATGTGCTGAAAGATCAAAATCCTCACACATCCTCAATCTAAATCTCCCGAACCATCCTCTCTCTCACTCTTCCCCTCCCTCCGATCATCTTGTGATCAAGGCCGGACCCATCACAAGGGCAAGAATAGGGTGGACAAGCTAAAAGAGAACTTAACAACTTACCGTGACACACTTGTCCTTTTCAATTGATTTAAGCAAGACTATCCAAGCTATTATTGAAGCAAATCATGACAATGAGTATGAATTACACAATGGGTTTGTATATAGTTTCACAACTACAACATGCGACGATACCGAGGATGGGTTGTCGGATGTTATAGGTGACAGTCATAGTTTTCCTATTTTACCCCTCCTAATCTGGATACAGTTGTGAACCTCCTGAGCAAGTGAATCAAATATTCAAATTCAAATAAACTCATGTTCTCGAGTATTCATCAACGGCTCATGTTTCACCATTCAATGTGTATAAGTGTGCACTATCATGTTTGAGACATGCATGCACATTCATATATGTAATTTGAAAATTGCTTCAATTTCTAATCAACTTCAAAGTGTTTTAGCAAATCAACGGCCTATGTCCAACTTAATTTTGACACTAATTTTGGTTACAATTTTTTTATAACAATAAAAATAAGAAGAAATTGTTTCAAATTTCATCAAAAGCACCACGTGGTCTTTGTAGAACTTGATTTCCTTTTCTTCCGTCTCTTGGTATTTTCTCTAATCCCTAAGAAGGTTATGGGTGGAGTGAAAATGCTTGAAAATATCTCCTGAAATTGTTTGATAGTCCAATAATCCAGATTCGAAGAAGCAAGAGCGAACTCGTGTCAAAAGAAAATCATTTCAAACATTAATATTTGGGTCGGCCAACTTGGATCAGTTAAGTACAGGGTTGGCTGATAAGTGAGGTTGAGCCGACTATACAAATGCAAATACTAGATCAACATCATTTTAAAAGTCGGCTAGTATGCCTAGTCAGTAGTCAAGCTGTTAGTACCTTAAGGCCTTGCCCTTGTTGACCCTGTCACATGTTGTTGATCTAACCCACATCTCTTGTTTCATTGTTTCTTCGTTTGTCATCTTCTTGTACTTCTTTGTCACGTTTAACTCTACATTCATACATGATCTCTTCTAGGGTTTCTACTTGATAACACGTACATCTAGCATTCTTTGACTAATAGAGGATTAGTTTACAATTCAGATGTTACAACACCTTATGCATTATATACACACATACATTGAGCATTAGGTTAGAATTCACAGGTAACAGCACCTTATGGGGTATATATACACATACATATGTACATAAGGGTATGTGCATTTGCAGCGTTTTGAGCACAAACACTCTATGAAATTTTAAAATAATAATTATTGAGCAGAGTTCAATATGTAAAATAAAAAAATAATATATAAAACAAGAAGAGAAACAACGGAATAAACAAATAAAAGGAAAATGTCATATTTTTTAAGAGGTTCGGTCTAATGTTAACATGCACATGCATTCTTTATATCTACATTAATCATCACCTTTATCTACTATATTTACAAGTATTATTTTGAAGCTTCAGTGTACCTCTAACAAAGGAATGAAAAAATGATGAAACGGAGAAAGCTGCAGAATCTTAATATGTTATGCTGAGGAGAAATTGTTTCTCCTCCTTATGTTCTATAGTCGGGTATTTATAGTTGTGAATTATTGATTGGGAGTTTTTTGTGAATTTTTAACTGGAGGCCTCTTTGAGCCGAGGGAAGTGACGTCGATGACCTGGAGCTGGACAACCAACCAGTGTGCTTCTTCCTCTTTTTCCCTTTTTTTTTTCCTTTTTTAAGGGAAAGTTAACCACCTCAAAGCATGCTCTGGGGCGTGCCTGAGAACTCCATAGGGTACTTTGGAGCATTTTGTAGCACCCCATAGGATAGGATGCTCTGGTGTTGGAGCGCTTCATGTTGCACCTGGAGGAACGATCCCTTCGAGCACTCCATGGGCATTCAGCATGCGCTTTGAGTACTCCAATCAAGCGCTCATTCAAGCAACGTCCCAGAGCATACTCCAAGGACAGCTCTACGCCAAAGCATTCTTCAGGTCCAAATTCGAGTCTTTTTTCTTGGGTTTTTTTTAATCCATTTTTCAGATGTTTTCTGAGTTAGTCCTTCAACCTATTTTCCACAGTTTTAGATCATTTTGATTGTTTGCTCAGTCCTTGTGTTATTTTGAGTGTCAGAGTTGCCTTCGGGTCTTATTTCAAGTGCTTTTTTTATTTATGTTGTTTTTCTCAGATAAATTCACAGCTGTCTTTTCTTCATTTCTATTAATCAAAGACGAGTACAAAAACATGTTTTGTTAAAAATTAAACATAATTTATTATGAAATGAGTCACAACTATAAAGTTTATACCACATATACATGCGTGTTTGTGTGCTTATATGCAAAATTTGGCATCATATATTATTTAATTACTAAACAAATCATGATCTACTTTGATCCAAAAACTTCTAAAGTTTCCCGATCAAAACAGGTATCAAGCTAACACACCAGTTAGCATCAACAACCGGCTTCCCGTAGGAATAAAATATGCTAATTATGCTACTCATCAAAGTTCAACAGCATCATAAAACAAAAGGTATACATTTCATATGATATACTATACTTCAATTTTAATCTCCTCTCACAATAAAGTATTTGCTTGCCATTCAGGACAGCAAAAAAGCTCTACTTGATCTTCATGATCCATGATCAAAGCACCAATTACTATAATGCATCAAGTCACAAGTTTTAATTTTAATGTTCTACATTATCATGGCATTGCATCGTTCCTAAGTGATAATCAAAACTATAATACTACTATTTGTGCACTATTTGCTTAACCATGTACCAATTTTGTAAGAGTAGCTTATTAGGAGTAGTATTTGAGGCATAAGCCTTTCGGATAGAGAAAAAACACAATACATATACTTAATTTTTAACTACTTCCATGCAACATCCCGTTTGTTCATTTTAAATTAACCTAGCAAACAATAGAAATTAGGAATCAACTATACAAAGGCTTTTCGGGTAAGCCTACATTAATTCAAAATGTTTGCCTACACATATTATACAATCTTTTTTATTTCCATTACATTATTAAAGTTTAATGACATTTATTTGTGTCAATATCTGCAACTAAAGATAAACAAGTTTTTAAGTCATATGCCTCAACTGCTTGAGGCGTGCGAGTTGTAAGCTTTATGTGCTTTGTATGCCGCAAATTTTTGAGGCGTAAACTTTTTGGAATAAACCTCAAGGCGTTTTATCTCTTATTTTCTCGAGGCGAGCCTTGAGGCGAGTATCGAGGCGGTTTTTTTTTTAAAACAATGATATATATACACTTACGAAAATATCATTCATTTATTTTCTGGCATAAGAGTGATATTTTATTCAAGCAGAGCATCCATACAAGAATACCGTTTTGATTTCTTTGAACTCAAGAAGAGAAAATATTTAGTATGCTAGTTTAAATTTGCCTAGCCAAAATGCCTCTGCAAAGTCCTTGAACTCCAAACAATTAAATATGTAATTGTATCTAATGTTGATTTATTACGGATAGTTTTTCTTTCAGAAAATAGATTTACAAGTAACGTGGCCACTATATCGTTTTTCTGGCATTTTGTGCATCCTAGGATTATAAGCAGATATCAGCTTCTCATTCCATTTTAAACATGTCTCATTCATCAGCTGATTCCTCTAATTACACTTCTAAAACCGAATACTGGATACAAAGTGGCAATGATATGTTCCATTGCAATTTAGGTAGCTCTGAACTGTTCAAGTGGTACTAAAATATAAGCAGAGAAGTTTCAGCATTGGCGTAAAAAAAACTGCATATGGTTCAAATAGGGCAACTGAAAATTACACATCACTTTCGCTATTGTTTACGTTGTGAAAGTAGGATGTTACAATATTAGCTATAACACTGCAAAAGTGAGTATTTTTCGTATCCATAAAAAATCCTACATGTCGCATGGTTTGAACTTCTAAGCATAAATTTACGAAAATATCAACAAATACCATCTCTCTGGATGACTTTTGGAAGGAAAAAACTGACAAAAATTGCGTAAAGAGGTATGTTTCGTGTAATGAATGAAACTATGGTTATCTCTAAATTAAGTCATTCGTGCTCACAGATAGTAATATGACAATACATACGTGATATGTCACATGGCTCTAAACGCAAATTTGTAAGAACAAATACCACCTCTCATGATGATCCTTGTTGTGTAAGAAGGGGGAAATGGTATAGTAAATGAGAAGATTGTATATAATTCAACTCATTCACAACTCATGGGTGGTAACATTATCATCAGAAAACGGATGTGTGCTTTTCTGATATTTCTACACCTAAGTTAAAATCATAGACACAACTGCACCGACTAACCTCCTCTTGAATTCCAAAACTACCCAAGTGTAACTCGTTCCAGAATTTTCTCAATTCTCATGCACAAATACATAGAAAAGTGGCACAAAGTCAGATTCTTCTATTACATGTCATATGGCTCAAATACCATCTTCTTTGATGATTGAACAAATAAAGAGCCGATAAAATTAATGTAAAGAGGTGATTATGATACATAACAAATGAAAACATGTAACATATTCAACTCATTCATAACTCATGGGTATCATACTACATTTAAACATTAAAGCATGTTAACACTTATGCTTGTTAAAAAGACAGAAAGTTACCATCACCTCGAGCCAAGCCTCCTCCGAACCTTTCTCATGACACTCCACATGACAGTGGACAAAAGGAACAGGAAAAAACCAACCAAAACAGCATACTTGATCCCAAGATTTACAAGCAAATTAACAAGAAGAGCAGCAAAAACAACACCAAAGAAGTTAGCAGAGACTGCATACCAAAATGGCATGTCGAGTATGGCAGCAATGAAGGATCCAGTCCATGCGCCTGTCCCAGGAAAAGGAACTGCCACGAACAGCATCAATCCCAGCCACTGAAACTCCTCTATAGGTCCTGCCTTTTCTTTTGCTCTTTTGAATAGGAGGTCGAGGAATTTGGTTACTGGCGTATTATTTTGCGAGAGGTAGGTTGCAAGCGTTTTTAGATAGAGTAGTATGATGGGTACAGGCACCATGTTTCTGTGAACAGAATATAAGTGCTTGTCAGAAAAATGTTGTGTAGACGTTGGTATTATATGAGATTGTAGTTTACTTTTAACAGGTTGAGAGGCTACTGCAACAGTATTCACTATTCAGCAGGGACAATTTTTCAATGTTCCACTTAAAATGTAAAATACCATGACTCTGCGTTATTTTTCAACATTTGTCTATATCTAAATCCTACATTGTAAACATAGATCCAACTAAATTATACATTACACAACAAATCCAGTTTTATTATTTTGGGTCACTGTTGTAAATATAATAAGGTCACCGTCGAGATTAGGCGTAGCGGAAGCCAAACTCAACACATAACAGTCCAATATAGTGCAGAGATTAACATAAACAGCAAAACAAGAGAACACACAAAGATTAACGAGGTTCGGCAATAGCCTACGTCCTCGGGCAAAGAGAGAGTGATTTTATTACCTCACAATGGAGAACACACAAGAAAACCCCACTGATACAAAGCATTCACAACAAAACTCAGCTCACTCAAAAAACTCAAATCTCAGGGTTTTTTTTTTTCAGCTCTCTGTTTTGTGTGGCGGCTCCTCTTTTTCACTCATAATCTGCAAACCCTCTCTGTTGTCTACCTTTTTAAACCCTCACAGCAAGATGCTTTATATAACATGGCTGTAAAGAAGCTTTTACACGCAAGAGGCCCACACAACACTAAATAATATGGCACGTCTACACCATACTTCACGATTCTCCACCTCGGATCATGCACAAAAGCATGAGACGATCATACACAAAGCACTTTGATTGCCTACGTACCCAAAGGATCAAGCTGTCGTAGTTCATCATAATGTCTCGCAAACGAGACTTCACAGTGTTCCGAAGAACCTCCAACCCCATCGGGGTATCATACGTCAAACATACAAAACATTAATCAAGTCAAGACAATGCTTGAGTTTGACACTAGGAACCACTTTAGTCAACATGTCTGCAGGATTCTCTTTTGTATCAATCTTCACAAAGAGAATATGACCCTCAGCTAATACTTCTCTAATGAAATGATAACGCACATCAATGTGCTTTGTTCGGGCATGATGAACTTGATTCTTTGCTAGATGGATGGCACTCATACTATCACAATACACAAGAAGTTGATCTTTCACCACTCCCAAATCATCCAACAAACCTTGTAGCCATATAGCTTCCTTGAAAGCTTCAGTCACTGCCATATACTCTGCCTCTGTAGTAGATAGAGCCATTGTCGACTGCAGAATAGACCTCCAACATATTGGACCTCCTGCCAAGGTAAACACATACCCTGTAGTAGAACGTCTCTTATCCAAATCACCGGCATAATCTGAGTCTACATAACCAACACATAAATGACTGTTGTTCATATCCCTCACAAATTCTAAACCAGCATCAATAGTTCCCAAAAGATATCTCAAAATCCATTTGATAGCATTCCAATGCTCTTTTTCAGGAGCATGCATGTAACGACTGACCATACCCACGGCATGTAAAATATCAGATTGTGTGCATACCATCGCATACATAAGACTCCCAACAGCATTAGCATAAGGCACATGTACCATAAATTGAATCTCACCATCAGAGGAAGGACACATAGTTGCATTCAATTTAAAATGAGCAGCAAGAAGAGTACTTACCGATTTGGTTTCTTTAGAAATGCCAAATTTCCTTAATACCTTATTCAAATATGTCTTTTGAGATAAACACACCTTGCCCTTCATTCTATCTCTCTGAATCTCCATGCCAAGAATCTTCTTCGCATTTCCAAGATCTTTCATTTCAAATTCAGCTGACAACTTACATTTCAGCTTCTCAATCTCAGAATTGCAAGTAGATGCAATCAGCATATCATCTACATACAAAAGCAAATAAATGAAAGAACCATCACTCAGCTTCTTCAGATATACACAGTAATCATGGTGGCTTCTTGTGTACGCTTGGCCTAACATAAAACGATCAAATCGTTTATACCACTGTCTCGGAGACTGTTTCAATCCATACAACGATCTTTTCAACTTACACACCAGATCCTCTTCACCGGGAGATTTGAATCCACTTGACTGAGTCATATAGATCTCCTCATCTAGATCTCCATGTAAGAACGCTGTTTTTACATCCATCTGAACCAGATTCAGGTCATACTGCGCTACCAAGGCTAACAAAATACGAATAGAGGAGTGCTTCACAATTGGAGAGAATACTTCATTGTAGGCAATTCCCTCCTTCTGGGCATAGCCTTTTGCAACTAGCCTTGCCTTGTAGCGAATCTCATTTTCCTTAGTCCTTCTTTCTTAGTATATACCCACTTACATCCAATTGCTTTCTTGCCCTTGGGGAGCTTGGCAAGAACCCAAGTGTCATTCTTGTGAAGAGATGTCATTTCTTCACCCATAGCCTCTTTCCATTCTTCACACTCAACGCTATGAACAGCTTGTGTGTACGTCTCAGGAATGCCTTCATCAGTAACTGGTAAAGCATAAGTTACATAATCTCGAAACCAACCCGGTTTCCTGATATCCCTTTTCGGTCTGCTAGAAGTAATTGACTCTGGAACACTCCTCTCAGTCTCTGTTTCTATTTCTAACTCATCTTCGGAATCATCAGCACTGCCCCGATCAACCGTAACTTCATCTGTTTCAACAACTGAATCTGTCACCTCTTCAGAAGCAGGTCCCACTGGTATAGTTTCATCTGGGATTTGTTTAACAATATCAAACTTCACACGCTGCAGATTCTCACAATTACTGCTCTTATTCTCCACCTAATGAGAACCCTTAGGCTTTAGCATTGCAGCCTCATTAAACGTAACATCCCTGCTTATAATCATTTTCTTGGTAACTGGATTCCACAGTTTGAACCCTTTGACTCCAGCCTTCATGCCGACAAATATTGCTTCAATAGCACGAACTCCAAGCTTATTATCCTTCACATGATACCAAGCAGGACAACCAAATACATGAATCAACTCATAGTCATAAGCGGGTTTACCATACCAGAATTCCAATGGTGTTTTGCCTCCTAATGCAGATGAAGGCAACCGATTGATGAGAAAACATGCATAAGTAACAGCTTCAGTTCAGAATGCTTTGCCTAATCCAGAATTAGACAACATACATCGTACTCTCTCTAGTAGTGTACGATTCATCCTTTCTGCATCTCCATTTTGCTGTGGTGTTTCTCTAACTGTGAAGTGTCTCTTGATTCCCTCATCTTGACATACTTTGTGAAATGGATCACTTGTGTACTCTCCATCGTTGTCTGAACGAAGCACTTTGAGTTTTCTACTCGTTTGAGTTTCAACTACTTTCTTCCATCTCACAAATATTTCCAGAACATCACTTTTCTGTCTCATGACATACACCCATACACGCCTAGAATAGTCATCAATAAAATAGACAAACCAATGCTTACCTCCCAAAGATGCATTTTTGGAAGGACCTCATACATCTGAATGAACATAATCTAGGACTCCACTAGATTTATGGATTCCCTTACCAAAGCGAGATCTTGTCTTCTTGCCTTTTACACAATGTTCACAGAAATCTAACTTACAGACAACAACCTCTTCCAGAACATCACTTTTCTGTCTCATGACATACACCCATACACGCCTAGAATAGTCATCAATAAAATAGACAAACCAATGCTTACCTCCCAAAGATGCATTTTTGGAAGGACCTCATACATCTGAATGAACATAATCTAGGACTCCACTAGATTTATGGATTCCCTTACCAAAGCGAGATCTTGTCTTCTTGCCTTTTACACAATGTTCACAGAAATCTAACTTACAGACAACAACCTCTTTCAACAGATTTTGCTTAATCAAAGCATTCAAAGATTTCTCACCTGGATGTGCAAGCATCATGTGCCATAGCATTGCAGATTCCTTAGCAGCAATTTCACTCTGCTCAGCTGTAGCTACATCCCCAATCAATGTTCTCCCATTTAAGTAGTACAAGTTGTGATGGCGTGTACCTTTCATAACAACCATAGCTCCAGAAATCACCTTCATAACTTCATTTTGACCGTCAAGTCTTAATCCCTTGGATTCAAGCATTCCTAAAGAAATCAGATTCTTTTTCATACTTGGCACATACCTCACATTTCAGTTCTCTAACTTTTCCATCATGCAGTTCCAGGCGAATACTACCAATTCCCACAATGCTACAAGAATTATGATTTCCCATTAATACTTCGCCCTCAAACTTCGTAAAATTAGAAAACCATTCTCTATTTGGAGTCACATGAAAGGTAGCACCCGAATCAAGTATCAACTCATCATCTTTTGCCTTAGAGTTAGAAGGTACCATGATTAAAGAGAAATCTGACTCATTCCCTGTGTCTTTGTTGGACTGGACTACATTTGCTACACTTTTGCCTTTCTTGTCCCGCTCCTTGACCTTAGGACAATCCTTAGCCCAATGGCCTTTTTCATGACACCAAGCACATTCATCCTTAGCCAAACGCCCTTTTGCTTTTGAGTATCATTTACCCTTATTAGGATGTTGGCCAACATTTTTCTTACGGTCTGATTTTCCGCCTCTCACTACAAGAGCATCACCACCATCTTCTCTGGAGATATCATCTCTATCCATCATTCGGAATTCTTCACTGCGTAATGATGTGGCGACTTCATCATAAATCAGCTTCTCTTTGCCATGAATTAGCGACTTAATTACAGGTTCATATTTTTCCGGAAGAGAATTCACTAAGCACAAAGTTTTCTCCTCATCTGGAATGATCTCATCATAATTAATCAACTCCGTAAGAAGTTTGTTAAAGGAATCCAGATGCTCAGTCAGATTTGCACCCTTCTTCATATTGAACCGATATAAATTCCTTTTTAGATGAATTCAGTTCGCCACATTCTTCACAAGGTACTTCGCTTCAAGTTTTTCCCATAATTCTTTCGACGAGGTCTCATGTTGATAGTTCACTCTGATATCCGCTTCCAAGCAACCCCTGATCGTAGCTAAACAAAGCCTTTGATTCTTTTCCCACTGTTTGTCTGACCATTCTTCTGGTTTCTCTATTCTCAAACAAGGTTCCAAATCCAAATGTTCAAGAGCATCAGACACATCTGTTCTCCACAAACCAAAGTTATTGTTTCCAATGAATTTATGTACATTTAACCTTGCTCTGTGATACACTATTTTTTCAGATTGACTTGATTCGCCCATTTTTGCAACACAAGCAATTTACACAAGAGAAACAAACACAAATGCAAAAAACTGGCTTCACAGGAATTTCGTCGAACACCTCCTGTGCACTAAATTGAACACACAAATCCAAAGATTGCAACCGCAAGCTCTGATACCAATTGTCGAGATTAGGCGCAGCGGAAGCCAAACTCAACACATAACAGTCCAATATAGTGCAGAGATTAACATAAACAGCAAAACAAGAGAACACACAAGGATTAACGAGGTTCGGCAATAGCCTACGTCCTCGGGCGAGTGATTTTATTACCTCACAATGGAGAACACACAAGAAAAACCCACTGATACAAAGCATTCACAGCAAAACTCAGCTCACTCAAAAAACTCAAATCTCAGGGGTTTTTTTTTCAGCTCTCTGTTTTGTGTGGCGGCTCCTCTTTTTCACTCATAATCTGCAAACCCTCTCTGTTGTCTACCTTTTTAAACCCTCACAGCAAGATGCTTTATATAACATGGCTGTAAAGAAGCTTTTACACGCAAGAGGCCCACACAACACTAAATAATATGGCACGTCTGCACCATACTTCACAGTCACTCCATTGACCAACGTTGGAATAACCACTTTTGGGTTTATAAATAATATGATGTAAAATACATAGAACGATGGGAATAAGTGTATTATCTCAGAATAATGTATAATTTATAAAAAGTGCAAGACTGACGCTTCTCCTTCTAGTTTGAGAGCTGGTTTATTCATTCTCAAAAAAGCAGTGCTGCAATTGGTTTTGCCATTATTAGTTTTAGACTCTCATTCAAACAAAAATACATGGCATGTGTATTTTTAGACAATCAAATTGGACAATGAAGTTAACAAAAAAAATAGAAAATGAATTTATTCTATTTTCCGTGTTCTAGGAAATAACAGAAGCACGGAACACACTATACCCCTTCCGTCGTCCTTCCATCATCACAATGGCTTAGAATTTAAATTCTCTCATGCATTGCCCTTACAATTTGTAATGTTTGTTGAAACTCAAAATTCAAAACGAAAAGATTGCAAATCAGTCCAATTTTTATGAACCTATAAAATGGTAAGGTTAAGGCATATATTATATGGAGGTCATGTGATCGAATCCACTTGACATAATCAACAATTTTCAGAAAAGAAGATAACGTAGTTACAAAAAGTACCCAAGAACAGCTAGAAGTGTAAGAACAAAAGGATGCAAATGCATCCAATACCCGACGGGGATCGCTCCTCTAAGCTCGAGGACAGGCAGTGCAGCAAGCACAAAGACAACCACCTCATCAGCCCAACCCAAACTCCTTAATGTTGTTGCCACTCTCAACCCAATGGAAGAAGCTCTAATTGAATCAGAAGCAGCAGCAGCAGCAGCAGCAGCAAATGCAGGCTCGCATGCAATGAAGCACACAGTAGACACCAATGCACAAACTATAACCTTGCTCGCAAACAATGAAATGGGTTGTGGCATTCGTAGTTCTAGTGGGTTTTCCAACAATTGGGTCTCCGAAGAAACCTGTAATTGCAAAATAAATTATTTTTTAAGCAATAGGCAATTTTGCAAAACAATTCTCATATTTGGTCTCTTTGTGAAACCAACTGCTAGAGCAATTTTCTACTAGATTGTATGAAAAGAGTACAAGGACAGCTATATCTACTTCTTAATACCATTTATAAATGAAGAAAACTGTCTCACTTACACTTTTAAAAAAAGGGCATCAGGTTTCAAAACTAGTCTCAGGACAAACTGTTCCCCAAAACCAACCAGAAACCCTCCTTTTTTGTTTCAGGTCCGATCTCAATTCAAACCCAAAAATTATGATTTTCTAGTGTGGACGAGTATGGCGGCAAACTAGGCTGTTTTCGAAAACGGGCTTTGTTGGTGGTATGACAGCGATCCAGGTATGATGTTTGTTGATTGACAAAGGAGGAATCGATGAAGGAGAGATGGATGCGACAATCATAGAAGTGACATTTGACCGAGAAGACAATGGAGAAGAGCAATTACGATGATGGACACTTGGACAGATGTGGAGCAACGATAAGGAATGATGTGGAATTGGAGAAGAAAAAATACATTACAGTCTATAATAGTGAACTACACAAGCATTTTATGAACCGGAATTTTTTATTTAAGTAGCTGTATATATTAGTTTGTAATGCTATTCATATATAATGTTACATTGATATTTCGTGAAAACACAATTTAACTGCAGCTTTTGTATTTTGAAGTTTGGTTTGTACTGTTATTTCTTGTCATTGATAAATATGTATTGGTTTTAATGTAGTCCATATGTATTGGTTTTAATGTAGTCCATCAGTATGATGAGTTTATGTGATAGAATATTATCTATAGCATTTTTTGCATTATATTTCTAAAGCTACTTGTAAATAACATTCGAAGAAAAGGCTTTTCAAGAACCTTTTGTATACAGCATTTCAACATTTAGATTTAAAAATCATTGCACGTTGTTATTATATAGCATTCCATTTTTCTTCAACCAATGCAACATAAGATCGACCAAAAAATAACCATAATCACAAAGTTTTTTAATATGCATTTTCGTATTTCTTATGTGGTATTTTATACAAAATATTGTGTTGCTCAAATTGTATATTGCTACTTTATGTCATATACAGCATTTCATTTTTATGATGAATATATTTTTATGTAACATTTTTTTTTTCTTATGCATTATTTTGTTTTGTTTTTTTATGTCGCCCTGACGGTATAACGTTATTTCTGTTATATACAGCATTTCTTATATAATGATGATTTATCTGGCAACATTCTGCATCCGCTAGTAGGATTTGATTTGTCTGCATTAAAACTTGAAGACGTACCATCGAAATTGGAGCTTCAGAACAGAGATGCCATGGTTAGGCGTGACGAGGAGAAGAACAGGAAGAAACGACTGTGGTTGGTTATGTTGGAGATTGTGAAGCACACGGTAGGTAGGAAGAGAGGCGGACAGAGGAAGATATTGATGTGTGACTATGAAGAGAAGAGCAAAGGGTAACATGACAGTAGGGAGGAGGAAGATCCACAATGAAGGGAGGAGCCCGAGATGCAGGCTAGTTGAATTCATCGCGTTGATTTGAGGGATTTATGGGGGGAGATGTGATCAGCTGTGACACTGGCACCAATTTCAGAACTTTATGGTCCACTAACAAAAAATGAACTCAATATTATTCAAATAATTTCCTCTAAAAATATCTAGTAGTATGCTACTAACGCTTTGTTATACCAAGCTACCAAATGTTAATTTAATGTACAAAAAAGCTCATTTAGAATGTTGTGTACCGATTATTATTTTCAAATATTATAATATTTGTATGGCAAAAGGAGTGAGTGTTTGTAGCTTATTTATGTTTTAATTTCATTATTTTTGCGAAAATCATACAGGCCTGATTTGAATTGCATGAACAGCAGAATCTGAAACCGCAACATTAACATTTTCATGGTTTCGGTACATGCAGAAAAAGGAGGTTTTCGTTTGAAATAAGTTTCCAGAAGTGTTTTTAAGCATGTTTAGACCATACCCGATTTATGGGTTGCGTAGCATTTACTTTTGATGATGTAAGGTCTTTAACCTTACCAACAAACAAGAGAACTTATCTGATGTTTAAAACATCGTACAAATCCCAATTTATACCGCCTCTTCTGCCTGAAAATATTGTACATTTCTTCTTTACCACAACCTAATATCTTTTGTGGTCAATTTTTTTTTCTTCTCTTCTATACAAATGGCTTCGTCGTCGCAGTACCCCTACCATCAAGTTCGACTAGAACCTGTGTTACTTGTAATAAGCTAACGAACTCATGCTTGAAAAGACAGTTGTATTACTGTAGATCGGTATATAAACCGTAATTTCTATGCAACAAAATAATTAGCATATGCGGTCAATTTATCTTTAGGTGGGAATTTTGCACAAAGAATTTGTAAAACTACAAGAATACCCATTTGATTTGACTTTTTTGCACCAGTTCAAATATCGCCTATCTCATCCAAGATCAAGCACGAGATCTCATTTTCAAACTTGAACGATACAACATTTAGCAAAACAAGGCATTAAATATTCTTTATGTCTTATTTGACACTCATATCGTCGAAGATACTAAGATCTCAAAAGAAATTGCATTTTTCTTTTACTTTTATAGGTAAAACTATATTTCACTCTAATGGATTTCTACTGGTCTTCTAATTATGTTTTTATTCTAATGATAAGCAACAATAAATATTTTTATTTTTTATTTATATTTAATATCCAAATAAGTAAAATTTATTCAATCAACATCAAGTTTATCATCCTATCATTCTCTTTTTAAAAAATTATATCATTACTCTACATATGGTACATACATTAAAAAGTTTATATTTAGATAACATTATTATTAAAAGCTTTCAAATGTCAATCATAGATGCTTAAGTTACTCCAAGATCGACTTTAAAATTTGTGATGTCAATTCGAATATACATCCAAGATACACTCATCTCGTCCGAGATCTCGTCCGATATGAGATATTGACATATTGTGTGTAAAACTCTCGAGAGGAGACGCGACCAAAATCCAAAATTTAAAACCTTGCTATTGTATATTTACAATAAAATAACTATAAATTTAGTGTTTACTATGGAAAAATGTGTTAATTTAGCTCACTTTTTAAAAGTAATAACATGCTTATGCCATTTTTGAAACTTACTACAAATATAGACTTGTTTTTACTACATTGGTGTTAAACCAGCGTTCTTTTATGGCACAGTTTGAAAACGCATCATGAAAAAAATTAAAATTTCCTTCATGGTCCATTTTAAAATGAAACCAATAGAAATTGCTGGAAAATTATTTTTTCCCTTGGCTCCATTTGAAAATGCACAGTGAATGAAACCTTAAAAAAAAAATCTTCAAGTGAACTCTCAAAATGCACCTTAACAAAGCGTCAACTCAATGCCGCATGGCAAATCGAGACTTACATTTGCAATAAATTTTTATTATTTTTGAAAAGTCAATATACATACAACGATTCAAATCACACGCTATACAAAATTTGAATCTATAACATCATAGACGGTAGACCATCAAACACCTAAGCATCGCGACAATGATGTTGGACCCAACAATTACCTATAGATGCAAAATTTATAGCAACACATACATATCTAGAAATTTTCAATATTTTATATACAATGAATTTCTACAAATTTAAAATAATATATATATATAACACATGTATACAAGACAATGAATGTCATCAACACGTGTTTTTACCTTAGCTAAGCATTAACAGAAAACTGGTCTTCCATTTTAATTTTTGTTAGTTAGGCTTGAGTCGCTTGACCCCAGTAGATTTTCATGTGCTCATGAGAACAGCGGATGGTATGTACCTTTAGTTTCATATTTTGAATAATGGCAGCAGGACGACCGCGGGCCGGGGGGGGGGGGTACTTTGCCAAAGCGGGAGAAGCAACCGCTTAGAGTTAGGGCACTGAAAATTATGAGTGCATCTACTCATCGCTGGTATTCAGAGCCGGAATTAATAGCGATTATCAAATCCCCAAATCACAAAACAGAAAGCCAAACGAACTGGTAATAGCATATCTCTAGGCGGAGCGGCGAGCGAATCTAATTCTCTACGGCAGTCGTTGATGTCGGCAAGCGAATCCAATTTCAGCCGATTTCTTGATCGATGAATTGTAATCTTTTTGAAGCCGATTAGCCGAAGGTATTAACTACTAATTTGCATTTTAAATTTTTTAAATAGTTAATCGTTGGGGATCTGAGGTTGTAAAATTACGCTCAGGATTATTGTAGGCTACTGTTTGCAAAATCGTTGACCACCTAATGAGCACTAGTACCCATATTTAAAGCTTCAGCGTTCTTCGTCTGTTTCTAAAGGAAAAGAAAACATGTTATCTGATGTAAACCAAAACAACAGTATTTGTAAACCACCCTTATTACAATTTTGATACATTGGATTTTCCGGACTAAAAGGAAAGAACTAAAATAGAACATTTATATTGACCAAAAGATAACCTTAGTTGCAAAAATATTCAAAGCCACAGCAATTGGTATTAGAGGAAAAAGGACAAATAAACACATCCATGTTAGTAAATTTTGGACATTATTGGACAAAACCAAAACAAAGAAATAACAAGTCTAAGTAATAATAGTTTAAAATATTAGTTCCATGATAAACTTAGCACGGTTTTGTGTCAAAATATATGAATACTAAGATAAGAAAGGCATAATGTAGTACCAGCAAACCACTGTGTTAAATATGCATCATCCACCTTTTGACTGGAAAAGGTCTTATTATATCTAATGTAAAAATGATTAAATATATTAGATTAGCCAAGCTCTAGATATTCATTTTCTTTGGTGCCCAAGACGTATAAGAGAAATAATCTACATTTTTGGCTGAAGCCATCGCTGTTAAACAGCAGAAACTCTGCATTAAAAATGAAACCTAATGGATCTCATATAACAAACGGTTTTCACTGTTGCAAGTGTAACAAACACTTACAAAACTGCTTAGGATGTAAGAAAACGTTGGATCAATTAACTAGAACTTTACTAGCTTCTGTGGCTGATTATGACACACCATCCAGCTTGTTTTGACATAAATTTCCACTATGTCATAAGAAATATTACATTATTTGGCAGTTTTTTCTATTGAGCAAGATATGGTCAATGAACTTGAATATGACGATATTATTAGAAATTTTGCAAGTCCGAAGGATAGAATAATGTTCGTAAGTAATTAATATTAATTTTCTTGTATAACTTGAATTATTGTTACAAATAAGGTCACTTTTTCCCCTTTTTGTTATTTTTAAGCAATATAAATTGCTTTGATGTACTGCATTAGCTTCTGAATGAGGACCTCGTTTTCGCTTTTAGCTTTAGGTACCAAAACCCCTAGGACCGCCCCTGGGGGGAGGGGGTTGTGTGTATGTTTGTGTATTAAAGAAATTTTTTATTTTGTAAAATGGCATGGTTTAGAATCTTCATTGCAAATTGCTGAATTACTTCCAATTTTAGTCTTATTGTCTCGATTTAGGAGCAATAAACTAAATATTGGAATTTATAAAAGCAATGAATATTTATTAGCTGATCAGCATGCAAAGAATATGCAAGATGCTACGAGACTTTTTATTTGTGAACGGATGGAGCTTGGTTTTTGGCCAAAGTCGGCTCTTATAACGTTTTTGGACACACGCACATGCATACAAAGACACACACGATATATATATATATATATATATATATATATATATATATAAATACAAAATGGTGACACAATGAATTTCAACCATTGAATCTCATTTGAAATTTGGTTCCGTTCCAATGCGAAGAAGAACTAGCAAAGCTAGGAGAGTCTTATTCAGAGTTTTACACTAAGCGACCCCTATCAACTGGGGAATGACGAAGAAATCGTAGGTCGTATTGGAACAGGAAACACTAAGTAAGTGTACGATAAGAGTATGGCAATTCACCAATAAGGTTTCTTATTCACGAGCCCTTATGTTTCTAAGAAGTTTAATATGCAGTGAGTGTGAGTGGAAGGTAGACCAACACAAGCAATTGGTTTTATATAAGACTAATGCGCTAAACTATCAATCACTAATGGGAAGAACAAATACCTAAAATCGGATTGATATGTGAACCGTGAACGCAATGAGATTCAATGGTCCAGACTTATTATGTCACCAACTGTTCTATACGTATGTACATATGTGTGTGTATATGTAAGCACTTATCAATCTCAATATAAAAAAAAATGGGTGAGCCTATGATGGGAGATTAATTCGGATCAAGATTATTGGACGGTATTACTTTTATTATTGAAATGAAATTATATTTAGTGTTTTTATGAATATATACGTTCCACATTCACAAACCACGGCAATACCTACTTTCCTCCCTGCATAGCAAAGTGGATGAGGGTTAACAAAGCCCCAAAAACAACAAAAATTTCATCACACGTTCAGCATTGCTACAGGATGACAGACGCCTTATTGGTGTATCTTTAAGTGCCACTAAGCAATAATCGTAGAGTTCCCTGTCATTTAAGAGAAAAAGGGAATTTTTACAAGATGAAATTTCCCCTTGATGATTTTTCTTACTCAATTTGTTTTTATCAAGTTCTTTCAACTTATTCAAACTTTTAACTTAAAATTCCAAGATATACTAAACATGATGATCTTTATGTAAAATGAAGTAGAACAAGATATGATTGATCTAATTTCGTTCTTAAGTTCTTGTTTTATGTAAGAAAAGGTTAAAATCTCACAGGAGAGACTGTGAGACTCCCTAGATATCCCAGTAGTCACGTTGCATGGTACCCTTAGTTACTAGATAGAGTTTCTATGTGGTAATTATCACTCAGTGCCGCTCACCACACTTGCAGGGAAGTTTGAAAAAGAAAAGAACTAATTTGGAACATTTTTGTTCAAAGTGATAACTCAGCGATTTGGAAAGTAATTTATTTCATGAATTTACAGGATAACTCAGCAGTTTAGTGGGTTGAAATCAGATTTGCACAACTTAAGCGTGCATTGTATGAAATGAATGGCGATAACTATTAAGACTTATTTCGTGTTGTTCAATTAAAATTTACATTATTATAGCCTATATATAATACTAAAAGTTAACCTTATCCATATGAAACTTTAGTTTTCACCATTTACATGGAACTAACTGAAAGCTGCGACCCAAGAGGCCAAGACGAAAGTAGCTTTGACAAAAAGTCAGTCGATGAAAAATCCCAAAACTAAATGAATGAAAGTCGATGAAAAATCCCAAAACTAAATGAATGAAGAGTAAAAAAATAATTCATCGGTGCCGAACAAAAACCGACCTTTTTGCTGAAAGAAGCCGAAAATGGAGAGCGGCAGCAAATTCTGAAGACGGGTTTGGATGAGAAGAGGAGAAGAGGGAAGGGCTTTTTTAAAGTAGTTCGAGAGAGCTGGGCCCTAGCTGAAGCAGCTGGTGATGGGAGAGCTGAGATTGAGAGAATCCTTGTTGTCATTTTGTGAGTGAAGAAGAGAAGAAACTGGAAAAAGTTGCTTTTTGATGCAGGAAAATTGGGAGTATCGACAACTTCTATGTTTTGATTGATACGGAATTTAAATGTGACAAAAATGAAGGTGAAACGAACAAGAGAACTAAAAATGGATATACAGAAGTTTCATTAAATTATTAAATTTCTATATAGTTCAATAAAAATTAATTAAAAACGTAAAAAAAAAAAAGTATTTTTTGTTGAGATAATGTTTGAACTTGTAAACTTTGTTTATATTTGAACATTTGATATATTTTGATTTGCTTATGTTGAGATTCAAATTCTTAACCAATTATTGCACGTGCATAGAAAAATCCATTATAAATTATTGTATTTAAAACTCAATATTGTTTGATTTAAAAAATAATTTTCTTTAATGATATATTTTGTTGTTAGAATATGATCGTAAATTTATAATCTTGTTCATATTTCAAAATTACCATTTGGAGATAACTGCTAACTTTTGTTCATAGAGGAATTTGAACACCTACAAATTATGACATTTTAGTTAATTCACGGTCGGAACAAAAGCTTTTCTTTCAAACCAACTATTAACAAAGATAACCGCACACAAAAAGGAAACCTCCTGAGTAATTATAGTATGTTCGGTAATCAGTTTCTCTCTTCTAGAAAGGGAAAAAATTGCGTACTTTTTAATACTAGAGTCGTTTTATATTTGAGTAACCGTCGCGTAAAGTTGCTTTACACGTCGGTTAACCATCGATCATTGTTGTTTTTCACAATCATCATTGTATTGTTGTTCGATGGTTAATCATCTTGAGAAAAAGTGTTATTGGATTATTGTTCGACGTACAAAATAAATAATCAAAAACAAAGTTTTGGCACCCCACTTAAAAGTTTGATAATATGAATAATATAATTTAATGCTTTATGACATTTTTTTGTAATGATAGTAGGCTAAGGCAAATGAGATGCGGTTAGCAACACACCAAAATATTATAATTCCACTTGCTTAAATCATACGGCAACAATAAACACCACATATTTAACATAAAACCCAAAAGGTAAATAAGTCACCGACAAAGGAAGGCAGCCTTTAGCTCACATTGTCCCCACTGTTCCTTCTTTTAACTGCCTCTTGCTTATAGTTTACAAGCTTTCTTTAACCATCCTCTACGACTTCGGCAAAATCTCTCCACTCTTTTTCATAAGGAAAAGTGTTTATGTGACGACCGTTCATACACCATTTTTTCTTATATAACCCAATAGTGCATTGTACATGCATCTGATAGATGTACAACGGTTATCAAAGGAAAAAAATAGAAAAAAAGGAGAAACGGAAAGGAAGAGAAGGAATTAGAAGAGAGGAGAAAAGAAGAAACACTTTGTGAAGTCTGAGTTTGGGTTAACATCTCTGGTTAATGTGGAGTTCGACACTTTGTCATGGAATTACCCTTCGTGAGGTTGTTTGGTTCTTCTTGGTTTGGCTATGAGTTATGTGCTCTGAAACAACGTTTTCCCTCCAACATTACAGGTAAAGCGAGAGCTCTCGATTATGCTGTTAGGTGTTCTTTACCTCCTTGCTCATGGCTCTGCCTGGAACGTGCCAAGGCAGCCTCCAAGCAATGTTCTCATGGCAGATGTTCATGGCTATAACGGTGTTGTACATTTCATGTATGTTTATGGTGATCTGATCCTCTTTTCTTCTTTGTTTTTATGGCTATATGGGAAGCTTCTGCTCCAACTTGCTGTAATGGCCTAGAATATCTTCTCCTGCCATCTACATCATGTCTGCATTTCTTCATGTGTGATGGGTTATGCCCACTTCTCCTGGTCCCTTTGGACGTGACTGGTCTACCAGCTGATATTTGGTCAAATTTCGTGCAGCTAGTCCTGCCTAATATGTCACATTCTCGAGTACCCTAGACTTGCTTTTTAACTTCTGTTGTACATTTCGTTGTTCTTGTGCAGTGTTGATGGACAATAATTTTTTGTGGGTCTTATTTTTGTACTTGAATGTAATTTCTCTTCTAAGTGAAGAATGTACTCATAATTCCTTGCGTGGAGACTTATTATAGTTTAGTTAATTTAAGCTAGCTCCAGTACTGTAAGCCTGTAAGGCAGAGTGGACGGAACACTATAAATGTCGTAAATAGTGGACGGTCCACCTTAAAAATCGAAGTAGTTGATTGTTAACTAACAATCACCTGTATTATGCTATATTTTTTATTATTAGTTATAATAAAAGGTGTTTGCGACCACCTTAAAAATCGGTCGGCTTTGCCAAAAAAAAGAAACACAGAATAAAATCATTGAGCTTGTCGTATATCTCACAACGTTTTGGATAACATATAGTAATAATCACAATATAAAACAAATGAGACAGTAGTACATATATAAACCATATAATCAAAGTATACTGACTCATATAGTCATATATAAATAAAGTTTATACAAGGGATAGATAAACTCACTTATTACTGTCTAACACTGTCACGACTTCATAATGTTGCATAGCGGAATAAACAACAGTACAAGAATAAATATTAGGATGTGTCACTTATAGCTAATCCGTATGTGTAGCTCTGAATAACGCTTACACATGTTATCAAGCCTACTCAGTATTGTCGATAAGTACCCAAGGTAATAAGAGAAACATAAAACCATGGATCGGACAACATTCTGGCGCGAGCAATAAACAAATCTTAGACTACTGTAAAAGTCGTAATAATATAAGGCACAAAGGGCACGAAGAAGCATGCTCAACCTGTCCCTGCATTCATAGAGTTAGCACAATAAAATGAATACTACTTTATGATAATCGTCACATATGTATTCTATATCAGAATACAAGGGTTGTCTAGATATCTGAATAAATGATATCAATATCGTATGATGCCCCTAAAGTGGTAAATGATTCAAAAAACATAGCATCCACCACCTATCCACACATTCACTCACTCAGTGCGTTGGATACACGTAATATTTGCATGATCCATTGTCAGATCAAGGACGACTACAGTGTAGGTTCCTCGTGCTCGACTCCATATCACTTAGAAGGCTTGGAACTAGACTATATAATGATAGTTTGAGGCACTGTGACAACTGTTGTACTCCGTCGATGCTCACGTAATCCAATAGAACATTGTGCAAGCACCCGATCAATGTAAGACGGTTGTTAGAGGAAAGAAATAGAAGAAAATAAGATAAATGGAGAGGAAAAAAGGAAATAGAAAGGAAAGAAAGAAACACAAGACATAATCATTGAACCTGTCGTATACATCACAGCGCATCGGATAATATATAATAATAATCACATATATAAAACAAATGGTAAGTAATAACAACATAAACCATATAATCAGAATATATTAGCCCATACAGTCACTTTAATATAGTTTATACAGAGGATAAATAAAATCAACTAGCATATTGTCTCTAATAAATAGTCAATAATGTCACGGATCCACGGTGTCATATAGCATAATAAGCAATGGTATAAGTAAACTATGAGAAGACCTCATCTTCTACTGATCTACCTACATGGCTCTAGATAATGTTCATACATATTACCAAGCCTCCTTGAAGCAACCCAACTCCTCGACCTCAGAAATTGACACTAATACATCTGTGGTATTCACATGTCGTAGAACTGATGTCGGGGAGTCGGATAGTTTAGGGTAAAAAGAACATATAGATAGAAGTTAGAATGAACTGAATCTCACATCATATTAAACTTCAATAATTTATGTTTGGAAATTCAAGCAAGTAGTCTGATACATACTAATCTAGTGAGATTGGTTACACATACCATTTGTACAAGTATTGGAAAACATAAATGCAGTAGAATGATATCCAGATATAATGACAGGGCCCAAAAGCTTCATGCTCCAACAGCCTCCAAAATGCTCCAATGCTTCAAGCTCTAAAACAATGTTATCCATCTAAATCTCTAGATTGTCCGGAGAAAATAGGGGAGCCTAGAGTTTTAAGGGGAAAACAACTCTATGTCAGTCATTAGACCAGCGTGAGAAACTTAAATTCGCCATTTTGAAAATGAAGGGTATCCCATAGGATCACAACCACACATGAACATGACACGGGTTTTACCTTGTGATAACCAAAATTTTGTACGTCGAAATCGTCTGATATTATCTTTAATTACTTACGGGTGAAAGCCTATTAAAATAAATTATAGAAATATGTGAAATTGTTGCATTGATTAAATTCTGCACCCATACTCGTGGAGCTCTATAATAGAATACGCTGCTCTTAGGGAGACTGAATTTCCATACAATGGCAATATAGGGACTATCTTCGGAATAATGCATTTTTAGAGGAATGCGCACAGGGATAATCATACTTTTTAGCAATTCTGCCCACCGCTCCAAGTAAGACCAGCCCATCTATATAGACCCGAAGGTGGTGCACTGTTCCTTATATGATATTATCCTGACCGTAATTGACCTATCTGAGGCATCTCTTAGCGTACACCACATACTCGGTATGTAATGAGTAATCTAGAAAGGTGATGACCCTATCCTAATGGGAGCGAACCACATAGCCAAATGGCAGACCCTGCTTCTTCCATTACTGGTTGATGAAGTTAAGGGTCATAGTTACCTTTCATTAAGCACATTTTTCATTTTTAATGCCACATTGCCACGTCCAATATGCGCAACTAGTTTCTACTAACTTACAACCTATGAGCTCTTACGTCTCAGAGAAGGTTGTTAAACTAAGACAAGTTGCCTCTTTCGCCACCAAACAAATGTACATTCGTGGAGATCAATATACGCATATTAAAAGTGCAATGACAGACATTCATCCATACAAGTCGTCATGCGTTTGGACGAACCAAGGCCACTACTCTTCATTAGATTATGTACTCCAAGTAGTCTTTGCATTGAAGATCTAAATGTAGAATCGCTATCTTTTTAAGTATGGGAAATTCCATCGAGGGTAAGTGACAGTTATGCTACGTTCATTCTTCATCATTTTTTTCATTCATCATTTCTTATCCATCATTCTTGCTTTCGAATTGTCGATTGATTATAAGTGGTTTTCAGATAGGAATCACCCAAAATCTGGTCTCGGTCTCTTCGGATTGATCATCGAAAAAATACTATTTAAGTAGTATTAGGTGTTCTTTTTTTAATTCATTACTTCATAAAACATGTTATAAGGATGTATATGTTTCAAATACTCTTCGGGTGTATTCATGGAATTATTAAACCTCATTCGTTAAGTCATGTGGATGTTAAGTCCGTTTTAATTTAGTAGATCCGAAAAAATCACACTTATTTTACTTCATATCAATTTTCATGTTCAAACTCGGCTATCTATCGAATAACAATGTAAACACATCTTAAATTCTTATGGATAGTAAGGATTCCTCCACAGAATTCGATAATAAATACAATAAGATCTCTAAGGAATCTGATTCATTTATCTTGAGAAAATTGGTCTTTTATACTTAACTCATTTCCAACATTTCAACTTTATTTATCCCTCGTCCTGGGAAATGCCCGTGAGCTAGGGCATTGATTACTCCTGAATGTCTCCTTAGTTAAACACCCATATCGAGATCTCAAAAATAGAAAAACCGGGTTTACTCATGGGCTTGTTAGAGCCAAGATTAAATCATATCTTATTTTATTTAATTCAATCATTAAGTATCTTTTAAAAAAGTTATAAAACTTTTGAATCATCTTTAAAACATGTGTTAAATCGTTTGAAAACATTAATAAGAAATTTGGATAAGACTTGTAAAGTTTAAATCCACATTTCATTACTATTGGAAAAGTGTCATAAACAATTTTTCTATCATTGTAACGTTTATATAATCAACTTAAACCAGTTTTAAAATATTTTAAAAATTCTATAAGATTTATTTCATATTTTTAAAAGACTAAAAATCTCAATTATAAACAATCGCATTTACAGGGTTTCGAACTATAAAACCGCGATGTTTTCCAAATCTTGTTTTGGTGATATTTCAAAATCTACCTAATAGTTGATTTTATTGATTGGTTTGAAATCTATAGTCATAAGGATTCGGAAATTTTTTATTTCAAAGGACTTGGATTCATATTTTTAAAGTTACAAAAGATTCAAATTTTAAGGAGTGAAATCGCGAATTACCGTTTCGTGGCACACTAAAATTTCTTGAAAATTCATATTATTTCAAAACTTCATTTATACACTTAGAAATGTTTAGAATTCGTTTCTAAAACATTTCAAACCATTTTTGAAAGGTCTAACAATCCATTTTTCACCATTTTATTCAAAGAAAGGAAAGTGATTTTCTTTGTTTTTATAAACGTGCATTTAACATGACTTGTTAAACATTCATACAATCAAACATATATACATCCAAACTTGATAAACATTCATCGTAGCATTCATAGGTAATGTTTGACATATATAGCAATCATTTTGTTTTTGTATAATTAGGGTCATTTTAAAGTTCAGTTCCTCACCTTTGATTGGATTTATGTGTTGTCAAAACTTGCTAAAACTCTCCCTGGACTATCCCGACACGTTCCTACTTGATTTTTGCTGTCCCAAATGGCTTTGACGCTTCTTGTTTGTTGCTTGCGGCCTTGGTGGAATGGAGTAGGGTTTTGAATCTCCAAGCTTCGCCGGGGAGTGATGACTTTCGAATGAAGATAAGAAGTGGTTTGGCGATAGTTTCGATGCCTTAGGTTACTTAGACGAGTGGTGAGTAAATTTCTTCTCTTTTTCTTGTTTACTTATTAGAATTTAGAAACCATTAGAGAGCTTAAGGAAGAGGAAGAAGAGAAGAAAATGGTGTGAAGAAATGAAGTGAAAAAGGGTGGGTATTTATAGGAAAGCCTTTAAAATAAAATATTAGGTGGAAAATTACAAAACCACCCCTTATACGATCGAACAACCCCCCTTGGTTTAATCACATCAATATGTAAGAAGATGGTTGCATAAGTGTAATGATGGTCTGTAAGGTTACTTAGTGTAGGGTACAGTATTATTATAATAAAAGTAAACTCCTTTTACCTTTATTTACTTACTTTTATTAATCCCTTCATAGCTTAATTAATCACCTTATTAATTTACTCTGGATATTTTATCATATAAAAATATATGTGTGTGCATGTGTGTTACCCCTTTGCATAACTTTTATTCGTCAAATTGTTGAGAATCCGATATTTCTTTATTGGTAATATTTTCCCATTTTGAGTTAAACTATTTTCCTAGGTAAACAAAACTTGAGAATGATTTTCTTACAACATATGAATAACTAAAAGATGGTTAAAAAAAACTCTATTAAACCATCCTTTTAATTATTATTCTGAAAATTTGAAAGAAATTGGAAATTTCCTTAGCTTAAATCCTTAAATCGAGAGATTAAATTTCTGGTTTGTTTCACTACTCATCAGCATCATCGATGAATATCCAAGGTATAATAGGGAACATAAATCCTTGGATCAGACAATAATCTAACGCGGGTGATAAGAAAATCTTGAAATACTGTAAAAGTCATAATAATATAAGGCGCGGAGGGTATAGGAATCATACTTGATGTTATACTCCGAAATCCCTGATCTCCAAAGAGACGGAAAAACGCGGATTGTATGAGAACACGGCGCATCAGAACACAAAACGGGAGAACTTTTCATTGCTATTACAACAATTTACATCAGAGTACAAGAATATCAGAGCACAAATAAATATTACACAACGGAAAAGTAATAATATCGGAGATTAATAAATTACATATAGCAGCCAAAATGTTATATAAATACAATATAAATACAATGCAGCGGAAAACATCAACTAACGCAACTGAAAACAATAGACAGATACAAAGCTTTCCAAATATAGCCTCAGCCGTAATCGAGGATCCTGTTAAATAAAAGAATCTGCAAAACCAAAACTACTAACTTCCCATGTGGAAAATATGGGCACCCAGAGTTTAGGTTGAAACAATAAACTCCAGATCAGTCATGGGACAGGTGTGAGAGCTAAAACAGTTATTAAAAACTTTTACTGTAAATAGGGCAACTCATGGGACCACGACGTATGTCATGGAACGGGTTTACTCCCACGATACTAAAGCTTGAAATTAGAACATTTATAAATAACGCTATGCTTTTTGGGAAAATGGAGCTATTATAAGACTCAGGTCCCATCATACAATGCAATGCAAGCCAGAGGATAAAGTTTTACCTTATAATAGCCAAACATGCTTAGTACGGCTTAAAACAAAGATTTTTGATATTACTACTAGTGCATAGCGTGGCAAACAACTTCAAATATAAATGTATCAATCACAGATGGCATAATACCCCATTCTACTATGTCGCCGTATAGGTTTACAACTAAAACTGAAAGTCGTGTATCGGAAATTGGATTCCATCTATGAGTCGAGGCAAGGGATCGTCCTCACCAGTTTCGAGACACTCTAGCACATGCCTAAGGATCACACCCTTAATAACCTTTGGATCTTCAGGGCCGGTCCACTCTTACTTTCGTGGATTATTTATTCCTGAACAATGCGCATCACAGTCCTATCGGACCTCCAAAATGATCAGTATGTCGACCAATAATATCCGAGGGCCCTCGCTATCCAGCATCCACATAAGTAAAATGCCTGGGCTCCATACCATGACATCACCTCTAGCTAGAAAGAAACGCATGCACTTCCTATAGTCACTATCACGTTTTTGACTCATCCAGGGGGTGAGGCTCGCGAATTAATGATATACACAAAGCTATGCTAATTAAAGTCGTGCTTTGATCATCATTTACTAGGCTCTGCTTTTCAACAAAAGGCCTTGATCATTGCATCTTAGTATGCCACAATGTCAATCCGTACCACATCGTTGATTTCTGCCGATATATAACCTCTATGCTCATACGTCTCAGAGAAGGGTGTTAAGCAAGAGAATAAATTCTCCGCCACCAAACAGATACATATTTAGCAGAGATCGCTGAATACAACACAAAGTACAATGTCAGACACATCATCCATTTACAAGTCCGTTCTGGATTTGAACGAAACCGGAGGCACCTTATTCGTCATCCCATATGTCCAATACGGGAGAGAGGTCCTCGCATATCCAGTCGATTTCCAAGTACGTTTTAAGCTACCACCACTTATTACCTTTTCCTGAGTGTAAGTCCCAATCAAGACATCAGCAGTAGCTCAAACGATGTGAAATATCTGGTCTTCGATCACCGTCTTTGTCTTTGACTTTTAATCATCGTAGTAATTATTCATAATGGGTTAAACCCGGTCTTTCCAAATAACTTTCATATCTTTATAATTATGTGCTCAGTACACAAATATAACGTTCCTTTCATTCCAATTCAGAATATTATTTTAACTAAATATTTGTTATCTTTTAGAAAAGGTTTCCCATAAATTTTATCCAAGGTACAATTCCTTTAATCTTATAAATCATATCTAAATGATTATCCAAATGTTAGAAATTAGTCTTATCTTAACTGGGTTAAAGAACAATTTCCATTTAAAAGCCTTGTTCGCTATAAAGCCAAAGTATCACTTTCCATTTGTTATGGAATCTTCACAAAAATCCGATTTGGCTTAATAAATTGGGCGAAATTCCCCAAATCTTATCTAAAAGATTCATCCTTTTTATGGTTGGGTTCAAGAACAATATTATTGAAGATATCATTCACAATGAACCTCAAATTAGTTTATTACATTCATATATTGAATCTCACCGTAATTGTCAAATAGAAATTTTAGACAAAAATAATATTTATCTTTCAAATTGTGGAATATTTCATCCAAACTCCTTCCAAACGAATTATTGTGATTTATCATAATTTATTTATATTTTTAGTAATTTTATTAAGGTCCTCACAGTCGGTTTCCAATATCGGCCACTGAACTGCATCCATAGTGACCTTTTTCAAAACTGATTTGGACATATTTAAAGATCTAACCATTCAAATTTAAACCACTTATATTCATTGGAAAGATATTTCCGATACTAACCCAAGGTTCTTGTTTTAGAAGAATCTGACGGTCGCATCTCCCGCTACGTCGGTCTGAAGTTACGGGTTGACGTTCATGAACTGTCGTTGTGCGACGCGTTCTATTAAAACCCGAATTGATTTTATAATTTTTAATTAAATCGAAACGTTTCTGGACTTCTTTATTTAATTATATAAAATTTATTTAGTTACTCTAGGAAAATTATTTCAGCTGTTTAGCTCCAAATTCAAATATTTCACCATTTGGTCCAATTTTTCATTATTCTAAAGAATAAAATAATATTAGTTTTCGAAAGTCATTCATTCACGCCTAAAATTTCCTTAAAGTCGTAATAAAAATAAACGAGAAACTTCTCAAAGAAAACTTTTTATAAATATATTTGCTGCATATTCTAACCGAACTTCACTTTGAAAAGTTATTATTCATTTAAAATTCAAATACTTTAATTAGCCAAAAGTATATTTAAAATACTTCAAAATTATGCTTCGCATTTACGAATATTCATCGATATTTCAATATAAACGTGCCCATCCAAAATTGAACATCGAATTTATATTCAGTTTTTACCTCATATTTTATATTACTAAAACATGTCCTTCTATTCTTAATTGAAATGAAATTCAACCAAATATCGTGCAAATTTTCTCATATCAATCTAATACATCCAACAATAGTTGCTAATAGCTATTAAACATTCAAATAACACCCAATGTGCATTTATTTTCGTATAAGCTTCAAATAATTTATTGAGGCTTATCTCGCCTGTTTAATCGATCGATCAACACGCGAACTATGTACCAGGGAGATGTGTAAATCAAAATCATCCCAAGACCCGTGTGGGATTTTCAACCATCAAACAATTATTTAATTAATCATTTATTTTATCTTATTGATTTTTTTAAATCGGTGAACATAAACAAGCCATTCAATTTTTACTCAAATTTCAATTACCGCAAATAACATGATATTATTGCTAACAAATCGATTATTTAAATTCACATCTGCATCACGGCATAACCAAGCATTCATTGCCATTTACGGCACCACAAAGTGTCCATCCATATTGTTTGAAATGCAAGTGTCACATATTCATACAACGCTTCTAATGCAAATGATCTGTGAATAGTTCATGTGTTGAACTTAAAAGAGGTATCACATGTAATAGATAATATAACTATATGAAATATTTAAATGTCGCTCTAATTGTGATATAACCCATTTTCTAACTTGCAACTTACTTAACTTCCCCGCATTAACTTATAACTTAAAAATGGGTAACTAATTAACTTTTCATAACTAATTAAACTACTCAAATATATTAATTAAAGCAAGAATCTCTCATCCCAGCCATTAGAAAACAATACACCGCTATGTCAGATTTTCTTGTGCTTGCTACCGCCTAAAAATCCCGCCTTTTTAGCTCGGAATGCTTTCAAACTTCTTGGAAACCTTGGTACACCTTCCAACTAGTGAATGAAGCAAGAAATAAAGGATCTTTGGCCAAGTGGATGTCTCGGAGCTCAAAGCTTCGCTGTCCGAAAATGGAGAGAGACCTAGGAGGATCTACAAGTTGTCTCCGGGAATGTAGAGTTCACGGGAGAGGTGCTAAGGGTAGGTAGGTGAAGTTAGGACCTTAAATGGAGCTCCTTTTCATGTCATGGAAAGAATGGAGGATGAGAGAGGAGATAGGGGGCCACACTTGTGCGAGGCAAGGGGGTCCGACGTGGGTAGAGGGTAGAGGCGGCGGTTAGAGGCTAGGGTTTAGGGAGGCCGTTAATTTTGGAAGAAAGAAATAAAGAGGAAGAGAGAAAAGTGAGGAAGAAAGATGGAGAAAGGAGATTATATGCTAAATTTCATCTCCATCTCACTCTGATTGCAAACTATCTTCGTTTGCTACGAAATTTCAGCAAAAGATAATGTAAGGAATTACGAATCCAATGAACCAAGTTTCGACGGATTGCGAGTTCGTTTGTACTTCCGTTTTATTTTCCGATCTAGCTCAACTTAGCTTCAAAAAATGTGATTTTAGCATACATTTTCTTCTTGCACGCCCACATGACAACTCCATAAATTCTGAAACTTAGGATTCTTCCATTATTTGACAATACGAATCTAAAAAAAGTGTTGTCGAATTTCGAGATCGTCTCAACAACGTTTTTTTGTAAACTGATCACCAGTTTTAGCCCAAACGGGTTTATCGAGCACAACCACACACTAATTCCGTTTAACGTGAAATTTGAAACTCAACAATGATTTGCTATCCCGAATCCAACAAAATTGGTTTTGTTAAATTCTTCGCTTGCTAGCAAAATTTCACTTTTTAAGGGCGAGGCGACGATTTTAAAAATTGAATTTTTAAAATTCGAATTTATAAATCCATTTAACAATTTTACTGAGTTTGTTTTCAAGTCAAATAAAACATAAAAACTAATTTTAAAATTATTCTCAAATTTTATTTAGCAAAAATAACTAATTTATACTAAATATTCATTAGAATAGTTAAATCAAAATTTTAAATTGGTTCTGAAATTCCGGGTTGTTACAATCTCCTCCACTTAAAACTTTTTCGTCTCGGAAAAGGAACGGAGCTAAAAGTTGTTTTACTAACCAAACCCAACTTTTATTCGGACTTTCATTCTTTAAATTTTTAGTTTCTAAGAACTTCTAAATTTCTCTGAAATTTGGCTAACGCCCTAAATTTCTGAAAGATATCGCCATAACCTCATTTGTATGGAGTGATATGAACAAATTTATTATGCTTTATTAGGTACCCAATAAATCAATATATCGCATACAAATCAAATGTGAGTTATCTATGCTCAAGGGAGATGTTTGAAAAATCATTCCTTGACCCGATGACGAGAATTAATCATAATCCATGTGTTGTATCTAAAACAAGAGAGGCATGTGCATTTTTGTCATTTCAAGACTCATGTAGGGTTTGTTATTAAATCTTGCAATTTACCGTTATAATTATTAAGTCCATAATCAGTCCTCAGTTCAACCTGTAATTCAGTCCTCACTATACAAGCATCTTGCTCATATGGTAATCCAAACCTCGTCATATAAGTGCCAAATGTTTATATGGATTAGGTTATGCTACTCTATCCATGATGTATGTTATGCAGTGTGGTCCATAATTTATTTGTTACTATCATATGGCATACGTTTAATTTCACAAAGAGAAACCATCACAACGCATCCAAAACATTTGCATTAGTTTAATGATGATAAAATTGCGCAACCAACTTATATAGGTGCATTTGTTTGTCGGGCACGCATTTTATTCCTCTATTCAACGTTAAGCCAATAACCTACTCAACAGATATATGAATATATACACACACACACACATGTTCATTTACTGAAAATGAGGTGTCCATGTTATTATTTTGTCTATAGGGTCATTATGGCCCTCTTCACATAAGCACCAAGTAGTAATGGGCTCATACGAATGGTACATAACTCATAATACATGTTATGCGGTGTTGTTATAACTCACAACTATCCAAGCATGTATATCAACATCAACAAGTCATAACAAAAGATAAACAACCATCATATATATATATATATATAATCATAGTGAAACATCACCAAAAAGATCAACTATATCATAGACACAACATATACCCTAGCGTGATGTGTCGCTTAAGGTATAAACCATGTATATGTATCTAACTTCCCATATTTATGCTCACTCAAGTTCTACTTCATACTTGAGGTGGCTCAGAAAATATCACACATCCAAAATATACATATCGTGCCTCTATCGCACCAAAACGGGACTAGTGCACCAATATCCCATATGTATATACATAAGACTACCGACTACCATCATTGATCCGTGATAGAGCTCTGCACAGAGGGCCCTGGTAAAGTCAACTCTTTGGGCTCCTGAGCCAGCTCATCCCCAAACCCAGGAGGGAAAAGAGGCCAATCATCACCATCATCATCCTCTACTTCCTCCATCTCTTCTTCCTCTTCCTCTTCCTCCATATCTTCTTCCTCTTCCTCTATCTCTATCTCATCCTAATCCACTCCGGGAACCTCCTCAATCGGCTCATCGGCCTTTATAGGTATTGGAGCAGCTAGTGGCTCCACATCTGCTAACAGTTCCAAGACGAGATCCAAAGCGGGTAAAGCTACAGGTCCTAAGGACTGAGTAGGATCAACAACCATCATGCCCATCATCTCCTCGTAGTCAGGGAGGACATCTAAGGCTAGAAGGGGCGGGTCTAATAACATCGCATCCTCCTTTGGAAGGGGCATAGGAATGAGGTCTCCCATGATCATGTGGTCGTACCCATCCAAAACAAATCCCTTTTCTTCCTCCAACATCCATGCGTCATAATCGGCCGAATCCTCAGGCTCTGGAGTGTCTAAAGCCATAGAAACATCCCTTGAGTCTGAGCTCAAATCTATATCTGGAAGGACCGGGGATATGAAAATAGAAGCGACGTATGATATATATGCATCATCCTTGCCATGGTCTGAGGCTAGGGGGTACTGCGATGATAGTAAGAACCAAAAGGGCTACTACCTGAGCTCTCTGTAGAGCTGTCAGAACTATCAGACGAACTAATACTATCGGGACCATAGATACTATCTCCAATATGCAAAAAAAACTGGGGGACTATTACCTACATTGAAAGATGAACTACCATCTGAGGACGAGGAAGAAAGAATGAGTAGGAGCCCGGGCTGCCCGTGGGGTGCAATCTTAACTCTCTACAAAGTCGAAACGATGAAATTCAAATTAGAAAGTGGGTTTAGGTCAAATCATTAAAAAAAAAACAGTAATGTTTTCATATATTCACTATCCAAATTCATGAATACATTTCTTCCTATTTAAATCTTAGGGCATTTCAGAATTTATCGACTGTCCAAAATCGCTGAGAATTCCATTAAATCACTACTACAAAAGTGGGCATATTCGACACTATTTTTCTGTGGCCGTAGATAAAAAAGCATTGTCGTAGGTCATTTTTTTCAAATAGGCAACACCAGGGGGGCGTGGCATCTGCGACCGTTGCATTAGCCATCTAAGGCAACACTTTTACCCATCTACGGCCACAAAAAGAAAGTGTTGCATTATAGCCATAATGCAACACACTATTTGCACATAATGCAACAAAACACAGCGTTGCCTTAAGCATAAGTTAGAGCCTAGCTGTCAGGTCACTATAGTAGGGCCATGTCAGCTTTCCACGTAAGTTGTCCACGTGTCACACGCCACGTCAGCTCTCCACATCAGCTTTCCACGTGTCACATGCCACGTCAGCTGTGGGGCTCATGTGCCATGTGAAATTAATAATATTTTATTTAATGCAACACCACTGTATTATGTAATGCAACACCATTATCTTGAAATGCAACATAAAAAAACAAATGCAACAGTAGAAGAAAGCAAATGCTACATTAGAAGAAAACAAATACATTCATCATCACATTCAAACCAACCAAAATATTCTACATACATATCAATTCTTCAAATATACCACAAGTGCAACACATACGATCAAATACATAATTTAAAAATAAAATCACCCGAAACGATTAGCCTGAACTCCACCCAAATCGAGCTCTCCAAGAAAAGTTCTCTCCATGCTCAGTTCTATGGCGAAGAAGCTACTCCACTGACTTGTGTAACATTGTATATAAACCGTTGTACTTCTCTCCTTTAAAAATCAACATGAAAGAATTCTTTTTTCAAATTACACTTCATTAAATCAATCCAAATACAAACTTCAACAAACAACCATATTTCTTTCAGAAGCAGACCATTTAAATTCTGCAATCACTGGTTACATTATGAAGATTATAATTCAGTGGAGGAATACCTTATTATCCCACCTAGTGGCAACCAATTATACTTGATACTAAAAATGCAGAAGGATGTGAAAGCTACATTGAAAGAATGGAGCAACGGGCAAAATAATTTGCAAAAAACCGTGGTGCAAAACAAATGTAAATGTGAGCAACTGCATCAAATTCTTGATAAGAACCATAATGATGGAAATGCAAAAGCCTATTATACAGCTAAACAGGTGTACTTAAATAATTTATACTTACTGTCCATTTCATTAAGATAAAAAATAAAATGTGAATGGTTAACAAAAGTTGATGATGCTACCAAATTCTTCTATACAAAAATTGCAAAGAGATATCATTCAAATTGTTTCAGGAACTTCATCAATGAAAATGGATCCAACCTTATTTCTGAAACTCGATAATGTGAAGAACTATGTATTTTGAACAACTTAGTAATACTGGAGTGTAATACACTAATTTTCCTGAAGTGAATAAAAGTCTAAGCAGTCAATCATATAAGCTTACCAGTTTTTTTTGTTTGGATAGTTGGTTTGTCAACTCAAGACTTAAGCCCGACATTGTTGGAAATCTCTCTTGCAAAATGATATTAAAGGTATACACTACTAAAAGGTCAGATAATACAGATGGAAACAATGAGACAATCAAAGTATAAGCAGAATAAGAAAATTACTTTCCATTGAAATCATCAACCAATAAACACTGAAATCATTTAATTTATCGAATACTATATGGTATGTACTGCAAGTAAAAGGTCAGATAATATCAAGTCAGATAATATATATCATCAACCAACAAACGAGTAAAAGGTCAGATAATATAGTATGTACTGCAAGCTATATTAATATATAGAATTCATCAACCAACAAACGCTGAAATCATTCATTGATTTTTTTAATATATATCACATAATTGAAGTACATACTATATGGTCCTCTCATTGCAAAGATGATATGTTCAAAACCATGGGAGAGGGAAGGAAAAAGACTTATGGTGTCTTCATGTACTCATCGTATGTGGTCTTAGACGCTTGGTATTCACACTTTGGTCTAGTTTCAGCAATATGATGTTTCTTAATCGTAGGCGAAGAATACTTCAAGACCGAGTCGATTTTAAGAAAATCGACACCGAGTGGGATTGGTTACTACTCTATGCTTTCATTTCTTTTTCCCTTTAATTTAAAAAAAATGGAACGAAGAAAATTAATTTTGATGCCATTTTGAACTAAATTTGAACAACAACATGCAGGGATAATAGCCTAATGCTTCACATGTTAATGGGAGCTCTAGCTTCCTACTTCTTCCAACTCTGAAAAGTCTTCCAATATGGAATTCATGGGGTTTACCAGTTGCTCTCATTATACATGCTTTGGTATCTACGCCTTTACATGTTTTCATTCCATTCATCATTCTTCCCCCGTACCACAGCAATTTACAGGTTTGCATTCTTTTTATTCTTTGCTTACATCCTTCTTTCTTACTTTATAATAATAGCATCATGTATATATAAATATCCATGCAGATGGGTTTGCAACTCCAATAGAGTATATTAGTTGGTTTGGGTCTGTAGGCCTAATTCATTTCAGTTTGTTTCAATTAACACACTAAGACTAATATATATAATACAAGCTGCTAAAACGAGAAAAACACAGCCACCATAGCTACAAGGTGAAGATTATAGTATGATATATGTACCCCAGATTTCAGAATGGGTTTATGTTTTCTGTTCTTTACCAAATACACCAGATTTCGAAATGGGAAGTTATAGTGCTCCCAAGAATTCTATGAAAGCTACAATATCTCAGTATGGCTACACTATAAACTGAATATTAAAAGTAGATTTGATTCGAGTTACCCTTGCTGGTCAAATAAATTTACTATATAGGCACATACCTCACAAAGAAAACAGGAGTTTCCCTTGCTGATCAAATAATACAACTCCACCATTTAATTCGAGTTACCCTGAAATCAGAAAAATAACATGTATAACTACAAGATGGACGCTTATTGACAGATAACTATTTCTTCTTTGAAAAATGGTTAACGTATAGTTCAAACAAACTTTTCGCGCTGCTACCCTGAACTACACAGCATTGAAATGGACACCGCTGTCATTTGGAATCCCGATTTCCTTGTTCCAATCTTTGCTGAATGCTGACTTCTCAGTCCAAATTGCTAAAATACGACCTTATTGTTGATGTTCTATGAAGCAAATTGTTTGTCTACGTTGTTTCTTACCTAGATCACATCGAATGCTATCAAGTCAATTCTTCATTTGACAGCAACCGAATTCATTTTAGTCAAGGTAATTCATCTTATATCACCAAATTATTGCTTTTTTAGTACATTTATTTATGGGATTGGATATTTTGTATGCTATATATTGTCATCAACTGATCACTGCGTATTAATAACTCCAGTTTCAAACACATTAGAACAACCATTCAAACATCAAATCTTAGTTCAGATAAAACCCAGTTTTAGATTAAATTGAGTCAGATTATTACATTTGCCAAGTTTAAACACCCAGTTTTTAAAATAAGATTGAACGCGGTGATTAAAGTGGATATAGTTTTAAGAACAAGTAGAAAGGGTAATTGTACAAATTGGATTTTTGGAATCATATTATTGTTTAACAAGAGAAAGCAGCTAGAACCCAAATAAGCAAATGAAGGAATTTTCTGCCAAAAGCAGTTTTTAATTAATCTAATATTAAGTCTATTTCCTCTTCCAAAGTCTAGAAGTTTGATTAAGTCTATTTCCTCTCCAATCAGCAGCTATATCGTAATATTACCTACTATAATAAAATCTTTGTTTACTTCTCACCCGAATTTGTAAAAAAGCTAAAATCGAAAGTACCTAGCAACAGCTCGAGTCAGAATCGTGGTAAACGGCAAGGCGAAGATCAAACCTAGTGTGTCGATGGCGTATTTCGGAAGCCTTCTTCTGTACGGGCTTCTGACGGCGCAGGTGTGGAAGCTGACGTACAAAGGGGGAGGAAGGGAGGGATGGGAAGTTGCTGGAATCGGCGCCGGGACAGGAAGTTCGATTTTGCCCTAATTTGAACGTGAGGAGTTTGCTGATGTTTAGTTTTCATGACTCTGGAAGTGGGAATAGGGATTTGGTGATGTATCGCAGGAATGAAAATGTCAGCGGGAGATAAAAAGAAGGCTAATGTGGATTGATTAAAGTTGATTAACGGTTGTGATTTTTCGTTTACGAAGGCATGGATTGATGAGGTGTACATTTAACTGGTGTAACGCAACGCTCTAAACAGGTGTTGCACGTCACAGCACTAGAATTTGTACTGTAACAGTGCATTCACGTATAATGCAACAACATATGGATATTGTTGCAGAAGACCAAAAAAACATAGTTTTCGCCACACTTTTCATGCAACGCACACAAATTAGTGTCGAATATACCCACTTTTGTAGTGGTGAATCAATCCTAATTTTAAAAATCTTGAATAACAAATTCAAAAATCAATAGCCAAGGTAGTCCATTGATTATTAAATTTCATAAATGTTTACAAAGCCTAATTTCTTTGACTTTATAGAATATATGATAGAAAATTAAACTATATGCATATGGTTGTCATGCCTACATCTTCTCATGGACACATAACTCATAACTCACCCTGATTTATTTCTAACCCCAACTCTAATGAGTTTTCTCATTCTAGGATGTTATTGATCCTATCTCTAATGAGTGTTCTTTAATATAATGTTACTTATTCTATCTCTGAGGAATTCTTTTATTCAGTTCTAATGTGTCTTATTCTTGAGCTATATAAACCAAATTTCTGAAATCCCCCGATCTCCGAAGAGACGGAAAAACGCGGACTGTATGAGAACACGATGCATCATAACATATAACGATATAACTTTTCGTTGTTATTGCAATAATTTACATCAACATAAGAATATCAAAGCCCGAATAAATATTACATAGCAGAAAAAAAGTTATCAGAGATTAATAATTTACATAGCAGCGGAAATGTTATATAAATACAATATAAATACAATGCAGCAGAACATATCAACTAACATAGTTGAAAAAAGATACACAGATACTGAGCTTTCCAAATATAACCCCAGCCGTAATCCAGGAACCTATTAAATAAAAGAATATGCAAAACCAAAACTACCGACTGCCCATGTAGAAAATATGGGCACCCAGAGTTTAGGTTGAAACAATAAACTTCAGGTCAGTCATGGGACTGGTGTGAGAGCTAAAACAGTTATTAAAAACTTTTACTATAAATAGGCTAAATAATGGGACCACGCCGTATGTCACGAAATGGGTTTACTCCTACGAATACTAAAGCTTAAAATTAAAACAATTATAAATAACTCAATGATTTTTGAAAAAATGGAGCTATTATAAGACTCGGGTCCCATCACACAATGCAACGCAAACCGGAGGATAAAATTTTACCTTATAATAGCCAAACATGCTTGGTACATCCTAAAACAAAGATTTCTGATATTACAATTAGTGCATAGTGTGGCAAACAACTTCAAATATAAATGTATCAATCGTAGACGACATAGTACCCCATCCTATTATGTCGCCGTATAGGTTTACAACTAAAACTGAAAGTCGTGTATTGGAACTTGGATTCCATCTATGAGTCGAGGTAAGGGATCGTCCTCACCAATTTCGAGACACTCTAGCACATGCCTCATGATCACACCCTTAGTAACACTTGGATCTCTAGGGTCGGTCCACTCTTACTTTTGTGGATGAGTTATTCCTAAACAATGCGCTTCCCGGTCCTATCAGACCTCCAAAATGGTCAGTATGTCGACCAATAATATCTGAGGGCCCTCGCTATTCGTCATCCACATAAGTAAAATGTATGGGTTTCGTACCATGACATCACCTCTAGTTAGAAAAAAACGCATGCACTCCCTATAGTCACTATCCCGTTTTTGACTCATACCGGGGGTGAGGCTCGCGAATTAACGCTATACACAAAGTTATACTAATTAAAGCCGTGTTTTGATCATCATTCACAAAGCTCTGCTTTTCAACAAAAAGCCTTGATCATTGCATCTTTGTATGCCACATTGTCAATCTGTACCACATAATTGATTGCTGCTAATATATAACCTCTAAGCTCATACGTCTTAGAGAAGGGTGTTAAGCAAGAGAATAAATTCTCAACCACCAAATAGAAATATATTAAGTAGAGATCACTGAATACAACACAAAGTACAATGTCAGACACACCATCCATTTACAAGTCTGCTCTAGGTCTGAACGAAACCGGATGCACCTTATTCTTTATCCCATATGTCCAATACAGGAGAGACGTCCTCACATATCCGGTCGATTTCCAAGTACATTTTAAGCTACCACCACTTATTACCTTGTCTTTGGTGTATGGCCCAATCAAGACATCAGCAGTAGCTCAAACGATGTGAAAATCTCCGGTCTTCAACCGCCGTCTTTATCTTTAACTTAATCTGGTCTTTTCTGAATAACTTTCGTATCTTTATAATTATGTGCTCAATACACAAATATAACATTTAGTTCATTCCAATCCAGAATATTCTTTTAATTAAATATTCGTTATCTTTTAGAAAAGGGACCCCATAAATTTTATCAAGGTACAATTTCTTTAATCTCAAAAATCATATCTTAATGATTATCCAAATGTTAGAAATTGGTCTTATCTTAACTGGGTTAAAGAACAATTTCCATTTAAAAGCCTTGTTCGCTATAAATCCAAAGTATCACTTTCCATTTATTATGGAATCTTCACAAAAATTCTATTTAGCTTAATAAATTGGTGGAAATTTCCCAAATCTTATCTAAAAGATTCATCTTTTTTATGGTTGGGTTCAAGAACAATATAACTAAAGATATCATTCACAATGAACCTCCGAATACATTCATATATTAAATCTCACCGTAATTGCCAAATAGAAATTTTAGAAAAAAATAATATTTATCTTTCAAATCGTGGAATATATCACCCAAACTCCTTCCAAACCACTTACTATGATTTATCATAATTTATTCATATTTTTAATAATTTTATTAAGGTCCCCAAAGTCAGTTTCCAATATCGGCCATAGAACTGCATCCATATCGACCTTTTTCAAAACTGATTTGGACATAATTAAAGATCTAACCGTTCAAATTTAAACCACTTATATTCATTAGAAATATATTTTTGATACGAACCCAACGGTTTCGGTTTTAGGAGAATCCGACGGTCGGATCTCCTGTTACGTTGGTTCGAAGTTACATGTTGACGTTCGTGAACTTTCGTCGTGCGAAACGTTCTATCCAAGCCCGAATCGATTTTATAATTTTTTAATTAAACTGAAACATTCCTATACTATTTAATTATATAAAATTTATATAATTACTTTAGAAAAATTATTTCTGCTGTTTAGTTCCAAATTCAAATATTTCAATAATATTATTTTTCAAAAGTCATCCGTTCATGCCCAAAATTTCCTTAAAGTCGTAATAAAAATAAACGAGAAACTTCCAAACGAAGACTTCTTTTTAAACATTTGCTACATAATCTAACCGAACTTCACTTTGAAAAGTTATTATTCATTTAAAATTCAAATACTTTAACTAGCCAAAAGTATATTTAAAATACTTCAAAATCATCCTTCACATTTACGAATATTCATCGATATTTCGATATATACGTGTCCATCCAAAATTGAACATCGAATTTATTTTTAGTTTTTACCTCATATTTTATATTATTAAAATATGTCCTTCTATTCTGAATTGAAATGAAATTCAACCAAATATCATGCATATTTTCTCATATCAACCCAATACATCCAACAATAGTTGCTAACAACTATTAAATATTCAAATAACACCCAACGTGCATTTATTTTCGTATAAGCTTCAAATAATTTATTGAGGCTTATCTCGTCTGTTTAATCGATCGATCGACACGCGAACTATGTACCAGGGAGATGTGTAAATCAAAACCATCTCCAGACCCGTGTAGGGTTTTCAACCATCAAAATTTAATTAATCATTTATTTTATCTTATTGATTTTTTTTAAATCGGTGAACATAAACAAGCCATTCGACTAGTAAATGTATTTTTACTCAAAATTCTACTACTGTAAACAACACGACATTATTTCTAACAAATCCATTATTTAAATTCACATCCACATCACAACATAACCAACCATTCATTGCCATTTACGGCACCATAAAGTGTCCATCCATATTGTTTGAAATGCGAGTGTCACATATTCATACAATGCTTCTAATACAAATGATCTGTGAATAGTTCATGTGTTGAACTCAAAAGAGGTATCACATGTAATAGATAATATAACTATATGAAATATTTAAATGTCGCTCTAACTGTGACACTACCTGTTTTCTAACTTGCAACTTACTTAACTTCACTGCATTAACTTATAACTTAAAATGGGTAACTAATTAACTTTTCATAACTAATTAAAGCAAGAATCTCTCACCCTAGCCATCAGAAAACAATACACAGCTATGTCGGATTTTCTAGGCTTGCTATCGCCTAAAATTCCTGGCTTTTTAGCTCGGAATGCTTTCAAACTTCTTAGCAACCTTGGTACACCTTCTAAATAGTGAATGAAGCAAGAAATGAAGGATCTTTGGCCATTTGGAGATCTCCAGAGCTCAAATCTTCGTTGTTCGGAAATGGAGAGAGACTTAGGAGGCTCTACAAGTTGTCTTAGGGAACGTAGAGTTCACGGGAGAGGTGCTAAGGGTAGATAGGTGAAGCTAGGACCTTAAATGGAGCTCCTTTTTATGTTATAGAGAGAATGGAGGAAGAGAAGTGAAGAGAGGGGAGCCACGCGTGAGCAAGGGGAGGGGGGTCCGATGTGGGTAGGGGGTAGGGGAGGCGATTAAAGGCTAGAGTTAAAGGAGGCCATTAATTTTGGAAGAGAGAAATAAAGAGGAAGAGAGAAAAATGAGGAAGAAAGGTGGAGAAAGAATATTATATGCTAAATTTCATCTCCCTCTCTCTCCGATTTCCCGACTGCAAGCATCTTTGTTTGCTACAAAATTTCGGCACAAGATAATATACGGAATTACGAATCCAACAATCCAAGTTTCGTCGAATTTCGAGTACGTTTGACCTTTCATTTTATTTTCCGATCTAGCTCAACTTAGCTTCAAAAAATGCGACTTTAGCGTACATTTTCTTCTTGCATGCCCACATGACAACTCCATAAATTCTGAAACTCTGGATTCTTCAATTATTTGACAATACGAATCAAAAAAAAAGTGTCGCCAAATTACAAGATCGTCTCAACAACGTTTCTTTGTAAACTGATCGTCAGTTTTACCTCAAACGTGGTTATCGAGAACGGCCACACACTAACTCCGTTTAACGTGAAATTTGAAACTCAACAATGATTTGTTATCCCGAATCCAACAAAGTTGGTCTCGTCGAATTCTGATCTTGCTAGCAAAATTTCACTTTTTAAGGGCGAGGCGATGATTTTAAAAATCGAATTTTTAAATTTCAAATTTATAAATCGATTTAACAATTTTACTGAGTTTGTTTTTAAGTCAAATAAGGCATAAAAACTAATTTTAAAATTATTCTCAAATTTTATTTAGAAAAAATAACCAATTTATACTCAATATTCATTAAAATAGCTTAAATCAAAATTTTAATTTGGTTTTGAAATTCAAGGTTGTTACACTTGACCTATCCCGCATCCATAAGTTAGTATAACAACCGAAATTTTAATACGTGGTAATTAATTAATAAAATAATAAGTTGTAAAATTATCATAATTTAGTTGTCGGACTTGCAATATTTTCGTTGCATTTTTTTGGTCAATTTACATATTTAGTTTGCCAGAAGCTGACTTAAACCGAAGAAGTTATAGCAAAATGAAAACAAGAGAAAAGAAAAAAATTACCCGACATGGATTGACCCCTGGGTCGACCCAAGTAGGGGGTGGGTCGATCCACGTAGCAATTTTGGCGCAAGTCACACCCAGTTGGGTGCGCGAATGGTAGAGACATATTTTGTTTTTCCTATGCCGGTTGACTTAATTTTATTTGTTGGTTTTAAGATTTATACTAACATGACGAAGTTTCTATTGATCGCGTGACGTGGCTAGACCAGATTTAATCTAGAAATCCAATGACCTAAGATCCCTAGCATAGCCTATAGATAGACTCCTAGGCAAAACTAATTCTTCACAACACAATCTCTTCCCCTCTGGATTCTCTCTTAAGACAAACCTGAACTAAAAACAATTTAAGGGAAAAGATTTACACACACACACGTATATTTATACCCTTTTACAGGCGAGAGATACAGGGGGAACTGTAAGATATTTTCTTAGTCTTATTCCCACTTTCTATGTTTTTGTATTATTATACAGTTTATATACCTATTTGTGGCTTATGCTTGAAACATGCCTATTACATTAAATATTAGTATTTTAACGACTGATGTAATTCTTTTAACCTTGCTTGTAGAAATAATAAATTAAAGAATAATTATGCAAATTGCATAAAATATAGAACTGAAATTAAAAATGGATTGGGCTGAAATAGGGAAATTAAAGTAGATTTGCAACTAAATTATGACATGGGTTGTAATTGGAAAAGGCTAAATATTTGCAAAGTAATGTTGTGATGATTTGAACAAACATATGATAGAAATCATAATGGGAAGACTCGACTTAACTGCAAACATAATTATAATACGAAGATTATAGTAGAATGAAATGATAGAAATACTTGTTATTGACATAAACTTAAAACTTTGGTTAAGTTAAATAAACATGAATTGGTTATGTTCCGTTCCAGCAGCAATATGTTGATTTGAGAAAATAAGCAGTCTAAATTAATAAGCATATATTTGTTGTGGTATGTTCCGACAACACTGGGGCTAGTTTGGGAAAATGAGTAATCAAAGGTTAAGGCTTGAATTAAGTGGGATTTGAGATGAAGTAAAAATTAGAATATTTGTTTTCTAGGACTTGTACCGGCAACATTCCCTTTCGGACTTATCATTGATGAACTCACAAACGATGATGATGGCGGTTGGGCACGCTTATGCTGATTAGGGTAAATATGTGGTCAACGGAGATAGGGTAGTGTGTAGGTAAGTTTCGATGGTGCAATTAGCATGCATTTGAATCAAAGAGGGAAAATATGTTATTAATACGTCTAACGACATTTAAGTTATGCCTTTACTGACGGGATGGGTTGGTTAAAACCCGAGATCATAATGACATAAGCTACCATGTAAATGGTAGATTAGCAGCCGATCGTTGGGTTGTATTAGGAATATATCTCTAATCATGTTTACGTGTTTGTTAATTGAGAAAGTGCGAACAATCGAACAAAATCAATACTCATATAGTTCAAGTACATTTCTGTGTATATCATTCCCGCGTGTTCATCCTTGTAGTTGTGCACGGACACTTAGCCTATCTGACACTAGACCTTATACTGAGTCTATCTTTCCTTTATTACTCAATCATGCTAGTAATTACCGTACTCACTAGGATTTATACCTGACATGCTCCTCTTTTTTCCATTTTCTTCACCTCTTGGCTTACTGGATGGATGAGTTTGGTTCTGATTTTCTTAGAGGATTGTTTTTGGAGATGTATTCTTATTACAAATTTATTCGTATTTTGTTTTATCTTATTTCATGGTGTTGGTCGTATTGATGGCTATTGATATACACGTAAATGTGTATATTTTATCCACATATTTATCTTATTTTATCTTTTAAATAATTGATATTGTGTATTTATAGCTGTGTTTTCAGATTGTTGACAAGAGCCATGGTTTAGAGCATTTGATGAATAAAGCATAAAGAATTTGCTGAAAAAGAGTGAAGTTAAAATTACTAAAGCTTGAAGAGTTTAAAGCTTGAAGAACGGTTGCAAATAAAGTTCAGTTGGGTAGATTTGGCTCACTAAAGACTCATATTGTGTTCACATTGGCTCAATTACAGACCATTTCACTCATGTAGCGTTCACATTAGCTCCTTTACAAGGCCTCTTGCTCTACAACCCTGTTCACACTAGCTTATGTGTTATTTGGGCTAATTCTTTAGTCCCACATTGTGGAATTTGCCAAGTAGCCTTTGTCATATCAGCTATAAATACACTTTATCTCATCCATTGTAAAACACACTTAGTTTTATTCTGTAATTCTTTTCTTGGAATAAAACTCTTCTCCCTTTTCTCTCAGTTGTTATTTTATTTTATTTATGTTTATGTTATTTAGTTTCTGTTTTTCTTCTTCTTTAGCTATGTCTATCTAATCCCCTTTGATTAGGGGGTGATGACGCTAATAGGTATGATTCAACATGAATCACATAGCCAATAGATGAAGACTTTATACATGTAGATCTGGATCTGAATCAAGGGTTAGATCTGAACCTTCATATCCTATGTCGTTTAAGAGCTATGCTCCATCATAGGGTATATTCGTGTTCGATCTAACAATTATCAGATTTAGATCTAATATTAGATTTTTAGAAATTAATTTGTGAATCTGTCCTGATAGTCTATGGTTGTTTAAGAGCTCAGCTCCTGCATAGGCTATGCTTGTCGTTATTTACTTATTTGTTTCTAAGAATCTATTTATCGTTGATTCGTGTTTGTGACAGAAACATGAATTAGATCTATACTTATTTGTTGGCTATTGATGAGTGTGAATCTAATCTATGTCATTATCCCCTAATTGCTTTCTCTTATTAGATAAATCTCTCTTTTATATTTAATTGCTGTTATTTTCTGTGTTTTCAATCAATCAAAATTCTGGAATAACTTGATTGGATTTATTAATTAAAATATTTTTGGTCCCAGAGTTCGACACCCTCTACAACAATCCTTGTTGTTTAGGAAAACCGAACGGATTTTACAGTTGTTTACAATTGTATAATTTGTTCGCAAACAACTATTTTGAGTTATATTCATATTGTACTTTGATTCGTGACTGAGGTATGGTTTTCAATAGATATGAGGTTTACAACTGAAATAATTTGTGGTTTTTAAATTCCATGTTTTAATGGTAAAAATACTTTTGATGTATTCACATTTTTATATTTTGTAAATCTTAGTCTGCGTGACATACATCTTTATACCTATAATGCTTCACATTTCTTAACATGACCCTAATTTGGAAAATGTTAAGGGTGCAGGGTGTTTCATTTAGTATCAAAGCCTAAGGTTATAGGATTCTTGAAATTTTGTTTTTAAAAGAAATATTTTTCAATAGAAAGTAGATTTTCAAAACAAAAGAAATTTTTGGAAATAAAAGTTTATCCCTCAAGTCAAATACAACATTCCTATGATTCCTTTGAAATCTTAAATCTCTAACTTTTCTCTTGCACAATATGTCTAAGGCCATAATTCTTCCTGAGGGTGTCTCAATTCCCAGTTGGTTTCGTAGATATCTTGAGGCTATAGCACCAGTCGAAGAGCAAGAGTATGCGCAAGATCTAGCACCCGCTGTTGTGGTTCCTCCTAACTCACCACTAGATGTTGACTTATTTGATCTTTGTAAAGAATTCTCAAATCTTGGCAGTAGGTCTTTCACGTGCATGGATACATTTCTAAAGGATCGTATTGGTGGGATATAGTTAAGGCGAATGATAGAGATATTGATTGGGCCAAATTCAAAGACCGATTTGAGTGAAGATTCCTGTCACATGCTGAGGAAGGGATGCAGCTAGAGTGATTTCTTGGATTGAAGCAAGGGGACCTTACTATTAAGAAATATATCTATCACTTTGAGAAGTTGAGGTTTGGAATGGATCTGATCAATACAGCTAATAAAAAGTGTGACACCCCACGTTCGTTAATGTCACCCAGTAAGGGAATGCATTAAGTTCTGTGAAGCGTTATAGGTAAACAAACACAGAATATTACAAGATAGATATAAAATAACAGCGGAAATAAAAACTTTATTTATCATAAAATACCATGGTCCAAAAACATCACATGTCTGAAATACAAAAGCCCATTACAACATAAAAGCTACTGTCTTGTACTTCAAAATTATCAGAGTACATAAAAGAAATAAAATTCCCCAAACAAAATATAGCATAGCAACAAGGATAGGAGCTTGAGCCATAGGTCTAGCAGCTCCAGCAAGAGTAAGCAGAATCACGGTCAAGCCTGAATATTCCCGCCCTGAGAACCTTGGGGGGGGGAGAGGGGGGATGGAAGAAAGAAGAGGGAACAAAAAGGGTCAGACATAAGGTGTGGCGAGTCCAGTTACTGACATATAAAGTGGATAAGAGAGAAATAACTACATAAAGGTAGATATGACAGGGTAAACAAGATAGGGTGTATACGCTTCTAATAATTACTTTGCATTGCTACTAGTATATCCAAAATGAGATGATCCCTTCCACTATAAGGTGGTAGACTTAGGCATACATCCAAATGTACCCTAACTTACTACCCTAATCAATCGGCTCCCTAATCCGCATAGATACTCTGTGTCGACCTCATAGTAGGATGTATCATGTCCTAAAGTGGCAACCCTCCACTGATATGTACAACCCCATATCTACAGGTGTCAGGTCATCTTATCCCCCTCTGTCCGGCCCATGCACGCACAAGGCCTGGTCGATTTGTGTTGACCACACCGAACTCCATGTTTAGATCTCTTACAATCAGTTCAGTAAGCGTGCCCCTTCTCCGACCTAGTTCAGAGTATTCTATTCGATGCCTACTCGGGTTACTGACTGAAACGGGTCCCACACAATATGATACAAGCTCTTCCCCTTGTCTTGTATCCCCCACTAGATTTTCCATAGGTTGTATTTACCACAAAAGGTGTCTTTAATTATATAACCCCAATCTTTCTACCGGTTATGCCTACTATAGGTGTCTTTAATACATAACCCCCAATCGGTTAAGTCTCGTGGGCCATTACCCACCCAACTCAGATATACCAACTTAACCCTTCTATTGTTTTTACTTAACCCCATTTATATTCACACAATCCCTATGGATTTAACTAGGTTAAGTATTCCAATTTGTTACTATATCCATTTATGGTTTATAATGGGCTAAACCTCCCACATTAGGCCTACAACTTGTGGAGGCTCGATATGCCCGTCGGGTCCGGACAGACTTATTCCACAAGTTGGGCCTAACCTCGTGTCTTAACCCGTCTCGTATTTGCGCACCTAGACCACTCACATAAGGTTCAACATTAGTGGTTGCTGGATATGCCGGTCGGGTCCGGGCAGACTTCCACCACTAATGCAACCTAACCTCGTGTCATAAGTGTAATTAAAATTTCTAGTTGTAATCCTAGGCATATTAATTTTTAACCAACTAATTAAGCCCATGTCTTTATAGTTGTTCATGCCCATTAACCCAATTATGTTCATAGTGAATAATATGTCCAAATTCATATGCAAATTCTTGTATTTTCCGCTGTTCCCTAACTAACTTATTCGCATAATTTTGGCGCATGCCCCAGGCTAGAAAGTAGCTTATTCATGATCAACAAAAGGGGAAGGGGATGGGAATATGACAAAAATGATTGTTCTAACATATATGGCATAATCATATACTAACATGGTGATAAGGTGAACATATAAGCATAGATCCAATGAAATGGTGGCAGTTAACTAGTTTTAACATAGCAAGGATGTTAAGATAAGCATGACAAGATCTAAATGTTAATTTAGATGTCCAACAGGTTCAGATCTAATATGATAAGCACAAGTGGATCTAAATAATAAGCTAGATCTGATTAATAATTTAGATGTCCACATAATTCAGATCTAATAGTTGAAAGTAGATCTGACACAAATAAGGTTTAAGATCCACATCATAGGATGTTACAGAAGTTACAATAGATCCGACTAGATAGAGATTTAGATCCAAGCTATAACCAATTCAGAATGTCATATGTTCACAATTTACAATGGATCTAGTATAATTTGTCACAAGAATAAATCCAAACTATAGTCATATCAAGCTTACTTTTAAATATATAAATCTAAAAGCAACTAAGAACTCACGGTGTTTGGATTAGAAAATAGAACTAGAAAATAAGCTTGCTGAGATGCGGATCTACACTTGAATCTCTAATTGTTTAGCCTTATTTGATTGTTGTAGAAGATAATTCGGTTCAGTTCAATCACCGGTAGAGTTTAGCCCCCATGCATTCTCAATGAAGAAAACAAGAGAAATGGACCTCTATATATAGCTGCTAGCCTCCAAAAAATCGAATGCCACCTCAGCCCTGGGGGGTCGACCCCGGGGTCCCCCCCGGGTTCGACCCCCCCTTATGGGGTCGACGCCCCTGCTTTGGGGTCGACGCCCCTGGGACGGGAACTTTTCCACCAACGGATTTTTTGAATTTTGAACTGAAATCTGATTTTCTGGACCCTATATACATATATAACACAATCTTGCGCGTATACAAACTTCAAACCTTCATAACTTCTTCATACAGTGTCCGTTTTACGCAAACCAAATGAGTATCTTGACCAGAATTTTGAGATGGGCATAATGTGCAGTCCGTTTCCCTTAATTCTGAATATTAAATTAATTATTATTTAATTTATCTTCTTGTAATGTTGTTAAAATTACGAGGTGTTACATTCCCCCTACTTAAAGGATTTCGTCCCGAAATCTCTAAGTTGAGAGAAATGTAGATCCTACCATCCATCACCCATCTACTCATCCATCAATCACAAGCATCCATTGTCCTTGAAGACTTCTAATGCTTATATGAACATATGCAAAGGTGTGTGTACATGTCCCAATACTAATGCAAAGATTAGGCGGTTTACTGATTCAGTCGACCTCCTCAATGCAATGTATGTTAGTGCCATGAATCCAATATGTATGAAAATAATCTTATTATAATATGTAAGTTCAAAATTTTTGCACATTCATTTGTCCAAATGCAACATCCATTTGATAATACATCCATTTCCATCCATTAAAGAAAAGAAAAAAAATGCACATACATCCATATGCAGTATGAGAGTGGTTGAGCCGGTCTAGTGCCTAATGTGTGTGTGTATGCATCCACAGGCAACCAATAGCAAATACTTGCATCCATCAAACATAACATGTCTCAAACACATGTTTACATCCATAAGATTTCTATCTAAAGATCGAGAATACTATTGATAGGACATACTCAATTGATAGAAGCAAGCATAGATAAAACTTTGGAAAAGGAGTGAAGAACATATCCTCGAAAAGGAAAGGGTACGAAGCACGAATCTTGTCTTCGGTCTCCTAAGTCGCATCCTCTGGGTTATCTCCCCATTGGACCTTTATCAGCTTTATTTCTTTATTGCGTAACTTCTTAACTTCTGATCCAAGAATACGAGTAGGGACTCGTCTGACTATCGCCTCCCGTTCCACTTCTACCTTCTCTAATATACTTGGCTCAACAACTTCCAAGGTGTCATGCAAGTAATTCTGCAAATGAGAAACGTGGAAAACATCATGAACGACATATAGAGTTTCTGGGAGCTTCACTCTATAGGCCATTTGGCCGATTCTTTCGATTATGGGAATGGTCCCACAAATCTGGGTGCCAACTTCCCTACAGATCCGAAGTGAACCACATTCCTCAGAGGTGGTACTTTAATGAAAACTAAGTATCCTACTTCAAATTTGATGTCAATCCTGCTCTTGTCTGCATATGATTTCTGCCTATCTTGAGCTGCCTTCATCCGCCGTCGAATAAGGTCAATCTTCTCAGATGTTTCTCTAACCATATCAGGTCCAAGCAATAATCTTTCTGTAGATTCCCACCAACAAGTTGGTGATCTACAGAATTGTTCGTACAATGCTTTGAAGGGTGCCATGTCGATGCTGGCTTTATAACTGTTTTTATAGGCAAAATCTACTAAAGGAAGGTGCTCTTCCCAAGTCCCTTCGAAGTCTAGGATACACAGCCTTAAAAGATCCTCTAGAATTCTGTTCACCCTCTACGTCTGTCCATTGGTCTGAGGATGATGAGCGGTGCTCAAACACAACTGTGTACCTAATGCTTCCTACAAGCTCCTCCAAAATTCACTGGTAAAGATGGTGTTATGATTGCTTACGATGCTGGAAGGTACTCCATGAAGACGGATTATTTCACGAACATAAATTGCTGCCAACCATGATGTCGTCTTCTTACTCTTAACTGGAATGAAATGAGCGCTTTTAGTCAGTCTGTCCACTACTACCCAAATACTGGTGTTGCCTTTCTTTGATCTAGGAAAAGCATTTATGAAGTCCATGAAGACACTCTACCATTTCCACTGTGGAACCTCCAAAGGATGAAGTAAACCACCGGGCTTATTTTGTTCAGCTTTAACTTGCTGGCAGACTAAACATTGAGAAACAAACTCTGCCACATCTTTCTTTGTCCCAGCCCAAAAGAAACACTCTTCATGTCTCTATACATCTTATCACCGCCCGGATGAATAGTCATCTTAAAATGGTGGGCTTCTTCTAGGATTTCCTTTATCAAGCTTCCCTTTTGAGGAACACAAAGCCTTCCATCTCGTCGCAACCACCCTTTTTCATCTATGGAATATCTGCTGAGGTGACTAGAAGTCTCCCCTTTTCTGAGCTTATCCATAATGTCTAAAATCCGTGGGTCACCTTGCTGCGAGCTCCTATCTGATCCATAAGAGTTGGTCGTATCTCTAGCGATGCAAATGATTCAGGAAAAATCTCGATGGAGGGTCTAAAGTCAAAAGTTGATATGAACTCGAAGCTCTTCCTCTCCACTAATAGAGGACTTAGGGCCATCTTATGCCTACTTAGTGTGTCGGCCACCACATTACTCTTGCCGGGGGTATAAGCGATTTCAAAATCATAAGAAGCTAGGAACTTCATCCATCATTGTTGCCTTAAATTTAGATCATTCTATGAGAACAAGTACTTGAGAGACTTATGATTGACGTATAACTCGAACTTCTCTCCAAGTAAGTAATGACGCCGCGTGTTTAGCGCGAATACGATGGCGGATAACTCTAAATCATGAGTGGGGTAGTTCTTCTCATGAACTCTCAACGGTCTACTGCCATAACACACTGCTTTTCCTTCTTGCATCAGAACCTCACCAAGCCCTATACCGCATGAATCAGTGTAAACCGTAAACACTTTGCCCTCATCGGGTAAGGTCAAGACTGGGGCTGTTGTCAGAGCCCTCTTCAAACATTGGAAAGCAAAATTACAATCTATATCACATGGAAATGCCAAGTTCTTCTTCATCAGCCTGGTGAGAGAGGTTGATACCTTTACGAAGTCCTTAATGAACTTCCTATAATAGCTTGCCATTCCAAGAAAGCTTCTCACCTCCGTTGCATTTTTCGGAATTTGCCAATGTTGCACTGCAACTACCTTTGCGGGATCTACAGTTGTCCCTTCTTTGGAGACCACGTGACCTAAGAACCTCACCCCTTTTCTCAAAAAATGGAATTTGGAGAACTTTGCCTTAAGCTAATGTGCACGGAGAGTTTTCAAAACTTCTCTTGAATGTTGGGCATGCTCTTCTTCGCTTTTGAGAAGATCAGGATGACATCAAAAAAAAGTACGACAAATTTATTTAGAAACTCCTGGAACAACCTACTCATTAGATCGACAAAATAGGCGGGTGCATTCGTCAACCCAAAAGGCATAACTAGCCATTCAAAGAAACCATCTGGAGTCCTAAAAGCAGTTTTGTCTATACTGTCCTCAGCCACCCTCAACTGATGAAACCCCGTGGCCAAGTCTAACTGAGAGAATACCGAGGCACCAACAATTTGGTCAAATAAGTCGTCTATCCTCGGAAGTGGGTGCTTACTCTTCTTTGTGAGATTGTTCAACTCTCTGTAGTCCACACGCAAACGAAGCAAACCATCCGCCTTAGTTGTGAATACAACTGGAGCACCCCATTCAGATATGCTTCATCTGATAAATCCTTTCTCAAGTAGCTCCCCTACTTACTTACTCAACTCCCTCCTTTCCCTTGGAGCCATATGGCGCACTGGTAATGCAACTGGCTTTGCATTGTCCACCAGATATATACGAAAATGGATCTCGTGCCTCGGAGGTAAGCCCTGAACCTACTCAAAAACATTAGAATAATCTCGGACTACTGGAACAGATTGCAAATCATCTATGGACGCATCAAGAGACTCTAGGAATCTAAGCATAACAGACCCTTGTGGGTCACAAGAAATCTCGAGGGTCCTCCCATGACAAGTCAGAAGTCTAACGACCCTCCTTTCATAATCTAGAATGGCACCATACGTGGTTAGCCAATCCATCCCTAGAATCAACCCATAGCCCATGAACCCGAGCACATATGCGTCACATTCAAATTTGATGTGACCTAACACAAATATTCTCAAACCCCGACAAATCATAGATAAATGAGCCAAACCACCAATGGGGTTTGAGACAACTATGTGATCCACTACCATACTTTCCCTCTAGAAGTTCCTGCCCTCTGATCTTGTCCTGTTTCTTTGGGCACTCCTTAGCGAAGTGTCCGACCTCTCCACAGTTGAAGCAAGAATTTTTCCTTCTTTTGTAATCTTCACCAAGTGACCTTCTCGTCCACAACTATGAGACTTTCTCTTATCCTTTGCCTTGTCATTCTTTCCACCTGTCTTTTGTTGATGTTGTTGTTGTCCTTTCTTGGGACATATCTTCTTGGTTGTTTCCTCAGCTTTGACCTCTTTCTTTTCTCGCTTCTCTTCCTCATGCATCAAGGCCATATCAACAAGCATTTCAAAGGTTGGAATATGGGACATAGCTATCCCATGAAGGGGTTCATTCAGCCCTTTAGCAAAACGCAAAGCTTTCTTATGCGGAGTATTCACCAATTCCAGTCCAAATCTTGCCAGCTGGTTGAATTTGTTCACATACTCTTTAACAGTCAAGTTTCCTTATTTGAGTGCTAAGAACCTCTCCATCTGCATGGTTTTCTCAGCTTGCGAAATAAATTTCATTTCAAACCTCTGTCTAAAGGCATCCCAAGTTTCCACTGGACGGCCTGCGTTGGTTCCCTTCCACCAAAACGAAGCTTCATCCTTTAATAGCCAAGCAGCTAAGTGAATCTTCCTTCGATCCTCTACTTCAAAGATTTCAAACAAGTCCTCGGTCTCCTTGAGCCAGTTCCTTGCCTCTACAACTGTTTTGGTTCCATGGAATGGCTTCCCTCCCATAGCAGGGAAGTCCCTGTAGATCTTAGATAAGTTGTCTGCACGTGGAGGAGGAAGAGGAACAATGGGTGCAATTGGGGGAGGAATGTTTCCTTGGTCTTCAATAGGCGCCGTGGCCTCCAGATACCTACGGAACCAGCCTGGTATCATAACGCCCTCTGGAATGTTGGGTCCCCAGAACATGTTGAAAAGAAAAGGAAAGAGATTCAGACAAAGGATCGAAAGATGTTACTTATGGCTTTTTGGGGAATGTTCTTCAAAACAGACTTTTCCTTTTGAAAATGTTTTCTTTTAAAACCTTTTTAAAAATAACTTTCAAAAACTTTTATCTAATCTGGTAACCTTCAGCTCTGATACCAAGTGTGACATCCCACGTCCGTTAATGTCACCCACTAAGGGAATGCATTAAGTTCTGTGAAGCGTTATAGGTAAAGAGACACAGAATATTAAAGATAGATATAAAATACTAGTGGAAATAAAAACTTTATTTATCATAAAATACTGTGGTCCAAAAACATCACATGTCTAAAATACAAAAGCCCATTACAACATTAAAGCTACTGTCTTGTACTTTAAAATTATCAAAGTACATAAAAGAAATAAAATTCCCTAAAAAAATATAGCCATAGAAACAAGGATAAGAGCTTGATCCCTACGTCTAGCAGCTCAAGCAAGAGTAAGCAGAATCACGGTCAAGCCTAAATATTCCCGCCATGAGAACCTTGGGGGGGGGGGAACGGAAGAAAGAAGTGGAAACAAAAAGGGTCAAACATAATGTAACACCCTGAATTTTTGAATAATCAAATCAAATAAATTAAAGAATAATTAATCTCAGATGTGAGAATTAAGGGAAACGGGTTGCACCATTGTGTTCGTCTCGGAATTCTGGTTGAGATAGTGTCCGAGTTTGCGTAAATTGGACTCCGTATGAAAAAGATATCTTTAAATTAAATATTGCAGCAAAACATGAAAAAAAGAGAATGAGAAAAGAATAAATGTTTAGCATTGTTCTAAGGTTTGTAAGCAAAAGACTTAGTAACTCATTTGGTTGGAACACGTGACTTGCATACAAGGGGTATAGAGTTCGATCCCTACCAGCGCCATATTTTTGAATAATCAAATCAACTAAATTAAAGAATAATTAATCTCAGATGTGAGAATTAACGGAAACGGGTTGCGCCATTGTGTTCGTCTCGGAATTCTGGTTGAGATAGAGTCCGAGTTTGCGTAAATTGGATTCTGTATGAAAAAGATATCTTTAAATTAAATATTGCAGCAAAACATGAAAAAAAAGAATGAGAAAAGAATAAATGTTTAAAATTGTTCCAAGGTTTGTAAGCAAAAGACTTAGTAGCTCATTTGGTTGAAACACGTGACTTGCATACAAGGGGTACTGAGTTCGATCCCCGCCAGTGCCATATTTTTGTTTTAGGGGAATGACTTAAAATGGCTTAGTGTGAACACAGTTCAAAAAGTGGTTTAGTTTGAAAATGGGTATTTTGGAAGATAGATAAAAAGAAAAAAAAATATAACACACACACACACACACACACACACATATATATATATATATATATATATATATATATATATATATATATATATATATATATATGACGTGTACGCATCATGTGGCGTACGTGGCGCATTTTTGGTTGTCAATGATTGTTTTTTTATGTGGCCTTCTTTGATTGGCTTTTATGACAAATTAAAGGTAAGAAAGATTTATGCATGTATAAATGGATATTTGTATATGGGTAATTAATGTATATAGTAAAAGGGAGAATATGTAATTAACAATAATAGATTTATAATTTACATATAAATATGAAGGATAAACATGAAAATTACATGGCATAGATTGGTTCATGAAATGGTATATTTAGTATACCATAAATTGTAAGCATAATTAAAAATATAGTTATGGCATAATTAAATTGAGAATAATTTACATATGGAATTTGTCATAAATAAGAAATATGTAAATTATAAGAAAAAAAATGAACATTTAATACACTGTGCTGAGTCATTAGGGCTGAGGTGTCACCCTATTTTGTTTGGATGGTTTAGGTTGCTTCTGGGTTGATCGGATGGCCTAAATTAATCCGAAACTCTATAAAAACACCTCTAGACTCAAACCCTAAAATCAAAACAAAATTAGATTCATGGCCTCCATGCCGTCACCTAGCAACTCAGCATAGCCGCCACCAATTAGAGAGTAAGAAAGCTAGTCTAAATCAATCCTTTTCAACTTTAACAACGAATCTTCTTCAAGGGAAAGCTATTACAACTTCAGAACTCAGAATTCAGAATTCAAGACCTTCTCTGAATTGTGAGTTCGATAATTTTAATAAAATAATTAGCAAATTAATTGGATTGAGTTATGATGTGGACTATTTGGATATGATGTGAATTATTGACCGCATGTTATTATTCATGTAGTTAAATTGTGATGTTTATGTTGTAAATTCTATGATGCTATCTTGTAAAGTTGTGATCATCTATGTTGTAATTTTATGATTGGCTTATGTATAATCGAATCACCATGTTGTTCATATGCTAGTTTGGGTATGTTGATTCATATGATAAATCATAAGTATGTATGCAAGTTTAGATTTTTATTAAAACATGAATCATATGCAAGTTGGGGAAAATTATATGTATAACCTTATATGCTTCATGACATCTATTTTAGATCTAAAGTTAGGCTATGACATGTGTGAGTTATATGCTAAATTCTACATGCTAGTTTACATGTTTAGATGTAAGTTTACACCAAAGTTATGTTGCATAAATCACATATACAAGTTTACACCAATATATGAGTTTGGAATATGAATCATGTTATGCAAGTTTGTGGTTATTGCCTATGCAAATTTACACCTTTAGATGTAGATCTATGACATACATGATTTATGCAAGTTACCTAAACAAGTTTATGCCTTTAGATTTGGATCTATGACATATTTAGTTTTATGCAAGTTGTAACTTTGGCCTATGCAAGTTTTAGATGTAGAACATCCTTCATACATGCAAGTTCACCTCTTATGTTTAGATCTAGTTTTAATTATATGAATGTTGTGATGTTTTCTCTTTATTCCATGAGTTAGACTGTTCGAGTCTAACATATATTTTACGTTAAACGAATAAACATACAACGTGGGGTAAAAGGGGATAATATTAAAAGATTTAATTGGCATAGATGCCTTAAAAGGCATAAAATAAATTTGTGAAGAAAATTGGTATGATTTTACATACCATAAATAGATGGACATAATTGAGTCAATTATGGCCATAGTTAAATTTGGAATTAATTGATAATTTGAATAGGGAAAGTAATTCAAATTGGGAAATGATTAATTAGGAGTAATTAATCGTCTAAGACACGAGGTTAGGCTCTTTTGTAGTGTAAGACTGCCCGGACCTGCCCGACAAATCCAGCTGCCACATAGGGGTGAGCGTTTGGTTGGTTTGGTTTATCCGATGATAAATGTGTCAAACCAAACTAAAACCAATAAAAATGAAAACCAAACCAATCTAACCAAATTAAGTTTGGTTGGTTCGGTTGGTTATCGGATTAAACCGAACTAAAAATGATTTACACTTCGTATTTGAAATATTCATTATAATTTGAAATAAATTATAAATATATGATTACAGTATTATTATTTCTTATTTTTATGTTTTTTAATATTAATTTTGACACATAGGTGATGATTAATATATACTTAAATAACTAAATTAACTTAAAATATTTATTATAATACCGATAATTTTGAAAATATAGTGAGAATTCGGTTAATTTGGTTAAAGCGATAACCAAACTTAATATTTTTTCAGGCCGATTACAAACAGATTTAATTTTAAAACCGAACCAAAACGACCAAATTAATTTGGTTTGGTTGGTTTATTTGGTTTAATCGAATAATGCTCACCCCCATTGCCATAATTGCCAGTCTAATGTGGGAGGTCTTAGGCATAAATTAAATACGTAACAATTGTAAAGACACGAGGTTAGGCTCTTTTGTGGTGTAAGACTGCCCGGACCCGCCCGACAAATCCAGCTGCCACAAATGCCAGTCTAATGTGAGTGGTCTTTATGAGTTTACGGTCTTAATGAATTAAGAAACACTTAACCAGATAAACATGTAGTGGGACATGGGGGGTTAAGTGGGTGCCTTGGGTGGCATGTGGAATCTAATGGGTACCTTGGGTGGCATTTGAAATACGATTAGAAATACTTAACCAAAATTGAAACATGTAAGTGAACATGAATAAGAAGTGGGTTAAGTGGGATGTACTAGAGGGGACCAAGCTTAGGTGGATAGCTTGTGTCAAGTAATGGGGGCCCGTTTCAACCAGTAGCCCATACGTATCTTTGTGGGCTCGACCCAAGTCGAGGACGGGACACGCATACTGGGCTTGACTGTAAGAGGCCAAACCGGGTTAGCGGTGGCAACGCAAGTATGACGGGTTCATATGCATGTGTGGACCCGGGCTTGTAAGTAAGACGTTGTTGGATCGTGTAGGTATAAGCCGTGCATTATTTGTGGTATCGGGTAGCCACTTTGGGGAGTGATACACCCCACTGTGGGACCAGCACGGGTATCTACGAGTTAGGGAGCCGATCGCTTGGGGGTAGCGGGTATACCTAGTGGAGATAGGGGCAGGTGGCACCTATGAAGGCAACTAGGGGTGCACGAAACTACCAATATCATTATTAAGTTCTATAGGCGGGATCAACCTTAGGGTGACTAGTGGTGGTGCAGTATACTAGTGGTGGTGCAGTATAGCAATTATCTCATAGTGTTGGTGTGGTTTAGTAATTATCTTACAGTGGGTTAGGTGCGCTTTAACGATATCGTTGTTCATCCTGTTTCCTTGTTTACTCTGCCATACTCAATGGTTCATGGTCATTTCCTGATTTTCCAACTTATGCCTTAGCCTAGTTACTTTGGTGATTATATTGTTAAAGTTATCGCACTCGCCAGACTTTATGTCTGACCCCCTTTGTTTCCTCCTCTTTTCTTCTCCCCCCCCAAGATGCTCAGGTTGGAACTAGCATCAGTGGAGCTTGATTTTGGACAGCTATGCTTCTTTCTTTTAGAAGATTGCTTGGATCGCTGAAGTAAAGTTCAGCCTCTCTTTTATTTATGGCTATTTTGTATTAGGGATTATGTCTTTCAATTTATGTACTTTGATTTAGTCAAGATGGATATTATGTACTTTGCTCTGGCTTTGATGATGTAATCAAACATATGTATTTTCCGCTGCAATGAAATAAAGTTTTTAATTTGAAGTACTGTTTATATATGTCTTGTTGTTAAGTTTCTGTTCTATACTCATTTAAAACGCTCCATAGAAGTTAATGCATTCCCTTTGTGAGTGACATTAATGGACATGGGGTGTTACACGTGGTATCAGAGCTGAAGGGTACCAAAACAGATATGAATTTTGAAAATTTGTTTTTCAAAAACAATTTTGTAAAGAAGTACCTTCAAAAGTATGTTTTAAGAAAAGTATTTTCAAGAGAAAAGCTTATTTTAGAAAGCATAACCCCAAGGGCCATATATCTTTCCTTCGGTTCTTTTGTATTGAATCTTTCCTTTTTCGTTTCAGCATGTCTGAAGCATCTGAGATACCAGAGGGTGTTCATGTACCCGGTTGGTTTCGTCAATATCTCGAGGCTAGGGCCGCCACCGCAGGTCCAGCAAATGCTCCTTCTCCTCCTCCTCGTGTCGATACTTTTGCTAAGATATGTAAGGACTTTCAGGCAATGGGTGGAAAACCTTTTCACGGAATGGTAACATTTGTTGAAGCTTGAAACTGGCTAAAGGTGGTGGAAGAATTATTTGGAATCTTTGAAGTGGATGATGGAAGAAAGGTTCAGTTAGCTGCTTGGCTAATGAAGGATGAGGCCTCGTTTTGGTAGGAGGTCACCAATGGAGGATGCCTAGTCGATACATGGCCAGATTTTAGGCAGAGGTTTGAGGCGAAGTTTCTCTCATGGGCTGAAGAGAATCTATACATGGAAAGGTATCTAGCATTAAAGCAAGGGATTCTATCAATGAAAGAGTAGTCAACAAATTCAATCAGTTGGCAAGATTTGGCTTGGACTTGGTAAATACACCAGAAAAGAAGGCACTGAGATTTGTTAAGGGTTTGAACGAGCCACTTCATGGGTTAGCTATGACCCACATTCCTATGGGGGCTACCTTCGAGAAATTGGTTGACATGGCGTTAATGCATGAAGAGGAAGCCAAAAGTGAGAAAAAAGAAGAAAAGCTCGAAGGATCACAGAATAAGAAAACGGGTCCCAAGAAGGAAACACAAAAGAAGGATGAGAAGTCTGAAGATAAGAAGGAGAAGAAGTGCTTTACTTGTGGAAGCTCGACCCATCTGAACAAGGATTGCAGGAAGAGGAAGGGCACTTGCTTCAACTGTGGCGAAGCGGGACATCCGATTAAGGACGGCCCAAGGAAAGGGCAGAGGGCAGGACCTACTTATGGAGGACAGGCGAATACCCTCGAGGCTGGTGGATAGGATAGAAATAAGAAATATTTCTGTAGATGGTTTAATTTCCTTATCTGATTATTGAGTTAAAATTCTTTCTGATTCTGGCATTTTGATTCTGTAATAGATACTCTGCACTTTAATACTAGTCTTGTTTCTGATCCCGCTGTAGACTCAAACCCATGAGGGTTATGACCCATCTGTTTGTGATAAGTTGGGGTTTGAGGGTATCTGTGTTGGGCGTTAAGTTGACTATAACGCGTACATTCTGGGTTTTTTTTTCATGCTTGGTTTCATAAGAATCATTTGATAATCTGATCTGTACCAGTAGTCTGTAAGTATCTGAATATTTCTGATAAGGTTAAGGGTTTTTACTCAAAGCGGGAAGTAGATTTCCAGTTGGGCATTTGTTTAATGAAAGTGATTCTCTGAGTATCAATCTGATGTTGATTTCGGTCTTCGGGGTTAATACTTAGGGGGTTATTCTCTTAAACCGATGTCTAATAGGAACAAAGCTTTTGTTTTAATCGTACTTGCCTCTGTCACTCAGTTGTATCATATCGATCGAGTCTTCGACCTTTAGGTAGAAACTATGGTTGAAACATGTGTTTGATACATGTTATGTATGATGGATGCATGTGGATGCAATTGCTTGCTAGTGGTTGCTCGTGGATGCATATACACACACACTTTAGGCACTAGATCGACTCGGTTACTTCATATTGCATATTGCATATAAATGCGTGTACATATTTAAGTAATGGATGTATAATGGTTGTACTATCATATGGATGTTGCATTTTTGTGAATGGTTGTGCATGCATGTAGAGATAATATGTATCGATAGGATTCTTTCGCATACATAATGGACGCATGGCACTATCATGGTTTGCATTAAGGAGGTCAACTGAATCAGTAGACCGCCTGATTTTGCATTAGATAAGGGACATATACACACGCTTCTTGCATATGTTCATACAGCATTAGAAAATTTTAAGGACAATGGATGCATGTGTTTGATGGTTGAGTAAATGGTTGTTTGGATGGTAGGATACGTTGTTCTTGACTTAGAGATTTCGAGGATGAAATCCTTTAAGTAGGGGAGAATGTAACACCCTGAATTTTTGAATAATCGAATCAACTAAATTAAAGAATAATTAATCTCAGATGTGAGAATTAAGGGAAATGGGTTGCACCATTGTGTTTGTCTCGGAATTCTGGTTGAGATAGAGTCCGAGTTTGCGTAAATTGGATTCCGTATGAAAAAGATATCTTTAAATTAAATATTGCAGCAAGACATGAAAGAAAAGAATGAGAAAAGAATAAATGTTTAGCATTGTTCTAAGGTTTGTAAGAAAAAGACTTAGTAGCTCATTTGGTTGGAACACGTGACTTGCATACAAGGGGTACAGAGTTCGATCCCCGACAGCGCCATATTTTTGTTTTAGGGGGATGGCTTAAAATGGCTTAGTGTGAACACAGTTCAAAAAGTGGTTTAGTGTGAAAATGGGTAATTGGGAAGATAGATAAAAAGAAAAAAAAAATATAGAATACACACACATACACACACACATACATACATACACACACACACACACACACACATATATATATATATATATGACGTGTGCGCATCATGTGGCGTACATGGCGCATTTTTGGTTGTCAATGATTGTTTTTTTATGTGGCCTACTGAAGCGACCCGAACTTCCCCGGTCTCCGAAGAGATGAGAAAGCACGAATTACTTTGAGAACAACACACAAAAGGACGCAGACGGAAGAACATTTCATTGTTATTACAACAATTCCATCAGATACAAGAATATACAGAGTATAAATGAATAAATTACATTCGATAAATATCAGAGATTACAATAAATTACATAGCAGCGGAAAATAATACAAAATCACAACTAGAAGTGATACACGGATACAGAGCTTTCCGAGCATCGTTCCAGCTGTAAACCAGGTTCCTGTGAATATAAATCTGCAAAACCAAAACTACTAGCTGCCCGTGCGGAAAATAGGGGCACCCAGAGTTTAGGTTAAAACAATAAACTCCAGGTCAGTCATGTGACTGGTGTGAGAACTAAAACAGTTATTTAAAACTTTACATTAAAGATAGTAATTCAAGGGACCACGCCGTATAACACGGAACGGGTTTCCTCCCAAGAATACTAGTGCATATAACAAAACAACGCAATGCTTTTTGGAAAAATGAAGCTATTATAAGACCCAGGTCCCATCACACAATGCAACGCAAGCCGGAGGATAGGGTTTTCCCTTATAATAGCCAAACATGCTTGGTACGTTTTAAACAAATCACTTGATACTATAATAGGTGTATAGTGTCAAAACAATTCAAATCATAAATATCAATCATAGGCGGCATGGGTACCATCTATCATGTCGCCATACTAGTTCTACAATTAAAACCGCAATATCACGTATTGGAAATTGGATTCCGTCATGAGCCGAGGCAAGGGGCAAGCTCCTCTCCGCGTTCGAGACACTCTAGCAAATGTCCCAGGACCCCACTATGATCCTTGGATCTTCAGGGCCGGTCCTCTCTTACTTTTGAGGATTAATTATTCCTGAACACACGTTTCCCGGTCCTTACAGACCTATATCCGAGGCGCCTCGCATTCCAACAACCACACAGGTGAAAAGTATATAAATGTCAGGGCTGGTAGGTCACTGACACCACCCTAGCTAGAAAGAAACGTCGTGCTCTCCCTGCAGTCACTATCCCGTTTTTGACTCATACCGAGGTGTGAGGCTCGCGAATTCACGTTATACACAAAGCTATGCCACACAGGCCGTGCTTTGATCATCAACCACAAGACTTTGCTTTTCAACAGAAGCCCTGATCAATTGCCACTTACGCGTGCCACACAGGCAATTCATTCCATGCGACTGATGTCCATCGATATACAACCTCTGAGCTCGTATGTCTCAGAGAAGGGCGTTAAGCAAGAGAATAAATTCTCCGCCGCCAAACAGATGTATATTTAATAGAGATTAATCAACACAGAATAAAATCCAATGTCAGACACACAATCCATTTACAAGTTTGTTCTGGGTCTGAACGAAACCGGAGGCACTTTCCTCGCATATCCATCCATCTCCAAGTACGTCTGGACGATCACCAACTGATTCCCTCATCCTGGGTGTACAGCCCAATCAAGATCATCAGTAATCACCCAAACGATGTGAAGACTTCCGGTCTTCAACCACCGTCTTCATCTTCGACATCTCGTCGAATCGGTTATTCAGAATGGGTATAACCCGGCCTTTCTGGATAACCCACGTATATAATTAACAAATGTTACACAAACACAACGAACGCCTCATTCCAATTCAGAATATTCTTTTATTCACAAAAACACATTCTTAGGGAAATGTTCCCATTAATTTTATCCAAGATAAATTCTTCTAAATTTATCCTATAACCTTCCTTTGGATATCATTTCAAACTAGTCGGGATTAACGAACCACACCGAAGTAATCATTTATTTTATTTCCCAATCCCAACCTATATATCCCAGGGAGAAAACTGGTAATACTCCACATCTAACACCACGGTGTTATCGGTAAAATTAATTACCATTTCACGTTCAAATCTAATTAAAGATTTAACTATCGCTTTGGAGCAAAACTGGTGGTACTCCACTCTCGATCACTTTTCAGATTTGATAATTTAAATTATCAATTCACTTTTCAATCTAATTAAAGATTCATTAAAACTCCACTTAGTTTTAATCTTTTCAAAAATCAATATCCTGCCTTTAACTGGGTTAAAGAACCAATGTCATCAAAAACACGATTCACGACAAACCAAATCACATTTGATATTAAATACAAGGCTCTGAATAGAAAATATATCGGCTTATATTCAATATCAAATTCTGAAACCAACAAATATCGTATTGGAAATAACGATATAAAATATCTTTCAAATCCCCATAACAATATTTGTATAGTCACGAAATCCAACATCGAAATATCCCGAAGATAATTTCGATTCAGCTCCAGTCCAATCCACGTATTGGAAATTATCGATTATTTTCAAAATCACTTTCAAATTCAATTTATTTATTTTAAAAAAATAAATTGATTTCAATTCTAGTTCAAAACTAGTTCATTTCGATAAAAATCTATTTTTATCTTTTCAAATATGGAGTTTTCTAGCCCAAATCTTTCCAATTCACATATTATAATTTTACACAAATTATAGATATTTTTAATAATTTTATCAAGGCCCGTATAGTCGATTTCCAACAACGGCCATCGAACTGCACTTACAGCGACCTTTTTTCGAATTTGATTTGGACATAATTCCAAATCCAACCGTTAGATTTCAAATTTCTAATGTTCATTGGAAAGCTCTTTTCGATACGAACCCAACGGTTCCGGTTTTAGGAGAATCCGACGGTCGGATCTCCCGCAATGTCCGTTTGAAATAAATGGTCGAAATTCACGAACTACCGCGGCGCGGCGCGTTCTATTCAGGCCATTATATTATATATATAATATATATAATATATATATTTCGTCGATTTCCTTTTAAAACGTATTTTATAAATCGTTTTAAATTCGTTTCAAAACAATTTCAACTTTCTTTTCAATTCAAATCAAAATTGAATTCTTCTTTATAAATTCGTTTTAAAATTCATTTCTATTCAATTCAAATTTTAATTCAATTTGAATTCATTTCAATTCACTTTCAATTCAATTTGAATTCGTTTTCAATTCAATTCATTTCGAAATGGTTTTCAATTCAATTCATTTCGAAATCGTTTTCAATTCAATTCATTTCGAAATGGTTTTCAATTCATTTCGAAATGTTCGATTTCGAAATCACTTTTCAATATTCATTTTAAAATGAATAAAATCGATATAAATGTCGTTCACGTCAAAATGGCGCAAAACTAATCAACACGGCTTTATATTTTACACCACTTCTTTATTCTATTCAACAAATGAATATTTATCCCATTCAACACATGAATCTATATTTCTTTCAACACACGACTAATCTCAACACATGAGTCCTGTCAACACCTCACTATTTTTGTTATGTAAAATATTTTATAAAACTATGGTATCTATCGTTTGATTTTAATTAGACTTCTACTGGGAAGTAGTTCTAATTTTAAATATGATAAAGATGTAATTTATTTTATTTAAAATATTTCACTCAACACATGAACATCGTCAACACATGACTATTTTTATATTCAACACATGAATTTTCTTTTATAATATTCATTATTTTCCCGATTGGAATGAGGCCCAATCAATCACCATATAACGTTAATTATATGGATTCCATACAACACATGTATTTAATAGCATTCATAAACAATCAACCATCAACCAAAGTGCACTACGCTGTATAAGCATCAAATATAGATATCTAACGCTTATAACAGCCTGTCAATCAATCGATCGACATATTTAATCAATCAGGATGAGTGAACTTCAAATTTCATCCCAACACCCGTGTGGGGTTTCAAACAATCAAACACAGATTTTATTTGTGCAGTTGGGCGATGTGTAAAATTTATCGACCCAATCAATATCAGTCAAATCAGTGTATATAAACAAATCGGCCGATTTGTTTATAAATATTTTACTTATTCACTTTCACGTTAAAAATTATCTTTTTAACGATAAAATATTCTATTTCAACACATGAATTTCTATTCATTTCATTTATTCAATAAATGATTATTTTTATTTTTCTAACATATTTTAGAAAATTTCGGCGGCATAACGGCACAATACTAGAAACAGGACGAGGCCTAGCCTTATCCCCGGTCTAGTGAAGGCCCACGCCATTCACACATCAATCAAATCAATTTCAATTCACCAAACAATTCAATTCAGCCCAAATCATCTAACTAATTTATGCAACCAAACAAACAAGTCCATGGTTTGTGGACGATTGTGTCGGGTGCTACTAAGCACCGTCTGCATCCTAGTATATAAATATATAACTAGAAAAAGAGAATTTGAGTGAGAAGTTCTCACCGATAGCTATCCACTTCACGACTCTTCTTTTATAGAAAATCTTCTTCGTTATCCCGTCTTCGTCATCTTCGCTGCCCGTAGTCACTATATACATAAAAATCACATTTTTATATTTTGATGTCTTTAAAATAAAAAACACATTTTTATTTGTTCGTTTTCAATTTAAAAATCATATTTTTATAATCACTTCATATATTTAAAAATCGAATTTTTACTACGCTATTCAATATATAAAAATCGAATTTTTACTTCGAAGTTCAATATATAAAAATCACATTTTTACTTTCACGCTATATGGATAAAAATGCTATTTTTACACCGCTACTATATAGATAAAAATTCTATTTTTATAACGCTATTCTCTATATAAAGATTTCGCCTTTTCGAAAATATAGATTTCATCATTATAAAAATCATCACTTTACTTCAACGTATATAAAATAAAAATCAGATTTTTATTTCGCTACATATACAAAGATGATATTTTTATATTCTCTATCCTATAAAGATTATATTTTTAATACTTTAAAAATATAAAAATCATATTTTTAATATTTCTATATAGTAAAGACTATATTTTTAATACTTTAAAAATATAAAATCATATTTTTAATATTTCTATATAGTAAAGACTATATTTTTAATACTTTAAAAATATAAAAATCATATTTTTAATACTCCACTATATAAAAGATTACATTTATATAACTTTACAACATAAATAAAAAAACCCAGTTTTTAATATCATTTTCAAATCAGTTTTATAATCTTTTTAAAATCAGTTTTAAAATCTTTTTTATAATTTTTTTATTTTTAAAATTAGTTTTAAAATCTGTTTTAAAATCGAAATTTGTTTTAAAATCAAAAATAAAAATAAAATAAAGTAAAAAAAACTTACTGTAATGAAGAAAGGGGGGGCTGCGTCGGTCATCAGGGAGGGGAAAGCTCCGTTCGTCAGTGGCTGACTTCAAGGGGAGGGAGCTGCGGTGTGAGGCTCGATGGCGGTGGGGGTTCGTGGCTTGTCGATCGAAGGAGGGGGGGTTGCGCGGCGCTTGTCAGCGCTGGAGGAGGGGCTTCGACGAAGGGGCTGTCGCGAGGGGAGGGGTGCGGACGGAGGAGAAGGGGCTGCTGAAATCGAGACTGGGGGAGGTGGCGGTCCCCTAGGAGGCGGCGTCGCTGGATCGCCTCGCGATTTCTTTTTTTTTTTCCTTTCGAAAATACTGATTTGGGAAGAAAAGCTAAGGGGGGGGGGTTTTATTATAAAAGTTATTTTAATTTATTAATTAATTTATTTTTCAAAAAGTTGACTTTTACATATGACCTCGAAACGAGACCCACCGCCTGTCGTCCATAGCGTATTACCCCAATTCTGAACACAATGGGATATATATCGCAAGCTGATTCGACTGTTTGAATCAGTTTCCGTTTAATTTACATTTAAATCATTATATTGAATTTTAAACGTACATTTCAAATTACCGGGGTCACATAACAACTAGAAAAATTCCAGAAAAATATTTTCTAGCTTCGTATTGACGATACGGTCCTAACAAAACTAGTTTCGTCGAATTCTGAGACCGTTGGAAAAATGGCCAATTTCCAGTCGATTAAAATCAACTGAAATGGTCAAAACACGTTTTCCTTTGCCACGCTCACATATTGATTCAGAAAATTATGAAATTTGAAACCTAGCAATAACTTGACATCACGGACCCAACAAAAGTGGTTTCGTCGAAATCCGAGGTCATTTGCAAAATGTCCATTTTTAAGGGCCTGAATTCCATAGCGACTATTCAGAATTTTCAACTGGACTTATCTTTTGATTCCCGCTACGAAATTTTGGTTCTTCGGATTCGTTAGAAAGATATTCACAATTAGATCCCATTATTTCTGGTTTCACTAAAATCCGGATTGTTTTGCACCCGGTACATTCAATTGAAGTTTGAAATCGAATTATCGAACTACCGCGCCATTTTCAATTCTATTTATAATTATATATAAATATTTATATTCTAACGACGACGTATATAATATATACGTCGAATTCTATTCAAAATAAATTTCTCGTCGATATTATTTAAAATAATTCATTTTAAATGTTCAAAATTCATGAAAATTGCAAAAATAAAAATTTTTAAATTGGCCCAGATTTTCCGGGTTATTACAATCTCCCCCACTTAAAACTTTTCATCCCCGAAAAGGAACAAAGTCGAAAGTGGTTTGATTAATAAGCTCTACATTCGATCTGGCTTTCATTCTCCAACTCTTTAGTTTCTGAGAATTTCCAATTCTTCAAAAATTTGGCTAACACCCTAAATTTTTGAAAAATTTCGCCATAACCTCCCCTGCACCGGGAGCATCGGGGAATTTCAAATAGCTTCCCCGGTCCTTCAGATCTCAAAAAGAAAAAGAAAAAGCCAAGCGGCTAGCCAATAGGCTCACAAAATCATCATCACCCAAACAAAACAGGAAATTATGTAATAAACATGTACCTATTTGTCGGGCAAACAAATTTTATTCTTCGGCTCTAGCCTCCTTGCTATGACCTGTTCAATGTAAGTATATGTATATGCAAGCAAATGCGACCAATTATCAATACAAATCAATATTTGGTTCAATTAGGGATAAATGGTTAAAAATTAGCAAACAAATAAACAAACAACACAAACATCAATCAATTAGTGAATTAGAGTTTCAAATTCATAATTTTGATACATATACAAAAAATCATGCTTTTGATGCCAATTCACAACAATGTGTTCTAACTATATAAGTTTGGTTCTCACACCAGTCTAATGGAAATATATAGAAATCACACCTTCGAAACACAAATATAAATTCTGATGATGATATATCAATCATCAGAACCATCTCTGGGTGTCTAGAATGTGATTCTATATCTACCCAGTATATTAAAACTTCGAATATACGTTCATGACGCGTATACGCGAAATCTATATATACTCGATTGCCCATATTCAAAATAAATAAATATTCAAATACGTATAAAGCGATTTAAATTTCAAAACAAAATTGTTTTCTTTTGAAAAATATACTCTTCACACTCGTTCTAGGACACTACTGATCCTATCTCTAACGAGTCATTCTAATTGGATATTACTAATCCAATATCTGATGAATTCTTTCGTATGGTTCTAATGTGTCTTGTTCTCGAGCTCTGTAAACCAAAGCTCTGATACCAACTGAAGCGACCCGAACTTCCCCGGTCTCCGAAGAGATGAGAAAGCACGAATTACTTTGAGAACAACACACAAAAGGACGCAGACGGAAGAACATTTCATTGTTATTACAACAATTCCATCAGATACAAGAATATACAGAGTATAAATGAATAAATTACATTCGATAAATATCAGAGATTACAATAAATTACATAGCAGCGGAAAATAATACAAAATCACAACTAGAAGTGATACACGGATACAGAGCTTTCCGAGCATCGTTCCAGCTGTAAACCAGGTTCCTGTGAATATAAATCTGCAAAACCAAAACTACTAGCTGCCCGTGCGGAAAATAGGGGCACCCAGAGTTTAGGTTAAAACAATAAACTCCAGGTCAGTCATGTGACTGGTGTGAGAACTAAAACAGTTATTTAAAACTTTACATTAAAGATAGTAATTCAAGGGACCACGCCGTATAACACGGAACGGGTTTCCTCCCAAGAATACTAGTGAATATAACAAAACAACGCAATGCTTTTTGGAAAAATGAAGCTATTATAAGACCCAGGTCCCATCACACAATGCAACGCAAGCCGGAGGATAGGGTTTTCCCTTATAATAGCCAAACATGCTTGGTACGTTTTAAACAAATCACTTGATACTATAATAGGTGTATAGTGTCAAAACAATTCAAATCATAAATATCAATCATAGGCGGCATGGGTACCATCTATCATGTCGCCATACTAGTTCTACAATTAAAACCGCAATATCACGTATTGGAAATTGGATTCCGTCATGAGCCGAGGCAAGGGGCAAGCTCCTCTCCGCGTTCGAGACACTCTAGCAAATGTCCAAGGACCCCACTATGATCCTTGGATCTTCAGGGCCGGTCCTCTCTTACTTTTGAGGATTAATTATTCCTGAACACACGTTTCCCGGTCCTTACAGACCTATATCCGAGGCGCCTCGCATTCCAACAACCACACAGGTGAAAAGTATATAAATGTCAGGGCTGGTAGGTCACTGACACCACCCTAGCTAGAAAGAAACGTCGTGCTCTCCCTGCAGTCACTATCCCGTTTTTGACTCATACCGAGGTGTGAGGCTCGCGAATTCACGTTATACACAAAGCTATGCCACACAGGCCGTGCTTTGATCATCAACCACAAGACTTTTCTTTTCAACAGAAGCCCTGATCAATTGCCACTTACGCGTGCCACACAGGCAATTCATTCCATGCGACTGATTTCCATCGATATACAACCTCTGAGCTCGTATGTCTCAGAGAAGGGCGTTAAGCAAGAGAATAAATTCTCCGCCGCCAAACAGATGTATATTTAATAGAGATCAATCAACACAGAATAAAATCCAATGTCAGACACACAATCCATTTACAAGTTCGTTCTGGGTCTGAACGAAACCGGAGGCACTTTCCTCGCATATCCATCCATCTCCAAGTACGTCTGGACGATCACCAACTGATTCCCTCATCCTGGGTGTACAGCCCAATCAAGATCATCAGTAATCACCCAAACGATGTGAAGACTTCCGGTCTTCAACCACCGTCTTCATCTTCGACATCTCGTCGAATCGGTTATTCAGAATGGGTATAACCCGGCCTTTCTGGATAACCCACGTATATAATTAACAAATGTTACACAAACACAACGAACGCCTTATTCCAATTCAGAATATTCTTTTATTCACAAAAACACATTCTTAGGGAAATGTTCCCATTAATTTTATCCAAGATAAATTCTTCTAAATTTATCCTATAATCTTCCTTTGGATATCATTTCAAACTAGTCGGGATTAACGAACCACACCGAAGTAATCATTTATTTTATTTCCCAATCCCAACCTATATATCCCAGGGAGAAAACTGGTAATACTCCACATCTAACACCACGGTGTTATCGGTAAAATTAATTACCATTTCACGTTCAAATCTAATTAAAGATTTAACTATCGCTTTGGAGCAAAACTGGTGGTACTCCACTCTCGATCACTTTTCAGATTTGATAATTTAAATTATCAATTCACTTTTCAATCTAATTAAAGATTCATTAAAACTCCACTTAGTTTTAATCTTTTCAAAAATCAATATCCTGCCTTTAACTGGGTTAAAGAACCAATGTCATCAACAACACGATTCACGACAAACCAAATCACATTTGATATTAAATACAAGGCTCTGAATAGAAAATATATCGGCTTATATTCAATATCAAATTCTGAAACCAACAAATATCGTATTGGAAATAACGATATAAAATATCTTTCAAATCCCCATAACAATATTTGTATAGTCACGAAATCCAACATCGAAATATCCCGAAGATAATTTCGATTCAGCTCCAGTCCAATCCACGTATTGGAAATTATCGATTATTTTCAAAATCACTTTCAAATTCAATTTATTTATTTTAAAAAAATAAATTGATTTCAATTCTAGTTCAAAACTAGTTCATTTCGATAAAAATCTATTTTTATCTTTTCAAATATGGAGTTTTCTAGCCCAAATCTTTCCAATTCACATATTATAATTTTACACAAATTATAGATATTTTTAATAATTTTATCAAGGCCCGTACAGTCGATTTCCAACAACGGTCATCGAACTGCACTTACAGCGACCTTTTTTCGAATTTGATTTGGACATAATTCCAAATCCAACCGTTAGATTTCAAATTTCTAATGTTCATTGGAAAGCTCTTTTCGATACGAACCCAACGGTTCCGGTTTTAGGAGAATCCGACGGTCGGATCTCCCGCAATGTCCGTTTGAAATAAATGGTCGAAATTCACGAACTACCGCGGCGCGGCGCGTTCTATTCAGGCCATTATATTATATATATAATATATATAATATATATATTTCGTCGATTTCCTTTTAAAACGTATTTTATAAATCGTTTTAAATTCGTTTCAAAACAATTTCAACTTTCTTTTCAATTCAAATCAAAATTGAATTCTTCTTTATAAATTCGTTTTAAAATTCATTTCTATTCAATTCAAATTTTAATTCAATTTGAATTCATTTCAATTCACTTTCAATTCAATTTGAATTCGTTTTCAATTCAATTCATTTCGAAATGGTTTTCAATTCAATTCATTTCGAAATCGTTTTCAATTCAATTCATTTCGAAATGGTTTTCAATTCATTTCGAAATGTTCGATTTCGAAATCACTTTTCAATATTCATTTTAAAATGAATAAAATCGATATAAATGTCGTTCACGTCAAAATGGCGCAAAACTAATCAACACGGCTTTATATTTTACACCACTTCTTTATTCTATTCAACAAATGAATATTTATCCCATTCAACACATGAATCTATATTTCTTTCAACACACGACTAATCTCAACACATGAGTCCTGTCAACACCTCACTATTTTTGTTATGTAAAATATTTTATAAAACTATGGTATCTATCGTTTGATTTTAATTAGACTTCTACTGGGAAGTAGTTCTAATTTTAAATATGATAAAGATGTAATTTATTTTATTTAAAATATTTCACTCAACACATGAACATCGTCAACACATGACTATTTTTATATTCAACACATGAATTTTCTTTTATAATATTCATTATTTTCCCGATTGGAATGAGGCCCAATCAATCACCATATAACGTTAATTATATGGATTCCATACAACACATGTATTTAATAGCATTCATAAACAATCAACCATCAACCAAAGTTCACTACGCTGTATAAGCATCAAATATAGATATCTAACGCTTATAACAGCCTGTCAATCAATCGATCGACATATTTAATCAATCAGGATGAGTGAACTTCAAATTTCATCCCAACACCCGTGTGGGGTTTCAAACAATCAAACACAGATTTTATTTGTGCAGTTGGGCGATGTGTAAAATTTATCGACCCAATCAATATCAGTCAAATCAGTGTATATAAACAAATCGGCCGATTTGTTTATAAATATTTTACTTATTCACTTTCACGTTAAAAATTATCTTTTTAACGATAAAATATTCTATTTCAACACATGAATTTCTATTCATTTCATTTATTCAATAAATGATTATTTTTATTTTTCTAACATATTTTAGAAAATTTCGGCGGCATAACGGCACGATACTAGAAACGGGACGAGGCCTAGCCTTATCCCCGGTCTAGTGAAGGCCCACGCCATTCACACATCAATCAAATCAATTTCAATTCACCAAACAATTCAATTCAGCCCAAATCATCTAACTAATTTATGCAACCAAACAAACAAGTCCATGGTTTGTGGACGATTGTGTCGGGTGCTACTAAGCACCGTCTGCATCCTAGTATATAAATATATAACTAGAAAAAGAGAATTTGAGTGAGAAGTTCTCACCGATAGCTATCCACTTCACGACTCTTCTTTTATAGAAAATCTTCTTCGTTATCCCGTCTTCGTCATCTTCGCTGCCCGTAGTCACTATATACATAAAAATCACATTTTTATATTTTGATGTCTTTAAAATAAAAAACACATTTTTATTTGTTCGTTTTCAATTTAAAAATCATATTTTTATAATCACTTCATATATTTAAAAATCGAATTTTTACTACGCTATTCAATATATAAAAATCGAATTTTTACTTCGAAGTTCAATATATAAAAATCACATTTTTACTTTCACGCTATATGGATAAAAATGCTATTTTTACACCGCTACTATATAGATAAAAATTCTATTTTTATAACGCTATTCTCTATATAAAGATTTCCCTTTTCGAAAATATAGATTTCATCATTATAAAAATCATCACTTTACTTCAACGTATATAAAATAAAAATTAGATTTTTATTTCGCTACATATACAAAGATGATATTTTTATATTCTCTATCCTATAAAGATTATATTTTTAATACTTTAAAAATATAAAAATCATATTTTTAATATTTATATATAGTAAAGACTATATTTTTAATACTTTAAAAATATAAAATCATATTTTTAATATTTCTATATAGTAAAGACTATATTTTTAATACTTTAAAAATATAAAAATCATATTTTTAATACTCCACTATATAAAAGATTACATTTATATAACTTTACAACATAAATAAAAAAACCCAGTTTTTAATATCATTTTCAAATCAGTTTTATAATCTTTTTAAAATCAGTTTTAAAATCTTTTTTATAATTTTTTTATTTTTAAAATTAGTTTTAAAATCTGTTTTAAAATCGAAATTTGTTTTAAAATCAAAAATAAAAATAAAATAAAGTAAAAAAAACTTACTGTAATGAAGAAAGGGGGGGCTGCGTCGGTCATCGGGGGGGGGGGGGGGGGAAAGCTCCGTTCGTCAGTGGCTGACTTCAAGGGGAGGGAGCTGCGGTGTGAGGCTCGATGGCGGTGGGGGTTCGTGGCTTGTCGATCGAAGGAGGGGGGGTTGCGCGGCGCTTGTCAGCGCTGGAGGAGGGGCTTCGACGAAGGGGCTGTCGCGAGGGGAGGGGTGCGGACGGAGGAGAAGGGGCTGCTGAAATCGAGACTGGGGGAGGTGGCGGTCCCCTTGGAGGCGGCGTCGCTGGATCGCCTCGCGATTTCTTTTCTTTTTTTTTCCTTTCGAAAATACTGATTTGGGAAGAAAAGCTAAGGGGGGGGGGTTTATTATAAAAGTTATTTTAATTTATTAATTAATTTATTTTTCAAAAAGTTGACTTTTACATATGACCTCGAAACGAGACCCACCGCCTGTCGTCCATAGCGTATTACCCCAATTCTGAACACAATGGGATATATATCGCAAGCTGATTCGACTTTTTGAATCAGTTTCCGTTTAATTTACATTTAAATCATTATATTGAATTTTAAACGTACATTTCAAATTACCGGGGTCACATAACAACTAGAAAAATTCCAGAAAAATATTTTCTAGCTTCGTATTGACGATACGGTCCTAACAAAACTAGTTTCGTCGAATTCTGAGACCGTTGGAAAAATGGCCAATTTCCAGTCGATTAAAATCAACTGAAATGGTCAAAACACGTTTTCCTTTGCCACGCTCACATATTGATTCAGAAAATTATGAAATTTGAAACCTAGCAATAACTTGACATCACGGACCCAACAAAAGTGGTTTCGTCGAAATCCGAGGTCATTTGCAAAATGTCCATTTTTAAGGGCCTGAATTCCATAGCGACAATTCAGAATTTTCAACTGGACTTATCTTTTGATTCCCGCTACGAAATTTTGGTTCTTCGGATTCGTTAGAAAGATATTCACAATTAGATCCCATTATTTCTGGTTTCACTAAAATCCGGATTGTTTTGCACCCGGTACATTCAATTGAAGTTTGAAATCGAATTATCGAACTACCGCGCCATTTTCAATTCTATTTATAATTATATATAAATATTTATATTCTAACGACGACGTATATAATATATACGTCGAATTCTATTCAAAATAAATTTCTCGTCGATATTATTTAAAATAATTCATTTTAAATGTTCAAAATTCATGAAAATTGCAAAAATAAAAATTTTTAAATTGGCCCAGATTTTCCGGGTTATTACAATTTCTTTGATTGGCTTTTATGACAAATTAAAGGTAAGAAAGATTTATGCATGTATAAATGGATATTTGTATATGGGTAATTAATGTATACGGTAAAAGGGGGAATATGTAATTAACAATAATAGATTTATAATTTACATATAAATATGAAGGATAAACATGAAAATTACATGGCATAGATTGGTTCATGAAATGGTATATTTAGTATACCACTAATTGTGAGCATAATTAAAAATATAGTTATGACATAATTAAAATGGTAATAATTTACATATGGAATTTTTCATAAATAAGAAATATGTAAATTATAGAAAAAAATGAACATTTAATACGCTGTGCTGAGTCATTAGGGCTGAGGTGTCACCCTATCTTGTTTGGATGGTTCAGGTTGCTTCTGGGTTGATTGGATGACCTAAATTAATCCTAAACTCTATAAAAACACCTCTAGACTCAAACCTAAAATCAAAACAAAATTAGATTCATGGCCTCCATGCCGTCACCTAGTAACTCATCATAGCCGCCACCAATTAGAGAGGAAGAAAGCTAGTCTAAATCAATCCTTTTCGACTTTAACAACGAATCTTCTTCAAGGGAAAGCTATTACAACTTCAGAATTCAGAATTCAAGAAAAGCGGTTTAGTGTGAAAATGGGTAACTGGGAATGACTTAAAATGGCTTAGGGTGAACACAGTTCAAAAAGTGGTTTAGTGTGAAAATGGGTAATTGGGAAGATAGATAAAAAGAAAAAATATATATAGAATATACACACACACACATATATATATATATATATATGACATGTACGCATCATGTAGCGTACGTGGCGCATTTTTGGTTGTCAATGATTGTTTTTTTTTATGTGGCCTTCTTTGATTGGCTTTTATGACAAATTAAAGGTAAGAAAGATTTATGCATGTATAAATGGATATTTGTATATGGGTAATTAATGTATATGGTAAAAGGGAGAATATGTAATTAACAATAATAGATTTATAATTTACATATAAATATGAAGGATAAACATGAAAATTACATGGCATAGATTGGTTCATGAAACGGTATATTTAGTATACCATTAATTGTGAGCATAATTAAAAATATAGTTATGGCATAATTAAAATGGGAATAATTTACATATGGTTTGTCATAAATAAGAAATATGTAAATTATAGAAAAAAAATGAACATTTAATACACTGTGCTGAGTCATTAGGGCTGAGGTGTCACCTTATCTTGTTTGGATGGTTCAGGTTGCTTCTGGGTTGATCGGATGGCCTAAATTAATCCTAAACTCTATAAAAACACCTCTAGACTCAAACCCTAAAATCAAAACAAAATTAGATTCATGGCCTCCATGTCGTCACCTAGCAACTCAGCATAGCCGCCACCAATTAGAGAGGAAGAAAGCTAGTCTAAATCAATTTTTTTCAACTTTAACAACGAATCTTCTTCAAGGGAAAGCTATTACAACTTCAGAACTCAGAATTCAAGACCTTCTCTGAATTGTGAGTTCGATAATTTTAATAAAATAATTAGCAAATTAATTGGATTGAGTTATGATGTGGACTATTTGGATATGATGTGAATTATTGACCGCATATTATTATTCATGTAGTAAAATTGTGGTGTTTATGTTGTAAATTCTATGATGCTATCTTGTAAAGTTGTGATCATCTATGTTGTAATTTTATGATTGGCTTATGTATAATCGAATCACCATGTTGTTCATATGCTAGTTTGGGTATGTTGATTCATATGATAAATCATAAGTATGTATGCAAGTTTAGATTTTTATTAAGACATGAATCATATGCAAGTTGGGGAAAATTATATGTATAACCTTATATGCTTCATGACATCTATTTTAGATCTAAAGTTAGGCTATGACATGTGTGAGTTATATGCTAAATTCTACATGCTAGTTTACAAGTTTAGATGTAAGTTTACACCATCGTTATGTTGCATAAATCACATATGTAAGTTTACACCAATATATGAGTTTGGAATATGAATCATGTTATGCAAGTTTGTGGTTATTGCCTATGCAAGTTTACACCTTTAGATGTAGATCTATGACATACATGATTTATGCAAGTTACCTAAACAAGTTTATGCCTTTAGATTTGGATCTATGACATATGTAGTTTTATGCAAGTTGTAACTTTGGCCTATGCAAGTTTTAGATGTAGAACATCCTTCACACATGCAAGTTCAACCCTTATGTTTAGATCTAGTTTTAATTATATGTATGTTGTGATGTTTTCTCTTTATTCCATGAGTTGGACTATTCGAATCTAACATATATTTTACGTTAAACGAATAAACATACAACGTAGGGGTAAAAGGGGATAATATTAAAAGATTTAATTGGCATAGATGCCTTAAAAGGCATAAAATAAATTTGTGATGAAAATTGGTATGATTTTACATACCATAAATAGATGGACATAATTGAGTCAATTATGGCCATAGTTAAATTTGGAATTAATTGATAATTTGAATAGGGAAAGTAATTCAAATTGGGGAAATGATTAATTAGGAGTAATTAATCGTCTAAGACACGAGATTAGGCTCTTTTGTGGTGTAAGACTGCCCGGACCCGCCCAGCAAATCCAGTTGCAACAAATGCCAGTCCAATGTGGGAGGTCTTAGGCATAAATTAAATACGTAACAATTGTAAAGACATGAGGTTAGGTTCTTTTGTGGTGTAAGACTGCCCGGACCCGCCCGACAAATCCAGCTACCACAAATGCCAGTCTAATGTGAGAGGTCTTTATGAGGTTACGGTCTTAATGAATTAAGAACACTTAACCAGATAAACATGTAGTGGGACATGAGAGGGTTAAGTGGGTGCCTTAGGTGGCATATGGAATCTAGTAGGTGCCTTGGATGGCATTTGAAATACGATTAGAAATACTTAACCAAAATTGAAACATGTAAGTGAACATGAATAAGAAGTGGGTTAAGTGGGATGTACTAGAGGGGACCAAGCTTAGGTGGATAGCTTGTGTTAAGTAATGGGGGCCCGTTTCAACCAGTAACCCATACGTATCTTTGTGGGCTCGACCCAAGTCGAGGACGGGACACGCATACTGGGCTTGACTGTAAGAGGCCAAACCGGGTTAGCGGTGGCAACGTAAGTCCAACGGGTTCATATGCGTGTGTGGACCTGGGCTGGTAGGTAAGACGTTGTTGCATCGTGTAGGTATAAGCCGTGCATTATTTGTGGTATCGCGTTGCCACTTTGGGGAGTTATACACCCTACTGTGGGACCAGCACGGGTATCTACGAGTTAGGGAGCCGATCGCTTGGGGATAGTGGGTACACCTAGTGGAGATAGGGGCAGGCGGCACCTATGAAGGCAGTTAGGGGTGCACGAAACTACCAATATCATTATTAAGTTCTGTAGGCGGGATCGACCTTTGGGTGACTAGTGGTGGTGCAGTATACTAGTGGTGGTGCAGTATAGCAGTTATCTCATAGTGTTGGTGTAGTTTCGTAATTATCTTACAGTGGGTTAGGTGCACTTTAACGATATCGTTGTTCATCCTGTTTCCTTGTTTACTCTGCCATACTCAATGGTTCATGGTCATTTCTTGATTTTCCAACTTATGCCTTAGCCTAGTTACTTTGGTGATTATATTGTTAAAGTTATCGCACTCGCCAGACTTTATGTCTGACCCCCTTTGTTTCCTCCTCTTTTCTTCTTCCCCCCCAAGGTGGTCAGGTTGGAACTAGCACCAGTGGAGCTTGATTTTGGACAGCTGTGCTTCTTGCTTTTAGAAGATTGCTTGGATCGTTGAAGTAAAGTTCTGCCTCTCTTTTATTTATGGCTATCTTGTATTGGGGATTATGTCTTTTAATTTAGGTACTTTATTTAGTCAAGATGGATATTATGTACTTGGCTCTGGTTTTGATGATATAATCAAACTATGTATTTTCCGCTGCAATGAAATAAAGTTTTTAATTTTTCAAGTACTGTTTATATCTGTCTTGTTGTTAAGTTTCTATTCTATACTCACTTAAAACGCTCCATAGAAGTTAATGCATTCCCTTTGTGAGTGACATTAATGGACATGGGGTGTTACACATATAGTCTGGCGAGTCCGGTTACTTTTAGCAAGTAAATAAATAAAAGTAGCATGATAGGCATATAAAGTGGATAAAAGAGAGATAACTACATAAAGGTAGATATGACAGGGTAAATAAGATAAGGTGTATATGCTTCTAATGATTACACTGCACTGCTATTAGTATATCCAGAATTAGAGGATCCCTTCCACTATAAGGTTGTAGACTTAGGCATACGACCAAATGTACCCTAACTTACTACCCTAGTCGATCGGCTCCCTAATCCGCGTAGATACTCTGTACCGACCCCACAGTAGGATGTATCACGTCCTAAAGTGGCAACTTTCCACTGATATGCACATCTCCATATCTACAGGTTTCACGGTCGTCTTATCCCCCTCTGTCCGACCCATGCATGCACAAGGCCCGGTCAGTTTGCGCTGCCCACACCGGACTCCATGTTTGGATCTCTTACAATCAGTTCAGTAAGCGTTTTCCCTTCTCCGACCTAGTTCGGAGTATTCTATTCGATACCTACTCGGGTTACTACTGAAATGGGTCCCACACAATATGATACAAGCTGTCCCCCTTGTCTTGTATCCCCCACTAGGTTTTCCACAGGTTATATTTACCCTAAAAGGTGTCTTTAATTATATAACCCCAATCTTTCTACTGGTTATGCTTACCTATAGGTGTCTTTAATACATAACCCCCAATCGGTTAAGTCTCCTGGGCTATATCAAATATTACCCACCCAACTCGGATATACCAACTTTACCCTTCCATTGTTTTTACTTAACCCCTATTTATATTCACACAATCCCTATGGATTTAACTAGGTTAAGTATTCTAATTCGTTACCACGTCCATTTATGGTTTATAACTGGCTAGACCTCCCACATTAGACCTATAACTTGTGGATGTTGGATATGCCGGTCGGGTCTAGGCAGACTTATTCCACAAGTTAGGCCTAACCTCGTTTCTTAGTCCATCTCATATTTGCGCACTTAGAATGTACCTCTCACACTAGGTTCAACATTAGTGGTTGCTGGATATGCCAGTCGAGTCTGGGCAGACTTCCACCACTAATGCAACCTAACCTCATGTCATAAGTGCAATTACAATTTCTAGTTGTAATCCTAGGCATCTTAATTTTTAACCAACTAATTAAGCCCATGTCTTTATAGTTGTTCATGCCCATTAACCCAATTATGTTCATAGTGAATAATATGCCAAAATTCATATGCCAATTCTAATAGTTTTCCCCGTTCCCTAACTAACATATTCACATAATTTTGGTGACATGCCCTAGGCTAGAAAGTAGCCTAGTCATAATCAACAAAAGGGGAAGGGGATGGGAATATGAAAAAAATGATTGTTCTAACATATATAGCATAATCATATACTAACACAGCGATAAGGTGAACATATAAGCATAGATCCAATGAAATGGTGGCAGTTAACTAGTTTTAACATAGCAAGGATGTTAAGATAAGCATGACAAGATCTAAATGTTAATTTAGATGTCCAATAGGTTCAGATCTAATATGATATGCACAAGTGGATCTAAATAATAAGCTAGATCTGATTAATAATTTAGATGTCCACATAATTCAGATCTAATAGTTGAAAGTAGATCTGACACAAATAAGGTTTAAGATTCACATAATAGGATGTTACAGAAGTTACAATAGATCCGACTAGATAGAGATTTAGATCCAAGCCATAACCAATTCAGAATGTCATATGTTCACAATTTACAATGGATCTAGTATAATTTAGTCATAAGCACAAATGAAAACTATAGTCATATCAGGCTTACTTTTAAATATTTAAATCTAAAAGCAACTAAGAACTCACAATGTTTTGATCGGAAAATAGAACTAGAAAAGAAGCTTGTTGAGATGCGGATCTACACTTGAATCTCTAATTATTTAGCCTTGTTTGATTGTTGTAGAAGATAATTCGGTTCAATTCAGTCACCGTTGAGTTTGGCCCCCATGGATTATCAATGAAGAAAACAAGAGAAATGGACCTCTATATATAACTGTCAGCCTCTAGAAAATCGAATGCCACCTCAGCCCTAAGGGGGTCGACCCCCCTCCCCCCGTTAAGGGGTCGACCTCCCCTTATGAGGGTCGACACCCTGGGGCGGGAACTTTGCCACCAACGGATTTTTCAAATTTTGAACTGAAATCTAATTTTTTGGACCATATATAACTATCATGTGCGTATACAAATTTCAAACCTTCATAACTTCTTTATACGGTGTCCGTTTTATACAAACCAATTGTCTATCTTGACTAGAATTTCGAGACGGACGCAATGGGGTAGTCCGTTTCCCTTAATTCTGAATATTAAATTAATTATTATTTAATTTATCTTCTTGTAGTGTTGTTAAAATTACGGGGTGTTACAAGAAGTTTATTAGATTCGCGAGAGGATTGAACCAACCTCTCCAAAGGTTGGCGATGACGTACATATCAATGAGGGGAATGTTTGAGTCATTAGTGGAGATGGCACTTATGCATGAGTACGCGAAGGAAGAGGTTAAAATGCTAAAGATGAAGTTTCCAATTCTATGAGATCGAAGAAAAAGCGGTGGAAAGATAAGAAAGGCAACAAGAAAAATACTGGAGGGATGAAAGAGAAAAATCAAGAAGGACATCAAGTGTCATGAATGTTGATTAATGGGTCATTACATTAAGGACTGTAGGTAGACTGTGATGAAAAGAAAGTGTTATAATTGTGGGTAGATTGAATATATTAGTAGAGCTTTCCCCCAGAAGATGGGAAATGGACTGGTCCATCAATGGATCAAGTTCAGGTCTTAGAGGAAGATTCATTTAGCGATGGACCAAATAGAGGAAGGAAAGTCGCAATGGAAGGTTTGTTTTCTATTCCCGACTATCTTATTCATACTTTCTTTGACTTAGGAGCATGTCATTCTTTTATATCTAGCACTTTAGTCAATGGTATGCACTTGTATATTTCTTTAGTCACTGATCTGATAGTCGTTTCAAACCCCATAGGTGGATCTACACATTTGTCTATGATTAGTAGAGGTTTGAAAATTATGGTATTTGGCATTGAGTTTGAGTGTGATGCCTACATGTGGGGTTTCGCGGGGTATGGAATGATCTTAAGGATGGATTGGTTAGCTATGTATGGGGCTTCCTTAGACTGCGAGAGGGGGGTATTTGATTGGTGACATGTAGTGGTTGGATCCTCGAGATTTCTTGTGACCCATGGGGTCGATCATACTAAGTTTACTTTAATCCGAAAATTTATCTATCAACGACATTGATTTTGTACCCGTAGTGTGTGAGTTTCCTGATGTGTTTGAGGAGGTAAGATGGTTATTTCCTAGGAAAGAGATTGATTTCTGGATTTATCTCAGTGAGAATGTGTAGCCCGTAGCATTGCTCGTACGAGACATGGATCCAAAGGAATAGAAATAGACGAGCAAACAAGTGGGTGAGATATTAGAGAAGGGGCTTATCGGACGGAGTATCTCCGAGTAGGGAGCACCAGTCTTCTTTACAACAAAGGCGGATGGTTCTCTCTGACTTTATATAGGCTATAAGGAGTTAGACAAACCCACTAAGAAGAATTACTTACCACTTCTTTGGATTGATGATTTGTTTGACCAGTTGGTTGGCGCATTGGTATCTTAGTTTGATTTAGCCATTGCTTTCCATCAACTCAGGGTGGAAGAGAACATCATCGATAAGACGACTTATCAGACTCCTTACAGATTTTTTGAGTGGCTGGTTTATGCCATTTTGGCTAACTAATGAGCCTGGCTATTTTATGGATTTGATGAGCAGAGACTTCAAGAATATTCTCAATAAGTTTGCGCTTGTTTTATTGATTATATTTTGGTATTCTCAGGGATCAAGGATGTGCATGCCTTACGTTTGGGAAAGGTTCACTATACTCTCCAAGTGCATTAGCTTAAGGAGAAACTTTTGAAGTGTCATTTCTGGCATGAGGAAGTAAATTTCTTAAGGCATATGGTATCTAGAGATGGGTTAGCCGTAGATCTAATCATAGAAATTTGTCCCGACTCGTTGGATCTAGACCCGACCCGGCGGGTCTCAGTTCTAGGCGGGTCATGTTTTGTCGAGTTTAAACAGCACGTTTCAAAAATATGGACTGACTCGAGCTTCGGTTCAGGTCGGTTCGGGTTCATTGGATAATAATACTAAAAACATATATATTTCAATGCTTTCGGGTAGGGTTATTTTGGATACTTACTGTATTTTTCAACACGTAGACCCGACCCAAAACCCATCAGGTTCGGTTCAGACCTGGGTCTTTTCAGGTCAATTCGATTTTTCGGTTCTCGTTTCTAATTTCCAGGCCTACGTGTTTGTGACGATACAGGATTGAAAATCCCCTAATTTGTGAAATGGTAAGGGGTGTGGGGTATTCATTCAACACATATGAAATGTATACAACTTTATGATAATCTTTATGGGTGTATCCTATGTTAGAATACTAGAGATGTCTAGATATTTCAATTGGTAATACCCTCGTCGCACGATGCCCCTAAGGTGATAAATGATTGACCAAACATAGCATTCATCATCCACCCTCACATTCACTTACTTAGTGCATCATGCATATGGTATCTAATACTCCGACCACTAAATCTATCAAGATAGTGTCTGATACTAACGTTAATGAACTCTGACTACCACTATGCCTACATCGATAGACTATAGTTGATAACCTCACCCGGTTCAAAACGTCAACATGATGTGGGGTCTAGGAAGATCAATAACTACATCGATGAACTATAATTTTATCCTTACATCAATCCCTCGAAGACGTACCAAAGTCTCAAATACTAATAAATCTTTTGCAAATGGTCTCCGAAGAAGAATCCATCTCAAGACCGTTTATAAAATACCCGTTTGAAGTCACTACGCTCTGGGGACTATCCTTGATGATCATTGTTTGTTATAAGGTCTCATCATGTGTCTCCCATCCTTCTTCGACAGTCACCACAATATGTTCTCATTCATTGTCTCTACATCTCGGAGAAAAACCTGTTCGATCTCACTTTATATCGTTTTGATTATGACAACTATACATGTACATATATATTATTATCATCAACTAACTCTGTTTTTCAGGAAGAAACTCAACAATATATTCAAGAGCTCAAATTAAAGATTATATCTGTTTAAAGTCTATTAGTAATAGTATATAACTATTAAAATCCTCTTTGGTGATACATATAAATGCATGTTTTAATATATATAAGATTTTATATATGGCATGCATAAGGCATAGTTCTATTGCAGCGTCTGAATTCCTCAATTCAGACGTCTGTCTGCTGAAACAAAATTTTGGTTTCACATAATATTTAGACGTCTAATCTGAAAATTTCAGACATCTGTTTATACCCCAAAATGCCTTATTTCCTTGCTGTTTGAATTTTTATTAACGTCAGACATCTGAATACGAATGGATGCAACTATTCAATGAATATTCATAACTTTTAATTCATATCTCTTCTTTGAATCTCTTCACGAATGATTGCAACTATTTGATTGTTATAAATAGAAGTTCAATCAAATGTTATCTTCACCGATTTTCATTCTAATTCTTTCTATCTAATCTATTGCAATCATGCTTGCAAGCACAATCTATTTCTACATTCTTGTGATTACAAATCATTTTTAATCTTCCATATTCTTTCATGAACTACACTATTATCATCAAAGAAATATTATAAGAAGGGTGTATGTTAATTTTACATATCCATGTTATCAAGAACACAAATAGTCAACAAATTTATTGTATTGTTGAAGACCTCTTCGGCAGTTGAGGAAGAAATCACGTTCGGTTGTTTGGGTATTTGTAATTATTGTAAACCTGTTCCTCTGGGTGAAGTGAGGGTTGTTAGTAGTGAAATTCCAGATGGGATTCTGGGACTGGATGTAGAACGAAGTTTCGAACCGGTATAAATCTTGATGTCAGTTTTACTTACTCCACATTATCATGTTCATATTCCATATTATACAATCCTACCGCTGCATAAACTCCTTCAATTGGTATTAGAATAAGGACATCCTATAACTGTAACACCGTTATTTGATATTTTGATAATATGGAAAATAATGCAAGCACAACCACTTCCTCTACATTTATCAAAAGACAATCTACTCAAAGACCACCGCTATTCAATGGATTACACTACAATTACTGGGCTAGAAGAATGATAATATATATGTAAGAAACTAGCTATGACACTTGGAATGCAACTCAAACTCTATTCACATCACCTACAACTGAATACTTTGAGTGGACAATAAATCAGAAAAAAGAAGCAAGTGCAAATGCCAAAACTATGAATATGTTATTCTGTGCTTTGGATAGAAATGAATTCAATTGTGTTAGCATCTGCACATCAGATATGGGATACACTCAAAACCATACACGAAGATACAAACAAGGTCAAACAAAAAAATATTTCAATGCTAAAGAATCAACTTCAAAATTTTAGAATGAGACAGAATGAAACCATCAACGACATGCACCCAAGATTTCAAAACATTCGTCATGCCATAATAGGATTAAGAGAAAAATATAGTGACTTTAATATTGCGTCAAAGGTACTAAACTCCTTAACCGACGAATGGTAAAGGAAGGTTTTAGCTATTACGGAAGCCAACGACGTATCAACAATGAACCAGAAGAACTAAAAGGTAAACTCATGCCTTATGAAGTAGATCTCCACACCAATAAGGACCACGCACAAGAAAAGAAAAATGTAGCATTTCATGTTGAAAAGGAAGAATCAGAATCAGAAAATGAGGATTTAGCATTTATTGCCAAAAAATTTAAGAAATTCTTGAAATACAAAAAAGGAAATATAAATAGCTTCAAAAAAAAATTCTCAAATAAATCTTCATCCTCAAGTATAAAATGCTTCAATTGTCACAAGAAAGAACATATGCACAAAAACTGTCCAAAACAAAAGAAAGAAAGGTAGAAAACCTTCCATAACAAGAATAAGAAAGATAAATTCAAAAAGAAGGCTTTCTTTGTAACATGGGATGATTCAGAATCATCATATGGTGATAGTGACAACGACATTGAACAAGCAAATGTGTGCTTTATAGCTCAAAAATCTGAGGTTAGTGATTTATCTTATGATAATTTAATAGAACTAAACACTAAATTTTTAAATACTATAAAAATTCTTAAAAAGAAACTTAAGGAATCCCATGAAAATCAAAATAAAGATGAATTTGAAAGGGATACGATGAAAGACGATAAGAAAATTCTGGAAGAAGAACCTGAAAAAGTTCAAGAGTCACTCTCAAAGTCAAATAATCAACTTTCACGTTGGAGTCAGGAAATTGAAATTCAAAAGTCAAAGAATGGTATTATTATTTCTAAAAATCACGATGTGAAAACTAAAATTAAACAAGTGGAGTTAGAAAATAGCAGTCTTCAAACCAGATTATATAAAATTTCTAAAAATATTTATAGATGTATTAAAGGATGAGAGAATTTATCTAAAATCATAGAAAATTCTCAGTCTTCTTCCAATAAAAATGGATTAGGTTTCAAGAAAGAATCAAAAATTCCTCAAAATAAAATGCTAATCATATAGTGATTCAAAACATCATAAGGTATCACTAAGTATACCAAAACACACTAAAAGGAAAATGGAAATCAAAATTTGGGTTCCAAAAACAAACAATAGTTGGATTAGGAACAAACATATCAATTTATTTATGGAAACCGTTCATAACAATAAAAAACTATATTTATAAGAGGGATACTGTACCCATTTGGGTTTGGTTTCCTAAAATCTAACTCTTAGAACCCTATCAAAAAGTGGGTACCAATGTATTTATAAATTTTTTTTTGCAGGTCTCACTCAAAATAAGAAAACGGATATTAGACAGTGGTTGCTCAAAACACATGACTAGAGACAAAGATATGCTTACAAACATTACATGCTTTGATGGTGGCTTTGTTACCTTCGGAGATAACTCGAAAGGTTATATCATTGGCAAAGGAGATGTTTGCAACTACAGTATATCAATCTACCTCTCATTACAAATGTTTCATTAGTTAAAAATTTAAAACATAATTTATTAAGCATCGGTCAACAATGCGACAAAGGTTTTAAAATTACTTTTTCAGAAGACAAATGTAGTATTTTGATCTAAATCAAAATCTACTTTTTGAAGGAAATAGAGAAAGAAGTATTTACATTTTAAATATGAAAATTAATCATAATAAAGATATGTATTTAATAGCCAAAGATAATGACCCTTGGTTATGGAACGAAAGATTTTGTCATATCAATTTTAAATCTATTTGAAGACTTTCGAAAAATGAATTAGTAAAAGGATTACCAAAGATAAAATTTAAAATGAATAATCTTTTTGAAGATTATCAATTAGTAAAATTAACCAAATCATCTTTTAAATCTAAGAAATTCATTTCAACTTTGCAACCATTAGAATTATTACATATGGATTTATTCGGACCAACATAGGTTCAATCCATTAATCATAATCGATATGTATTTGACATAGTTGATGACTTCTCTAGATATACATGGACAATTTTTATGAAAAACAAAAGTGATATTTTGAGCATTTCAAAAATTTTGCAAAAAGAATTCAAAATATTAAAAATTTAAAAGTAAAAAACATCCGATGTGATCATGGAGGTGAATTTGAAATTTAATCATTTGAATTATTTTGTAAAAAGAAAGGAATAAATCATAATTTTTCAGTTCCTAAAACTCCACAACAAAATGGAGTTGTAGAAAGGGAAAATAGAACATTACAAGAATGTGCGAGAACTTTATTGAATGGAAGTACTTTACCAAAGAGTTTTTGGGAGAAGATGTAACAACTACTTGTTATGTACTGAATCGTATTCCATAGGACCTCTAACTAAAAACACTTCATATGAATTGTTTAACGGAAGAAAACCTAATATTTCATATATTAATTTTTTTGGATCAAAACGTTTTGTACTAAATACAAGAGATCAACTTGGAAAATTTGATCCAAAAGCCGATCATGGAGTATTTGTAGGATACTCCGAACGAAATAAGGCTTATCATGTCTTTAATAGAAGAACAAATATTACAAAAGAAACATTACATGTATATTTTGGTAAAAACTTTAATGAAAATACAATTATTGAAGATGATGAAAATTTTATAGTAAATACCAAAAACTCAAATTTGAGAATAATGAAAATAATATTCATAACAATAACAGTGAAATAAGATCTCCACCTAGAATTTTACGAGATCATCCTACCCAAAATGTAACTGGAGAAATTGATTCTCAAGTTCGAATGAGAAGTCAACTAAATCAAATGGGACATGTTTCTTTTCTGTCGACTATTGAGCCGAAAAATATTAAAGAGGCATCAACAGATGATTATTAGGTCATTGTAATGCAAGAGGAGTTAAATCAGTTTGAAGAAAACGATGTTTGGGAATTAGTTCCTCGTCCTGTTGATCAATCAGTTATTAGAACCAAATTGGTCTATAAAAACAAAGTGGACGAACTAGGGAATGTTACTCGAAATAAAGCTAGATTAGTAGCACAAGGCTATTACCAAGTGGAAGGAATCAACTACGAAGTAACATTTACTCCTGTTGCAAAATTAGAAGCTATACGAATTTCATTAGCATATGTTTGTTTTCACAATTTTAAACTTTACCAAATGGATGTAAGAAGTCTTTTTTAAAGGGTTTTATAAAAGAAAATGTATATGTTGAACAACCCCCATTATTTCTTCATGAAAAATATCCTGATCACGTATATAAATTAAAGAAAGCTTTATTTGGTCTCAAACAAGCACCCGGTGCTTAGTATGAATGACTAAAGAGCTACTTACTTGATTCAGGATTTCAAATAGGAGAAGTAGATCAGACTTTTTTTTTATTAAACACTCTAATAAAGATATCTTAATTATTCAAATATATGTCGACGACATAATTTTCGGTTCAACAAATGAAAAGTTATATAAAGAATTTGCTGACATCATGACTAGAGAATTTGAGATGTCTCATTTGTGAGAACTATCTTATTTTTTAGGATTACAAATTAAATAATTATCAAATGAAATTTTCATTAACCAAGAAAAATATTATAACAATTTAGTTAAACAATTTGTGTAACGACCAACATTCTACGCATCGAAGGATCATAGAATATTTATTTCTTTCTCATACGAAGTTGTATGGTTGTGTAACTTTGGGAGACGACTATTAGGGTCATTTCCCATGTTCATGATTTTTACCGATTTTTAAATGACCGTTTTGCCCCTAGATGATCTTGTTTTGGCCATAACTTTTGATTGTTAAGGAGTTTTGACCTGAAACTACTTCCATTGGATTCAGATGATGATTTACATTTCCGTAGAGTGGTCACGTTAGCCAAACGGACTCACCGTTTGGGAGATATGGCCGAAACAAGGTTTAGAAGGTGAAAAAATGCCTAAATGAGCTGATTAGGGTAATTAGCAAATGGGCCCATAACCCATTTCGGGATTAGGGTTATGGGGAGACTGAGATGAGTTAGGTTTTCATTCTATTTCAGTTTTCTAGCCGCCATTTACCCCTTAGAAACCCCAACAATGGCCTCTACCTTCTAATTTCATCCCACACCACTCTCTAATCGAGGATTAAGCTAATCTACGTCAAATCAAGGAGAAATAGCACCAAATCAGAGTTGGAGCTGCTGTTAGGCATTGGAATTTGACCCAAACAGTAGAGTTTTCAGATTTGGTATTTTATTTGTGGCTAAGGTGAGTGATTTGCAATTGTTTTCACTAATTACGGCTAATTACAGGTGATTAGTGATAATTAGCGAAATTAAGCATTATTAAAATATGGAAAAATTTGTAAAATTATTAAATATTATTTTGGGGCTTTGATAAAAATTTGGGCTAATTTGGATAACCTTTTCTAATTGTATGATTAAACATGATTAAGGGGGTTAAGGGGAAAACATAGGTTTTTGGGTATTTTTGATCCATATTGACATGCTAAGTTGTTAGTTTAGTGTTTATTGTTGATTCTCTATGTTGCTATGACTGTATGGTAAGCTTTGTGGTTGATTAGAAAAGTTAGAATGGTTGAAAACGCCGTCGTATGGCGTAAAACTGTTGTTGGAAAAGTTGCAGGAAATGATGCAGAACCGGATCAGATCGGACCCCACTCGTGAGGCATGTGTCATGAACCGATGGGAAGGAGGAGCCACGAGCCGGATCGGCTCCCACGAGCTGGTGACCACCTGTTGACTCACGAGCTGGAGCATCAGAGCACGAGACCAAACCCTCCGAACCGAACTGACCCGCTCGCCTAGAATGTACCACGAACTTCCCAAGGAAGCAAACCACGACCCGACGCTTGAAGGGGGTACCGAGCCGGAGTGCCATGAAGGAGCCACGAACCAGGTTGTTGATCACGATCCGAACCAAATGAGGTGTCACGACCCGAATCCATGCGATGGACACAACCCGAACCAGATGTGCATCACGACCGAACCGAACCGAGGACGAGAAGAAGGACCGAACCGATTTGGATGAAGACCAAAACCCGAGATGCAAAGGTAGTCCAAACAGGAAGTAGAACTCAGGATCCAGTTGGGAACCAACGAGTTAACTTCATGAGTTGGGCTTTGCTGCGGGATGTGTGCTAAGGGGTTATCGACGTCCATAACTTTGATTCACCTCCAAGACGGATGTTAGGCTACAGATCAGTGCAGTGGGGTAGTTATTACTCCATGGGCCAGAGTGGTCGTAGCATGGCTATGAGCCAGTGCAGTGGAGTCATCATGACTTCATAGGGCAGAGTGGACATAGCAAGGGATTAGTGTCTATGGATTAGTGCAGTGAAGCCATCATGACTCCATGGGGCAGAGTGATCATAGCAAAGGATTTGGGTGGTCAAAGTGGTGGATATCGTATGCTTTACGCACTGAGTGAGAGATGTGAGGATAGTTGCTATACTTGATTTGTTTGACATCACTATGACATGCACACCCCTCCCCGTATCTTTACACCGTATGTTAGTGTCACCTTAAAGTATTGTACATCTTGTTGTGCTAACTCTTTGGTTGCAGGTCTAGGTTCAGTTATGGTTTGTTATACATGTTATTGTTCTGTTTTGCTGCTTATCGCTCATACCAGAATTTTGTCTGACCCAGAGTTTTATGTCTCTTCTTATTACTTTGGGTGTAAACGAGAAGACTAGAGACAGGTTAGCGGGTTATGCATGAGTAGCTGATCTGGAGACGAGCAGGAGGCTCCCACGTATTATCTACATATATTCTCCCTGTGTTGTTGCTGGTCAGCTTTGGGCATTAGTAGTGTACCTCTTCCTTTTTCTTTAGAGACAGCATTTCAAAGTTGTAATAATGTTGGTTTGGATGATAAGCTGTATTTTGGATTTCCGTTGCTATGATGGTTTAGTTTTCAGCTTATGCACTGTCTCGCCTGTTTTATGTCAAAGTTGTGTTATTATTATATTTTATCCCATGCGTTGTGAGACATTCTACAGGTTCCTTGTTAGTTCAAATTCCTTTCTTTTCCTTTCTTTGGCGACCGTCCCATGCTGGTTAGACATCTGTACAGCGCATTTCAGGGAAATGTTGGCTGGTGCGGGGCGGGTCGTCACACTTGGTATCAAAGCTCTAGGTTGCGTAGTTAACCTAGGGAAAGACACCAGGAAGAGATAGTATACGTATATGAGAGCGCTTATTTGTTATATTTTGGGTTTTCAAAAGTTATATATATACTATTAGTATATCTAAGGATGAGGTCGCACTGCACCGACACCACTGAGGAGATGGTTAATCGGTTTCTCTTTACAGATTGAACGATGAGCCGATACACGAGGGGTACTGGTAGAGGAACTACTAATGGGAATGCTCCTGATATGAGGACTATTTTCATTGACTTCATGAGAGAGATGCTTAGGGATGTTCACAGGGCAACTCCCAATGCTGCTAATGGTGGTGGTGCAGAGGTGCAGGCGCCTAGGGTCGATTTTGCCAAGCTCTGTAAGGATTACACTAGCCTTGGTGGAAAGTCGTTCCACGGAACGGAGTCGGCTACGAATGTTCAGGATTGGTTGGATAGTTGTGAGCGTATCTTTGAAGACTTGGGTATCGAGGATGCGATGAAGGGAAGGCTAGCGTCCTGTCAACTGCAAGGACAGGCAATGAATTGGTGGAGCGCTATTAAGGCAGCTACCCCTGAGGATCAAGTTACCTGGGATCAGTTTAAGGCCAGATTCAGTGATAAGTTTATCCCAGCTGCCAAGAAGTCAGAGATGTTTAGGAAGTTTTTGGAGCTTAAGAAGAATGGTAGGGCAGTCTCAGAGTATATTGCTGAGTTCGATACTTTATCGAAGTATGGATTATCCGTTATTGACACTCTTGAGAAGAAGAATGAGAAGTTCATAACAGGCTTAGATCAGTACTTGGGAGAAAAGCTTATAAACCATATTGATTAAACATTTGAATCGGTTGTTGGGAAATCATTGAGATCAGAGAGCCTTTATCCTAAGCCTAAGGCTGAAGTCGTTGTTGCATCTGTGGAGGGGCCAAAGCCATATGTAGGCGGTGGAGGCAAGAATAATTCTCAGAATAAGAGGAAGCAGAGTCAGACCAGGGAAGGCCAGAAAAAGAATAAGAAAGAAGTTGAGTGCTTTAGCTGTAGCAAGAAGGGCCATTATGCAAAAGAATGTCGAGCAAAGCCAGCGGACAGGAAGTGCTTCAACTGCGGCCAAGTGGGACTGTAACACCCCACCTCCGCCAATGCCACTCTTGCAAGGACATTAGCTTTGGAGGGGCGTTTAAACAAGGTAAACATGCATGCAGATATCACAAGAAAGAACATATAAGTAAAACATAGTACTAAAGCAGCGGATAAAACTTAGCATTTCAAAACCATAGTCATGTTACAACAAAGTACTTGGTCATTATTTTCCAACAACAAAGTCTAGATAAAAGCATAAACTGAAAAACTGAAATACATAAAGTACTATCCCCAAAATGAAGTGATAAACCATAGCTAGCTCAATGTCTAAAACCGTACATAAGCAAATCCAGTAAGCAAGCTGTAAAGATCCAAGCTAAGCTCCAATGTTCCCACCCTGAGAACCTGAGGGGGGGGGGGAAACGGAAGAAAAGAGGCGAAAGAAAACAGGTCAGTCAAAAAGACTGGTAAGCCCTACTACTATCTGTCTATGAACTAGTAAAGTTAACTGGCATGAGAAGCTGAGATGAACATAAGGATAACAACATACTGACATGATGATTAACTAACAAGATAGATAAAGGTGTCATCGCATAATTAAGGTTAAGTTTTGCACCACGGGTGTACTAGCATTCTAACATGTCAAGTAAAAACAAGAATGGATCCCTTGGCCCAAGCTTGGCCCAACATCATGAGGTGACCTAAATCAAGGTCCAACTACTCGGTCTAGTCGATCGGCTCCCTATAAGCCTAACTCGTCAAGTGTCGGTGTCATACGGCCCAAACATGCAATGTAGTTAAACTGCGCTAGGTACACCCTAGGGTGTATCAAGTCCTAGGGTGTCAACCTCAGACACGAATCAAGTATGTGCAGTCTAGATCTACTGGTACCCGTGCCTGATTCTCCAACTCCGGACTATGTGCACGACCATAGTCCGCCTGGACCTACACCGGCGTACCTACTCAGCCGTCGTTTTGGTCGCTTACATGTCAGCCGAGTAATCGTGCCCCACCCTAGCCTAGTCCTAGGGTCTTATGATACTACCAAGGAGGTTACTGCTGAAAAGGACCACGCAACTAGGGTTTCTTAACGGGTTAAATGTGGTTAACCCGATCCACACATGGATTAAATTGGTTAAGAGTACCCAAGGTTCCTGACTTAACCTCGATTAATCCATCAAGCCCAAATTAGTTAAGTATTAAGTGGACCATGACTTAACCCTAATCAGGAGGCATTCATTAACTTAATGTGCTTTAACCTCTCACATTAGACCTTGTTGTGGTTACTAGTTAAGCCGGGCGGGTCCGGGTAGCTTTACACCACAACCTGGTCTAACCTCGGGTTCGTGCACAACATGACCAACTTCTCACATTGGGTCCTATTGTTTGTAGCCACTAGTTAAGCCGGGCGGGTCCGGGTAGATTTATGCTACAAACTCAACCCAACGTCGAGTTGGCCACACTCATATTTTCTAAGTGTCATGTCCATTATGTTTCCAAAACATAATTACAAGTTAACATATCACGTTATGTTATAAAAACCATGTTCATGTCATTATGTTACCCAACCCCAACGTAATCCCATCGTTTACATAATCGCAACAACGCATAAAGGATAAAATAGGGAACTTGGCATAATCATGACAAAAAGGTGTTGAAGCCATAAGTTTAACATGGTGGCATATGAGATGTACATATGTTCATATACTTGCATATTGCATTATTAGGCTTCAAAAGCATGCATAAAACCAAACTTAGCATATGAGTGATACATGGTGATAAATAACATGTAGAAGTTGCTAGAAGTTCGCATTTGGCCTCACATGCAAGTTATCATAAGGGATATGATAACTTTCATGTTGCCAAAATGCAACCTTTGATATAAAGCTTGGAGCTTTATGCTCACAACATCAAGTTTAACTTGCATAACATAGCAATACGTGTCATACATAATGATTAAACCAACTTGCATAGCATAATGATTAACCAAACTTGCATATCATAATAATCAACCAAACTTGCATATCATAATGATCAACCAAACTTGCATATCATAATGATCAACCCCAAACTTGCATCATTCATTTAACTTTAGAGTTCAATAAAAAGAAAGTAGAAAAGGGCTTACTACGCTATGAAGACACAAATGAATATTTATTATAAAGATTGAGACGAAGCCCTTATGCAAGCACCAAAATATGAAAGCCCCAATTGAAAAACCCTTGCGCCAAATCAATAAAAATCCTTGCTTTGAAATAGAAATGGTGCAACTTGACTTGAATGCAAACTAAGAACACTCATACAAGTTTGAAAGCACTTGTATGAACTCACAATCTCTCATAGAAATAGGCTTAGGAATTTTAGCATGAGAGTGGAGGCCATGAGAGGAACAAATTTGACATAGTTTAGTTGTAGGATTGAATAATGGTGATTTAGGCTAGGTTTAGGGGTCTTTTTATAGAGGATTAGGATAGCATTAGCCATAGGATTAACCCTAGATTCAATCCAAGCCATCAAAGCATGTCTTGCGGAAGAAGTCAAGTGTAGGAACCATCTAGGGCCTTTAGATTAAAGCTGAACCATGAGAACCATTCAAATGCAAAATCTGCATTTGAGCGAATCGGCCCACGGGTTGACAGCCAAACACCCTGAATTAACCCCTAGTCGACCCAGCAGGCTCGGGTCGACCTCAAAAATCAGCCGGTTCGGTTATTCCCCTCTCCCAATTCGCTGTTTTGAACATTTTTGCATATTTATTTATTTAATTTTCAATTATATATATATATATCAATATATATATATATATATTTCTCTGCGCAACCCATTTCACTTAATTAAGTATACTTTAATTTGTGAATTTTTATGTTCAAATTACGGGGTGTTACATTCTCCCCTCCTTAAAGGATTTCGTCCCCGGAATCTCCAAGTTAGGAAGAACGTATCCTACTATCCATCATCCATCTACTCAAAACATCATCCACGTGCAGTCATTGTCCTTAAAGGATTCTAAATGTTGTATGATCATATGCAAATGTGTGTGTATATGTACTTATCTAATGCAAAAATCAGGCGGTTACTGATAAAGTAAACCTCCTTAATGCAAAGCATGTTAGTGAAATGAGTCCATATGTATGCAAATTCCTAACATAATTTATAATCTCTACATGAGTGCACATAACATTCATCCATATGCAACATCCACGTGATAGCATAACAAGTTTCATCCATGAATAAGTATAAGCACTCATGCATATGCAACATGAAAGTGTGTGAGCCGATCTTAGTGCCTAATGTGTATCATGCATCCACGAGTATCCACGTGCAAACACTTGCAACCACTTGCAACCATCAAGCATAACATGTTTCAAATACATGTTTCATCCAAAGGGTTTCTACCTAAGGTTCTCATGATATGATTAACGAGATAACAAGATAAACAGGATAAACGCGGATAAACAGAAAGATATGCTAATTAGGAAAGAGGTCGAGAATGTACCCTCAAAAAGCATTGGATAAAGCCCACGCATCTTCTCCTTGGTTTCCCAAGTTGCATCTTCGTCGGCCTCACCCCACTGAACTTTCACCAATTTGACTTCTCGATTCCTCAGTTTCTTGATCTCTGTTCCCAAGATACGAATCGGAGCTTGTCTCAAGGTTGCTTCTTTCTCTACCTCAATGTCTTCAAGAATGCTTGGTTCAACCACCTCAGCGGACTCATGAAGGCACTTTCGGAGATGCGAGACATGAAAGACATTATGCACTCCGGCTAGCTTTTCGGGCAATTCCACCTTATAGGCCATCTTTCCAATTCTCTCTATGATAGGGAAGGGTCCTACGAACCTTGGTGCCAGCTTCCCAACTGCTCCAAAACGTACCACATTTCGCAAAGGAGAAACCTTCACGAAAACCATGTCTCCCACTTCGAATTCCAAATCTGCCCTTCGCTTGTCAGCATAGGATTTCTGTCTATCTTGGGACGCTTTCATCCTTCTTCTTACTAATTCAACTTTCTCGGATGTGTCTCGTATCATATCGGGCCCAAGTATAAGTCTATCTGTTGTCTCCCACCAACAAGATGGTGACCTACACGGCCTCCCATATAAAGCTTCAAATGGTGCCATCCCTATGCTGGCTTGATAGCTATTATTATAAGAAAATTCTACAAGAGGAAGGTGGTCTTCCCAAGTACCACCGAAGTCGAGAACACAAAGCCTCAAGAGATCTTCTAGCACTCTATTCACCCTTTCAGTTTGGCCATCCGTCTGGGGGTGATAGGCTGTACTCAGATTCAATCGTGTACCCATCGCTTCTTGCAAACTGTTCCAGAACTGGCTAGTGAAAATTGGGTCACGATCGCTAACTATGCTAGAAGAAACTCCATGCAACCATACTATCTCTCGAAGATAAATAGATGCTAGCCATGATACGGTCCTCTTGCTTTTCACCGGAAAAATGGGTTCTCTTCGTAAGTCTATCAATTATTACCCATATCCCATAAAGCCCAAATAGTTTGGTGACGAACTTCTTCACCCCAACCATATATCACAAATAGGCTAGTCATACTCCTTAGGGGGTTTGCAACAGATCTAAGATTGAGGATAGGGCCGAGAGGATATACTTAAAAGATAGCATGCGAGTAAGCTCTACGGAACAATAGGGATCAAGGATATACTCTTAGAAAGAGATTAAATGCACGTATCTAGTCTTCAATCTTCTAAGCCGCATTTTCTTGTGCTTAATCCCATCATGCCCTGACCGTCTTTTAACTTCGCAATTCCGTAGTTCTTAATTCTTGTTCCCAAAATATGAGTTAGAACTCATTTCACCGTTGCCTCTCGTTCCACTTCCACTTATTCTTTGCCTAAAATACTTGGCTTAAACATAACTGCATGCTCATGGTTTCGTGTAAGCTTTCCAAGATTCGTTAGTGAATCTTGGATCTCGTTTACATATTATACGGTATCCCACGCAGAAAACTATCTCTTGAAAACAGTGCCAATCCACGTTGCCAAACTAGAGCTGAGGTAAGGGCTCTCTTGAGCCTTTGAAAAGCAAGCTCACACTCCAAGTCCCATGCAAAGACTAAGTTCTTCTTCGTCAACTTAGTAAGAGGGGCCGAAATCTTAGCGAAGTCCCTGATGAACTTCCTATAGTAGCCCGCCAAACCGAGAAAGCTCCTTACTTCGGTTGCATTCCTCGGAGTCTTCCAGTCTTGAACCACAACCACTTTCGCGGGATCCACCGCTATGCCTTGCTTAGAAACTATATGTCCAAGAAACCGAACTTACCTTCTCCAGAAATGACATTTGGAGAACTTGGCTTTCAACTGATGCGCTCTAAGCGTATCCATCACTTCCTTGAGATGCCTAGCATGCTCTTCCTCATCCTTTGAGAAGATCAGAATATCATCCACGAAGACAACCACGAACTTGTTAAGGAACTCTCTGAACACCCTACTCATCAAATCTACGAAGTAGGCGGGTGCATTAGTCAAACCGAATGGCATGACAAGCCATTCAAAGAATCCATCTGGAGTCCTAAACGCAGTCTTATCAATACTATCCTCAGCCACTCTAAGCTGATGGAATCCGGTGGCTAGATCGAGCTGAGAGAAAACAGAAGCACCTACCAACTGGTCAAAGAGATCATCAATTCTCGGTAACGGGTGCCTATTCTTCTTTTTCAGTTTGTTCAACTCTCGATAATCAACACATAGACGAAGCGAACCATCCGCCTTAGTGGCGAATACCACCGGAGCACCCCATTCAGAAATGCTTCGCCTAATAAAATTCTTCTCAAGCAATTCCTTGATTTGCTTACCGAGCTCCCTTCTTTCTCGAGGGGCCATGTGCCTAACGGGCAATGATACTGGCTTGGCATTATCGACTAGATAAATGCGGAAATCTATCTCTCGTTTAGGGGGTAACCCCTTAACTTCTTCAAAGACATCGGGATAGTCTCGGACCACCTTACAGATTGCAGATCATTGATGGACGAGTCGAGAGATTCAAGATAACATAACATGACGGGACCTCTAGGGTTACAAGAAATTTCTAGGGGATTACTGAGGCGAGTCATGAGCCTCACAACCCTATGCTCACAGTCAAGAATGGCTCCATAACTGGACAACCAATCCACCTCCAAAATCAACCCGTATCCCATAAACCTGAGAACCTAAACATTACACATGAATTCTATGCTCAAGATAGAGATTTTCACATCCATACAAACCACAGGTAGATGGGCGGAACCCCCAATTGGATTTGAAACACAAACGGGATCCTCAACTAAGCTAGTACTTAGGTGCAAACTTTCAACAATACCAGAAGAGATAAAACTATGCGATGCGCCAGAATCAAATAAGGTGCAAACAAGAAAATCAGAAATGTAAACATGAATTTCTATAAAAACTCTACCTCGATCAAAAGCTGGAAGAGCGAGGAGAGCCTGCAATTGCCCTCTAGAGGGTCTTACTTGCCGAGTTTGTCCTTGCCCTTGTCCTTGCTTCTTGGGGCAATCCTTGCTAAGATGTCCAGGCTCTCCACAGTGAAAGCATTCGCCCGACTTCCTCTTCCTTTTCTTCCTACAGTCTTTGGCTATGTGCCCAGTAATCCCACAGAAGTTGCACTTCCTCCTTTCTCTTGACTTGTTGTTCTTGCTATTGTTGTTCTTGCCTCCTTTTCCGGAATCTACCTTCTCGCCTTGAGACTCATTTGCCTTGACCTCCTTCTTGCCACTCTTATCTCCCTCTTGAAGCAGGGCCATATTCACCAAACTCTCGAAAGTTGCCCCCAGGGGTATATGAGACATGGCCAAACCGCGCAATGGCTCATTCAATCCTAGAGCAAAGTGTAGGGCCTTCTTCCGAGTTGTGTTTACCAATTCTAGACCGAACTGAGCAAGTTGATTAAACATATCCACGTATTCCCTAACTGTCATGTCCCCTTGCTTTAGAGATAGGAACTTCTCCATCTGAAGATTCTCTTCTGTCGATGATAGGAACTTTAGTCCAAACCTTCTCCTAAAGTCATCCCAAGTCTCAATGGGTCTAGTAGTGGTGGTGACTACCCACCAATAAGCGGCTTCCCCTTTCAATAGCCATACCACCAACAGAACTTTCCTACGATCTTCCACATCCAAGATATCAAAGAGGTCTTCAGTTTCCTTTAACCAGTTTCTTGCCTCCACAGAAGTCTCCGTCCCAATAAAGTTCTTGCCACCCATCGCCTTAAAGTTTTTGCAAATCTTAGCGAAATCCGCTTGCGGGTTCTGAGGAGGAGGAGGAGGAGGAACCTCAGTTATATTGGGGGTATTTGCTGGCCCACATCGTTGGCCCTAGCTTCCAAGTATCTCCGGAACCATCCGGGAATGGTCACTTCCTCAGGAAGGTTAAGATCGGCCATACTGAAAAAGGAAAAAGATAGATTCAGAACGAAGAAACGAAGGATAATGCTATGGCTTTTGGGGAATAGCCTTTTTAAAATAACTAGACTTTTCTTGGAAAATACTTAATTGGTTTTGAAAATAGTTTTTCAAAAAGTAAGTTTCAAAAACATTTTTGCTCAAATCTTGTAAACCTTATGCTCTGATACCAAATGTAACACCCCACCTCCGCCAGTGCCACTCTTGCAAGGACATTAGCTTTGGAGGGGCGTTTAAACAAGGTAAACATGCATGTAGATATCACAAGACAGAACATATAAGTAAAATAGAGTAGTAAAGCAGCGGATAAAACTTAGCATTTCAAAACCATAGTCATGTTACAACAAAGTACTTGGTCATTATTTTCCAACAACAAAGTCTAGATAAAAGCATAAACTGAAAAACTGAAATACATAAAGTACTATCCCCAAAATGAAGTGATAAACCATAGCTAGCTCAATGTCTAAAACCGTACATGAGCAAATCCAGTAAGCAAGCTGTAAAGATCCAAGCTAAGCTCCAATGTTCCCACCTTGAGAACCTGAGGGGGGGGGGGAACGGAAGAAAAGAGGCGAAAGAAAACAGGTCAGTCAAAAAGACTGGTAAGCCCTACTACTATCTGTCTATGAACTAGTAAAGTTATCTGGCATGAGAAGCTGAGATGAACATAAGGATAACAACATACTGGCATGATGATTAACTAACAAGATAGATAAAGGTGTCATCGCATAATTAAGGTTAAGTTTTGCACCACGGGTGTACTAGCATTCTAACATGTCAAGTAAAAACAAGAATTGATCCCTTGGCCCAAGCTTGGCCCAACATCATGAGGTGACCTAAATCAAGGTCCAACTACTCGGTCTAGTCGATCGGCTCCCTATAAGCCTAACTCATCAAGTGTTGGTGTCATACGGCCCAAACATGCAATGTAGTTAAACTGCGCTAGGTACACCCTAGGGTGTATCAAGTCCTAGGGTGTCAACCTCAGACACGAATCAAGTATGCGCAGTCTAGATCTACTGGTACCCGTGCCTGATTCTCCAACTCCGGACTATGTGCACGACCATAGTCCGCCTGGACCTACATCGGCGTGCCTACTCAGTCGTCGTTTTGGTCGCTTACATGTCAGCCCAGTAATCGTGCCCCACCCTAGCCTAGTCCTAGGGTCTTATGATACTACCAAGGAGGTTACTGCTGAAAAGGACCACGCAACTAGGGTTTCTTAACGGGTTAAATGTGGTTAACCCGATCCACACGTGGATTAAATTGGTTAAGAGTACCCAAGGCTCCTGACTTAACATCGATTAATCCATCAAGCCCAAATTAGTTAAGTATTAAGTGGACCATGACTTAACCCTAATCAGGAGGCATTCATTAACTTAATGTGCTTTAACCTCTCACATTAGACCTTGTTGTGGTTACTAGTTAAGCCGGGCGGGTCCGGGTAGCTTTACACCACAACCTGGTCTAACCTCGGGTTCGTGCACAACATGAACAACTTCTCACATTGGGTCCTATTGTTTGTAGCCACTAGTTAAGCCGGGCGGGTCTAGGTAGATTTATGCTACAAACTCAACCCAACGTCGAGTTGGCCACACTCGTATTTTCTAAGTGTCATGTCCATTATGTTTCCAAAACATAATTACAAGTTAACATATCACGTTATGTTATAAAAACCATGTTCATGTCATTATGTTACCCAACCCCAACGTAATCCCATCGTTTACATAATCGCAACAACGCATAAAGGATAAAATAGGGAACTTGGCATAATCATGACAAAAAGGTGTTGAAGCCACAAGTTTAACATGGTGGCATATGAGATGTACATATGTTCATATACTTGCATATTGCATTATTAGGCTTCAAAAGCATGCATAAAACCAAACTTAGCATATGAGTGATACATGGTGATAAATAACATGTAGAAGTTGCTAGAAGTTCGCATTTGGCCTCACATGCAGTTTATCATAAGGGATATGATAACTTTCATGTTGCCAAAATGCAACCTTTGATATAAAGCTTGGAGCTTTATGCTCACAACATCAAGTTTAACTTGCATAACATAGCAATATGTGTCATACATAATGATTAAACCAACTTGCATAGCATAATGATTAACCAAACTTGCTTATCATAATAATCAACCAAACTTGCATATCATAATGATCAACCAAACTTGCATATCATAATGATCAACCAAACTTGCATATCATAATGATCAACCCCAAACTTGCATCATTCATTTAACTTTAGAGTTCAATAAAAAGAAAGTAGAAAATGGCTTACTACGCTATGAAGACACAAATGAATATTTATTATAAAGATTGAGACGAAGCCCTTATGCAAGCACCAAAATATGAAAGCCCCAATTGAAAAACCCTTGCGCCAAATCAATAAAAACCCTTGCTTTGAAATAGAAATTTTGCAACTTGACTTGAATGCAAACTAAGAACACTCATACAAGTTTGAAAGCACTTGTATGAACTCACAATCTCTCATAGAAATAGGCTTAGGAATTTTAGCATGAGAGTGGAGGCCATGAGAGGAACAAATTTGACATAGTTTAGTTGTAGGATTGAATAATGGTGATTTAGGCTAGGTTTAGGGGTCTTTTTATAGAGGATTAGGATAGTATTAGCCATAGGATTAACCCTAGATCAATCCAAGCCATCAAAGCATGTCTTGGGGAAGAAGTCAAGTGTAGGAACCATCTAGGGCCTTTAGATTAAAGCTGAACCATGAGAACCATTCAAATGCAAAATCTGCATTTGAGCGAATCGGCCCACGGGTTGACAGCTAAACACCCTGGATTAACCCCTAGTCGACCCAGCAAGCTCGGGTCGACCTCAAAAATCGGCCGATTCGGTTATTCCCCTCTCCCAATTCGTTGTTTTGAACATTTTTGCATATTTATTTATTTAATTTTCAATTATATATATATATATATCAATATATATATATATTTCTCTGCGCAACCCATTTCACTTAATTAAGTATACTTTAATTTGTGAATTTTTATGTTCAAATTACGGGGTGTTACAGGGACATCACAAGGATAAATGTTCGTAGCCCCCTAAAGAGCAGCAGATCGTGAAATCATATGCTATTAATGTTGTTCCTTCTTCGTCGAATGCCCCAACTGCAGTGGAGAAAGGAAAGAATGTTGTCATTCAAGGTATGCTTTCTATTTATGATGTTCTTGTTCGAGTATTGTTTGATACTGGGGCTTCCCGTTCCTTCATATCTAGTGACCTGGTAGATAGGTTGGGATTGGAACCCGAGATAGTTGATAGACCTTTAGCGGTGACTAACCCAATTGGTGGTTCGACTAGCCTTAGTATGATTTGTCGTAATGTGATCTTATCGAGTCATGGATGTATGTTTGCTTGTGATTGCTTTGTTTTGGGCTTTACTGACTTTAGCATTATTTTGGGAGTCGATTGGCTCCAATGGAACGGGGTGGTGGTAGACTGTGAGGGATTTTTAGTGACAGTTAGAGCGGATGATGGGCGGAGGGTAGTGTTTGGTGGTCTACCTAGTGATGGGGTAATGGCTAGTTTTCTAAATTCCCTTGACATCCCGCATGATGAGTTGTCATATGTGCCCGTGGCTAGCCAGTATCCGGACATCTTCGACGAAGTGAACGGACTTCCACCACACCGAGAGATTGAGTTCCATATTGATTTAGTGAAAGATGCCAGACCTATAGTGATGCCACTTCATCGTATGGCATCAAGGGAGCAGCGAGAGCTCGAGGTGCAAGTAAGCGATCTTTTGAAGAAGGGATTTATCAGAAGAGGTGTCTCCGAGTGGAGAGCACCAGTTGTATTTGCTACCAAGGCAGATGGTCCCCTTCGTTTATGTGTGGACTATCGCGAGTGGAATAAAGTGACGAGGAAGAATAAGTATCCTCTTCCGCAGATAGATGATTTGTTTGATCAACTGGAGGGAGCAAGAGTGTTCTCCCAATTAGACATCACGACAGTATTTCATCAGCTCCGAGTAGCAGCTGAGAGTGTTCCTAAAACGGCTTCCGGACGCCGTCTGGATTCTATGAGTGGTTGGTCATGCCATTCGGGTTGACCAATGTATTCAGGGATCAATTGAATAAGTTTGTTCTTGTGTTCATAGACGATATTTTAGTTTACTCGAGGAATGAGGAAGAACACTAGGAACATTTGAGAGTAGTGCGGAGGTGTTGAGAAAACACCAATTGAAAGCGAAGTTTTCTAAGTGTCACTTCTGGAGGGAAGTGAGATTCTTGGGCCATGTTGTTTCAGAGAATGGTACTGCCGTGGACCTAGCGAAGGTGGCTACGGTACAAGATTGGTCTACGCTCAAGAATGCAACATACGTAAGAAGTTTCTTGGGGTTAGCTGGATATTATCGTAAGTTTATCCAAAATTTCTCCAAGATAGTGGCACCGTTAACTCAGTTGACCAAGAAGAATCAAGCTTTCGTCTGGGAAGGAAGGTGTGAAAATGCATTCAAGAGTCTAAAGGAAAAGTTGACGCGTGTGCCAGTGTTAGTCATTCCTAAAGGGAATGAAGAGATGACAGTATACACAGATGCATGTGGTACTGAACTAGGTGCCGTATTGATGCAAGGAGGTTGGGTTGTAGCTTACGCTAGTCGGCAACTGAAACCGCATGAGAAAAGATACCCTACCCACGATTTGGAATTGGCAGCGATTGTGTTTGCATTGAAGATGTGGAGACATTATCTCTTGGGAGAAAGATTTGAATTGTTTGTCGCGTTAAAGTATCTTTTCTCTTAGAAGGATCTAAATCTCCGACAGCAAAGATGGTAAGAATTCTTGGCTTCCTATGATTTCGATATCGCATATACAACAGGAAAGGGAAATGCGGTAGCTGATGCATTGAGTAGAAGACATGCCAGTCTAGGGGCCATGTTTCTTGAGTGGAAGCAACTGGAGTATATCGCAGGGTACGATTTCAGACCAAAGCTCGAATTGGATCCAGAAATGTTAGCAAGTTTGACGATCAGACCCACTTTGATTGAGCGGATTGGTTCCAGTCAGAGGGACGATCCTAACCTATTGGAAATCATCTCCAAGTTAGAGATGGGTATCGATGAGGAGATGAACAAGTATGGGCTTGATCGAGATGGATGGCTTAGAAAGAATGGGAGACTGGTTGTATCCAATGTCAATGGATTGAGAGATGAAGTGCTTAGAGAATGTCATCACTCAAAACTGACTATACATCCCAGTGGTAATAAAATGTACAGAGACATGAACCAGACCTACTACTGGGAAGGGATGAAAAGAGATGTTGGGAAGTTTATATGCAAATGCATGAACTGCCAGCTAGTTAAAGCTGAACAAAAGAAACCTAGTGGTTCGTTGCAACCATTAGAAATTCCAGAATGGAAATGGGAACAAGTCTCAATGGATTTCATTGATGGTTACCAAGGACTAGATCGGGCCAGGCCATGATAGCATTTGGGTGATTGTGGACCGATTTACCAAGAGTGCAAGGTTTATACCCGTCAAGTCGAATAGAACAACAACTAAGTTAGCAGAACTGTATATGAAATGGGTAGTGAGATATCATGGGGTACCCAAAGGCATTGTGAGTGACCGAGATCTGTTGTTTACTAGTGGATTTTGGAAGAGCTTGCAAGAGGCTTTAGGATCAGAATTACATCTCAGTACCGCGTACCATCCTCAAACCGACGGTCAGGCAGAGAGGGTGAACCGTATATTGGAGGATCTCTTGAGAGCTTGTATATTGGATTTTGGAGGGTCTTAGGATGACCATTTGCATCTGGTTGAATTCGCATATAATAATAGTTATCAGTCCAGTATTGGTATGGCTCCATTTGAAGCTTTATACGTAAGACCGTGCAACTCACCATCATGTTGGTTAGAAACTGGTGAGAAATTTGTGCTTGGACCGGATGTGATAAGAGAAACCTTAAATAAGATCAAGGTTATCCGACAGCGAATGAAGGCTGCCCAAGATAGGCAGAAGAGTTATGCTGATAAGAGACGAAGATAATTGAAATTCTCCATTAGCGACTTGGTGTTTGTCAAGATTTCTCCATTAAAGAGCGTAATTCGATTTGGTAGGAGAGGCAAGTTAGCACCTAGATTTGTTGGTCCATTCCCAGTTCTCGAACACGTTGGGAATTTAGCATATAAAGTTGAGTTGTCGGACAAGATGGCAGGAGTTCGTAACGTATTTCATGTTTCCCAATTAAGGAAATTCGTGCACGACCCCGATGTGGCTATTTCACCTGATCAGTTGGATGATATCGAAGTAGAACTCGAGGCGGTTGGGAACCGCAAGCCGATTCGTATTGTCGAGCACGATATGAAGAAACTTCGAAGGAAAGCGGTAAATTTAGTCAAGGTTCAGTGGGGCGAAAATGAGAATGACTATACTTGGGAGACGAGGAGAGCATTAAGGAGACGTATCTAGAACTCTTTGCCTGGTAAGGTTTTCATTTCGATTTAGTCTTTCCGCATACTAGGATAGTTTTGTTTGGTTTGCTTTGTATGTTTGATTGTGAGATATGGCTGGTAGGCATGCAGGACCCATTGGTTGTTTCTTAGTTGAGGAATTTCAGGGGGGAAATTTCTTAATGGGGGGAGAATGTAACGACTTGCATTCGACGCATCGAAGGATCGTAGAATATTTATTTCTTTCTCATACGAAGTCATATGGTCGTGTAACTTTGGGAGACGACTATTGGGGTCATTTCCCATATTCATGATTTTTACCGATTTTTAAATGGCTGTTTTGCCCCTAGCTGATCTTGTTTTAGCCATAACTTTAGATTAGTAAGGAGTTTTGACCTGAAACTACTTCCATTGGATTCAGGTGATGGTTTACATTTCCGTAGAGTGGCCACATTAGCCAAATGGACTCACCGTTCGGGAGATATGGCTGAAACAAGGTTTATAAGGTGAAAAACTGCTTAAATGGGCTGATTAGGGTAATTAGCAAATGTGCCCATAACCCATTTCGGGATTAGGGTTATGGGCTGAGATGAGTTAGGTTTTCATTCTATTTTAGTTTTCTAGCCGCCATTTACCCCTTAGAATCCCCAACAATGGCCTCCACCTTCTAATTTCATCCCAAATCACTCTCTAATCAAGGATTAAGCTAATCTACATCAAATTAAGGAGAAATAGCATCAAATCAGAGTTGGAGCACCAAATCAGGTTTAGAAGGTGAAAGTGTTGAACAAAAGCTATATAGAAGTATGATAGGATCTTTACTTTACTTAATCGCGAGCCGACCTGACATAATGATGAACGTATGTTTATGCGCTAGATTTCAAGCAAATTCTAAAAAATCACATTTAAGAGCAGTGAAACAAATTTTATGATATCTTAATAATATTAAGGATTTCGATCTTTTCTATCTGAAGGAATGTCCATTTGAATTAACATCCTTTAGTGATGCTTATTTCAGTGGATCTCAGACGGACATGAAAAGTACAAGTGGTACTTGCCATTTTATTGGAAAATCGCATGTCTCTTGGCTTTGTAAGAAACAGAATTATGTTTCATTCTCAACATGAGAAGCAGAATATATATCTGCAGCTTTAGCATGTGATCAAGTTTTTTATATGGAACAGACACTCAGAAATTTTGGAATAAATTTATCAAAATCAATTATTTACTGTGATAATATTAATGCAACTAATCTGTCTAAAAATTCAGTAAATCACTCGCATAAAAAACATATGGATATTCTTTATCATTTCTTATGGTACAATATCTAAAAGAAATTATTATTTTAGAACATATTTCTACCGAAAATCAAAAAGTTGATATATTTACTAAGCCTTTATTAGAAAATTCATTTGTCAAACTAAGATGTAAATTAGATATAATGTCAGTTAAAGATATTTAAAAAACATTTTATAACAACAAATAATGAAATACATAAAAATAAAATACAAATTTTATTTAAAATAAAAAATGTATGATTATCATGACAGAGGTAAGACTCGAACATGGGTCACTTGTCTATGAGTTTTATAACTTTACCATTTGAACTACGCACTTGAATTGGCTACATAATATTATGTAAACTAAACATCTATCTAATACCATTCATTTAGAAATCAATTGTTAGCCGGTAATTCATCCACTGGCTCTAAAATTCAATTGTTTCTACACCACAAAGTCCTTAAATTTCCAGCCTATAAATAGACATATTGAAACCAAAAACTCAAAACAATAAAAAGAATTTAGAAAAATTCAAACTTGTTAGAAAATGTCTTAAAAAAAATCATCCTCTTCTTCAATATAACTTTCTCCACTGATAGCTCAGCTGCATTACCACACCTTCCTACGCCAACACCAAGACACATACATGTTTATAATTGGGAGAATTATCGAACCAGGTATACACTGGATTCCAAAAAGGCCAAATGTGTTAAATTTTGGCGATTAAAATATATTAGTGAGAGAGGCATTAATTGTTCCCATAATCAAGCCAAATATGGGAAACAATTAATTGATTTGGAGAATCAATGAAAAATTTATATAGGTGGAAACCAAATTAATGCGCAAGATTTGTGGTGGATAAAATCAAGGAAATTCCTAAACATCTTCATCCTTATCTTCTAGAATTCTCTATTCTTCCTATATATGTGAAGCCATTTGCTCACTTTTGTATCATCACAAGAAAATATATCTTTCCATATTATTCCTCAATAGATCCCTATTTTCTGTATCTATTATAGGGTGAGAATTAGTATTGAGTTTTTTTGCTGTAATTCTTCTCAATATTGTAACCTCCTCTTGAAGTAAAGAAATAAAGAAGTTGTTGGGTCTCCGTGGACGTAGGATATTCATATCCGAACCACGTTAAATCTTTTGTGTCTTCTCCTCCTCTTCTATTTTTGTTCTTTTTGTTTGGTGATTATTTTTATTGAGTTAGTGGTTGATAACTAATCGACAAGCTAGATCCATTTTAGCATCGCTTCCACATTTGTGCAATTTTTGCACAACAGTTTGGTATCAGAGCTAGCTGTCTTGTTCTAGATTAGTTACCAATGGCTAATTATTCTAGTAGTTGTATGAAAAATTATGGCGTCACCAAATTTGTTAAAAGAGAAGTTTTTGGGACATGGAAGGTCAAAGTGAAGACTAATGACGGTGTTCTTCAGCAACAACTTCATTCACTTAGAGGAAGAGATAAGATGCAGCAGCGCCTTAGAGGAGATATGCATAGATTCCACTTCTTGGGTTCTAGAAGAGGTGCTTGCTATTATTGTATGAAGAAGGGACATTTTATAAGAAATTGTTCAGCCCTGAGAAAGAAGAAAGAGAAAGCTTCAATTCAGACAACATTTAGATCAGATGCAGATAGATGTGATAGTGATACATCATTATTTTCAGCCACCATTCCACCTTTAAAGAGTACAAGTTGGGTGATTGATTTTGGAGCCTCTTTTCATATGACGCCAGATAGGAGCTATTTTGTCAGTTATGAGAAAATTGATGGCGGAGCAGTTCATTTGGAGAATGGCACATCTTGTCATGTTGTGGGCGTTGGTAATGTGAGGTTTAAGATGCATGATGGTGTTATTAGGACTATCACAGATGTTCGACATGTTCCGATGCTGCAAAAGAGTGTGTTGTCAGTTGGAGCTTTGAGTAGGCTTGGTATGAAGATAATAATAGATGGGGAGAATTTAAGAGTGGCGAAGGGTTCCTTAGTAGTGATGAAAGGGGTGCGAATCGATGATATTTATATGCTTCGTGGAGAGACAATATTTGGGGATTCAGTAGTTTCTATTGATTGTAGTGTTCCAGATTCTACTCAATTATAGCACCTTCGTTTAGGTCATGTTGATGAGGAGAGCCTTGAAGTATTGAAGAAGCGTAGGTTAATTGTTGTTGATTCTCAATTAAAGCCTAGCTCTTGTGAAGATTGTTCTTTTGGAAAGAAGAAGCATATCACATTTGATGTCGGAAGACCTAGAGCTACAGAGTTTCTAGAGTATGTTCATTCATATGTTTGGGGACCACCCCAATTGCATCTTTAGGTGGAGCCAGTTTCTTCGTCATATTTGTGGATGATTTCTCGCGTATGGTTTGGGTCTATTTCATGAAGACTAGATCCGAAATATTTGCCCAATTTCAGAAGTGGAAGACCTTAGTTGAAAAGAAGTCAGGAAAGTGGCTGCAAGTTCTTAGAGTTGGCAATAGTAGTGAATTTGCGTCACAAGAATTCACTAACTATTGTGCATTCGAGCATGTACTTAGAGACTTTTCTATGAAATCACATTCTTTTGAAGTGGCGGAGAGCATGTGTCAGATATTATGGGAAAGCTATGAGCTTGAGACTGACTGCTGGTCTAAAAGAGGGATTTTGGGCAGAAGCGATATCTATGGCAGTATTTCTCATCAACCGTACACCTTCTATTGCCATAGATACGAAGATCCCAGAAGAAGTATGGAAAAGAGAGTATGTTGATTATTCATTCCTTAAAGTGTTTGGTTGTTCAACTTAATTAGAAGATGAGCCTAGAGGAAGCAAGCACATTTTTTTAGGCTATGGAGAAGGAATGAAGAAGTATTGTGGTGCAAAACAACCAAGAGAATTGTGACTAGCAAACATGTAATATTTGATGAGAGGTCTTTATTGAAGGTGGAGCCTCTATCAAGTGATGACATTAGGAGGGCACGAAATCCCCAAACACATTTGGAGTCATCAGTTTGTTTCCATATTCAGAGAGAAAGTGGAATTTCCGATGGTACCATGGTTGATGAGAAGATTTCAAAGGTTCAGACTCTAGGTGGAGCTCAGTCGCAGTTAAGGCCTTTTAGTTCAGTTGGCCTATTGGTAAACATATTTGTAATGATGATTATTCATCTTGTGCTTTGAATGCTGCGGAGCTTGGTGTTGAGTTTGATAAGGTAGACTTGGTGAAGTCGAATAAAATTCTTGAAAAGGAGGTTGAAGTAGATAATATTGAGTATGTCCTCACTCAATGTAGGATGGAGAAGGTGAAGCGCGCTATGATATCTCCATTAGTCTCTCAGATTTCTGTATCTACAAGTTTGTCTCCTTCATCGGATTTTTTGAAGAATTTTGATATTTGTTCATATGCATTTTGCTTGTTGATGTGCATATTATCTTTCTTATGCTTGGGAAAGATTTGGAAGCTCTGTTTGGGCAATATTGCCCAAAGTAGTTCACATTGAGTTAGATGGCATAGACCCAACAATTTCGTTGATTTTTGGTGATTGATGAATATATTTAATCGAAGTGGAGTGTTAAATTTTGGTGATTAAAATATATTAGTGAGAGAGGCATTAATTGTTCCCATAATCAAGCCAAATATGGGAAACAATTAATTGATTTGGAGAATCAATGAAGAATTTATATAGGTGGAAACCAAATTAATGCGCAAGATTTGTGGTGGATAAAATCAAGGAAATTCCTAAACATCTTCATCCTTATCTTCTAGAATTCTCTATTCTTCCTATATATATGAAGCCATTTGCTCACTTTTGTATCATCACAAGAAAATATATCTCTCCATATTATTCCTCAATAGATCCCTATTTTCTGTATCTATTATAGGGTGAGAATTAGTATTGAGTTTTATTGTTGTAATTCTTCTCATTTTTGTAACCTCTCTTGAAGTAAAGAAATAAAGAAGTTGTTGGGTCTCCGTGGACGTAGGATATTCATATCCGAATGTGACGAGAAGGAATTTCGCTCGGTCCGAACCAGTCGCTAAACCGATCCAGGCCGTTCGAAACGCCCTATCGTTTGAGAACATGACAAAGTAGAACGCAAACAGAAGAACATTTCATTGTATATTACAACAATGCATCAGATTACAAGAATATACAGAGTATAAACAAATAAATATTACATAGAAATATCAGAGATTTAAATTACATTTAAATACATCGCAGCGGAAAATAATACAATACACAACTAGAAGAGATATACGGATACAAAGCTTTCCGGATATCGTTCCAGCTGTAAACCAGGATCCTGTGAATATAAATCTGCAAAACCAAAACTACTAGCTGCCCGTGTCAAAATAAGGGCACCCAGAGTTTAGGTTAAAACAATAAACTCCAGGTCAGTCATGGGACTGGTGTGAGAACTAAAACAGTTAATCTTTATTTTAAAGTTAGGTAAATCAAGGGACCACGCCGTATAACACGGAACGGGTTTCCTCCCAAGAATACCAGTGCATAAAACAAACAGCGCAATGCTAAATAAAGAAAAATGAAGCTGTTATAAGACCCAGGTCCTATCACACAATGCAACGCAAACCGGGGGATAGGGTTTTCCCTTATAACAGCCAAAGAATGCTTGATACGCTTAAAACAAATCATTTGATACTATAATAAGTGCATAGTGTATAAAACAACTTCAAATCATAAGTATCAATCATAGGCGACATGAGCGTCCCATGCCACTATGTCGCCATATATAGGTTTACAAATAAAACCGCAAAGTCACGTATTTGGAAATTGGATTTCCTTCTATGAACCGAGGCAAAAGATAGTCCTCAACCGATTCGAGACTGCCTAGCCCGAGTCTCAGGATCAGAACGCATCGACCCTTGGAGCGACAGGGCCGGTCCACCGATGTGGATTGAACTTAAACCCTGAACACTGCGTTTCGCCGCCCTTTGGGGCGTAAGCGAGCCAACGAATGACTCCATCGGACCCGGATCGTCCGATCTAACCGAGGCGCCTTGCAACAGCAACAACCACATAAGTCAAACTCGTCAGGGCGTGTAAAACCACTGACGCCACTTCTAGCTAAGAGGAAACGCAGGCCCTCCCTGAGGTCCGTCTCCCGTTTTTGGTTCATACCGGGTGTGAAACTCGCGAAGTAAACGTTACACAAAGCTACGCCACAAAGGCCGTGCTTTGATCATCACCACAAGACTTTGCTTTTCAACAGAAGCCTCGATCAATTGCCACTTAGGCATGCCACACAGGCAATTCACTCCATGCGTTTGATATCCATCAATATATAACCCCTGAGCTCGTACGTCTCAGAGAAGGGCATTAAGCAAGAGAATAAATTCTCCGCCGCCAGACAGATATATATTTAATAGAAATCAATCACACGGACTAAAATCCAATGTCAGACACACAGTCCATTTACAAGTCCGTTCTGGGTCTGAACGAAACCGGAGGCACCTAGTACCCCGCATATCCATCGATCTCCAAGTACGTCTGGACGATCACTAACTGTTTCCATCTTCTTGGGTGTACAGCCCAATCAAGATCATCAGTAAGCACCCAAACGACGTGAAGACCTCCGGTCTTCGATCATCGTCTTCATCTTCGACTTATCGGCGTATCAGTTATTCAGAATGGGATAAACCCGGTCTTTCCGAATAACTCGCGTATATTTTAAATAAGTGTTACACAAACACAACATACGCCTCATTCCAATTCATCAGTCACTAACAGTAAATTAATCAAGAGAATAATTTCCCAAATATTAACCCCGAAGGCCGAAACCAACATCAGATCAATATCCAGAAAACCATTCTGCTTGGCTAACCGACAATTAGTTTCTAAATTTCACATTCATAGGGAAAGGTTCCCATAAATTTTATCAAAGATAAATTCTTGAATTTATTCTTCTTTTGAATTTCGATTCAACTAGTCGAGATTAACGAACCTTACCGAAGTAATCATTGGTTTTAATTTCCCAATCCCAACCTATTTATCCCATGAAGTAAAACTGGTAATACTTCATATCTAACACCACAGTGTTATCGGTAAATTCAATTACCATTTCACGTTCAAATCTAATTAAAGATTTAACTATCGCCTGGAGCAAAACTGGTGATACTCCATTTCGATTATTTCAATCTAATTAAAGATTCATTAAAACTCCACTTAGTTTTTATCTGTGACTGGGTTAAAGAATCAGTGTTATTTAAAACACGGTTCACGATAAACCCAAAATCACATCACATTTCAATCAGTCCCTAATTGTAAATTAGCAAGTGAGCAATTCCCTAAGTATTAATCCCGAAGGCCGAAACCAACATCAGATCAATACCTCGGAAACTATTCAACTTAATTAATCTCCAGTTAGTTTCTGATTTTCTTAACTCCTTTAGGTCTAAGAACTGTATTATTGAAGATACCGTTCACGACAACCCAAAATCGCCTTTCATTAATGATCGGGTTAAAGAACGAGTGTTATTTTAAAACACTGTCCACGATAAACCCAAAAATCAATATCAATTCAATTCCAATTAAATATCATTTAATTGGTACACTTCATTAAATCTAAATAAAAGATTTAATCTTTTCTCAACTGGGTTCAAGAACAGTGTTAATGAAGACACCATTCACGACAAACCCAAATCACATTCGATATTCAATACAAGGCTCTGAATAGAAAATATATCGGCTTATATTCAATATCAAATTCTATGATTAACAAATGTCGTATTGGAAATAACGATACAAATATATCTTTCAAATTTCCATAACAACACCTGTATAATCACGTATTCCAATATCGAAATATTCCGAAGACAATTTCGATTCAAATCCACTCCAATGCAATCATTGGATATTCTGGTTATTTTTAAAACCCTTTTCTAATTCAATTTATTTATTTAAAAATAAATAGAATTTTAATTCTAGTTCAAAACTAGTTCATTTCGATAAAAATCTATTTTTATCTTTTCAAATAGGGAGTTTTTCATCCCAATTCTTTCTAAATCATTTCTTATGATTTTACACAAATTATTACTATTTTTAATAATTTTATCAAGGCCCGTACAGTCGATTTCCATCAATGGCCATCGAACTGCACTTACAGCGACCCTTTTCAAATTTGATTTGGACATAATTCCAAATCCAACCGTTAGATTTCAAATTTCTAATATTCGTTAGAAAGCTCTTTTCGATACGAACCCAACGGTTCTGGTTTTAGGAGAATCCGACGGTCGGATCTCCCGTAATGTCCGTTTGAAATAAATGGTCGAAATTCTCGAACTGCCGCGGCGCGGCGCGTTCTATTCAGGCCATTATATTATATATATATTATATATATAATATATATTTCGTCGATTACTATTTAAAACGAATTATATAAATAGTTTAAATTCGTTTCAAAAGCAATTTCAACTTCCCTTTCAATTCAAATCAAAATTGAATTCTTCTTAATAAATTTGTTTTAAAATTCATTTCTATTCAATTCAAATTTCAATTCAATTTGAATTCATTTCAATTTGTTTCCAAATTCAATTTGAATTCGTTTTCAATTCAATTCAGTTCGAAATCGTTATATATTCAATTCATTTCGAAATCGTTATATATTCAATTCATTTCGAAATTGTTATATATTCAATTCATTTCGAAATCGTTATATATTCAATTCATTTCGAAATCGTTATATATTCAATTCATTTCGAAATCGTTATATATTCAATTCATTTCGAAATCGTTATATATTCACTTCATTTCGAAATCGTTATATATTCACTTCATTTCGAAATCGTTATATATTCACTTCATTTCGAAATCGTTTAAAATCGATATAAATATCGTTCACGTCAAAATGGCGTCAATCTAAACAACACGGCTTCATAAATTTCTATTTTCAAATATTCTATTTCAAATATTTCTTTTTCAAAATAGTTGTTATTATCAAAATATTTCGTTCAACACATGACCAATCTCAATGAATGAGTACTGTCAACACATGAACTTTTATTTTATATCGATAAAGGTGTAAATTTTATTACTAAAATATTTCGTTCAACACATGACCAATCTCAATGAATGAGTACTGTCAACACATGAACTTTTATTTTATATCGATAAAGGTGTAAATTTTATTACTAAAATATTTCGTTCAACACATGACCAATCTCAATGAATGAGTACTGTCAACACATGAACTTTTATTTTATAATATTCTTTATTTTCTAAATTGGAATGAGGCCCAATCAATTACCATATAAAGTTAATTATATGGGTTTTCATACAACACATGTATATAATAGCATTGAAAAATAATCAACCATCAACCAAAGTGCACTACACTGTATAAGCATCAAATATAGATATCTAACGCTTATAACAGCCTGTCAATCAATCGATCGACATATTTTAATCAATCAGGATGAGTGAACTTCTTATTTCATCCCAACACCCGTGTGGGGTTTCAAACAATCAAACCAATATCTTATTCGTGCAGTTGGGCGATGTGTAAAATTTATCGACCCAATCAATGTCCTTCAAATAGGTGTATATAAACAAACCGTTTGGTTTGTAAATGAATATTTTATTTATTCACATTCACGTTAAAAATTATATTTTTAACGATAAAACATTTTATTCTAACTTATGAATTTCTATTCAATTCATTTATTCAATAAAATGATATTTTTTTATTTTTCTAACATATTTTAGAAAATTTCGGCGGCACAACGGCACGATACTAGAAACGGGACAAGGCCTAGCCTTATCCCCGGTCTAGTGAAGGCCCACGCCATTCACACATCAATCAAATCAATTCGTTATGCAAACCACAAAATTTGGAGTAAGAGTCTAACCTAGCCTTACTCCTTCGCCTTATAACGGCGCACGTCTAATCCTAACCAATTTATCGATTCGATTTTTCACACCACAAATCACATTCAAACCAATATCGCAATCAATCACCAAACAGTCAAACAAACAAGTCCATGGTCTGTGGACGATTGTGTCGGGTGCTACTAAGCACCGTCTGCATCCTAGTATATATATATAACTAGAAAAAGAAATTGAAAGGTGAGAAATTCTCACATATAGCTATCCTAGCTCCACGACTCTTCATTTGCAGAAGTCTTCGTCGTTTCGCCTTTTTGTCACCTTCGTTGCTGCTTTCACTACATACGTAAAAATCACATTTTTACTTCGCTATTCAATATATAAAAATCGAATTTTTACTTCGCTATTCAATATATAAAAATCGAATTTTTACTTCGCTATTCAATATATATAAATCGAATTTTTACTTCGCTATTCAATATATAAAAATCGAATTTTTACTTCGCTAATCAATATATAAAAATCGAATTTTTACTCTACCATTCAATATATAAAAATCGAATTTTTACTATGTTATTCAATATATAAAAATCGAATTTTTCTATCGAAGTTCAATATATAAAAATCCTATTTTTCTATCCTCCATTATATTTTCAAAAGTGATGTCTTTTTATTTTCAAAGGCGAAGTCTTTATATTTTCAAATCAAGATTGCTTGTATTTTTGAATCAATGACAATTTCAGTTTCTTTTTAACGATGTAAAAATCAGTTTTTAATCATTTTAAAAATCTCGTCTTTAATCATTTTTAAAAGTCTGTTTTTAATCTTTTTCTAAATTCAGTTTTTTTTATACTTTAAAAACAAATCAGGTTTTTATACTTTAAAAACAAATCAGATTAAACAATATAAATACAATAAAGAAATAATTAAAATAAACTTACAGGGGGTTTCCACTGTTGAACTCCGAAGGGGGGGGGGAAGCTGTCCGTCGATCAAAGAGTGGGGGGGTCAGCGACGCTGTGGCGGTCGCGGTCAGGATGGGGGCTCGCGGTTTCGAGCTTCAACGAAGAGGAGGGAGAGAATGGGGGCTGCGCTTCGGTTTGGAGAAAGGCGGGAGGGTCGCGGTGGCTCAGGGGAGGAGTGGGTGGTGGGGCGCCGGCCGGAGACGGCGGCGATGGCCCCTGGAAGGGCGCGACGGGTTTTGAACCAAGGCGGCGGTTTTTTCCTGTTTTGAAATTAGGTTTAGAAATGAGAGAGAAAAGAAAAAAGGGGTGCTGTATATATAACAATATATATATATATTTTTTTATTTTTTTTTTAAAATCCTAAAAGTAACTTTCTATTTTGAACTCGAAATCGAACCCACCGACTGTCATCCCTAGCTAATTACCCCTATTCCGAACACAATGGGATATGTATCGCAAGCCAATTTGGCCGCTTCAATCAGTTTTCGTCTAAATCAAAATATAACTCTATATATTGAATTTGAACGTGCATTTCAATTTACCGAGGCCACATACTAACTAGAAAAAGTCCAAAAAAATATTTTCTAGCTTCGTATTGACGATACGGTCCTAACAAAACTAGTTTCGTCGAATTCTGAGACCGTTGGAAAAATGGCCAATTTCCAGTCGATTAAAATCAACTGAAACTGGTCAAACGCGTTTTCCTTTGCCACGCTCACATATTGATTCGAAAAATTATGAAATTTGAAACCTAGCAATAATTTGACATCACGGACCCAACAAAACTGGTTTCGTCGAAATCCGAGGTCGTTTGCAAAATGTCCATTTTTAAGGGCCTGAATTCCATAGCGACTATTCAGAATTTTCAACTGGACATATCTTTTGATTCCCGCTATGAAACTTTGATTTTTTCAGATTCGTTGGAAAGATATTATCGATTAGATCCTATTGTTTTTGGTTTCACTAAAATCCGGATTGTTTTGCACCCGGTACATTCAATTGAAGTTTGAAATCGAATTATCGAACTACCGCGCCATTTTCAATTCTATTTATAATTATATATAAATATTTATATTCTAACGACGACGTATATAATATAAACGTTCGAATTATTTTCAAAACAAAATTTCTCGTCGATATTATTTAAAATAATCTATTTTAAATATTCAAAATTCGCTAAAATTGCCAAAATAAAAATTTTAAACTGGCCCAGATTTTCGGGTTGTTACACCGAACCACGTTAAATCTTTTGTGTCTTCTCCTCCTCTTCTATTTTTGTTCTTTTTGTTTGGTGATTATTTTTATTGAGTCAGTGGTTGATAACTAATCGACAAGCTAGATCCATTTTAGCATCGCTTCCGCATTTGTGCGATTTTTGCACAACAAAATGTACGCTATTTGTTTCTCCAGAAACAAAGAAGAAGATCGATGAATTTCATCACTATCAACGGCAACAAATAGACCTTCAATGTGAGTTGTATTTTGAACAGAAAGTCACAGGTAAACGGTTGAGTTTCCTTGGACAAGTACGTATAAAATTTTGTAGCACAAAGATAAAAGACGTAACTGAGTGGTTACCACGACCGATTGATCCTTTGGATCCTTCTTCCTCATATCATACATCAAACGATCCAACTAATCCCTGGGCTTCACCTCAACGACCTCGAAATAGTCCAAATACACGGGACAAGAATTATATGGCTAATGAGGGACGTAGATTTTCAACACCTAAGAAGACGTTGTCTCCAAAGAATTAATGCTATGTATTTATTTTGATCAATGTATCAACAATAATTTTTGTATTAATAATATTATCATTTTGAATTCAAAAGATATAAAATATAGTAATAACGACAAAAATAACAATATACACTTATATATATATATATCTTTATAATAATAGGAATACTTAAGAATGGTGAAGCTTTTTTGAACTTCCAAAAAAACCGATTGTCCCATAACAATGTAACACCGCTGAAAAAATTATTGGAGGCCAAAAACGTCATTTCTCATACCACTTTCTCCATCCCACTACTGCTTCAGCAGTTTTTCAACTCCGTCAACCACTCTTTCTTTTATCTCCATCCATTCTTCACTGCATTCTTTACGTTTTCCCCCTTTCCACCGCCTTTCTTCCCCACTATCAACCATCAAGTAATTTGACCTTCTCAAAATCAGATCTACTACTAACCGTGTTCCGCCTCCACAATGGCATCAGCGGTAAAACTTTTAACGTTTAATTTGATTTTGTTTTGTGGTTTCTAATTGATGTTTAATTCCGATCTTCCTTCTTCAGTATCTATGGAAAAAGTCAAATCGCAAGCCTAAATTATTGATATGTTGTTCGCTAGAATTAAATTCGTGACCAGAATCCACTACTCTTATTTTTCTTGAAAACGGTACGATCTTCAATGGTTGTTTTAATTTTTGCATTCCCTCACTTTTTGAACTGAAATTAACTCTTCCTCTCAACATTTGCTATCTCATTCCACCCACCTGATAACAGATAGATGCAGCGATGCTGATTTTTTCTATCACTTTTAGATTGGGGTTTCATGATGTTAAGGAAAACAGTAAAATTTATACCGATCGTGTTGCTGTAGAGGCGGAAGACGGGGATAGGAGATCTGAGGAAAAGCGGCAAGTGAACGTTTCAACAGGGATCGTGCGGTTAGGGGAGTAGGCCGAGGTGAAGATGGAAGCATTAAAGGTCAGATTTGATGAAAGTTGAGTAATAAGGTAGGGAATCACCTATGCCAAAGTTAATTAATGTAAGTTTTAATTTGAGTTCTATTTCTTTACAAATTTGGATCTCGGTTATGGTGATAATATCTTACAAAATGAACTATAATGTTTCTTTAATCTGTTAGTATGTGTGAAATTATTAAAATTATTATTATTTTCTACTCAGCAGTGTTTGAATTGTGGTTATTGTTAATCATTTTAAGTTAATCATGTTTATGAGATATACGTATGAGATGATAAATCATATGTGCATGTGACCAAACATTTTCAGATTGCTACCAATATCATCAACATTCCATGTTGATCACGTTTATGATAAAGTTAGTGGAAAACAAAAAGAAACAGAATGTTACATTTTATTTCACTCATCGCTTTCTTTTGACCTATAATCAGCGATTTCTACTCTAAGTTTGTATTAGATATGTTCGTTTAAGAGATAGCAATGTTTTGGATTGTTGTACAGTTGATTGTCATAGAGGAATTTGCAGTAGAAGAATAAGTGCTACAGTTGTGGGTGAGAGAGGAATGGTTGTTATGATTAGTGTAACTTGATGAAAAGGAAGTTGTATGTATGCATATGCAGGCTACTCATAGCAAGAACAGAACATGATTTATAGGTTTGATGAATATGCGATAGTGTGCCGTTAGACATGAAAAATGCAATGGTACAAGATTATGAATTAGTTAATGAGATTGCTGGCTCTGCATATGCAAATGAGAATGTAGGCTATTTATCAAATGAACTAGACACATTAAAAATATTTAAAGCATAGGCTGCATGATGGAAACAGAAGAAGTATATAATTAAGTGTCAGCTAGAGTTTAGCGATTGAGGTTATTTTTTCTTTTGATCTTGATTTTAAGTCTTTTTACGTTTTTGTAATTGCATTTTAAAATAAGATTGGAACCCTTTGAATCACAAAGACCAATATGTTTTTGAGTGTTTTTAAATGTGTTGTATGTCGCTATATACATACATCTATTGTGTCTCTGTTTCATTTCCTTTTTCCTAAAGGTGCACCACTACTTATATATATTAAGTAAGTGGTCTAATTACCTCACAAAAAATTTCTGTTTAGCTGCTGGGGATATGATAAAGTGCACAACAACTTTTCTGCATAATCTGATCTTTCAACGATCGGTATAGGCTATAATTTTTCTAGAATTTTTGTTGAAAATTTTGTTATTGATTTCCAAAATTCATGCTTATACTATGCATACTTGACCTATTTTAAACATTCTTTTCTTTTGTACTGATTGGTGCATCACTGATTAATTTTTTCTTTGTCCCTTTTAACCTGTTTTTTCACATTATGGTTTCCACATTTTTTTCAAATTTATATGTTAATACATACATTTGCATAAGTAGACAAACTTTAGAGAATATTGTCATATAGTTAGTTTGCACGAATCTTTAATACTATTTAGCTGCTACAATGGAACAGTTTTCTTATAAAGTGTTATATACAAAATTTTCTTCGTACGTGATAACGATCCTTTTTGGGAATTTTCAATGCTATAACTCATATTCTGACATAGGAAAGTAAACAATCACCTCAAATCTTACTTGAAACAAAACTAACTCATGTAATCAGATCCCGAAATTTAGAATATGAAATCGCTAGAAGTGAATTTTGAAGTACTGTGTTCTATAATGTGACGGGTATATCTATTATTTTTGATATATCATTATATATACATGATCAGATATGCTTACATTTGATAGTAAGCTACATTGAATTATTTGCAAACTGAATATTTCTACTAAAATTCCACACTTTTTTATGTGTTTTTTTACTTTTTTTAGAGAAGTTGAAAGAAAATGCTTTAAGAAGAGGCTTTTTAGAAAATAGTATTGTGATTCCTCAACTAAGAAAAGTAGGTTGCTAAAAATTATTTGGTAATATCTTTTTTCACACTTGGTTTCCTTTTTATACACGATTGACATACATGTAGTTACTGGCTTACTATTTACAATTGTAGTTTTATTCATGCATATAAAGCACTCAGAATAATGATGCATCCGCCAAACCTTTAGTATATGTAAAGTTATAGTATGCCGCTAAGCAAAAACATGATGTTGATGTCGATGAAGTTTTATTTAGTCCCGGTATTGTTCATTGAAATATTATGTTAATTGTACAGTTCGTTTTGTATATCACTTTGATTATTTCTATATTTTCAGAATTTTCTCATCCAAATATAATGGCTTCAAATTAAGTATTCAACAAGGTACATTTTGGGAAGAGAATGTCTACCCAGTAAGATGGTATGCTTCTTCCATTAAGCAAACTTTTAAACAGTATTTGTTAACTCTTTGCCTATTCAGATCCACTTTAACTTGGATCTTGATATGAATTTCTATTATTTTAAAAGCTAACATCAAACATTAATCACTATTTGGTCAGAGAATGGAGGCTTAAGGATGCCAACCAATGGAAGGTGGTGGACCAAAGCTCAACGCACAAGTAAAAATATTTGCTGCAGCAACCTTTTATTCTAAGTGAATCACCGGTAACTATTTTATAAGCAGCCAGATGTTGATATTCCTATTCCATAAATGCCAGATGTTGATATTGACAAGACTAAGTTCCACAAGTTTTCACTTAAAGAAACTGTGGCATTACTTATCTCTCTTTGGAGAACAGTAATGACTTTGATTTGGGACTGAATTCACTGAAATATGAAATTCGTATATCAAATGTTAGTGTAGGGAATGTCGAGCTTGAAAAAACTACAAAGCTTGAGAAGAATGGGATTATTATAATGAAGATACCAATTATTTTTAGGCCAAAAGATTTTGGCTTTGCTTTGTGGGACATGACAAGAGGAAGGGGCACATGCTATTCTATGAAAGGAAATATTGATGTTATGACTCCTTTTGGACAGATGAAGTTGCCTATTATTAAGGAAGGTGGAACTGGTCGACTTAGGAAGGAAGACAAGGACAACAAGGATTACAGCTGCTAGGTATGTTGAGTGGTTTTGGGTTAATAAGATGCATGTATTTGATCCATGTGTGAGAAGTTTGTGTGTCATGTTTTGTTGACGTATGTGACAGGCGTTTTAAGCATTGTTCCTATTATTAGCATGTTGATGGATGATTTATGCCATTGTAGTTTTCCATTTCATATTTTTCAAATTCTTCTACTTAAGACTGGAAAAAAAAAGTAGCCAAAATTACATATTTTTTGTATTAAAAGCCTTCCATAATTAATTATGCTACAACAAACTTTTGGCATGACTTGACGCTTATTGTATTTGATGTTGAATTCCAATTCAACTTGATTGTAACTTTACTGTAATGAAAAGAATTGTATACTAACATTCATGAATAGGCTCCAATAAAATTGTGTAGTAACACTTAAGTTTAATTGTACTGACTAATAAACTGAATATGGAAACTAAGTGTGGCAGAATTATAAGTGAGAATGAGATCGGTTAAGTCATTTTGTTTTTTATATTTATCCGTATTTACTTTAGTGTACCAATATTTTAATAAAAATTTAGATCTTTATGAAATTGAACATGGCGGGATAAAGGAGTTGGATGACTAAAGCATGGTTGTACGACATGCACCTGAGGAAGATATTGTCTTTTCATTAGTTAAAATTAAAGCAGCAAATAGGGATGCAATTGAACATGGCGGGGTTGAAATAACACCATTTTTCTTAAATACACGCGCAAAGCGCGTGCCTTTGTACTAGTGTGTGTATATATATATAATTCAAAAAGTTTGAAGGCAAGGTAGCAAAAAAAAAAAAAATCCAGGAAACAGACGTTTGTTTCAAGTAAAACAAATATTTGAACGCTGAGTTAGACTTGTTTTTCATTGGAGATTCAGACGTCTGAATCCCTAAAAGAAAACGTCTGAATATGGGTCAAAATGAACTATTTAAGTGCTGTTTCAAAATTTAACAAATTCAGACGCTTGACTTATTTTTTCAGACATCTGTTTTACCGCTGGCACATTTTTTTAAAAGGCACGAACCATTTTATCTATCCATCTCTCCACCACTACTCTTCATTTTTTACTTTCCCCTTTTAATTTACTAAAACCCCTAGCCTCCATTTCTCTATAAAACTCAAAATTCAAACTTTTTCTCATAAAAATCAAATAACAAATAGACCGAAACATACAAGAGAACAAGAATCTGAGCCTCCATCCGGCGATCAAGTCCAAAGACGGCTATGGAACGACATTGCAAAGGAAAGGTACAAAGATATGAAAATTTAGAAATTTTTTGAAGGTACCTTTGTTAAATTTGATGCTTTTACCCACTATCAACTTCTCCAATACGCTAGACACTTCAATTTCGAGTCTTTGGTTGATTACAATGTTAACAATATCAAAATTTACCCCTTGCTTGTTAAAATTTTCTTGGATAATCTGAATTTGGAGCTCCAAGCACCAAGAAATACAATTGACTACGTCTGGTCTATCGTTTGTGGTAAACGTATTCTCCTTCCCATTCAACGATTGAGAATTTTTTTACATTATGCTTGGCAAAGAGTTGACATAGATACTATTGACATTGGTATAAATGAGAAAGATGAAGTGTCACATAAGTTTATATTCGACAATTTAGTTAACATGAAAGACCTTATGTTTACTCATCTCCTTACTTAAGCAAGTCTTTTAAATCGCATTTTAGTCCGAACTATCCAACCAAGAAAAGGAAGTTAGGAAAAAGTGTAAAAACATGATTTTCAAGCTTTATGTGCGCTTTACTCTAACAGGCAAATTAATTGGGCTAAAATCATACTTGACGAATGGGTGGATATCACGTATACGCGAAAATAAAAGACAATTCAATATGGAGCCTATATTATATGTATTCTCCTTGAGTCTCAAGTTGAAGTACCAGATACTCCTAGCTTGAGTATCAAAGAGATTGGACCAAAAACCTTGTAGCTTATGGATATTGACCCCAACCCATCGACATTAGAATGTATCTCCTTTCAGGATTGGCAAGAACACATCCCATCACAACTGGAAACTATAATTACTGAGTCCTCTTCTCCTCGTCGTCACTGGTTTGTAGAAGAAGAAGAAGATGATGAGGATGTTCAAATTGATTGTCACTCCCGATCTTCCGGCTAAGCAAGCATTGGTTATGCTTTCTTGCAATCAATCAAAAATTCACAAGGATTTCAAGTAATTTGAGCATAAGACCAATAAAAGTTTGACTCTTTGAAAGGCTTTCTTAATAAGATTTGGGATAATATTTCATGCATCGGACCTCAATCCTCTCAAGCTCATGATCCGGCTCCATTTAATTGGTTTTCTAGCACCAATAATGAAGTCCCAAACTCTAGCTCTGGAGATGATGCTCCAAAAGATGGTGATACGAGCGTTGGTCCTAGCATGACGGTTACGGAAAGTTGGTAAGCTTGGTATGGTTTTTATGGTACTTTTAGCATCAAACTCTTTTATTCGTATGGTTTGTAATATTTTTTGACACTTCGATCTATTTGGCACAAACCTGTATTATGTGCTTGCTACGGTGATGAACATATGAATTTCTGCATGTGAATATTTATGCTTAAGTTATGTATGTCATTTGTGTGCTTGTGAATATTCATGTGTATTATTAACATAAGTATCTCCTTTTTTGTCAATGACAATGGGGGAGAAATAATATAATATATGCATATTGACAGAGGGAGTTACATATATAGTTGTCATTATCAGAAAGGGGGAGAATGTTGGATTTCACTTTATAGCGTTTTGATTATGACAACTATACATGTACATATATATTACTATCAACTAACTCTGTTTTTCAGGAAGAAACTCAAGAACAGATTCAAGAGCTCAAATTGAAGATTTTACCCATTTCGAGTCTGTTAGTAATAGTATATAATTGTTAAAATCTTCATTCGTGATACACACAAATGCATGGTTTAACGTATATAAGATTTTATATATGACATGCACAAGGCACAGGTCTGTTACAACGAACAAACGTCTGAATTCCTCAATTCAGACGTTTGTCTATTGAAACAAAATTTAGTTTCACATAATATTCAGACTTCTGATCTGAAAAATTCAGATGTCTGTTTATACTCCGAAATGGCCTATTTCCTTACTGTTTGAATTTTTATTAAAAATAGCCATCTGAATTTTTAATTCAGACATCTAAATACGAATGGATGTAACTATTCAATGAAGAGTAACAACTTTTAATTCATATCTCTTCTTTGAATCTCTTCACGAATGATTGCAACTATTTGATTGTAATAAATAGAAGTTCAATCAAATGTTTTCTTCACCGATTTTCATTCTTATTCTTTCTATTTAATCTATTGCAAGCACACTCTATTTCTACATTCTTGTGATTACAAATCATTCTTAATCTTCCATATTCTTTCACGAACTACACTATTATCATTAAGGAAAGATTATGGGAAGGGTGTATATTAATTTGAAATATCTGTGTTATTAAGAACACAAATAGTCAACAAATTTATTGTATTGTCGAAGACTCCTTCAGTAGTTAAGGCAATACATCCCATTCAAATGTTCGGATAGCTATGGTTGTTGTAAACTTGTTCCTTTTGGGGAAGTGAGGGTTGTTAGTAGTGAAATTCCAGAAGGGAGTTTGGGACTGGACATAGAACGAAGGTTCAAACCATTATAAATCTTGGTGTCACTTTTACTTGTTGCACATATTGTTCATATTCCATATTATACGATCCTACTACTGCATAGACTCTTTCAAAATCATCCATTATAGAAGCCTAGCTTTCTATCATGGAATCTGTAACAACCCGGGAAATCAGGACCAATTTAAATTTTTTATTTTAGCTATTTCAGTGAATTTGAAATATTTAAAATAATTTATTTTAGGTAAAAATGATTAAATTTTTTATTTTAAACAAGATTAGAACGAATATATTGATTTTAATTCCAAAAGGAATTAGAATTAGCATGGCAGTTTGAAAAGTCAAAGTCGAACTTTGACTGAAAATACCGGATTCAAAATTTAATGGATTTTATGAAACCAAAAATATCTAAATCTATTTATAAATATCTGTCCAACGAATCCGAAAAATTGAAATTTCATAGTGGCGATCAAAAGTTATGGTCAGTTGAATATTCAGAATAGTCGCTATAGTATAATTAATAGCCCGCATAAAAGGCCGTTTTTCAAACGACCTTTGTTTTCGACGAAACCACTTTTGTTGGAACTGGAATATCAAATTATTGTTAAATTTAATTTTCCAGAATTTTTCAAATTAATATGTGAGCGTGGCAAAGGAAACTATGTTTTGTTTATTTCAGTTAGATTTAATCGACAGAAAAATAGCTATTTTTCAAATGGTCTCAGAATTCGACGAAATTAGTTTTGTTAGGACCGTGTCGTCATAACAAAGCCAAATATATTTTTTCTGGATTTTTCCGAGTCCTTATGTGGCCTTGGTGAATTTATTTATGCGAACGAATTAATTTAATAAAGAATTTAATTATTAAATTAAATAATTTACGCCATAGACAGTCGTTTCGACTGATGGGACCTGGCCCGTTGGATCCGAAACAGGGGCTATTTGCTAGGGACACCTTCTGCTGGGCTGGAATTGGATCTGTTTAAGAAGATACAGAATTATTTGTAAAATATCAATTTTATATTGTAAATATTAGAATTTAAAACCCTAAAGAACACTGTTCATCGTTTAACTCAGACGCCGCCATCTCATATCCATGGCCGAAATTCTTCCTAACTTCATCCACTAAAAACCGTTGATCCATTCAGTAAAAAACACCTCCTCCTTTGACTTTATCGAAGAGAAATCTTCCAGCTTTCAATCCATACGGGTTGATCTCAAAACCGTCGCCTGTAGCCTGAGTTACAGCGCACCAAAACCCGAAGGTTTGCACCGCCGCCCTCCCCCCTACAGGCGTGCGAGTGGACCCCCTTCACTGCCGTTCATGCGCGAATCCAAGCTCTCCGGCGTGGCATGTTCTGATCGAGGTGAAGTTGAGTGGATTGAGAGCAAATCGGATCCCTAGTATTGAACATAGTTGGGTTATCGGTGGCCTTGTATCTGTTGAAGGAAGAAGAAGGTTTAGACTTTAAATATTTTATTAATTTAATTCTAAAAATAATACCAATCTTGTTTAATCCATAACTCGATCATACTAACTCAGAATAACGCGATTTCAGAAGCGTTGTGATCGTACGACAAAGATCTACACTCCTAGACTGAAACAGGACAATTCCGAGCTGTTTGGATTTTGACTAAAATTCGCAACATGACAGTGAGAAATTCTATATTTATTTTCTTTTTATTATTATAAATAAAAAAATTATTAATTCTTAATGTGATCACTCATATGTTGTAGTATTCTGTGCCTGCTATACTAGACTTGATGTGTGACTGTTATGTGATATTGATCTGTTAAAATAGAGAAAAATGGTTAGACAATAACCATTTTATTTTAATTATCATAAGTATGACACCAAAAATTGATGATGTGGTAAATAGAGAAAAATGGTTAGACAAAAACCATTGTATTTTAATTATCATATGTATGACACCAAAAATTGACGATGTGGTAAGTAGAGAAAAATGGTTAGACAAAAACCATTGTATTTTAATTATCATATGTATGACACCAAAAATTGATGATGTGGTAAATAGAGAAAAATGTTTAGACAAAAACCATTGTATTTTAATTATCATATGTATGACACCAAAAATTGACGTTGTGGTAAATAGGAAAATGGATAACCAAAAACCATTATTTTAATTGACAAATTACGATGGCACTTTTATTTACATTTTCGTATGTAAATAAAAAGAACCAATTTTATGAATAGAATTTATTTACATTTTCTTATGTAAATAAAAAGAACCAATTTTATGAATAGAATTTATTTACATTTTCTTATGTAAATAAAAAGGACCAATTTTATGAATAGAATTTATTTACATTTTCTTATGTAAATAAAAAGAACCAATTTTATGAATATAATTTATTTACATTTTCTTATGTAAATACAAAGAACCAATTTTGTGAATATAATTTATTTTCATTTTTTTAATGAAAATAAAAAGAACGAAATATGAGATTACCTTTATTTACATTTTCTATGTAAATAAAAAGAACAAATTTTGTGTTGACTTTTTATTTACATTTTCTTACGTAAATAAAAAGAACAAATTATGTGAACACCTTTATTTACATTTTTATCTATGTGAATATAAAGAAGAAAATTTTGATGACATATTTATTTACATTTAGGTAAATAAGCATGAAGAAGAAAAATATCACATTTATTTACATTTAGGTATATAAACATGAAGAAGAAAAAGATTACATTTATTTACATTTAGGTAAATAAACATGAAAAAGAAAAAGAATACATTTATTTACAATTTAGTGTAAATAAAGCATGAGATAAAGAAAGGAATATTTTATTTACATGTAGGTAAATAAAACATGATATAAGAAAAGAGACATTTTTATTTACTATTTAGTGTAAATGGAAATAGGACACAGAAAAAGAATTATAATTTTATTTGCATTTCTAGATGCGAATAGAAACCTAGAAGAAAAATAATTATACTTTTTATTTGCATTTTTAGATGCAAATATAACATAGGAAGGAATTACACTTTTATTTGCAAATTTGTTGCAAATATGTAAAGCACATTTTTTATTCACTTTTGAGATGTGAATAAAAATATGAAAATAAAAACACCGTTTAAAAAAAAAGTGAATTTTTATTTGCAAACTAGTTGCAAATAAAAAACATGAATAATTAAAAAGGATATTTTCATTCACATATTAGATGTGAAAAAAGACATTAAAAAAATATACATTTATCTATATTTTAGATGTAAATAAAAGAGTAGAAATTAAAAGTGATATTTTTATCGTCCTTTTAGAGGCGATAAAAAGAATGGATTTTTATAGTTGAAATCGCCAAACGATATATATATATATATATATATATATATATATATAATTAAAACGAAACGCGCGCGACATTTCGAGTATCGGTAATCGTAACTTTAAACGGTTATACCAAAAGATCCGACTGTCAGATTTTCCCAAAACTGGAACCATTAGGACCGCTTTGGGAAGATCTTCCCAATGATATGAATTTCATCAAAATCCAACGGTTAGATTTCAAGATATGTGTAAATCAAAAATTGGTAAAAATGACGCCAAGGTCGCCCATCGTCCTGAAGCGTCGTTTAATTATATTGAGGTATTTTAAATAAATAAAAATAGCGATAAATAGTTATAAATAAATATTAATGATATGAAATGATTTAAATGATAAATTATGTGAGAATTATTTGAAAAGTCCGAGTTTAACTCATTTCAAATAATTACACGGCGATTAAATCGAAAATATAGAAGATGGTGATTGAAGACCGGCGATCTTCACATCGAATGGATGGCGATTACTGATGCCTTGGACTGACTTGCTCCCAGGAAGGGGTTGAAGTAGTAGTTGTTCGGACGTATGGGTTGATTGCTCGGATAGGCGAGAACCTTTTAGGTGTCTCTGGTTTCGTTCAGACCCAGAACGGACTTGTAAATGGATGCGTGTCCGACGTTGGAATTCATTTCACGTATTTAAATTGAGTTTTATTTAATATATAATTGATTGGTGGCGGAGAATTTATTCTCTTGCTTAACACCCTCTTATATATTGATGGTTGTCGATCGCATGACATGAATTGTCAATGTGGCACGCCAAGATGCAAAAGATCAAGGCTTTTGTTGAAAAGCAGGCCTTGTGGTTAATGATCAAAGCATAGCCTGTTTAGGCTTAGCTTTGTGTATAGCGTGACTTCGCGAGCCTCACACCCCGGTATGAGTCAAAAAGGGGATATGGACCGTAGGGAGTGCACACGTTTCTTTCTAGCTAGAGTGGTGTCAGGGACCTACCAGCGCTGACATTTTACTTATGTGGGTGATGGATTATGAGGTACCTCGGATTTATAGGTTGTTAGTGGCCATATGGAGGTTCAAATGAACCATGAAACGGGTGTTCAGGCATAACTAATCCACTTTCGACAGGTGTGGACCGGCCCTACCGCTCCAAGGGTTCACTGCGGGGCATCCTGAGGCATTAGCTAGAGTGTCTTGAATCGGAGAGGACGATCCCTAGCCTCGATTCATGATGGAAACCAAATCTCCAATACAACATTACGGTTTTAGTTGTAAACCTTTATACGGTGACAAGTAGGATGGGGTACTATGGCGTCTAGGATTGATACATTTACTTTGAAGTATTTTAATACTGCTTAGACACTAATAATAATAAAATATTATTTTATACGTATTAAGCATGTTTGATCATTATAAGGTAAAACTCTATCCTCCGGTTTGTGTTGCATTGTGTGATGGGACTTGAGTCTTATAATGATTTCATTTTTCAAAAGACTTTATGTTATTTTGTATCAAAATTTCTTTAATTATGCACTGGCAATCCAATGGAGTAAATCCGTTCCGCGTTAGCGGCGTGGTCCTGTGATTCGCCATATTATTAGTTAGTATAGAAATATTTCTCATACCAGTCCCATGACTGACTCGAAGTTTGTTTCAATTTTCAAGTTCGGGTGCCCTCTCTACACGGGCAGCCAAGTGACAGGTTTTAGGGAGATATTCTGGATTGGAGCTTGCTGAGGAAAGAAGACGAAGATTTTTTTTTTTGCTTTTGAGACTGTTTTTCATCTTTGGTATTTGATGTACGTTTTGGAGTTGAGACTTATTTCCTTTTATTCAGACTTTTTATTTTTGCTAAGTGGATCCTGTAACTGCGTACTCTGATGTCCAGTTGCTATGATGTTTATGACATTTATCTTTTCCGCTGCAATGTCTATGTGTTATGATATTATCTGAGATCTGTTGTCGTTGTAAATATGTTGTATTCCATATGATTATCCTTACTTTCGGACCATGGAAGTTTGGGGTTATCATAGTTGGTATCAGAACTTAAGTTTAACCTTAGCTTCGGAGTATAACATATTTAGAACAATTCGTCTAGATAGAATCCACATTATTCTAAGGCGAGTAGCTCATTAGAGATAGGACTAGTAATGTCCTAAAATGAGCATAGTAGAATAGCACATATTTATTAGTCATTACATCATCATCTTTTCATTTTGTCCTTACCTTACCTTTCCTTAAAAAGTATCATTTCTGTTGGTCTGACTCTTTCCTTGATGGTACAGACTGGTTGAAAATGGACACTCGAGCAAGAACTAGAGGCAGAGCCCGAGGTGAATCCCAAGGTGGAGTCAGAGCAGGAGGCAGAGGGCCTGCTAGAGATGAGACCATTCGTGAGCAGCCCGACCCCGTAGTAGTAGCACCGCTACCCTCACAGCCCTTCGACTGGGAGAGAATGTCAAAGAAATTCAGAAATTTAGGAGGTGTACCGTTCATTGGGCGAGAGTCTGCAGTTGAAGCAGAGTCATTGTTAAAGGACCATGAAAAGATATTGGAAGGCTTAGAATTTGAGGATCAGCGCAAGCGTTTTCTGGCGGTATGGCAATTGAAAGATGAAGCTGGACATTGGTGGGACACGGTCAAGATTTGCAATGATGTGGCCAATATATCTTGGGCCAAATTTAAAGAGCTCTTCAATGACAAGTATGTTCCTCCACAAGCAAGAGAGCGCCTTCGCGAGTAGTTCGTCAACTTACAGCCAGGGAGCATGTCTTTTTCTGAGTATGTGAGAAAGTTTGATGAGCTCTCACGTTATGCTCCTGGATTGATTCAAGATCCAGTCGAGAAGAATAAAAGATTCATCAAGGACCTTTCAAAGAAATATTTGAACAGAGTTACCACTCATATCAGGCTCCCATTCAATGAAGTAATCAAGATGGCCTGTTGCTACGAAGAGAATGACGAGGCTGCACAGCAAGATAGAGTGAAAAATCAGAGCAACAACAAGAAGGAGAAGGCGGACAGGAAATCGGAAGCAAGCAATTCTTCTGCTGCTAAGCCCCAAGGAAAGAAGAGGGATAGGAGCAAGTTGACATGCTATAATTGCGGCAAGACTGGGCATTTTGAATCTGAGTGCAAAGCTCCTAAAAGGATCAAGAGGAACAAATCAGGACCTAGCCAAAATCGTGGCCAGAACTCTCAGAACCATGGCCAGAATTATCACAACAACAAGGAATACTACAATTGTCATCAGAAGGGGTACATCAAGCCAAATTGTCCGTTGCTAAAGAATGCTAGGTGGCACATGTCTATGAGGGATCGGCTGCACCAGCTTCTATTGAGGGAGCAGGTAAACCTGATGTTTTAGGAGGTACTCTTAATATTAAGAACATCCCTATTACAATTTTATTTGACACCGGTGCAGCACGGAGTTTTATTTCTAGTGACACAATTAAAAAGCTAAATCTGAAACCAAGAAAACTTAAAGAATTGGTTAGAGCTCATAGTCCGATAGGAGGTTCCCTTATTCTCGATCAATACTGTAAAGTGCCTATTTCCTATTCTCGCTACCAGTTTCCTTTTAGTCCGATCATCATGAATTTCTCCGGTTATGATATCATACTGGGAATGGATTAACTAACAAAGTATGAGACTGAGTTACTATGCGCTGAAAGAATAGTTAAAATCAAGCCCAAATTTGGTGATACTATTTCTATCCCATGTCACGGCTCAGCAACAGACAGAAAAGAATTCTGGTCTTCTCTAGAGGTCACCCCTACTTCTATTGAGGATATCCCTATAGTCAAAGATTAAGCTGATGTATTCAAGGAAGTTGAAGGCTTACCTCCGTGTAGAGAAATCAATTTCAGAATTGACTTAGCTCCGAATGCAAGGCCTGTCGTACATCCATTAGGAGAATTTCGCCAAAAGAAAAAGAGGAGCTGAGAAATCAAACCAAACAGCTTTTGTGGAAGGGTCTAATCAGGCCTAGCTTCTCAGAATAGGGCGTAGCAGTGGTATTTGTCCCAAAGTCAGATGGTACCCTCAGGCTATGTGTGGACTACCGCGACCTCAATAAGCAAACGCTGAAAAATAAATATCCACTGCCACAAATTGATGATCTTTTAGACCGCTTGCATGGAGCACGAGTATTTTCTAAGATCGACCTAACTACAGGCTTCTATCAACTTCGTATCGCAGAAGAGTGTGTGCCTTTAACAGCTTTTAGAGGACTAGATATATTTATGAATGGCTAGTAATGCCTTTCGGTCAATGTAATGCTCCAGCATACTTTGTTGATCTGATGAATAGAGTATTCCGAGATGTTTTAAATAAATTCGTGCTGGTGTTCATCGATGACATCCTCATCTTTTCTAAATCCACTGTTGAGCACGAACAACATCTGAGAGAAGTCTTGGAGATTTTGCGAAGAAATGTGTTGAAAGCTAAATTCTCCAAATGCATATTCTGGCAAGAAGAGGTGAAATTCCTCGGCCATGTTGTATCAAAGGAAAGCATTTCAGTAGATCCAGGAAAGATCTCAGCCATCCAAGAATGGAATCAGCCTAGGACTCCCACAGAAGTCAGAAGTTTCTTAGGACTGGCTGGCTATTATCGGAAATTTGTCAAAGACTTTTCGAGGATAGCTTGTCCATTTACAAACATGACTAAGAAGCATATAAAATTCACTTGGACACCCAAATGCGAGGCAGCTTTCCAAGATCTAAAAAGGAGGTTGACCAATGCTCCTGAGTTGACCATTATAGATGGCAATCAGGATTTGAAAGCCTGGACTGACGCTTCTAAACAAGGTTGACTTTTTTTTAAAATCAACATGTCAGAAATAACATTTTCTTTTAATGTCAAATCTCATTTTAACATGTTATCCCTTATCTATTTAAGGTATTGGTGCGGTGCTGATGCAAAGAGACAAAGTAGTCGCATATGCTAGTCGCCAGCTGAAACCGCGTGAGAAAATTTATGCCACTCATAATCTTGAGCTAATGGTCATAGTATTTGCTCTAAAGATATGGAGGCACTATCTCTTGGGTGAGAAGTTTGAAATATACACGGATCACAAATCCTTGAAGCATCTATTTTCCCAAAGAGATTTGAATATGAGGCAACAACGTTGGGTTGAATTTCTTGCAGCCTATGAACTGGATATCCTATATACTCCAGGGGAAGCCAACATTGTATCCGATGCGCTCAGTAGAAAGAATGCAGATAGCGATAATCTCATCCTCGCCAATCTCATTATCACTCCTACTCTGATTGATAAAATTTCTGCTCTTCAGAAGAACGATAAATTTATCCAAATGCTTAGAGAGCGATTTCGAAAGGGCGAAGCCTCAAGCTTCCAAATTAACAGTAAAGGGACCCTTAGATTGCAAGGGCGAATTTGTGTGCCAGACATTGCTGATCTAAAAAGAGAAGATATGGATAAGTTCCATAAATCTAAACTCAGCATCCATCTAGGAGTAAGCAAGAAGTACCATGATCTTAAGCGTACCTTTTGGTGGATGGTGATGAAGAGAGATGTATCTATTTATGTTGCTAGATGTCCCACTTGTCAGCAAGTTAAAAGTGATCAACAGAAGCTGGCAGGTTTGTTGCAACTGCTAAGAGTTCCAGGTTGGAAGTGGGAGGAAATTTCTATGGACTTTATAGATGGCTTGCCTCGAAGCAGAAAAGGGAATGATAGCATATGGGTGATTGTAGATCGCTTAACAAAGTCTGCCCATTTCATCCCTGTCAGGTCCAATAGAACAGCTCGAAGTTTGGCGCAGCTTTATTTTAAAGAGATAGTCAGACTGCATGGGGTTCCCAAAAGCATTGTTAGTGATCGGGATCCAATATTTACTAGCAAATTCTGGGAAGCTTTTCAAGAGGAGCTTGGGACCAAGTTGAATCTGAGCACTGCTTATCACCCTCAGACAGATGGCCAGACTGAGAGGGTGAACCGTATTTTAGAAGACCTGTTGCGAGCATGCATTCTTGATTACAGCGGTTCATGGGAGGACCACTTGCACTTGGTTGAGTTCTCTTATAATAACAGCTACCAAGCAAGCTTGAAAATGTCACCGTTTGAACTATTATATGGCAGACCATGCAGATCTCCGGCATGTTGGGTAGAGACAGGCAATCGATTAGTCTTGGGCCCCGACATGGTTCGTGAAGCATCGGATAAGGTTGATTTGATTAAGAAGTGCCTATTGACTGCTCAGAGCCGACAGAAGAGCTATGTAGACCAGCAAAGAAGAGATTTAGAATTCTCTCTTGGCGACCATGCGTACTTGAGGGTTTCCCCATTGAGAGGTGTAATTCGATTTGGGAAGACTGGAAAGTAGGCACCGAGATTCATTGGTCCATTTCCTATTATCGAAAAGATTGGGACTCTCACTTATAGAGTGCAGCTGCCTGACTGGTTGCCAGGGGTCCACAATGTATTTCATGTGTCCCAACTCTGGAAACATGTGCATGACCCAGATTTAGTTATGGAGGAAGCAGCGCAACAAGAATTAGAGATTACGCCGAGCTTAGCAGTAAAGTGGGAGCCGGTGAAAATCGTTGGCAAAGAAACCCGAGTCCTGAGGAACAAGAGGATCCACCTAGTCAAGGTGCAGTGGAGCGGGGATCCTAGAGACTGTACTTGGGAGACAGAGGATAGCATCAAAAAGGCTTACCCCGAGTGCAGAGTGGACATCTCTGAGTAACTCTTGTGTTAAGGTACATTTACAATAATTTACATTTTCCGTCTTGTTCCTACTTTACCTTGTTTCCTTTTCGGGGACGGAAAAGCTTTTAAGGGGGGGGGAGATTGTAACAACCCGGGAAATCAGGACCAATTTAAAAATTTTATTTTTGCTATTTCGGTGAATTTGAAATAGTTAAAATAATTTATTTTAGTTAATAACGATTAAAAATTTTATTTTAATCGAGATTAGAATGAATATATTGATTTTAATTCCAAAAGGAATTAGAATTAGCATGGCAGTTTGAAAAGTCAAAGTCGAACTTTGACTGAAAATACCGGATTCAGAACTTAACGGATTTTAGTGAAACCAAAAATATCTAAATCTGTTTATAAATATCTGTCCAACGAATCCGAAAAATCGAAATTTCGTAGCGGCGATCAAAAGTTATGGTTAGTTGAATATTCAGAATAGTCGCTATAGTATAATTAATAGCCCGTATAAAAGGCCTTTTTTCAAACGACCTCTGTTTTCGACAAAACCACTTTTGTTGGAATCGGAATGTCAAATTATTGTTAAGTTTAATTTTCCAGAATTTTTCGAATTAATATGTGAGCGTGGCAAAGGAAACTATGTTTTGTTTATTTCAGTTAGATTTAATCGACTGAAAAATAGCCATTTTTCAAACGGTCTCAGAATTTGACAAAATTAATTTTGTTAGGACCGTATCGTCATAACAAAGCCAAATATATTTTTTCTGGATTTTTCTGAGTCCGTATGTGGCCTCGGTGAATTTATGCGAACGAATTAATCTAATAAAGAATTTAATTATTAAATTAAATAATTCAGGCCACAGATAGTCGTTTGGGCCGACGAGACCTGGCCCGTTGGATCCGGAACAAGGGCTATTTGCTAGGGACACCTTCTGTTGGACTGGAATCAGATCTGTTAAAAAGATACAGATTTATTTGTAAAATAGCAATTTTATATTATAAATATTAGAATTTAAAACCCTAAAAAACACTATTCATCGTTTAACTCAGCCGCCACCATCTCGTATCCATGGCCGAAATGCTTCCTAACTTCATCGACTAAAAACCATCGATCCATTCAGTAAAAAAACACCTCCTCCTTTGAATTTATCGAAGAGAAATCTTCCATCTTTCAATCCATACAGGTTGATCTCAAGACCGTCACCTATAGCCCGAGTTATAGCGCTCCAAAACCCGAAGGTTTACACTGCCGCCCTTCCCCTACAAGCGTGCGAGTGGGCCCCCTTCACCACCGTTCGTGCGCGACTCCAAGCTCTCCGGCGTGGCATGTTCTGATCGAGGCGAAGTTGAGTGGATTGAGAGCAAATCGGAGCCCTAGTATTGAACATAGTTGGGTTATCGGCGGCCTTGTATCTGTTGAAAGAAGAAGAAGGTTTAGACTTTAAATATTTTATTAACTTAATTCTAAAAATAATACCAATCTTGTCTAATCCATAGCTCGATCATACTAACTAAGAATAACGCGATTTCAGAAGCATTGTGATCGTACGACAAAGATCTACACTCCTAGACTGAAACGGGACAATTCCGAGCTGTTTGGATTTTGACTAAAATTTGCAACACGACAGTGAGAAATTCTATATTTATTTTCTTCTTATTATTATAAATAATTTTTTTATTAATTCTTAATGTGATCACTCATATGTTGTAGTATTCTGTGCCTGCTATACTAGACTTGATGTGTGACTGTTATGTGATATTGATCTGTTAAAATAGAGAAAAATGGTTAAACAATAACCATTTTATTTTAATTATCATAAGTATGACACCAAAAATTGATGATGTGGTAAATAGAGAAAAATGGTTAGACAAAAACCATTGTATTTTAATTATCATATGTATGACACCAAAAATTGACGATGTGGTAAATAGAGAAAAATGGTTAGACAAAAACCATTGTATTTTAATTATCATATGTATGACACTAAAAATTGACGATGTGGTAAATAGAGAAAAATGGTTAGACAAAAACCATTGTATTTTAGTTATCATATGTATGACACCAAAAATTGACGCTGTGGTAAATAGGAAAATGGTTAACCAAAAACCATTATTTTAATTGACAAATTACGATTACACTTTTATTTACATTTTCGTATGTAAATAAAAAGAACCAATTTTATGAATAGAATTTATTTACATTTTCTTATGTAAATAAAAAAAACCAATTTTATGAATAAAATTTATTTTCATTTTCTTATGTAAATAAAAGAACCAATTTTATGAATAGAATTTATTTACATTTTCTTATGTAAATAAAAAGAACCGATTTTATGAATAGAATTTATTTACATTTTCTTATGTAAATACAAAGTACCAATTTTGTGAATAGAATTTATTTACATTTTTTTGTGAAAATAAAAAGAACAAAATATGAGATTACCTTTATTTACATTTTCTATGTAAATAAAAAGAACAAATTTTGCGATGACTTTTTATTTACATTTTCTTATGTAAATAAAAAGAACAAATTTTGTGAATACCTTTATTTACATTTTTATCTATGTAAATATAATGAAGAAAAATTTAATGACATATTTGTTTACATTTAGGTAAATAAACATGAAGAAGAAAAATATTACATTTATTTACATTTAGGTAAATAAACATGAAGAAGAAAAAGATTATATTTATTTACATTTAGGTAAATAAACATGACAAAGAAAAAGAATACATTTATTTACAATTTAGTGTAAATAAAGCTTGAGATAAAGAAAGGAATATTTTATTTACATGTAGGTAAATAAAACACGATATAAGAAAAGAGACATTTTTATTTACTATTTAGTGTAAATGGAAATAGGACATAGAAAAAGAATTATACTTTTATTTGCATTTCTAGATGTGAATAAAAACCTAAAAGAAAAAGAATTATACTTTTTATTTGCATTTTTAGATGCAAATTAAACATAGGAAGGAATTACACTTTTATTTGCAAATTTGTTGCAAATATGTAAAGCACATTTTTTATTCGCTTTTTAGATGTGAATAAAAATATGAAAATAAAAAATATCGTTTAAAAAAAAGTGAATTTTTATTTGCAAACTAGTTGCAAATATAAAACATGAATAATTAAAAAGGATATTTTCATTCACATATTAGATGTGAATAAAGACCTGAAAAAATAAACGTTTATTTATATTTTAGATGTAAATAACAGAGTAGAAATTAAAAGCGATATTTTTATTGTCCTTTTAGAGGCAATAAAAAGAATGGATTTTTATAGCTGAAATCATCAAACGATTAATATATATATATATATATATATATATATATAATTAAAACGAAACGTGTGCGGCAGTTCGCGAATCGGCAATCGTAACTTTAAACGGTTATACCGAAAGATCCGACCGTCGGATTTTCTTAAAACTGGAACCGTTAGGACCGCTTTGGGAAGATCTTCCCCACGATATAAATTTCGTCAAAATACAACGGTTAGATTTCAAGATATGTGTAAATCAAAAATTGATAAAAATAACGCCAGGTCGCCCATCGACCTAAAGCGTCGTTTAGTTATATTGAGCTATTTTAAATAAATAAAAATAGCGATAAATCGTTATAAATAAGTATTAACGATATGAAATGATTTAAATAATAAATTATGAAAGAATTATTTGAAAAGACCGAGTTTAACTCATTTCAAATAATTACACGGCGATTAAATCGAAAATATAGAAGACGGTGATTGAAGACCAGCGATCTTCACATCGAATGGACGACAATTACTAATGCCTTGGACTGACTTGCTCCCAGGAAGGGGTTGAAGTAGTAGTTGTCCGAACGTATAAGTTGATTTCTCGGATAGGCGAGAATGTTTTAGTTGTCTCCGGTTTCGTTCAGACCTAGAACGGACTTGTAAATGGATGCGTGTCCGACGTTGGAATTCATTTCATGTATTTAAATTGATTTCTATTTAATATACAATTGATTCGTGGTGGAGAATTTATTCTCTTGCATAACACCCTCTTATATATTGATGGTTGTCGATAGCATGGCGTGAATTGTCAATGTGGCACGCCAAGATGCAAAAGATCAAGGCTTTTGTTGAAAAGCAGGCCTCACACCCCGGTATGAGTCAAAAACGGGATATGGACCGTAGGGAGTGCACATGTTTCTTTCTATCTAGAGTGGTGTCAGGGACCTACCAGCGCTGACATTTTACTTATGTGGATGATGGATTATGAGGTACCTCAGATTTATACGTTGTTAGTGGCTATGTGGAGGTTCAAAGGAACTGGGAAACGTGTGTTCAGGCATAACTAATCCACTTTCGATAGGTGTGGACCGGCCTTAACGCTCCAAGGGTTCACTACGGGGGATCCAGAGGCATTCGCTAGAGTGTCTCGAATCGGAGAGGACGATCCCTAGCCTCGATTCATAATGGAAATCAAATCTCCAATACGACATTACGGTTTTAGTTGTAGACACATATACGGTGACATAGTAGGATGGGGTACTATGCCATCTAGGATTGATACATTAACTTTGAAGAATTTTAATACTGCTTAGACACTAATAATAATATTAAAATACTATTTTATACGTATTAAGCATGTTTGATCATTATAAGGTAAAACTCTATCCTCCGGTTTGCGTTGCATTGTGTGATGGGACTTGAGTCTTATAATGATTTCATTTTTCAAAATACATTACGTTATTTTGTATCAAAATTTATTTAATTATGCACTGGCAATCCAATGGAGTAAACCCATTCCGTGTTAGCGGGTGGTCCTATGATTCGCCATATTGTTAGTTAGTACACAAATATTTCTCATACCAGTCCCATGACTGACTCTAAGTTTGTTTCACTTTTCAAACTCGGGTGCCCTCTCTACACGGGCAGCCAAGTGACAGGTTTTAGGGAGATATTCTGGATTGGAGCTTGCTGAGGAAAGAAGACGAAGATCTTTTTTTTCTTCTAAGACTGTATTTCATGTTTGATATTTGATGTACGTTTTGGAGTTGAGACTTATTTCCTTTTATTCAGACTTTCTATTTTGCTAAGTGGATCCTGTAACTGCATACTCTGATGTTCAGTTGCTATGATGTTTATGACATTTATCTTTTCCGCTGTAATGTCTATGTGTTATGATATTATCTGAGATCTGTTGTTGTTGTAAATATGTTGTATTCCATATGATTATCCTTACTTTCGGACCACGGAAGTTTGGGGTTATCACAGAATCACCATCGTAAAATAATGAATCACTATGTTGAAGCATCACATCCTTATGTCACACCAAAACCATTGATCGAAGAGCCATCATGTCGAAGTCACCGCCGAATGAGCCACCATATTCTACTCCTTCAAATCGAACCATCATCCCCATCAAATTGGCCAATATGGCCGCCATCAATAGTAATTGATATTGATTATTCCATAGTAGTTGATACCAACCACTCTGATCATATATTTAACCAAAATTGATTAAATGCACATCAAGTGAAAAAGAATCTGACATTCATCATGAAATTCAAGCTCGTCTATATGTCAATTTTCTATCTTCGGATATGTTGCCAAACTCAAATGTTGATTCATCTTTTATTCAGTCGAAATGCTTCAGTGTTTCTTCGTCTTTAAATTAGCATGCATAGTCCAATTCTCCCTTGTGAATCTAGCTCATCTGTTTGAGTCCATCATCACTTGTGCACTATATCAATATGCACCTCGTGCGTGTTTGATCCGTATATATCAAACTCTAGCAAATGAGGATTTCCTAGTCCTATGTCACCTACGAATGATGTTTTCAACCAAACTACACAAACAAGCAACCGTGCGATCAATAATCATATAATTTTTTTAGGATAACATGCAAACATTCGCAATATAATGAATAATTTAAATAAAACCTATCTAAAGTGATTAATGTGGATTTGATGTCAAAATAGTTCAGATCTAATGATAGTTTCAAAATAGCACGTAATAGCATGTAAATAAGTAAAAATATGATATTCAAGTTTAAAATAATCAATTACTTTTTAATTATTTTATTTATTATTTACTAGGTTCAGATATCCTTTAAATTGTATTTTGAGATTATAAGTCACTTTAAAATATCAATTATATACTGAACAAGCAATTATAGTTTTGTTAGAGGCAATATCACTCTCCTTAGCCAAACCAGTCCAAACCAATGCTAAAGCGTAGAGCTTTTCAATATGAGTTCAATAGAAGAAACCACGTCCAAAATGGATCTTATATGTAGAATTTACATTAGTTAGAACATTTTAATTTTGGACTTCTCGAAATAATTCAAATTCAATCCTAAATTTAAGTTATTATTCTTTGGAATTTTCACACATCAAATCAAAGAGAAACCAAGCATACAATTACATCCAAAAGAACAAAATATTCAATCCATCAGTTTTTCATAAATTTAGATGTTTGCATCTAAGAAAGGAATATAAGACTTATGTGAAAAATGAATATATCCAATCGATTAATTTGCATAGGTTTAAGATGATTAGATCTAAGATAGGAATGTAGGACTTATTTGAAGAGTGTATGTGATTCTAGAGATTTCTAGTAAGTTTTAATTTATATTCTAAAAGTGATCTCAGATTTAAGAATAGTATAATTAGTAGATGAAAAGTTAAATCATTCACCTTGGCCTACAAGTTCCATATCTGAGATGGAATAATAATCAAAAATGGATTCCTTCCCTCCTAAAGCAATAAATCTTCCTCTCTAGGTGTAATTCTAAATTATCTTCTTTTAATTTGTTAATTTATATGATTTGCTATGTTTGGATGTTAGACCCAAGGAGAATATTTTTAATGGAGGTTGGGAAGGTTTTGGAAAGAAGAGAAACAAGAAAAATGAGGTTACACTAACATATTTTAGTCTTTTCTAAATTAAGAATATGCACTACTATTAATGGCCCTTAATTGTTGAATTAAGTTGTTTAGATTGAAATTTTGACAAAAATCCAATAGGTAGGAAATGTCCCTATTAGTCATTCTCCAAAATGATCTCATATAAAAATAATATTTGTTAATTAAACCTTAAAAATACACAAAACTATGAATCGTTACCTTCTGTCCGTCTTAAAGGATTTCATCCCTGAAATCCTCAAGGACGAAACAACATCCAACCCTCTCGAATAAATGATGAGACAAGACAAATTATCGCTCACCGCTCTCAAGAACAACCATTGAAATCAATCACAACAATGGAAATAAACTTGGAATTTGGTGCGGAGTCATAATTTGCATTCCTAAGTATAATCATAATTAAATCTAGGATGGATGTAGCTAAGCTAAAATACTATGTCGCACGCTTATTTCCAGATGAATGGAAAATAGAGAATAAAAGTGAAAACCCCACAGTTGGAAGACCACTAAACTAAGGATCCTCTCTTTCAACTTTGGCATAATTTACTAAAAATTCGAGCAACATATATATGGATGAAATAATAGCAATCATCATAAATAATATATATGTTTGTCCTAATGTGTAGGATACTAATCTACCTAGTATCAGACATCAAATAAGACATCCGATCCATATATGACTTAACAAACACATTAGCCATCTCACTGGAAATATGGAATATAAATTCAATATCTCTCCTCAACGAATTAGATATAACTCAAGTGTATCATAATATTCTTATCTCTCTGAAAACCCATCGATGAAAATCATTGATAATTGTTATCGCATCCACCTATGAGTCTCAAGTAGTTATTTGGGATTACTCGATGCTTCTTATTCAGAATTATTAGCTAATTATTCATCCATCTTGATATGAATGCACAATCACTCTCCTCCAACGATTCCATGAACAAGCAACACCTTTTCTATAAGAACCAACCACCACATTCGAGTCTGAACTACGTTACTCCAAGTGTTGGAGTCATAACCAGTTTCTAATATGAGCAATATCCACTAATAGAACATCGCTTATAAAATGGTACATCTCAAACTCAAACACAACCAACTGCACTAGAAGCCCTAACCATTATTAACGATTGAGGTCAAGATTACTTTTAGAGAAGAGAAAAACCAATAATGCAACATTATTAAACTAATCTAGCTCCTTCCCTAATAACTAGCGCCTCCAAAATCTCCAAAGCTAACTCTATCGCTGCCGACTTCGAATAAGGAGATGGATATTGTTTCTTATGTAGTTTTGGTCATCAACCAAAGATGCGACAACCTCCTTTTCTACATTAATACCACACCTACCTGTGTAATGCAAATCATTGTATGTTATCGACTTCTTGCTCTTATGGGAAGTGAGCGACGTCATACACTCACCAACTCCAATTAGGCTTAAAATATGCAACTATCAAGGGTTGACCCAAACTTCTGTGATTTTCACCTGATCAATAACAATATCCTAATCAAGTCAATGTGGCCTAGGTATCTTACTTCCAATAAGCCAAACCTCTCTTGGTGTTTTTTTTCCATACCAACAATACAAAATCACCAATGTCTTGTGCTTTCTCTTTGACAATAGGACGATAAAAATATGATTGAGTAGTGTGACGACCGCCCTACACCATCGGTACTCATACAACCCAATATAGCTCTGTACAAACACTCGATCGATGTAGGACGATTATCGAAGGAAAGAAATAGATGGGAAGAAGAGAGATAAGAAAGAAGAGAAGGAAGTAGAAGAGAGAGGAAGAAAAAACATGCAACACAATCACATAAAATTTAAACATAGATACTTTCGTATATCTCACAGCGCACCAGATAATATGTAATAATAATCATAGATATAAAAGAAGAAATATAGTAATAACTATATATACCATATAATCAGAGCATACACAATTATATTGTCATACATAATAGTAATAAAGTTTATACAAGAGATAAATAAACTCAACTGATATATTGTCTCTAATAAGAAAAAATATCGCTACCAAGGCTTCATAGTTCTACACTACAGAATAAACAATGATAATACAAATATAAGCATGAAGTATCTCACCTTCTGAGCTCCGAATGATACTCATACATGTTACTTGGCATACTCATCAGTATCTTCAATGAGCACCCAAGCAATAAGAGGAAACATAACACTTTGGATCAGACAACAGTCTGGTATGAGCGAAAAGATATATCTCAAAACACTGTTAAAGTTGTAATAGTATATGGCATGGAGGGTATGTGGACTCATAACTCCCCTGCCCCTGCATCTACAGTGTTAGCACATAACAGTAAATGTATGCTACTCTATGCTAGACATTATGTAAAATGGTGTGATGGATGATCGAATAATAAAATAGTAACAAACAAGAAAACATAGAAATCGTCATCCATCCTCACATTCTCTTACTCAGTGTGTAAAGAATATTAGATATAACAATTTTGCAACAGGCATCAATAGATTTTACATGGAGAAACTCTACCAGACTATCACTATGTCCTACGTCGACGGACTATATCATATAACTCTACCATTCCAAAACATCGATAGGCTATGCGGCTTGGGAAGATCAGGTTCTACATCAAGGAACTCTAATCTATCCTTGCACCACTCCCTTAAAGGTTTACCAAAGTCACGAATACCAACAACTTCTTTGTGCATGTTCTCCACAGCAGAGTCCATCATTAGAATGTCCATAAGACTCTCATCTAAAGTCATCTGACAAGTGGGCTATCCTCGGCAAACATCATTGCCATAAGACCACATCGATTGCTCTCCAATTCGTAACAGTTATGGGTCATCCCCAACGGTCACCAATTGTTGTAGAATGTCATATTGTGTCTACCATCTCTCTCCATTGGTTACGTCAATACGACTTAATGTCGCCTCTCTGCATCTCGGAAAAAGCCATCCATCGTAAAAGCTTCGCTCCTCATCATGGAACCACCGTCATTGTATGACGAATCACTGCTTCGAAGCACCACATTCTTGCCTCATGCCAAAACCACATGTCGAACAAACCATCACATCCTACTCCTCAAAACTGTGCCATTATTTACGTCAATCTGGCCAAAATAGCCAATAACAATAGTAGTTGATATCGAATAAATTATAATAATTGATATTGACACTCTTATCATGTATCTAACCAAAATTGGTTAAGTACACATCAAGTGAAAACGTCTGACATTCATCATAAAATCCAGTTTGTCTCCAAGTCCATACTCCGCATTTAGATCGGTCACTAAGCCTAGTGTCACTCTGTCGTCGAATCCGTCGCTAAGCTCCACTGCTGCTCCATCGTTGAATTCAACCTATGCCTGAGGCTCCTTCGTGAATTCATCTCGTTCGCAGTCATGATTTCATCTGAATCTACATTTTTTATTGTTCTGTGATAAGATCCATTCAAAAAGGGATCACACATTTCGGGTAAATATTCTTGCTCATGCTCATCACCACATAATCTGGTTTTTTCTAGTATATTTAAAGAAAAGAATTCTTTCTCTTTTTCTAAATTTTGTATTCTACTTACAAATTCGTTCCTTAAGTTGTATTTTTTTGTTCATTTCAATCAAGGTACAACGACGTGTGCATTTGTTCAATAAGCACCTAAACTCTAGCGAAGTAGATTTTCCGAATACTGGATCACCTATGATCGAAGTTTTTAATTGGGCTAAGCAAATAGTTTAACCATGTAGCAAATAGTCATACAATCCCTGAACCAGCATGCAAGCATCCACAATAACATCAATAAAACAAGTAGAACCTATATAGAGCATTCAGAGTGGAGTAAGTATCAAAATAGCCTAAATCTAGCAGTATGGTCAAAATAGCGCGTAGATGGATAAAATGTGGTAAACTAATATATTTCAGTTAAAACCGCTAAAATCACTTTTTGCTCTTTTTATTCACCATTTACTATGTTCAACTATCCTAAATTTTCCATTTTATAACTAGAAATCACATATAAATGTAAATCATATACTATAATTACAACTATAGTTCAGTGAGAGACAATATCACTCACCCTAGTCATACCAGTCCAAACTAACATCATAATGTAGACTCCTTCAAAACGAGTATAATAGAAGAACCAACGTCCAAAACAAACCTTATATGCAAAAGATATCGCATGTATAAGTTTCACAATTATTAAAATAATTAAACAGACTTAAATTACCACAAAGCAACTTAATACCTTATTTACCCTAATCGCCTTCTTCCCTTTAGTGACAACAGCCCTGTACTGTCGACACCCAACGAGTTTCGCAATGACTGTGCCCAACTAATATAGGACGATCACCAAGGATTGAAGTACGGAAACCTATATAACATGTCGTATATCTCACAGCGCATGGAATAAAATATAATAATAACATAAGTCATGATATAATACAGGTGAGATAGTGTATGAGCAGAAAACTAAATCATAAACATCAGAGTAGTAGATTCATATTAATAACAAAATATCAGATAAGTCGTAAGTACATCTCCAAAATACCGTCTCTAAACAAGATACGCTACTAATGCCCAAAGCAGTAATCTACGAAAGCAATAGAGATAAGAGTATATATAGTACGTAGAAGCCTCCTGCTTGTCTCTGACCAACTACTCGAGCACACCAACCTATCTCTAATCTGCTCGTTTAAGAGCACCCAGAGTAATAAGAAGCAATGCATAAAACTCCATGTCAGACAAAGTCTGGTGTGAGCAATAGTAATCTTAATCATTAAATAAGATATACAATAGGTATGAGGAGCCATACCTGCCTGGCCCTGCATCCAAATGGTTAGCACAGATAATCATGTACTCTACTCTATGGCAATAAAGATACTGAGTATAAGTGGAAGTATGTGCCATTGTGATAGCAATCATCCAATCATAACAAACATCCTCATGTTCACCCACTCAGTGCATTGAGCATACAATATTCAATACTTTGGATGTCAAATCAATCGAGACACTAGAGGGCCCTACCGCATGTGTAACAACCCGTATTTCGATAACATGATTAAGACGAGAATCAAGGCAGAATTTAATTTTAAATTCTGAATCAAGTGAAACGGGCTATGCCATTGCGTTCGTCTCGGAAAAATATGCGAAATAGAGTCTGAGTTTTCGAGAATCGGAGTCCGTATGACCAAGTTATGGTCCGACGAAGTTTTCAGAAAATTCAAGTTCAAAAACGAGTTCTAATTTCGAAAATTAGGGCTGGAAGGATAGGCGGGAAAAACTCCCGCCAGGCACCCCAAGTCGACAGCCCTGTCGACTTGGGAGTCGACATGACTTACCCAAGTCGACAGCCCTGTCGACTTGGGGGTCGACTTATGGTGGCCGGGCAGTTATTCCTGGTGCACCTATTTTCTGTCTTGGCTAGGTTTTTGGGCCTGGTTCTTAATCTGATGGTTCAGGTTGATCCTAGAGTTAATCTAAGGGTCCTAACTAATCCTAATCTCTATAAATAAGCCCCTAACCCTCTCCTAAATCTTCATTATTCATTCATGCAACTAAACTATGGCAAAATTGCTCCACTCATGGCCTCCACCCAAAATCCTAGCCTCCACTTCATTTCTATGAGAGGTTTCATGATCATGTGAGTATTAGAGAGTCCCTATGTTAGTATGAGAGCTTCTCAAGTTGATTTCAAGGCTAAAGCTTTGACCTTTGTTCATCAAGATGGGGTTTTTATTGATTTGGAGCTTTCATCTTTGGGTTTTTGAATGATGGCATGCATAGGCTTGGTCTCAATCTTCAATTTAATCGATTTTGGCCTTCATAGCAATGTAAGCCCTTTCCCTACTCTTAGATATTAACTATGATGTTAAATGTTCATGTTGCAAGTTTGGGTTTGATCATTGAGAATGATACATGCTATCATGTCATGCAAGTTTATGAAGTCATTGTCTTGATCTTATGAGCTAAAAGCTACAACCTTTATGTTGAAATGTTGCATTATGCAACATGAGAACCTTCATAATCTTTATGTCAACTTGCATATGAAGTCATAACCCTTATATAATGATATATGCGAGTTACTAGTCATCATTCCATGTCTTTTGTCACCATGATTCGTTTATGTGCCAAGTTTGGGTTTATGCATGTTTTTGAGGCTTAAGAATGTAACATGCAAGTTAATGAATACATTTGTGCCTCATTTGCCACCATGATTAACTTGTGGCTTAATATCCATTTTTGCCATGCCTTTGCCAAGTCTATTCTTTTAATCCATTACGTTGTTGCGAACGTATATGCGAGTTTAAAAGCGTTGGGTTATGTTATGGGAAATTTCTAATGACATAAAAACATAAGCTTGGGAATTTACCTATTAAGTTAGGTCTACCCATTGGGAATTTACCTATTAAGTTAGGTCTACCCAATTGCTTGAAAACTTGAATATGAACATGACACTAGACTAAACATGAAAATGGCCAACTCGAGGTTGGGTTGAGTTTGCGACGTAAAGCTACCCGGAACCGACCGGCCTAACTAGTAGTTGCAAACAATAGGACCCAATGTGAGAAGTTGGCCATGTTGTGCTTGAACCCGAGGTTAGACCAAGTTGTGGTGTAAAGCTACCCGGAACCGACCGGCTTAACTAGTAACCACAACAAAGTCTAATGTGAGAGGTTGGGGTGCATTAAGTAATTAATGCCACATAATAGGGTTAAGTTAATTTGATTAATGGCTCTTAACCAAATATGACATGGACAAATGGGTTAAGTAATTTGATTAGGCTAATGATACTTAACAAAACATGACAAGGTTGGGTAGGTTAAGTGACTTGATTTGCCTAATGACACTTAACCATTTTTATACGACTAGTGGACGGGGTTAAGTTAACCAACACTTAATCAATCCAACACGATAATTCGGTAAGGTTAAATAAGTTTTCTTAATGACACTTAACCGAAAAATACAGTTAATGGATGAGGTTAAGAGTAGACTCAACTAGTCTAAACATGATAATCGGATGAGGTTAAGTTAGCCTAGACTTAATTAATCCCACTTGGTAGTTTAATGGGGTTAAGTTAAACACTTAACTAATCTAACACGATGATTTGATGTGGTTAAGTGACCTATACTTAACCAATCTAACTCGTTAATTTGATGTGGTTAAGTTAACCAATACTTAACCAATATAACGTGAAAACATGATAAGGCTAAGTCACGAATCGCTTGAATACACTTGACCGATTTGACTAAGTAAATTGATAGGGTCAAGCTAATATATACTTAACCAATCTAGAATGATAATTGGACGAGGTTAAGTCGCGAATTGCTTAATATACTTAACCAACTTGACACATGGTTTGTAGGGTTAAGTCTTGGGCTTGGATACTTAGCCAATTTTGACATGATTTGTAGACGGGTTAAGTCATGAACTTAAGTGACACTTAATCCATTATGTAAACCCTAGTTCTGAGGATTAGGTGGATAGCCGGAGTTAACAAGGATAACGGGAATAAGGCTAAGTGGTAAACCTTAGTTGAAGAATAGCTAAGTAATGATTCTTAGTCCAGGAAATTTAGACCAGTTCATAGATAGATGAGTAACCTGATACGGTAGGTCATCGTTTAAGTATACGAGTAGGAGCAAGTATCTGATTTAGATAAAGGCTCCAGCGAACTGGGTAACGAAGCAGCGGCTTCGGGGAACGTGAGGATATTCTTGGTATCCCTCTGTGAGCTGCCAGGTGATTATACTAGTCTCATGAGAGGTTAAGGTCTGCGTTAGAAGAACCAAAAGTATGCCTTGATTGCTATACGAGCGGCCTAAAGACGGGGATGGATAGGGAATAGTCGACGATACACGGTCGTACCCTAGATAGCATTTCGTCAGGCTACCTACCATCTTTGGTCAAGCGTGTACGTACAGAAAGGCAGAGAACACCCAAAAGACCATAATTGCTATCTAATTATGGTTGCGGTAGGGCTAGATTGTGGGTTGGCCAATAGTGTGTTCTCATACAGGATTTATCCTGTCTTGTCTTTCGCTAGTTGAGGGAGTGGTCTCGTGGGACCATAGCCACGTATAAAAAAAACAGACCTTAGCATCTGCATCAGCAGATAAATCGAAAGCTCCAGACCGAGTCCTGTATTTCCTGGTCTGCCCTGTGACAGGACTCGGATGGCACGATGTGATACATGTGCATACAGTCATGGAAAAACGATTCACGATTAATGCGTGGGAAAAAGGGCACGGTTGAAGGTTAGCGTAAATCCTAGTGGCCCCGGGTGGTTGAACCAAAACCGAGATACGAAAACATGCAATAGGTAAGCATAATCCCTAGTAGTCCTAGGTAGCATAAGTCCTAGTTGTACAAACAATGATTCATGTTGAAAGACCCTAGTTAGATATAGGGTGACAATCCAAAACGATCTCAAGGATCATGGAACTATGTTAAAGTAGTATAGAATCTCATGGGAAAGCCCATATGGTCTACGGAAAGGGACTGAACACTTACATGGAATAAAACATACGAGTTGAGTAACCTATATATGCGATATATTAGGTTGACATGGACCATTACACGACTTTTGAGTAAGGGTCATTCATGGTTAACACATGATACAGTGGGGATACTAGTACGGTAGGTGCAGAGCTAAAAGACAGGATAGATACCATGGGATGTTATACGTGATAGATATCTTGGGGATATTATATTTGACAAGAACTTGACGATGGGATACCTTGTTTTATCTTGACACCGTAATATATCATGACACCTTAGTTTATCTGAGTTCAGTAGTTCATCCTGTTATTTTGATTTAGCTTATCTATCTTGTCATCATGCTTATGTTCATCTCAGTTTCTCATGTCAGTTAACTTTACTAGTTTTTATGCTGATAGTAGATAGGGCTTACTCAGTCTTTTTGACTGACCCGTTTTGTTTCGCCTCTTTTCTTCCGTTATCCCCCCAAGTTACAGGGAGGAGATACTGTTGTTTAGTTCGGACTTCTTCTGCTTGAAGGTCATCATGGATGGCTTGGACTTTTCTTGGCTATGGCTACTTTACTGTTTTACTTGGGGAATAATTTTGGAAAAAGTCTTTATGCTTCTTTACTATTGTAAGACAGGTTTTGATGTACTCTGATGTAAAAGGCTTTAGACCTTAATTATTAATGTTTATGAAAGTTCGATTTTACTTCCGCTATTTTATATGTTCTGTCTTGTGATATTTCTGTGCATGTTTACCAATAATGCCCCTCTAAAACTAGTGCATTCCTTTGCGAGTGACACTAGCGGAGGCGGGGTGTTACATTTGGTATCAGAGCAGAAGGTTACCAGACTGGGAAAAAGTTTTTAAAGACCTTCTGAAAACTATTTGAAAATCGTTTACAAAGAAGCATTTTTCAAGAAAATTTTCTTTTAAAAGAAAAAGGCTATTCCCCAAAGGCCATTAGCACTATCCTTGTTTCCTTAATTGAATCTCTTTTCCTTTCTTTCCTCCATCTGTAGTCACAGTGGTTTTAACTGCGACTAGTCTTTTCTATCTACGAAAGTGCTTTCCATATGATGGAGGTGGTTCTCGAGAGACCAGTGGCCGCGTTATAAGAAAGGATAGTGAGAAAGAGGATATAGGATACAAGCTTAAGGATGAGCAACTTGTTGGTATGGCTTAGTCCTCAATGGAGGGAGAAAGATGAACAATGAAACCCATGATGAGAGATTCCCTTTGGCATGGTAAAACGGGGCGGATAGTTAAGTATTATGGGACAAGGACAAGATCATCGGGAGGGCAATAGTATGCTCTCATTTCTAGGGTACCTCGGAAGGAGGGTAACGATCTTGTTAAAGGTTTAACTCTTCTTCTCTATCATCCCGTTAGGACTTTGTTTTGATCATCGTATCATTTAAGTTTGCTTCGATAGTTGAGTCTCTGCACCTTAAGTACTAGCGTAATAGAGAATCCCATTTTTGTCTCAAATTCCTATTGGGGAATCAGTCCATTTATACATGACTTGTTTGGATTTGAGAATGTCTATGCCAAGTGTTGAGTTTGGAAATAATGCTTATGTTTATAAGCTATGGATGGATTCTAGGGATGAAGTGGTTATCCAGTAGGGGGTGCCACTCTCGGTTTTGATAGGAGGGTAGTTAGACCTTTTGACTAGCCTTGGTAATACCCTCAAAGTATCGTGTAACCTTTCTGAGGTTCTGTCATGACTAGTTACTTAGAATCCCTTGATGCCTTTATTAGAAATTTGAAGCCCGATCGAGTGGTATTCGCCGATAAGGCGGATGGTTCATTTCACTTACGCATGGGTTATAGAAATCACCCTAGTAAGTGCGCTTGGTTGACACCTGTTTACTTTCAAGAGAAAGTTCTTCTACATGGAATACCTTATAGTATATAAACGAGATCCAAGATTCACTAGTGAACTTTGGAAAGCTTGCATGAGGTCATGAGTACGCAGTCATGTTTGCGCCAAGTATTCTAGAAAAAGGATAAGTGCAAGTGGAACGAGAGGCGACGAAGAAATGAGTTCCAGCTCATGTTATGAAAACAGGAAATAAGAAGCTACGAAATCACGAAGTTAAAAGACGGTCAAGGCACAATGGAATTAAGCCCAAGGAAATACGACTTTGATGGTCAAAGACTAGATACACGCATGATATCTCTTCTTGGAGGTGTATCCTTGATCCCTGTTTTCTGTAGAGCTTACTTGTAGGCTATCTTTTGTGGACATCCTCTCGGTCCTATTTTCTGTTACAAACCCCGTAAGGAGTTTGTCTTGATTATCTTCTCGACCCTGTTTCGGGGAATCCTAGGTAGAACCCTATGGATGTAAACATGTATTTGAAACATGTTATGATTGATATGGTTGCAAGTGGTTGCTCGTGGATGCGCGAATACACATTAGATACTAGCTCGACTCGGTCACATTTCATATTGCATATGCACGGGTATTTATACTTGTTTATGGATGAAATTGAATGTGTTATCATGCGGTTGTTGCATATGAATGAATGATTGTGCACGGATATAGTATCTATATGACTAGGACTATTTGCATAAATGTTGGATTCATGGCACTATACATATTTTTGCATTAGAAAGATTATTCAGGCCTGATCATTAGCATTAGCTAAGGAACATGTACACACACGTCTTGCATATATCCATACAGCATTAGAAATCATCTAAGGACAATGGTTGCTTGTGGATGATGATTTGAGTAGATGAATGATGGATGATAGGATATTTCCTTCCTAACTTGGAGATTTCGGGGAGGAAATCCTAAAAGGTGGGGAGAATGTAACAACCTGTATTTCGATAACATGATTAAGACGAGAATCAAGGCAGAATTTAATTTTAAATTCTGAATCAAGTGAAACGGGCTATGCCATTGCGTTCGTCTCGAAAAAATATGCGAAATAGTGTCTGAGTTTTTGAGAATCGGAGTCCGTATGACCAAGTTATGGTCCGACGAAGTTTTTAGAAAATTCAAGTTCAAAAACGAGTTCTAATTTCGAAAATTAGGGCTGGAAGGCTAGGCGGGAAAAATTCCCGCCAGGCACCCCAAGTCGACAGCCCTGTCTACTTGGGAGTCGACATGACTTACCCAAGTCGACAGCCCTGTCGACTTGGGGGTCGACTTATGGTGGCCGGGCAGTTTTGCCTGGTGCACCTATTTTCTGTCTTGGCTAGGTTTTTGGGCCTGGTTCTTAATCTGATGGTTCAGGTTGATCCTAGGGTTAATCTAAGGGTCCTAACTAATCCTAATCTCTATAAATAAGCCCCTAACCCTCTCCTAAATCTTCATTATTCATTCATGCAACTAAACTATGGCAAAATTGCTCCACTCATGGCCTCCACCCAAAATCCTAGCCTCCACTTCATTTCTATGAGAGGTTTCATGATCATGTGAGTATTAGAGAGTCCCTATGTTAGTATGAGAGCTTCTCAAGTTGATTTCAAGGCTAAAGCTTTGACCTTTGTTCATCAAGATGGGGTTTTTATTGATTTGGAGCTTTCATCTTTGGGTTTTTGAATGATGGCATGCATAGGCTTGGTCTCAATCTTCAATTTAATCGATTTTGGCCTTCATAGCAATGTAAGCCCTTTCCCTACTCTTAGATATTAACTATGAAGTTAAATGTTCATGTTGCAAGTTTGGGTTTGATCATTGAGAATGATACATGCTATCATGTCATGCAAGTTTATGAAGTCATTGTCTTGATCTTATGAGCTAAAAGCTACAACCTTTATATTGAAATGTTGCATTATGCAACATGAGAACCTTCATAATCTTTATGTCAACTTGCATATGAAGTCATAACCCTTATATGATGATATATGCGAGTTACTAGTCATCATTCCATGTCTTTTGTCACCATGATTCGTTTATGTGCCAAGTTTGGGTTTATGCATGTTTTTGAGGCTTAAGAATGTAACATGCAAGTTAATGAATACATTTGTGACTCATTTGCCACCATGATTAACTTGTGGCTTAATATCCATTTTTGCCATGCCTTTGCCAAGTCTATTCTTTTAATCCATTACGTTGTTGCGAACATATACGCGAGTTTAAAAGCGTTGGGTTATGTTATGGGAAATTTCTAATGACATAAAAACATAAGCTTGGGAATTTACCTATTAAGTTAGGTCTACCCATTGGGAATTTACCTATTAAGTTAGGTCTACCCAATTGCTTGAAAAGTTGAATATGAACATGACACTAGACTAAACATGAAAATGGCCAACTCGAGGTTGGGTTGAGTTTGCGACGTAAAGCTACCCGGAACCGACCGGCCTAACTAGTAGTTGCAAACAATAGGACCCAATGTGAGAAGTTGGCCATGTTGTGCTTGAACCCGAGGTTAGACCAAGTTGTGGTGTAAAGCTACCCGGAACCGACCGGCTTAACTAGTAACCACAACAAAGTCTAATGTGAGAGGTTGGGGTGCATTAAGTAATTAATGCCACATAATAAGGTTAAGTTAATTTGATTAATGGCTCTTAACCAAATATGACATGGACAAATGGGTTAAGTAATTTGATTAGGCTAATGATACTTAACAAAACATGACAAGGTTGGGTAGGTTAAGTGACTTGATTTGCCTAATGACACTTAACCATTTTTATACGACTAGTGGATGGGGTTAAGTTAACCAACACTTAATCAATCCAACACGATAATTCGGTAAGGTTAAGTAAGTTTTCTTAATGACACTTAACCGAAAAATACAGTTAATGGATGAGGTTAAGAGTAGACTCAACTAGTCTAAACATGATAATCGGATGGGGTTAAGTTAGCCTAGACTTAATTAATCCCACTTGGTAGTTTAATGGGGTTAAGTTAAACACTTAACTAATCTAACACGATGATTTGATGTGGTTAAGTGACCTATACTTAACCAATCTAACTCGTTAATTTGATGTGGTTAAGTTAACCAATACTTAACCAATATAACGTGAAAACATGATAACGCTAAGTCACGAATCGCTTGAATACACTTGACCGATTTGACTAAGTAAATTGATAGGGTCAAGCTAATATATACTTAACCAATCTAGAATGATAATTGGACGAGGTTAAGTCGTGAATTGCTTAATATACTTAACCAACTTGACACATGGTTTGTAGGGTTAAGTCTTGGGCTTGGATACTTAGCCAATTTTGACATGATTTGTAGACGGGTTAAGTCATGAACTTAAGTGACACTTAATCCATTATGTAAACCCTAGTTCTGAGGATTAGGTGGATAACCGAAGTTAACAAGGATAACGGGAATAAGGCTAAGTGGTAAACCTTAGTTGAAGAATAGCTAAGTAATGATTCTTAGTCCAGGAAATTTATACCAGTTCATAGATAGATGAGTAACCTGATACGGTAGGTCATCGTTTAAGTATACGAGTAGGAGCAAGTATCTGATTTAGATAAAGGCTCCAGCGAACTGGGTAATGAAGCAGCGGCTTCGGGGAACGTGAGGATATTCTTGGTATCCCTCTGTGAGCTGCCAGGTGATTATACTAGGCTCATGAGAGGTTAAGGTCTGCGTTAGAAGAACCAAGAGTATGCCTTGGTTGCTATACGAGCGACCTAAAGACGGGGATGGATAGGGAATAGTCGACGATACACGGTCGTACCCTAGATAGCATTTCGTCAGGCTACCTACCATCTTTGGTCAAGCGTGTACGTACGGAAAGGCAGAGAACACCCAAAAGACCATAATTGCTATCTAATTATGGTTGCGGTAGGGCTAGATTGTGGGTTGGCCAGTAGTGTGTTCTCATACAGGATTTATCCTGTCTTGTCTTTCGCTAGTTGAGGGAGTGGTCTCGTGGGACCATAGCCACGTATAAAAAAACAGACCTTAGCATCTGCATCGGCAGATAAATCGAAAGCTCCAGACCGAGTCCTGTATTTCCTGGTCTGCCCTGTGACAGGACTTGGATGGCACGATGTGATACATGTGCATACAGTCATGGAAAAACGATTCACGATGAATGCGTGGGAAAAAGGGTACGGTTGAAGGTTAGCGTAAATCCTAGTGGCCCTGGGTGGTTGAACCAAAACCGAGATACGAAAACATGCAATAGGTAAGCATAATCCCTAGTAGTCCTAGGTAGCATAAGTCCTAGTTGTACAAACAATGATTCATGTTGAAAGACCCTAGTTAGATATAGGGTGACAATCCAAAACGATCTTAAGGATCATGGAACTATGTTAAAGTAGTATAGAATCTCATGGGAAAGCCCATATGGTCTACGGCAAGGGACTAAACACTTACATGGAATAAAACATACGAGTTGAGTAACCTATATATGCGATATATTAGGTTGACATGGACCATTACACGACTTTTGAGTAAGGGTCATTCATGGTTAACACATGATACAGTGGGGATACTAGTACGGTAGGTGCAGAGCTAAAAGACAGGATAGATACCATGGGATGTTATACGTGATAGATATCTTGGGGATATTATATTTGACAGGAACTTGACAATGGGATACCTAGTTTTATCTTGACACCGTAATATATCATGACACCTTAGTTTATCTGAGTTCAGTAGTTCATCCTGTTATTTTGATTTAGCTTATCTATCTTGTCATCATGCTTATGTTCATCTCAGTTTCTCATGTCAGTTAACTTTACTAGTTTTTATGCTGATAGTAGATAGGGCTTACTCAGTCTTTTTGACTGACCCGTTTTGTTTCGCCTCTTTTCTTCCGTTTCCCCCCAGGTTATAGGGAGGAGATACTGTTGTTTAGTTCGGACTTCTTCTGCTTGAAGGTCATCATGGATGGCTTGGACTTTTCTTGGCTATGGCTACTTTACTGTTTTACTTGGGGAATAATTTTGGAAAAAGTCTTTATGCTTCTTTACTATTGCAAGACAGGTTTTGATGTACTCTGATGTAAAAGGCTTTAGACCTTAATTATTAATGTTTATGAAAGTTCGATTTTACTTCCGCTGTTTTATATGTTCCGTCTTGTGATATTTCTGTGCATGTTTACCAATAATGCCCCTCTAAAACTAGTGCATTCCTTTGCGAGTGACACTAGCGGAGGCGGGGTGTTACAGCATGAGCTCCAACTGTCTATCGCTATGCCCTATCGCATGAGCTATAGATGAAAAACCTACCCAGTCCACACCGGATTGGCTCTGGTTTGATCAGACCACATCACATTGGCTCCGATTTGTTCCTGTTTCACTCTCTCTCAATGACGTACTGAGGTTATGAATATCAATATCTCTGTTACATATGTTCTCGTAGCTAGGTCCAACATAGAAGTCACCCCGATGGTTCCCATCTGGATCCTTGGTGGTAACTTCTTCCTATTTAGACCTTTCTTGCGTCTGGGGTTTAACTAGTCATATTGGAGTTGGACTTCAAAAGAGTCTAGTCATTATCAAGGAATATTGCCTTGCCACACGAACCTATTCCTATTGCACATCTCGGATAACATAAGTTCCAGATAGAATAAATTCGGATAGGAGAGTCCAAAAAGAAAAGACCAGATAGGAAAGTCTCAGTTTGATGCTCTGAATCTAACAACGTTCGGTTCGATGCTCCTAGATCTAATTAGATCTGGGTTTCTCAAATCAAATCCAAATCAACCCAAACTTATATATGTGTAATAAGATGAACTGAAAGCATTTATATGCTAATCTACTCAAATTAGTAAATAAGAACACTACTACTCACCTTAATCTCCTCAAAAAGGTTAGATCCGAAAATGAAAAGTTCCTAGCTCTTTCTGAGATGTGAATGAGGATTCTTTTGATGATATTGGAACTTAATAAGCTAGCTCCATTCCTTTGCAAACGAGCTCCATATATATAGTGAAACGAAGCTTCTTTGAGAAGCTACTAAGGATAGCTTCTAAGAGAAGCTACTAATACTTTGGCTTCTAGGAGAAGCTACTAAGGATTAGCTTCTTTGAGAAGCCACTTTTGGCTTCCAAGAGAAGCCACTAAGGGTTGGCTTCTTAAGAAGCCACTTTTGGCTTCCAGGTGAAGCCACTAAGTGTTGTCTTCCTTGAGAAGCCACCAAGGATTGGCTTCCTTGAGAAGCCACCTTTTGCTTCCAAGAGAAGCTACTAAGGATTGGCTTCCTCAAGAAGCCACTAAGGATTGGTTTCCTTGAGAAGCCATCTTTGGCTTCCAAGAGAAGACACTAAGGGTTGGCTTCCTTCAGAAACCATCGAGGATTGGCTTCCTTGAGAAGCCACCTTTAGCTTCCAAGACAAGCTACTAAGGATTGGCTTCCTCAAGAAGCCACTAAGGTTTGGCTTCCTTGAGAAGCTATCTTTGGCTTCCAAGAGCAGCCACTAAGGATTGGTTTCCTCGAGAAGCCACTGAACATTGAATTCCAGGAGAAGCCGCTAACCAAAAGTTACGAATGAAACAAGATTCACTAGGGAAAAATGGTTACACTAAAATTTGGCGAAAATGACGAAAGCGAGAAATGACCCTATCAGTGATTTCTCAAAGTTATATTGTCATACTAGTCATATGAAAATAACATAAATATTCTTTGATCTTTCGGTACGTAGAGTGTAGCTCTTTAAGTTCTCCTACCCTTAAGAAATTTCGCCCCCGAAATTCCTTAAACAACAAATAAGATTGTCCCACATGCCTATCAGGTATACACAAGTGATCAAACATACATAGCAAACTATTTAAACCTATCCTAGCATGCAAGATACTAAGCGAGAAAACTGATGATATCCAAGATGGAATTTTTAAGAGTGATATTTTAAAAACTTACCAAGCAAAGAGCTCTGGATAAGACATCCTCATGATTTCCTCCATCTCCCAAGTACAATCGCCCTTATTTTCACCCTACTGAACCTTGATAAGCCCCACTGTCTCCTTCCTAAGCTTTTTTGTATCGTGTTCAATGATACGAATTGGTTTGCGGGTCATAGTGGTTTCTGGCTCCACCTCGATATCATCCAACTGATCCAACATGATAGTGGTATTGGAATCGTGCACAAACTTCCTAAAATGGGAAACATGAAACACATTATGTACCCCAACCATCTTTTGAGGTAACCCAACTTCATATGCCAAATTTCCAACCCGCTCAAGGACTGGAAATGGACCAACAAACCTTGGTGCCAATTTTCCTTTTCTGCAAAATTGAATCATATTCCTCAAAGGAGAAATCTTGACAAACAACAAGTCACCAATGGTAAATTCCAAGTTTCTCTGTTCTTATCGGCATATCTCTTCTGCCTGTCTTGGGCATCTTTCATTCATTACTGAATGATTTTGATTTTTTATGAAGTTTCTCTAACTATATCTGGACCAAGTACGAGTTTGTCGCCTGCCTCTAACTAACACGATGGAGCGTTGCACTGTCTCCCATATAAGGCTTCATATGGAGCCATGCCATTGCTTGACTAATAACTATTATACGCAAATTAAACTAAATGTAAATGGTCATCCCACGAATCTCCAAAATATAGAATGCATGCTTTTAAGAGATCCTCTAATATATGGTTCACCTTTTCTGTCTGACCATCGGTTTGAGGATGGTATGCAGTACCAAGATGTAACTATGATCCCAAAGCCTCTTGCAAGCTCTTCCACATCTACTAGTAAATAATGGTTCCCGATCACTTACAATGCCTTTTGGTACCCCATGGAATCACACAACCCATTTCATATATAATTCTGCTAACTTGGCTTCCGTTCTATTGACTTGACAGGTATAAACCTGGCGCTCTTGGTTAACCTATCCGCAATGACCCAAATACTATCACAACACGCATGAGTCCTAGGAAATCCTTTGATGAAATCCATCAAAACTTGTTCCAATTTCCACTCGGGAACTTCTAGTGGTTGCAATAAGCCACTGGGCTTCTTCTGCTCAGCTTTAACCAATTGGCAATCATGCACTTAGAGATAAATTTACCAACGTCCTTCATGCCCTCCCAGTAATATGTTTGCCTCATATCTCAATACATCTTGTTACCACCAGGATGTATAGTTAACTTTGGGTGATGACACTCTTTAAGTACCTCATCCCTTAATCCATCGACGTCGAGTGCAACCAATCTCCCACCTTTCCGAAGCCAACCATTACGGTTGAGTTTGTACATGCCCTTAACCTCATCACCCATATCGGCTTCCACTTTGGTTATGGTCTCCAACAATCACTTCTCTGACTAGAGTCGATCCGTTCTACCAAAGTTGGTTTAATTGTTAGGCTCACCAATATCCCTAGCTCCAATTCATATCTTGGTCTGAAGTCATAACCAGCGATAAACTCTAGTTGCTTCCATTCCCGAAACATAGTTCCCAAACTGGCATGTATCCTACTTAATGCATCTGCGACCGCTTACCCTTTCTTAGTGTGTATGTGATATTAAAATCATAGGAAGCTAAAAATTTCAACCAATGCTGTTGATGGAGATTTAAGTCTTTCTGAGAGAAAAGATACTTCAATGATTTATGGTCGGTAAACAACTCAAACCTTTCTCCCAAAAGATAATGTCTCTACATCTTTAATGAAAACACAATTGCCTCCAGTTCCAAATCATGCGTGGGGTACCTATTTTCGTGTGGTTTTAGTTGACGACTAGCATAGGCGACAACTTTACCCCCTTGCGTCAACAGTGCACCCAGTCCGGGTACCACAAGCATTGGTACATACCACTATCTTCTTATTTCCTTTCGGAATAACTAACAATGGGGCACACGTTAACTTTTCCTTTAAGTTCTTAAATGCATACTCACATCTTGCATCCCAGATAAAGGCATGATTTAATTTAGTCAATTGAGTTAACGGTGCTGCTATTTTGGAGAAGTCTTGGATAAACTTATGGTAGTATTCAACTAGTCCTAAGAAACTTCTCACATCAGTTGCACTTTTGGGAGTAGGCCAATCTTGTACTGTCACCACCTATGCAGGGTCCACGACAATACCATTTTCAGAAACAGCATGTCCCAAGAACCTCACTTCCCTCCTCAAGAAATGATATTTAGAAAATTTATCCTTTAGCTGGTGCTTCCTTAACACCTCCATCACAACCCTCAAATGTTCCTTGTGTTCTTCTTCTGCCCGTGAGTAGACCAATATATCATCAACGAACACAAGCACAAACTTATTTAATTGATCTCTGAAAACTCAATTCATGAAATCCACAAAATATGCTGGTGCGTTGGTCAACCCGAATGGCATAACCAATCACTCATAGAAACCAAATGGGGTTCAAAATGCTGTCTTTGGTACACTTCCTTTGCTACCCGCAGTTGATGGAATCTTGTCGCAAGGTCAAGCTAAGAAAATATCCGTGCACCATTCAACTGATCAAATAGATCATGTATCCGTGGAAGGGGATACTTGTTCTTTCTTGTCACCTTGTTTAGCTCGCAGTGGTCTACACACAATCAAAGGGAACCATCCGCCTTTGTGGCGAATACAATAGGTGCTCCCCAATCAGAAATACTTCTTTGGATAAACCCCTTCCTCAAAAGGTCACTCACTTGCACCTCGAGCTCACGCTGCTATTTTGGTGCCATTTGCCGAAGAGGCATTATTATATGTTTGGCATCTTTCACTAAATCAATACGAAACTCAATCTCTCGATGTGGCACACCCAACAACTCATTGTACGGGATGTTGGGGGAAAATAGAAAACTAGCCATCACCTCGTCACTAGGTAAACAACCCAACACTACCCTCGTCCTATCATCCATCCCAATGGTCACTGAATAACTTTCACAATCTACCACCACCCCATGCCTCCGGAGCCAATCGACTCCGAGGATGATACCAAACCCAATAAATCCCAAAACAAAACAATCACAAGCAAACATGCATCCATGACTAGATAAGATCAAACCACGATAGATCATGCAAAGGTTGGTAGTACCACCAATTGGGTTTGTCACAACCAAAGGTTGATCAATAATCTCGGGTTCCAATTCCAGCCTATCTACCAGGTCACTAGATATAAAGGAATGGGAAGTTCCGGTATCAAATAGAACTCTAACAGGATTATCACAAACTGAAAGCATATCTTGGATGGAAATACCCTTTCCCTTATCCGTCGCTATTGGGGAATTAGACGAAGAAGGAGAAACATTAATAGTGTATGCTTTCACCAACTGCTTATCCTTTGGAGGCTTTGGACAATCATTCTTAAAGTGCCCCTCCTTGCCACACTTGAAGCACGTCTTTGCCCCCGGCTTGGACCTCAATCCTTGATAAGATGGCCCTTCCTGCCACAATGATAACAAGCTAATTCTGACTTAGCCTTCTTTTCTGCCCATTCTTGGCTGGATAGGAATTCCATTTATTAGGAAGATTCTTCTTGCCTTCACCGCCCGTCTGCGGCTTTGGCTCAACTTCAGAAGCAACAGCGACTTCAGTCTTCAACTTAGGATAAAGACTTTTGACCTCAAAGCTTTTACCATGACAGAGTCGAAAATCTCATCAATATAATTAATAAGTCTCTCTCCCAAGTAATCATCCAATCCAATGATGAATTTCTCATTCTTCTTCTCGGTGGTATTAATAAAAGACATCCCATATTTCGATAAAGCATCGAACTCAATAATGTTTTTCACAAACAGACCTAACATTTTGCTTAAGCTCTACAAATTATTGAAACAACTCCGATTTATGAGCAGCTAGAATAAACTTTCCATAAAATCGAGCATTAAATTGCTCCTAAGTAAACTGGTCCTCAGGACTAGCAGCTTTGGTTGCATTCCACCAATTCATAACCCTTCCTTGAAGCTGGCGTTAAGCCAATCTCCTCTTCGTAGCATCATCGAGTCCAAGATCCTCAAAGATACGCTCACAGGTATCAATCCAATCTTGAACCTCCATAGTCGATTCCATTCCTTGGAATGGTTTACTGCCCGGATTGGTGAAGTCCTTATTCAACTTGGCGAAGTCGGGCCTAGGGGCCTGCACATGTGCACCACTACCCCCAACGGCATTGGAAGTAGCTCCTTGAGAATTTCTAAGCATCTCTCTGATGAAAGCAGTAAACATCGTCTGCATATCAGGAGCATTAGCATTGTTGGCTCCCGAGCCTGCTCCTTCCTCAGTTCCAGAACTAGAATTCCTAGCACTGTTCCTTGTTTGAAGACTCATCATTCAATCTGTAAAGAAGTCATTTAATCATCTTTCCAAGGAATCCTATTTAGTGGTGCATGTGCAGTACGATTTCACCCTTTGCCATACTAATAGTATATATAACTTTGAAAACCAAAATACTAAAAATACGCGCTCTCGTATATGTACACTCAATCCTGGGGTTACCTATTTAGGTTAAACTATGCAACCTAGGCTCTGATACCAAATGTGAGAACTGCCCTATACCAAACGACACCCAACGAGTTGCGCTGTGACTCTGCCCGACTAGTATAGGACGATCGCCAAGGATTGAAGTACGGGAACCCATATAACCTCTCGTTTATCTCACAGTCCATGGAATAAAATATAATAATAACATAATTCATGATATAAAACAGGTGAGACAGTGTATGAGCTGAAAACTGAATCATTAACATCAGAGTAGTAGATTTATATTAACAGTAAAATATCTGATAAGTCATAAGTACATCTCCAAAATACTGTCTCTAAACAAGATACACTACTAATACCCAAAGCAGTGATCTATGAAAGAAATAGAGATAAGAGTATATATAGTATGTAGAATCCTCCTGCTCGTCTCCGACCAGCTACTCAAGCACACCAACCTGTCTCTAGTCTACTCGTTTAAGAGAACCCATATTAATAAGAAGCAATACATAAAACTCCAAGTCAGTCAAAGTCTGGTGTGAGCGATAATAATCTTAATCACTAAATAAGATATACAATAGGTATGGTGAGTCATACCCGACCTTGCCCTGCATCCAATGAGTTAGCATAGACTATCATGTACTCTACTCTATGGTAATAAAGATACTGAGTATAAGTGGAAGTGTGTGTCATTATGATAGCAATCATCCAATCATAGCAAATATCCTCACGTTCACCCACTCGGTGTATTGAGCATACAATATTAGACGTCAAACCAATCGATACACTGGCGGGCCCTACCGCATGAGCTCCACCTGTCTATTGCTATTCCCTACTGCATGAGCTGTAGCTGAAAACCCTACCCAACCATTGGCTCTGATTCATTCCTGCGGCACTCTCTCAATGACGTACCGAGGTTACGAATATCGATATCTCTTTTACATATATTCCCGCAGCGAGGTCCAACATCACCCCGATGGTTCCCGTCCAGATCCTTGGTGGTAACTTCCTATTTAGACCTTTCTTGCGTCTCGGGTTTAAGTAGTCGTATTGGAGTTGGACTTCAAAAGAGTTTAGTCGTTATCTAGGAATAATTTCTTGCCGCATGAACCTATTCTCATTGCACATCTCGGATAGCATAAGTTCCGGATAGAATAATTCCGGATAAGAAAGTCCAAAAAGAAAAGCCCAGGTGGGAAAGTCTCAGTTTGTTGCTCTGAATCTAACAACATTCGGTTCGATTCCCCTAGATCTAATTAGATCTGGGTTTCTCAAATCAAATTCAAATCAACCCAAACTTATATATGTGTACTAAGATGAGTTGAAAGCATTTATATGCTAATCTACTCAAACTAGTAAATAAGAACACTAATACTCATCTTAATCTCCTCAAAAAGGTTAGATCCGAAAAAGAAATGTTCCTAGCTCTCTCTGAGATGTTAATGAGGATTATTATGATAATATTGGAACTTAAGAGGTTAGCTCCATTCCTTTGCAAGTGAGCTCGATATATGTAGTGAAACGAAGCTTCTTGAAAAGCTACTAAGGATAGCTTCTAAGAGAAGCTACTACTGCTTTGGCTTCTAGGAGAAGCTACTAAGGATTGGCTTCTTTGAGAAGCCACTTTTGGCTTCCAAGAGAAGCCACTAAGGGTTGGCTTCCTTAGAAGCCACCGAGGATTGGCTTCCTTGAGAAGCCACCTTTAGCTTTCAAGAGAAGCTACTAAGGATTGGCTTCTCAAGAAGCCACTAAGGATTGGATTCCTTGAGAAACCATCTTTGGCTTCCAAGTGAAGCCACTAAGGGTTGGCTTCCTTTAGAAGCCACCTTTAGCTTCCAGGAGGCCACTAAGGATTGGCTTCCTTGAGAAACCATCTTTGGCTTCCAAGAAAAGCCACTAAGGATTGGCTTCCTCCAGAAGTCACTGAGCATTGGCTTCCAGGAGAAGCCACCAACCAAAAGTTATGAACAAAACAAGATTCACTAGGGGAAAAATGGTTACACTAAAATTTGGCGAAAATGACGAAAGCAGGAGATGACCCTATAAGTGATTTCTCAAAGTTATATTGTCATACTACTCATATGAAGATAACATAAATATTCTTCGATCTTTCGGTACGTAGAGTATGGGTCGCTACACCTTTATGCTCCAGACGTTCGTGCATAACCGTGTCACCCATGTGCATAATTTATAGTGGTATGAAGCTATGTTGTGCCACTTCAAATATCATATTCGCTATTAGATTGCTCATCCAAAACTCGACATGTTTGTACCATCCTCTCCCAGGTCAGCATCCTCCTCCAAAACACGTCCTTCATACATCGCCCTCGCTGCTACAGACGACCTCGTCAAATCTGCCCCTACACATGTCTTTCCTCCTCCAACTCATTATTAGCCTCCGCTTGCCCAATCTCCGATCGTAGCCACCGATAAACCTAATCTAATTTTCGAAGCTTTGACTTCCACCATCATCCTATGTGCTGAGATTAATATTGATCCTCCTCGTCAGGAGTTTAATGAATCTCGCCTATTTGATTTTACGATGAGTATATAAGGCGATTCAATTTTTCAATGTGTTAAGAGAGGGCGACCTTAAAAAACGAGAAGGATGGAATAATGTGATAGCCAATTAGTTATATTATCGAGTTTCAGATAACGAGGGTAATTATAATGTTATTATGTTAAGTTAAACTAAATTCTCAATCGAAATTTGATATGCATTTCAATTCCATATGATCAAATGGTACATCCGATCACTACAAAACCTGATAGTGTGCATCTCCTCACTACAATGATTTCAAAATTTCAATTTCATCGAAATCTAACACGATGCCCAAAAACAACAATTCACTCATATTTCGACACCATTTAGGCCATCAAATGGCCCGAGCTCGAAATATAATGATCCGTATGCATTTTCTTCACGTAATGAACCACTTGAACTCAATGGAAGTGGTCTCGAGTCCTGATTCAATCGTTTATGAAAAAAAATCCTATTTTGGATTTGTCAGTTAGTTAATGATTAATATTTAAATAAATTATTTAAATTTCCGATCATTAAAATATGGTTCTTTACAGGTAGCACAAACATAGTTCCTCAAAGTGATATTTCAGAACATGGTCTAAGAAACCAACAAAACATGTTGACTCGCCAATCAACCTGAATGGAATAACCTATAAATCAAAATCAAAGCATTGTGTAAATACTATAATCGGCATCCAATATTCAAATACTCCGCATTAGCTAACTCCTTTGGAAAGTCTAATCGAGGGTTCACTTTCGCACTGCAAGGTTGATCCGATAAATAATCAAGAATTTCTTATCTCCCACTCCATGGGTATTGTAGAGGCATGACAACTAGTTGAACATCTAAAGCCAGGTCAATACGAAATCAACTCAATTATGGTGGTTATCAAGACATCTCATTGAATGCATCTAGATGAAAAGATGACTAGGATCGAGTAACTGGAGATACGTGTGAATGTGGAAGTTACGATAAGGTAATATATTAATTTTTGGTATACAAGAAAATATTTAATGAGATAAATACTTGGATAAGATATCATAGATAAGAAATATGTGTGTAGTAAATAAAGTAAGAACACTAAGAATTTTTATATTGGTTCGAAGCACTCTCCTACGTCTAGTCCCAGACTCCTTCTGGAATTTAACTAATCAACACCCTCGCTTAACTCGGAGGTGCATGTATTTACAACACCTGAGCAGCAGAACAAATATTGCCTCAGCAGCCAAAAGGACTTCTTGCCTGAGCAGTAGAACAAGACTTTAACAAATACGAAAAGTTGTTTTGACTGTATATATGTTCTTGATAACACAGATATGTAACAATTGAATACACCCTTTCTATAATCTTCTCCTTTGTATATATATTTGAAAGCAAGCGAAGAATAATGAAGGAAAGTGATTTATAATCACAAAATATTGAAATTTTGAGAGCAAAAGTGAATATTGTATAGAAATATTTCAGAATCAGATAATATAGAAATCAAGAATGTTCAGTGATTAAAACAAGTGATTCTGAAGTATATTTATAGTAAACAAAAGGTTGCAATTATTCATGAAAAGATTTAATCAAAAACATAGTTATAACTCTTGGATTAAATAGTTATGAACCAATAAAAGTCGCAACCCTTCAGGTCAACCGACTGGATTTTGAATTTAGCTAGCTGAAAAACGACCAGTATTTTCAAATATATGTGTATGTTTACAAGTCATAATATTCAGTCGGCTGAATATTCGAACTCAAGAGTTTGAGTATTCAGCAATCGACCGGCTAAATTTTCAATTCAGTCGATTGATGCACATAGCTCATCCCCATGTGTTTCAGCTTTTTGAATTAAAAATCATTATATATATACTATAGGAGAGATTTTAACAATAAAAACTAACTTAATACAGACTCAAATACATTATACATATACCAATATGTAACACCCCACTTCCGTTAAGGCCACTCACAAAGGGAATGCCTTAACTTCGGTGGAACGTTATAAGTAAACAGAACAGAAATTTACAAGATAGATATGTAAAGTAGTACTTGAAAAATTTATAACTTTATTACAGCAAAAACAGAAATAAGTTTGGTTACATCTTTCAAAATCACAATATCGGAATTCAAGTACATAAATATCAGTCTTGTACAAAAGGCTTCAGAGTACGGAATTTTAAAGTCATAATCCCCAACAGAGACTGGCATAAATAGGAAGAATCAAAGCCGGGAAATACTTCAAATACTTCAAGAAGACAGAAATCTAAATCAAGCTCCTACGTTCCCAACCTGAGTACCTGAGGGGGGGGGGAACGGAAGAAAAGAGGCGAAGCAAACTAGGTTAGACATACGTCTGGTGAGTCCAGTGACTTTCAGCATATAAACAGATAAAAGTATCATGACATGTAAATAAAACTGGATGAGAGAAAACCATAATAGGAGTAGCAGGTTAACAGAAGAGACATAGTGATATAGGCTAAACTAAGCTCCTTACTTGGTTTTCACTTCTCTGCACTAATACTAGTATAACGAAATTAGGTGTTGTCCTAATGTCTAAACAGAAAACAGAACGATCTATTCAGAAACACGATGCTAGTAATAGGCCTTTACCACCCTAACGGAGATAGACGTACAAAAACAGGTGCTAGTAATGGGCCTTTACCACCCAAACAGAGATAGACGGTTACAGAAACAAAATGCTAGTAACCGGCCTTTACCACCCGAACAGAGACAAACGGTATATAAACAGAAGCAGAAATGGAATCAGAGACGGAAACAGAATATTCCCTACGGAAACAGAATGTTAGAATTAGGTGTACACTAGTAATGGGCCTTTACAACCCTAACAGACGGTACCACACAAAAACAAACAGGTGTTACCACCCCAACAGAAACAGACAGAACCAAGTGTACCCTAAATTCTACCCCAAGCGATCGGCTCCCTAACACATAAATACCCTGTGCCAGCCCCACAGAAGGGTGTATCACTCCCTAGAGTGGCAACCTATAGACACAGGCCTATTTACATATGTCACGGTGTCTTACATCCTCAGAGCAGACCGGATCCATGCATGCACATGACCCAGTTGGAATGCACCATCAACACCCCTTGCCATTATTATAGTGAACCTCTTACAATTAGTCCAGTAAGCGTGCCCTGGACCCTACCTAGTGTTCGGTCCTCTTTTTGATACCAGAAATGGTTACTAACTAATATGGTCCCAAACAACAGATGACACAAGTAATTACCCCTCCTAACCTTATGTCCCCAGACTAACAGATTTCAGATTAACTTGCTTATAGATTTCAGATGTACAAAGTCCAGATTAACTAGTTCTCAGATCAGACATGCAAGTTAACAAGTTTTCAGACTAACGGATCAGATATACAGATTAACAAGTTTTCAGACTAACGGATCAGATATACAGATTAACAGACTTACAGGTTGTTTCACCTAACCCTGTATTGGGCCTACAGATTTTCAAACGGGTTTATTAGATTCATCAGTCTAGTTGTTTTAACCCTATCCACCCAACACATTTTAGGCATCACATTTATCTTAGATCTGCATTAAGTAAATATTAATGCACAAATCTCTCACATTAGGTCGGTAGCTTGTGGTCGCTGGATGTGCCGAGCGGTTCCGGGCAGACTTTTGCCACAAGCCAGACCTAACCTCGTGTCTAAGCATCTTTATGCCTACGACCTCTCACATTAGAGTGACAGTTTGCGGTTGCTGGTTAAGCCGGTTGGGTCCGGGCAGGCTTCTACCACAAACAGAGTCTAACCTTGTGTCTCAGCATTCTTATTTTAGCTAAACTATTTATTCACAGATTATGCCAATATCAGATTAATTATGCCAATTCAACAAATTAACTCCTTTACAAGTTACAACAGATTATCCAAAGTTCTATTAACATGTTTTACTCAATTTTAGATCGAGCCTACATATTTTTATACCCTAAATTACCGTATTCAGTTTCAACAGATTTAGCAGATTAGACAATTTAACAGATTTAATCATCCCTTAAAATTCCATTGACATACCTTGCTTAATCATAAAATTAAGCCTAATTTTACATGCCCAAATTTTGGTCATAATTCACAATATAACGCATGCCCCATATTTTAGTTAAATTTACACAGTGCAAAATATTCTACAAAAATCCCAAATCATGATATACAATATGAATTATGCCAAATTATAGCCTTTGATTTCAGTGTATGCCATATATCCAAAAATCCCCATTTATGTGTATTCACAATTAATAGTTATCCTATTTTAATATAAATCTTTAATGCCTAAATCATATATCCTTTTTCTTCCAAGTTATAGATCGTTATATAAAATATGCCCCCAAATCAAGATCTTAAATTACAACATATATTATGCCCTCAAAATCAAATCATGCATTATGTTCCCAAATTACAAGTCATATGTTGTCATACAATAATTCTCCTTCTTCCAAATCATAAACCATCATATATAGTATGCCTAGATCTAGATTTTTAAATTACAACATATGCCCTATTCTTAAATCAGTCACAAATCAATCATGTCCAATTATGCATCATTCATTATTTTTCCCCAAGTTTAGCATTCATGTGTCAATTTCTTAAGAGATTTGGCTTAGGCTCGTGGTAGCCTGGCTATAGAACAGAAGGAAGGACGAGATACATAATAGTTACAACAATAAGATAGATCTACACAGAAAAATAGATCTGATAAACAGGAATAAGATAGATCTACACAGGAAAACAGATCTAATAAACAAGAATATGCATAATCTCCAATTCAGATTTATAACCATGTCAAGATCATAATTAAATTTCATATCTGAAAATAACTATACTCACAAATTGGGGTTTAAGAAAGAGAAGAACGATTCTGGGATCTGATTTTCTGGAGTTGATTTAGCTTTCCGTTGATGTAGGCGTTGATTTGTTATCTTTTAATCCTATTCAGATTGGAAGAAGAAGAAGCACTAGTTCTAGCTTAGGTTTCAGCAGAGTAGCGACGCCATTGATTTATTTCAATATGAATCAGAGCAGAGTATAGGCGTAATGAAATTGTGTGGAGAGAAAGTGAGGTTTGGGGGTGTTTAAATAGCAACAACAAATCTGGTCAGAACGGGCGTCTAAATGCAGAAAAATGGATCTGTCCTCGGATCTGGAAAAGGGAGGAGGTCGACCCCCTGGTCGACCTGGGTCCTGGGCGGGAAATTTCCCGCCCAGCCCGGGTGTGTGATTTGAATTTCGAATTTGAATTTCGAGCTGAGCTGTTTTATTTTTTTCAAACCCCTGAAACTTCTGAAGGTCATAACTTCTTCATACTGAGTCCGATTTACGCAAACTCAGACTCTATCTCAAGAAGAATTCCGAGACGAACGCAATGGCGTAACCTGTTTCCCTTAATTCTTCTCTTAAAAATTAAGTATACTTTAATTTGTTGCTTTTATATTCACAGAAAATACGTGGTGTTACATTCTCCCCACCTTAAAGGACTTCGTCCCCGAAATCTTCAAGTTAAGAAGAATGTGTCCTACCATCCAATCATTTATCTACTCAACCATCATCCACAAGAATCCATTGTCCTTTGAAAACTTCTAATGTTGTATGAACATACGTAAAAGTGTGTGTATATGTCTCTTATCTAATGCAAAGATCAGGCGGTCTACGGATTCATTTGACCTCCTCAATGCGAATCATGATAGTGTCATGCGTCCAATATGTTTGCAAGAAATCCTATTTAATACACCTCATTTCTATATGAGTGCATAACCATTCATCCAAATGCAACATCCATGTGATGAGTCAATCATTTTGCATCCACAAAAATTGAAAATGCACACACACACCCGTATGCAGTATGAGAGTGTTTTTGAGCCGATCTAGTGCCTAGTAAATGTATATGCATCCACGAGCAACCACTAGCAATTAGAACATGTTAATTAAACAGATGTTATGGTTGAGTTAACTAAGGGAACACTTAACCATTATAACATGTTAGCTAAAACAGATGGGCAAGGTTAGGTTAAAAGGGACACCTAACCAATACAAGATGAATGGGTAGGGTTAAGTAATAAGAAATACTTAACCAATATAACTTGGTTTGTGATAGGGTTAAGTCAACATGAACTACTGATAACACTTAGCCAATTTAATATGACAAAGGAATGGGTTAAGCTAACTTGAATTGACTAATGACACTTAACCAATCCAACTTGACGAGAAAGAAGGCTAAGTAGTAAACCCTAGTTAAGAAACAATTGAGAACGGGAGCTAAGTTGAAAGCCCCAGTTAAAGAAACTAAGGGATAAACCTTAGTTAACAAGATTTACGGGAAAAGAAACTAAGTGGTAAACCTTAGTTGAGAACAACTAAGTAATAATTCTTAGTCAAGAAAACTGAGCCGGTCCATAATAGATGAATAACCCGATATGGTAGATCATCGCTTAACAAGTACATGAGAAGGAGCAAACGTTTATCCGATTTCGAAAAAGGCTCCAGCGGACTGGGTTTAGAAGCACGTAGCTTCGGGGGACGTAAGGGTACTCTTGGTATCCCTCTGTGAGGTTGTAGATGATCTATCTGGGCTCACAGAGGTTAAGGTCTGCGTCAGAAGAACCAAGGGTATGCCTGGGTTGCAATTCAAGGCAACCTAAAGACTAGGATGGACCAGCGTGATTCGACGAGACCAGTAGCACTGTGATAGCGACTCGTCGTCTACCTACCATCTTGAGTCAATCGTAGTGCGCATGCGGAAAGGCAGAGAACTCCCAACATACCATATACTTGCAATCTAGTTATGGATGAGGCTGGCCAATAGGAAAGTGGGGCATAGAGTGGCAAGAGTATAGTTCTCGTGCTTGATTTTCTTGGATTGCCTTTCATTAGTTGAGGGAGGGGTCACGTGGGACCATGGTAGAAAAACAGACCATAGCATCTGCATCGGCAGATATCTGAAAGCTCCCGACCGAGTTCCGTGTTTCTAGAATAGCCCTTCCACGGGACTCGAGTCGCACATTTCAGGACATGTGCATCTAGACAGCGATAAACGATTCGTGACACTTACGTGGGGAAAGTCTAGGAACATATACCACTCTAGGTAGTGTGTCCTAGACTAGGGACATCGTTCGACAGGTAGCATAATCCCTAGTGGACATAGGTGGCATAAATCCTGAATCCGAGAAGTAATAGACAAGTCGCATAAACCCTAGTTGAATCTAGGGAACGCTCGATAGAAAACCCTAGATTAAATCTAGGAAATAAATAAATGTGCGCCTGATGGCAACCACAGTTACGGGGACTGGGATCACGTTATCATTTTATGCAGATTACTAGTTGGGATACTAGTTAGGTGGTGCAGAGATTAGTATGGGATGCGATAGTAATTTCGATTCTAAACTGCTTTGCCTTAGTTTATGGTATTTTCCCATTTTCATTTTATGCCTCTCATGTCCTTTTTCTTATTCATATACCGAAGCACCACTAGACTTACCAGGCTTTATGTCTGACTCTATGTTTTCTTTCGTCTTCTTTTCTTCCATTTCCCCCACCCCCCCAGGTAGTCAGGGAGGGAATAGCTCAGATTTGTATGGACCTATTACTCTTTCCAAGCTTGAAGACTCTTTGATGTGCTGCTTTGGACTCTCTTTTCCACTGCTATGGCTGGCTAATGTTTTTATTGGGGAATATCATTGTATATTTATGCTTCTTTATTTTGTTAAACAAGATAGATACTTTGTTGTTGGAAAACAATCTTTGTACAAGCTATTTATAAATGAAATAAAGTTTTATTCACTTTTCCGCTGCTTTATTTATCTGTCTTGTAATTTATCTGCATCTTTTACCTATAATACTTCACAGAACTTAGTGCATTCCCTTTGTGAGTGACACTAACGGATGTAGGGTGTTACACGTGGTATCAGAGCTGAAGGTTACCAGATTAGATAAAAGATTTGAAAAATTATTTTCAAAACGGGTTTAAAAGAAGCATTTTCAAAAGAAAAGTTTTGTTTTAAAGGCATATTCTTCAAATCCATATGCACTATCTTTTGATTCTCTGTTTGAGTCCTTGTTTCCTTCTTTCTTGAGTCTCTGGGGCTCCTGGCTTTCTGGGAGGTAACCTCATCGAAGGACGAAGTAGTTTCCGACTTCCATCTATAGTCGTAATAGTTTCACCTGCAGCTAGTTTTCTTTCAAGCTTTGTAGTGTTTTCTGTATGATGGAGGCAGCTTTCAAGAGATTTGTCAACATGATTACCCAAGGAAGAGGACGAGGAGTTTGGCTAAGGGGCACAACCCAAGGATGAGGAATTCATGGATATGGACTTGGCTCACGAAGGAGGAAGGAATTATAAAATCTAAGACAAGAGGAAGTAGCTTTTCTATGGTATAATAGGACATATAGTTAAGGACAAGGACAAGCGAAAGGGTTTTCAGAAGGACGAGTGCGTGCTTTCACCACCAGAATACCTAGGAGGGAGATAGTAAAAGTCTCCATTGCAAAAGTTTAACTTTTCATTTGATCAACCTCTTAGTACTCTTTTGATCTTAGCGCTTCACATTCGTTTATACATGCTTTCATAGTTGAGTCTCTGCACCTAGGTACTTGTATAGTAGAATATCCCAGTTAGTCTCAGATCCAAATTGGTGGTTCGACCTGTTTACCTTTGGTTTGTAGTGATTTGAGAACAACCACATTAATGTTGAATTTAAGCGTAATGTTTTGGTTCCATGGGCTATGAGTTGATCCTAGGCATGGGTTGGTTGGCTAGTAGTTATGAAAGTTAGACTTTTTGACTTGCCTTGGAAAATACCCTCGAGATTTCGTGATCCTAAAAGGATCAGTTAGACTTAGCTATCTAGAATCGCTTAATACATTTATCGACGATTTGCAATCCTTTACAATAGTCCATGAGCACGCAGATGTTTTGATTAGGTTAGGGGTTTACCCCTAAAACGCGGGATAGACTTCCGTATATATCCATTTGACAATGAAAAGCCAGCTATCCGATCAACGACAGTTTTGGAAAGGGAGGTCAAGAAGCTTCACAATCGTGAAGATTAACTAGATAAGGTACAGTATAGAGAAGCTCAAGAAGATGCGACTTAGAAGACTGAAGACTAGATACGTGCATCATACCCTTTTTCTTAAGGGTATATCCTTTCTCTAGGAGTTTTTTGCCTACTTATTTCTAGCTTTTAAGGTATATCCTCTAGGACGTGTCATCGATGGTTAGGTAAAAGCCAATGGATGTAAACGTGTATTTGAAACATGTATTTGAAACATGTTATGATTGATGGTTGCAAGTGGTTGCAAGTGGTTGCAAATGGTTGCAAGTAGTCACTTTCATATTGCATCCGTATATATGTATTTTCTTAATGGATTTAACTTGATATGTTATCATATGGATGTTGCACATGGATGAATGGCTATGCACACATGCAGTATTTACATAACTAGGGATCCTTGCATACATGATTGGACGCATGACACTGACATAATTTGCATTAAGGATTGTCGAAAAGAAAATTTTTTATGGACATTTTTGGCCGAATACGTCATAGAGACTCAGTTGAATACTTCATCGAGCTGACGCCTCTATCGCTTCGGCCACCCAAGGGTTGTCCTCGCTTGATAGAGTCTAAACTGAAATGTATTCATAAAAAATGAATTAGAATTCATTTTTGATGTCTCATGCTGTACCACCAATGAGCCACTCTAAACGCTAGTTTTTGTTGAACAAAAATGGCTTATGTGTGGCCTTATTACGTGCTCGACTGCGTCTCCGACTTCGTCTCACTTGAATTCGTCCCGGAAGCGACTTTGTCTCGTCTAATAACTATTCCAAGTATTCGTCGGCGGAATCGTGGGAGGCGGATCCAGATCCTCTCCTCCCCCGAACCCCCTCCTCTCCTATCCTTGGTAGACTTATAGCCCCTGCCCCCTTGACCAAAGGGGGGGGTTCTTCTGTGCACTTTACGCCTTACTCCGTGTCTAGCCTCTACGTGCTCCTATGCCCTCTGTTTTGTGCGCGACGGGCTCGGGCACTCGGGCCTACACTGCGTAAGGCTCAGTGCTTATTGAGAGCGGTCCACTCGCCCGTGCCGACTAGGCAAGAGCTTCGTGTCCCTTAGCTTCGCAGTCATTCAACGAATCCAGAGAGTGGAGTGATCCACTTGCCCGTGCCGACTAGGCAAGGGCTTCACTCCTCACTCCTTATCCGAAGAAGAGAGTCTTTATAACCAAAAGAGGCTATTGGCCCATATAACAATACCACGCTAACTAGGTGGGAAATTTAAGGCTTTGCTCCGGGGATCAAACCCTCCGCTCAGGACTTATGTTTTTACTACCCACATTGTTAGCTTCTTGCAATCGCCATAGCCTTGGGGCCATGGCTTTCTCCCCTATTAGCCCGTATAACAATACCACGCTAACTAGGTGGGCAGATTTAAGGCTTCGCTCCGGGGATCAAACCCTCCGCTCAGGACTTATGTTTTTACTACCCACCTAGTTAGCTTCTTACGATCGCCATAGCCTTGGGGCCATGGCTCTCTCCCCTGTTAGCCCCATTAACTAACTAGTCAGTTAACACTTGAAGAGACATGAACTCAGTAACAACCAATTCCGTAAGTAACAAGTAGCTAAGTCACACTTAATCAAAACAAAATCATCAGACTCAGAAGCCACCTAAGGGGAGTTCAGTCATTCATTCTGTGTTATCAAGCTTATACGTTTTGCGCAAGAGAGCCGAACTGATGTACCCCCTATCCCCGACCACCACCCACCAGGCAAACAATTGAAAGATTTTATGTAATCTGTGAGTTGCCAGTTTCAACAGTTATTCACCAACCCCATATATCATTTCAATGCAAATCCGGGCTCAATCAAACTCAACAGGTCAGGTTAAATAAACAGGTCGGGTAACAACCGAAACCAAAAACGTCTAATTAGAGATAGGAAAGAAAGCCCTTTTGGGACCAATTTTCGGTCATTCAGGGATATTTTTCCCTAAGCACAACGAGGGGAAAAATGATCGATTCATGAAATGCGTTTTAGAAAGATATGAAAAGGCATGAAACGAGGTATCGCTTCGCGTACTGTTTTCCCCTCGGGGTACCGAGGGGAATTAGAGGAAGGGCCCCGAACAAGAGCGCAGCGAGGTCTCTATTAAGGATGGAATGTGGAATTCCCCCGTAGGGGGATACTTTCCCGACCAATTTTTAGCACTTTGTCGAAAAGCAAATTTTTTATGGACATTTTCGGCCGAATACGTCATAGAGACTCAGTTCAATACTTCATCGAGCTGACGCCTCTATCGCTTCGGCCACCCAAGGGTTGTCCTCGCTTGATAGAGTCTAAACCGAAATGTATTCATAAAAAATGAATTAGAATTCATTTTTGATGTCTCATGCTATACCACCAATGAGCCACTCTAAACGCCAGTTTTTGTTGAACAAAAATGGCTTATGTGTGGCCTTATTACGTGCTCGACTGCGTCTCCGACTTCGTCTCACTTGAATTCATCCCGGAAGCGACTTCGTCTCGTCTAATAACTATTCCAAGTATTCGTCGGCGGAATCGTGGGAGGCGAATCCAGATCCTCTCCTCCCCCGAACCCCCTCCTCTCCTATCCTTGGTAGACTTATCCCCCCTGCCCCCTTGACCAAAAGGGGGTTCTTCTGTGCACTTTACGCCTTACTCCATGTCTAGCCTCTACGTGCTTTTATGCCCTCTGCTTTTGTGCGCGACAGGCTCGGGCACTCGGGCCTACACTGCGTAAGGCTCAGTGCTTATTGAGAGCGGTCCACTCGCCCATGCCGACTAGGCAAGGGCTTCGTGTCCCTTAGCTTCGCAGTCATTCAACGAATCCAGAGAGCGGAGTGATCCACTCGCCCGTGCCAACTAGGCAAGGGCTTCACTCCTCACTCCTTATCCGAAGAAGAGAGTCTTTATAACCAAAAGAGGCTATTGGCCCATATAACAATACCACGCTAACTAGGTGGGCAGATTTAAGGCTTCGCTCCGGGGATCAAACTCCGCTCAGGACTTATGTTTTTACTACCCACCTTGTTAGCTTCTTGCGATCGTCATAGCCTTGGGGCCTTGGCTCTCTCCCCTATTAGCCCGTATAACAATACCACGCTAACTAGGTGGGCAGATTTAAGGCTTCGCTCCGGGGATCAAACCCTCCGCTCAAGACTTATGTTTTTACTACCCATCTAGTTAGCTTCTTACGATTGCCATAGCCTTGGGGCCATGGCTCTCTCCCCTGTTAGCCCCATTAACTAACTAGTCAGTTAACACTTGAAGAGACATGAACTCAGTAACAACCAATTCCGTAAGTAACAAGTAGCTAAGTCACACTTAATCAAAACAGAATCATCAGACTCAGAAGCCACCTAAGGGGAGTTCAGTCATTCATTCTGTGTTATCAAGCTTACACGTTTTGTGCAAGCGCAAAGCCGAACTGATGTACCCCCTATCCCCGACCACCATCCCCGAGCAAACAATTGAAAGATTTTATGTAATCTGTGAGTTGCCAGTTTCAACAGTTATTCACCAACCCCATATATCATTTCAATGCAAATCCGACATATACACACACTATGCATATGAACATGAAAGCACTATTTTTAAGGACAATGAATGCCTGTTATTGAATGATTGAGTAGATGGGTGATTTGGTGGTAGAACACTTTCTTCCTAACTTGAAGATTTCGGGAACGAAATCCTTTTAAGGGGGGAGAATGTAACACCCCGTGAATTCTATAACATTAAGCTTCACAATTTAAAGTATAATTAATTCTAAATGAAGGAATTAAGGGAAATGGGTTACTCCATTGCGTTCATCTCAAAATTCTACTTGAGATAGAGTCCAAGTTTGCGTAAAACGATATCGTATGAAGAAGATATGGACGAACGAAGTTGGGCAGAAAAACCAGAAAACGGGTCAGAATGCACTGGCGCACTTGGGAAGTGTGCCAGAATAAAATTTAACTGGTGCACTTGGGAAGTGCGCCAGTACAATTTTAACCTGGCGCACCTGCCAAGTGCGCCCAGGTCTGAAAGACCTGCTGGTCAGGCCCTGACTGGCCTGGTCAGGGTCTGGTCGAATTCTGAGGCTTGGCTGAGTCACTAGGGCTTACATGTCACTTTCTGATTGGCTTCTCTTGAGATGGATGGTCTGGATTCACTCTAGCTTCATCGACGGCTCTAATTAGATTGAAATTCTATAAATACAACTCAAGTCTAACCCTAAACTCACACAAATAATAGAATACTAAAGCCGTCATGCTGCTGGAAAGGAACTAGGAATGGCCATCAATTAGAAAGCCTAGAGACATGCCAACACTAAAGCTTAGAGACGAATCAAATTAAGAAGAAGATAAAAGTCTAATCTAATTTCTATGCAACGTTTTCTACTCCAAGGGAAAGCTTTGCAAATTCAGAATAACAGAAACCAGAAAACAAGTTTCAGTGCCCGTTGTAAGTATAGTGGTTTTTCTGAATATGAATAGAAATTGCGATGTGATTCGATGTGAATGAAATTGGGGTTTTACTATCGTACAATATTGATGTAAATTCTGTGTATTGCGTTGATTATGTCATATTTTGTATTGGGGATTCGTGGCATAAATTGGTTGATGCGAACCTATTGACATTTGTATATGAAAATATCACTTGCAAGTTTGTAGTAAAAACTAGAATTAGCATCTTTATCTTATGTCGTTAACCTGGTTAGCATATATTCTTTTTAGGCCTAAGTTGAGACTCATGTTAACATGTTCCAAGTTGAAACCTTTTATGCTTACACGACTCAAAACCTTTGTATATGTTATTATGTTTAATTGCAAGTGATAATTGGGTTTATGCAAGTACCCTTTGGTTACACAAATTATACTAGTTTCATGTTGAAATAGGCTACTTGATGTAAAGTTAGTTTACACCTTTGGGTTATGTCAAAAATTGGACATTTTTATGCTAGTTTGGTATTTGACATTATGCCTAGTTATATGTGTATAAAAGCATGTTTAAACAAGTCTAAAAGTACGCCATTTCATGTGACACCTATTATGCTATACCATGTTATACCATGTTATATCCTTATAATAGTCCAGAATTTATGATTTACATGACGCCTATCTAACTAGATCCAATATTCATGTGCAAGTTTGTGACATGCTATGCATTGTTATGATCCATGTTATGCGAGATCACCTTATTTATCTAGTTACACCTTTATGTCACACGCTAATCGATAACTATGTTTTAGGCCAAATTTCATAGTATAGGCTCATTGAACCTATGCTCCCTTCTTTACTTTGTTTATGGATTGGGCCTATTAGCGGGCCCAATATCTTCATACAATTAATATGAATAATCGAGCGAGGGTAACATTGGGACTAACTATTAAATTAAAGTATGTTAATATGTCGGCGGGCCTAAAAACCATGAAATGGGTTAAGGCCATAGATGATATAAATTATGTACCATTAGTTTGGAATAAAACATGTGACATGAAATATTTACATAAGTAAAAGTGTAAATCTAGAAAATACGAGTATGCTTAACCCGAGGTTGGATTGAGTTGTGATGTAAACCTGCCCGGCTGTCCAGTAGTCACAACAATACCTATCCAATGTGGGTGGTTAAGCATTGAGCCCAATAATGACGCGAGGTTAGACTGAGCTACGGTGTAAAACTTCCCGGAACTGACCGGCACATCCAGTAACCGTAGCAATATCTATCTAATGTGAGTGGTCAGGTGCTCTAAGAGGCTAAGGACAGATGGTAGGGTTAAGTTAACTAAAACACTTAACCAGCTTAACATGTTAACAAGACATGACTTGTAGGGATTAAGTAACTAAGAAAACACTTAGATAATTTAACATGTTAACTAGACTAGAAGGTGAGGTTAAGTAAAGTTAATATACTTAGCCAATTTAGCATATTAACTAGACTAGAGGGTGAGGTTAAATAAATTCAGGACACTTAACCAATATAACCTGATAATTAGATAAGTGGGTGAGGTTAAGTAAATTTAGAATACTTAACCATTATAACACGTTAGCCAGATAAGTGGGTAAGGTTAAGTAAATACACTTAGCCAATTTAATATGTTAGCTGGACTAGAGGGTAGGGTTAGGTAAACTTAGAACACTTAACCATCATAGTGTGATAAATTGAGCAGGGTTAAGTTGAAACATGAAGGGACAATACCTAACGATTAGAACATGTTAATTAAACAGATGTTAGGGTTGAGTTAACTAAGGGAACACTTAACCATTATAACATGTTAGCTAAAACAGATGGACAAGGTTAGGTTGAAAGGGACACCTAACCAATACAAGATGAATGGGTAGGGTTAAGTAATAAGAAATACTTAACCAATATAACTTGGTTTGTGATAGGGTTAAGTCAACATGAACTACTAATAACACTTAGCCAGTTTAATATGACAAAGGAATGGGTTAAGCTAACTTGAATTGACTAATGACACTTAACCAATCCAACTTGACGAGAAAGAAGGCTAAGTAGTAAACCCTAGTTAAGAAACAATTGAGAATGGGAGCTAAGTTGAAAGCCCCAGTTAAAGAAACTAAGGGATAAACCTTAGTTAACAAGATTTACGGGAAAAGAAACTATGTGGTAAACCTTAGTTGAGAACAACTAAGTAATAATTCTTAGTCAAGAAAACTGAGCCGGTCCATAATAGATGAATAACCCGATATGGTAGATCATCGCTTAACAAGTACATGAGAAGGATCAAAATTTATCCGATTTCGAAAAAGGCTCCAGCGGACTGGGTTTAGAAGCACGTAGCTTCGGGGGACGTGAGGGTACTCTTGGTATCCCTCTGTGAGGTTGTAGATGATCCGCCTGGGCTCATAGAGGTTAAGGTCTGCGCCAGAAGAACCAAGGGTATGCCTGGGTTGCAATTCAAGGCAACCTAAAGACTAGGATGGACCAGCGTGATTCGACGAGACCAGTAGCCCTGTGATAGCGACTCGTCGTCTACCTACCATCTTAAGTCAATCGTAGTACGCATGCGGAAAGGCAGAGAACTCCCAACAGACCATATACTTGCTATCTAGTTATGGGTGAGGCTGGCCAATAGGAAAGTGGGGCATATAGTGGCAAGAGTATAGTTCTCGTGCTTGATTTTCTTGGCTTGCCTTTCATTAGTTGAGGGAGGGGTCACGTGGGACCATAACCACTGGTAGAAAAACAGACCTTAGCATCTGCATCGGCAGATATCTGAAAGCTCCCAACCGAGTTCCGTGTTTCTAGAATAGCCCTGCCACGGGACTCGGGTCACACATTTCAGGACATGTGCATCTAGACAGCGATAAACGATTCGTAACACTTACGTGGGGAAAGTCTAGGAATATATACCACTCTAGGTAGTGTGTCCTAGACTAGGGGCATCGTTCGACAGGTATCATAATCCCTAGTGGACCTAGGTGGCATAAATCCTGAATCCGAGAAGTAGTAGACAAGTCGCATAAACCCTAGTTGAATCTAGGGAACGCTCGATAGAAAACCCTAGATTAAATCTAGGAAATAAATAAATGTGCGCCTGATGGCCACCACAGTTACGTGGACTAGGATCACGTTATCATTTTATACAGATTACTAGTTGGGATACTAGTTAGGTGGTGCAGAGATTAGTATGGGATGCGATAGTAATTTCGATTCTAAACTGCTTTGCCTTAGTTTATGGTATTTTCCCATTTTCATTTTATGCCTATCATGTCCTTTTTCTTATTCATAAACCGAAGCACCACTAGACTTACTAGGCTTTATGTCTGACTCTATGTTTTCTTTCGTCTTCTTTTCTTCCATTCCCCCCTCCCCCAGGTAGTCAGGGAGGGAACAACTCAGATTTGTATGGACCTATTACTCTTTCCAAGCTTGAAGACTCTTTGATGTGCTGCTTTGGACTCTCTTTTCCACTGCTATGGCTGGCTAATGTTTTTATTGGGGAATATCATTGTATATTTATGCTTCTTTATTTTGTTAAACAAGATAGATACTTTGTTGTTGGAAAACAATTTATGTACAAGCTATTTATAAATGAAATAAAGTTTTATTCACTTTTCTGATGATTTATTTATCTATCTTGTAATTTATCTGCATCTTTTACCTATAATACTTCACAGAACTTAGTGCATTCCCTTTGTGAGTGACACTAACGGATGTGGGGTGTTACGTGAGTGATGACCTTAGATTTGGACAATCGGGAAGTGAAGTTGAACCAGGTGGGAGCATAGATGTAGACCTATCTAGGGCATGGATTTCAATGGTTTGAAGGTCAGTTGTTGCCCCAGCTTTACTCGGAGTAGGAAGTGATGCTTGATTGCTCGGTCTCCCTTCCATCCAAGTGAGGGAATCAATTCTTGCTACTTTGCGAGAAGTTCATCTTGATGTGCCATTTGAGCTTTGAGTTCGGTGAGAACTCCATCCATCTCGCCCTTAGTTAAGTATTGGGATGGGTCGTCTTGGGAGGAAGCCTCCAGGCTTACCTCCATTGCTGATGCGTCTGTTGCACCATTGGGTTGAGATTGAGCTTGAGAAGGTGCTGCATCCTTCTTCCATTTTTCCATTGCTTCTTTAAGAATTGCCGAAGGTGATAGGTTCCACCCCTTCCTGGCACGCCAAAGTGTTGACGTCAAAAGTTGGTCTAATGACAATCAACCCCTAAAGTGTGTTAACCACGTACAATCACAATCACAGAGTGCAAGAAATAGTATATGAACACATGAGACACAATATATTTATAGTGGTTCGGCTTCAACCAAGCCTACGCCCACTTTAATCTCTGTTTATATTGTTATTATAGGTTACAGTTGCTTTTGATTGAGAGAAAGTAGAGAAAGAAGTGGTTTATACACAAAATCCTTGTGTTATAGTTAGAGTATGTGGCATGTTGTTTGTGGAATGGAGAATATGAACTCTTTTCCGTTTGTTCAGGATCGTCTTCCATTTCTGGAAACTGGTATATTTATATGCAAGAAGGTGGGCCAAGTTGAATGCAATGTGGCATGCATCTTTTTCGGGGTCAGCCATGTGTAGCTCGATCCTATAAATTAGTCGTAGGCGGAGGGACCCGGTCTCTCGCTAATGAATAGTTCTCCACGACAATTATGGCATACGTGGAGCTTGAATTCTGGTGCATGAAAAGCAATGTAGGTCAAGGTTGACCGACTCCGCAGCCTTGGGAATAGGACTTTGTCCTGTAGTAAATAATCTGGCTTGATATTTTGATCCGGTATTCCAGGCTTGATCCAATCTTCCAGGAGTGATTCAATCGATCGGTTGGTTTTGACTTCAAAAGTGTTTGCCAATTCTGGAGGAGGATATATTTGCTTGCTATGAAGTTGGCTCGGTTCAAACCATAATCGATCGATCGAGTATGAACGTCGATTCCGGGGGGGGGGAGGCTGAATCGGTATTTGATAATAGGCCTCGGTCTTGACTCTTGAGTTGTGACGGCTTTTGCCAAAAATTTGGTGAACGGTAGTGTACATAATGATGTACTGAATATATATTTACATTGATAAATGTGTGTATTCCAAATGTGAATGAAATAGATACATCAACTATGATTTGCTGTTCAATTTCACATAATTTATACAAACAAAAGGGCGTTTGGACACTTAAACTTTGGAAATAAATTTAACAGTCTACTGCTCGTTTATATTTTATAGGAGTACATAATTATATTTTAATGGTTAATATATATATGGTTGCTTCAATAGTGACCATGGTTCAAACGACACAAAATGTTTCAACTTAGCATAAGTGTGTGTGTGTGTATAAGACTTTACATTCTCTTACATGTTTGCACGTATGCCACTGTATGTGGCTATAATATCTAATGCAAGCAAAGCATCGACATGTAATTTTCTATTATATATATATGTATATCTATGTTTGACATAGATGATGAATACTGGATGCATGTATTTGCTCCTAACTTTTCTTTCCTTTTGCAGATCAGTGTAATAGATGCTGATGTGGTGTGAAAGAATTTGGAGAAGGTGGATCAGTGTGGCAAAAACGTTTTGCATAATTGAACAACCTCATGAAGCAAAATTGTTTTGCAGAATAATGAAGCAAGGGTGTTCCTGAAATACTTGCACAAATGCAAACAAGTATTGTATGTGAAAGTTATACAGATTTTATGTATTATAAAATGAAGAATTTTATATGCTTGTGAATGCAGTAAACTGGAAGTACAAATTGTTGTAAAGCTTGTATATATGAATACCTATGTGTGTAAATCATGTCTTGCGAACTGTCTGCATATATGTTTATTGATTCCATGATGCATTCAATTTAGACTGTTTAAATATATGAATGCAGAATATATATATATATATATATATAAGGTGTTGCCAACATACTAGTATTAATTAATATGTATATTATTTGGGTTTGGACGGTCATATATAATAATGGATTATTATATGGGCTCAATTTTTTTAAATGGGCCTTAATTTTGTTTGGGATGAATGTTGTAGAAATTTGAAAATATAATTGATTAATTGAAATTTCATATTAAATTTGAATATGGTCTCTCATACTAGAGTTAAGATAACCAATGGTTTTGAAATGTTCAAAAAGAATATGTAGGTATGATTTCTATATATCGTTGAATTTAAATAAACATATATGGTTCATATTTTTTATTTAAATCTAATTAATATTAAGAATATGAAATACATATATTTTAATATATATGTAAATGACATTAATATTGTTCGCCACTATGAATTATAAAAATCCCTTCAAAGCATATTTTGTTAGATTAAGTTATGGTGACGTCTTCCAATATATACACCCATCAATGCCAGAATCACTGGATGTAGGTAATGCCAAAGCATTGTGCATACTTTTATTTTGGTTATATGCGGTAGAGAACTATGATATTCGACTGTATTATAGGGTTTGACTTAACTAGGCTACGTAATAGGATTATGGCCTTTGAGACAAAGAGCATGCATTATTCTATATTTTGAGCAAATGGATAATTCTATGAACAAATTGTTCACCATGCGATCCAAGAATTACATATATGATACAATTGACATAAGATGTCTACCTAAAAGGTTGTTTTTTGGGGATTAGCCAAAGTTAGGTCAAGGCAAGATCAGATATGGATCGTGGACCACCATTATATATATATATATATTGATACACACACACACACACACACATAGAGGGATTTTAATCTGAGTGGGAGCGTATTTTAGTTTAAATTATACACATATTAATTTGCAATATTATATGTAATTTTGATTGTTAAAATTTGTACAAACATATTGCAAAACTTTTAACTTGGTTTTATTATTTATTATCTACCGTAGATATTAAATGAAAACAACTTAGATAATTTATTCCAAAATTAATCCTTGAGAAGGATAAATTGGATTAAATCGAATTTCTTGACTAACATTGAAATTCAAGGATTGCCCTTAAACAAATTAAAATGTAATTGTTTCACAAATATAGAAGATCTAATATGAAAAATTGAAGTATGGCTTCAATTGAGGAAGATATAAATGTTATAACAATCTACTTATACATCTCTAGTATTAGATACTAGATATGAATCACATATATGTATATGAATTTACAAGAATTGCAGAACGAGTAGAATTCTGACATAAGGACTAGTGGACTTACGATTGAAAATGAAGCAAACGTTGTTGCATTATCCATAGCAAGATGCTTCTTGTCCTAAAACACCATCTTAATTGAAGAATTAAATTATTATTGTTATAAAATTCAATTTAAAATAAATGTTATTCTGTATCTTGTTTAGACAAGTTTGAATTTCATTTGTTGTTCATTTTATTTAAATGAAAAATCTTATGGAAATACGCAATTAGTTAATGATTTTATAAACCCTTTACTATGACGTGCCTGACTTAAATACTAAGCAGATTAAATTTGATGATATAAATCCAGCATACCTTTAGCATTGTCAGTTTGCCCATACAAACAAGAAAAGCATATCAAAGCTCCATAATGATGGAATTTTGGAATCATTTGGCCTTGAATCATATGAAGAATGCAAATCTTGTTTATTAAACAAAATAACTGAATCATCTTTCACTTGACACAGTTAATGGTAAAGTAAGTATTGTGTCTCATACATAATGATGTATATGCAGCAATGAATATATAAGCTAGAGGTAGGTTTATTATTTCATTACATTTACTGATGATGTCAGTAGATATAGATATGTGTATCTTATGAAACACAAATAAGAATCCTTTCAAAAGTTCAAAGAATTTAAAAATTGAAGTTCAAAACATGTTTTGGTAGAAAATAAACACTCTTCGAACAGATTAAGAGAATATTTAAACCAATAATTTAATGACTATCCAAATGAGTGTGAAATTGTTTTATAACTCACTCCACCTAGAAAACCATATTGGAATGGTGTGTCTGAAAGGAGAAGTTACACCTTATAAGATATGGTATAATCAATGATGAGTCATACAGATCTTCCAATAAATTTTGGTATTATCCCCTTAAAAAAATTATATTTAATTGTAATCCTACTAAAACGATTCTGGAGACGCCATATAAGATATGAACTAGGAAACGTTCTAGTGTGCCAGTTGTAAATTTTTGGGATGTGAAGCGTTTGTTAAATGTCTTGCCTTTGATAAGATCTGATCCAAATCTGATAGTTATTTTATGGAATATACAGAAGAACAAAAAGGATATTATTTTTATAAATATTCTAAGAATAAAATGTTTATTGCTCGAATTGGTATCCTTTTAAAAGAGAGCTAGTCTCTAAGATACCGATGGGAATGAAACAGAATTCGGAATGTCCAGGGAACCACAAAATACCATTGAACCTTGTATATACAAAAAATTGAGTGGGAGTGACACAATAATTCTAATGTTATATATTGATATCACATTAATTATTGTGAATAATGTTAGTTTTAAAACAAGAAATAAATATTGATTCTAAGAAAGAAAATGCTTGGGTTAAGAAGTTCATAATTGAACTCAATTCATTGTTGATCCAATGATTTACATTGTTATAACAATAGGGCTATTGCTCAGGCCTAAAACCTTGAACTCATTATCGATCCAAACATATATATTTAAGAAATATAATTTTTTATGTGAAGTTGTTCACAGAGAAAATAAACATATATACAAAGTTGCAAAAGGTTGTAATGTTGCAGACCTACTGACTTAAACTCTGTCGCAGCAGAAGTTTAATGGTCACACTAGTGTCATGGGTATACGATACACGATTGATTGATTCCAGTGTAATGGGAGATTATTAGAGTTTATGCCCTAGAGGCAATCCATTTGATGTGATTAATAACACTGTTGATGTTATTATTTTATTTGGAATAAAAGTATTCTATTATGTTATATTTACTGTGTAATATAAATATTAACATAATAGAAGTCCTTAGAATAATAATGCAGAATTATATAGTTGTAAGTAAGTGACTAGAACATGAGATTATGCAATATATTAAGTATTATAATTCTTAAATGTCCCTAGTCAAGTTTTATTGTTTATATATAGGACAACAATAAAAACATTGAGACTAGTATGTCGATTAACTGATGATCACATCTTATTGATTATTAATATACTTGATGTTAATATCAATACATAAATATGTATTGGAGATTAACGTATTGGACTGACCCAACATGAGAAAACTACATGGAATATAATTACCAATATCATAAGTTATTTTCATAGTGATAGTGATGTAATGGTCCTCAGACCTGAAATCATTATAATTTTATTCGAGGATATTTGTCTTTTGATATCATCAAAAGTTACTTTTAACTGGGTAGACAATAAAGGTGATTATTGGATACATCTCGAATCGAATGAAAATTATAAATGATCTAGATGAAATTTAACCCTACAAAATTGTAGTGATATCCATGGACCTCTTGATTGAGTTAGACTATGAAATGAATGACTGTGCTCAAATATTGATTTGTTTTAAATAGTCTACTCATCAATCAAGATAACAGGATTAAATTATAAAGAGGATGATAAGTTTCATGCCTCGACTTTAATCTTGGATATACTGGTTAAAAGGATTAAATTACATTGAGACACTAGTCACAGAAAAGGTTGTATTGAATCATTGATCTTATTATAACTTGGGTAGCATCGACGTATTACTAGATGCCAATCATTGTTTATGATTTTAAATACGATTTAAAATCATTGCCAACGTTGTAATAATCTACAGGGTCATATAATTAGAACTTTATAAGGGGAAGACCATTATTTGGATAAATAAAATATCAAGCTGTTGATATTTTATTTAGTGTTGAAATGGCATACTGGTGGTTTCCTTGTTTGATGACACACATTTGGTTTTATAAGGAAAGTCATTCCGCTTTAAAATACGCACGAAAACCATTAATCGATATTAGATCAAATTGAAACCCTAAGGTATGCCCCTTTTAGATAAAATTTGAATTAATGGCGGCGGCTAGTACTACATCCTATTTCCTCTTTCATTCGATCAAAGAAAAATGCGTCTGTGTGGATACTGATAGAGGTACAGGGTTTTTTCATGCTTTTCGATTCGATTCTTCCACGTTCATTCATCGATTCATCACCGTAGGTATAAAACCCTAACTAATTTAGTTTTGATTTGTTTTTCTTGCATAATCCTTGTTTTAAACTGTTAAAACACTAAAATTGGTTAGCCGATTAGGTTGACTAAACCTATCAATTCTAATTTATATTAAAAACCCTAGACATTATCATAATATCTGATTTTGATAAACAAATTGTTTTGGTTATCATAAGGGAAAAAACTATTCCGTGTTTATGTGCGGTGTGGTCTTATGAGATACCTTATATTTCTCAAAATGTTTTAAAATCGTTTACTCATCCTAGTCCCATGACTGGTCCAGAGTTTATTTTTCTGTGTTTCCCTAAACTCTTAGGTGCCCTAAATTGTACGGCAGTCAAGTAGTTCAGGATTTTACAGATATACTGGAAGGAGCTTGGAGCAGGAGAGCGTTAGATATATAGAGTTTATTTTTGTTGTATTGTATATGTGATGTACTCTGATGATGTATGTAAGTACAAATATTGTTTGTATTTCAAATAATGTTATATAATATATTTTATTCATTCTGCTATGAGATTCGTGTTACTTCCATTCTTTTATGTTGTCTTCTATCATATTTCTTCTATTCTAATTTTCTTTCTATTTCTCACCCTCTAACTTCTTTTTATCAATATCCAGTATTTCCAATGCTTAAATAGTCGACATGTTATATAGAGGGCGTATTTATGTCAATTTTCGGGGTCGAAAATCCGTCGGGCCATTACACATGGTTCGACCCAGGGGTCGAAACATAGTTCAATCCAGGGGTCGACACATGGATCGACCCAAGTCTAAGGTAGGTCGACCTAGCTTCGAGCTTCTGGATAATTCTTTCTAATGTATTGCTAATGTGTAAAATTAACGAATTTGGACAATAATTCCAATCAACATATACAACTAACTCTACTTTAAATAGACCACCAACCCTCACTGTTTTCCCATACCTATTCTTCTTCATCTTCTTAGCCTCTAGTGTATAATGTTTTGAAAATAAAATTGGAGAAAATTCTAGGGGCTATCAAATTATAGATCTGAAAGGATATTCTACTTCTTTTTCAAAGACCTTTTTTCGGATCTACAACTAATTTATGTGAGTATTACCGCGATTATCATATTTATTCTAAGTTAATGTTAAAATAGATATAATAGTTGTTACAGTGATTAGTAATCTAGATAAAAAGGATTTTGATAGTAAAATATATTAGAGTTGAAAGTTACAGTGTTTATAAGTTCCTCTTTTACATCTTATTCATTTTAATTATTGTCAATTACCTGTTCCTTTTTCAGTTGTTACTTGTTCATATGTACATTTTTCTTCCTTGTCACCTTCTCTATCATTGTTTTTTTTACAGTCTTGTTATGCCTAATTATTCATTATGTTCATTTCTGAGCTTAGATCCATCTCTCCTTTTTCCATTGTTTTGCGTCGATCCTAAGCCAATGAGAGCTTAGGCCTTTACCGTTAGATCGACATAAAATTAGAATAATCTGTAATAATATTAATATGGGGATTTTTGGCATATTAAGAACTAGTAAAATATGGTTGTAAATGGGATAAAAGGAATAATATATTCATGTTAATTTGTCATTGACATTAATTTAGAGAATATGTTCATGTTAATTTGTCATTGTCATTAATTTAGAGAATATGTTCATGTAAATTTGAGAAACATGTTAATTTGTCATTGACATTAATTTAGAGAATATGTTTATGTTAATTTGAGAAACATGTTAATTTTTCATTGACATTAATTTAGATAATATGTTCATATTAATTTGAAAAATATGTTAATTTGTCGTTGACATTAATTTAGAGAATACGTTCATGTTAATTTGACAATAATTTATTAAACATGTTCATTTGTCATTTACATTCATTTGACGTTAATTTAGAAAACATGTTAATTTGTCATTTATGTTCATTTGACATTATTTGGGAAAAATATGTTCACTTGTCATTTATTTTCATTTGACATTAATTTAGAAAACACGTTAATTTGACATTTATGTTCGTTTGACATTAAGTGGAAAAAAATATGCTCATTTGACAACAATTAAGAAAACATGTTAATTTTTCGTGTTCAATTGAAATTAAATTGGAAAGTATGTTCAGTTGACATTAGATTGAAAATCATGTTAATTTGACATTTGATTAGGAAAAACATGTTAATGTTGATTTATTGGGAAAGTTGTTAGGGAATGCAGAATGGATCGTTATGAAAAAACTAACACTAGAGGGGGGGTGAATAGTGTTTTCAAGGAATTTAAGAAAATCCAAAACTAAAATGATCTACTTTATGAATAGCACACCACAGAGATGATCACAGATACAGAATCAAACATAAGTACAAAAATAAACAAAATTAAAATAGAAAAAAGGAAAGAACACACCGGATTTTATAATGGTTCGGATTACTCTTACGTCCAGTCCCACGCAACGCTGGATTGCACAGATTTTTATTACTATATCAATATCCAAGTACAACACCCATGATTTCACGGCCATAAGGTTATCACCATTTCCACACCACCCTTGATTTCCCCGGCTACAAGGTTACCACTGTTTCCTCCCTTGATTTCATGGCTACAAGGAACACACCGTTTCCAAGACTAATCCCAAAACAACCTCAAATAATTACAACAACCCTATAACTCTTCAATAGCACTTAAATTTAGAGAGTAATGAGTAGAGAGTGAGAAGAGAAGAAGTTTTATATAATTAGAATCACTATTTCAAATCCCGCAAATATCGCCCGAGATCTCCTCCGAGATATCGTTTTGGGCTCCTTCCGAAACGAAACAACAAATGTCACTCTAAATCTCCTTTCGAATATATTGCCCGAGATATTGCAATATCGAACAATATATCGACCGAGACGAAATACTGGAATATCGTCCGAGATCTTAGTTTTTTTTGATTAAATTTTAAATTTGTGCCTGAAATAGAACTATAATTGAAAAATCGAATATATCCATATCAATCTTTTGTTATTTTACATTTTGCATGTTAAATGACTATATTGTATGTTCGTATATGTTTTACAATGCTCATGATTTTCATATTCATCTTTTTACATACATGTTTCGTGTCTAACAATATTCCTGTTTTAAGTATATTACGATTTAGAGTATGAGTGATCTTTCGCAAAATATAGAATAATAAAGTTATTTTATATTTTAAGCTTAAGTTACTATGTTTTTGATAGCATTCATAAAAATCATTTTGTTAAAATATCATTTTTAACATATCATGTACCCCGAGATTGTTCCGATATGAACTTTCAGAACCGGGATGAAAATCTGAGGCGAACTCCCGAGTTTGACTCATATCTTCCGAGATCTCCCCCGATACGAGACCGAGTCTATAAAATCTCCGAGACGAAATGCGACCAATATTCGAGATTTAAAACCTTGATTAGAATTGAAATCGACAGAGTATAAGTATATAAATCAGAAAAATATGATATAATAGGGGAATAGGGATGGAAATGGGGCGAGTAATATGCGGGGAATGCATCCACCGCCTCCATCCCTGCTACCCATTTATAGCCTCCATCCCCGTCACATCCCCTTTAATAACCATCATATTCAGGTAGGGAAAATCCGTCGGTTATGGGAAATTGATTGGGTACCCATTAAGGCAAGATGAACAGAAAAAAGATAATAAAAAAATAAAAGGTAAAACAACAAATTTAAATTTAAATTAAAGAAATATTAATTATACTTTATAATCAACATTCAACAAAACAATACCCAACACATCAATATTATTAGTTATATTTTCTAATCGAACGTAATAAAGGAAGATGAATGGTCAATAGATTCAATACTTAATACACCAATTTTTTTCTCCTTAGTATGTATATACACATTATAAATATAAAATGAAACCATATACATTATATATGCCTTGCAAAAAAAACTATATGTACTGGGTTGGATATGGGGTGAATGGTTTCACCTCCCTACCTCCTCATATCCGTTGCTGGTACTTAAATCATCCTCCGCCACCGTCCCATTAACCGCGAAGTCGGGGAATCCCCATCCGATTAGGGATGGGTCTCCGCGGATACCCATCCCGCGGATTAAATTTCCATCTCTATGAGGGAATGAAAAGGGATGAAGATGGAGAAGAAGAATTGTTAAAAAAATTCAAATTCAACCCCTATTTATAAGATTTGAAAGGTTGCCACGCTTCTGGAATGTTACAAATAGTGATAAGACACTTCCTTTGAAATTTATATATCTGATAGTTATATGTCGACATATCCATGTATGTATGTCAACATATCCACCATATTTTTTTTAAATCATTTTCTAAGTATTTAAACCAATATATTTTGGAAATTCCTGAAACAAAATTAGTTGTTTAAACATTACTTTTCAAGTATTAAACATTAGAAAATACTATTTAAACATATGATTAAAAAATTAATATATATGTGATATAAAAACTGTATATAATATAATTATAAACATATATAGGAATGTATAAAGAGATATCTATAAACTATATAAACAAATGGTTATATGAAGAATCAAATATAAACTTAGTAAAATATATTTAATAAAAATGTAAAAATAATAATACTTATAAATTTGGAAATATAATTGAAATCATAATTTTGAAAATTCTTTAATCAAAACTTAATAATATAAATAAATATTCTAAAATGTAAAATCATATACCTATTTATAAAGTTATAAGGTTTAAAATTATATAAACTTATGTAAACACACACACACACACATATATATATATATATATACACTTTAAACTTATATGTTTGAAATCACAAGTAAATTAATTTAGAATTCGAAAATCAGAATTTTGAAGTTTGAAAATTTGAAAAAGAGAATTTGAAATTTGAAAACTGAATTTGTACCTGGAGTGCTATTCAGAGTCTTACATATAAATTAGACTCTATTACTATATTTTTCTTGAACTCTTGATAATCTTGATAACTTATGAGTCTTGAATCTATCTTGAATTCTGAGTATCTCTAAACTTTAAAAATGTACGTATAATCTTCAGTATTTAAGTCCTGTATACAAATCATGCAAATATGTCTATATATTCTTGATAGAGATGTTAGTATATATATTTTATAATCAATGATAAATGAGACAAGGTTGTTGTCATCAAAACTCCATTCTCCAAAAATCTCCCCTTTTGTTGATGTCAACCTTGGTTTATAATATATTCATACCTGATAATCCAATTCTTCAATTACTCCCCTCACCATATATTCCTTCTAACTCCCCCTTAATTCCTACTAACTCCCCCTTAAACTATATTTTATAATTTCTCCCCCTTTGCCATTATCAAAAATAAATTCTAAACATACTCCCCTTAAATCTATAACTTATATTTATTTATAAATTTTATGATTATAATACTTAATTTTATACTAAAGTACTAAAATACATAACTCCCCCTAAATTTATGCCTATATTATTTCCTTATTCTATTATAACCATTCTAATACTAATCTCTAAATCTATGCTATAAATGACTATACAATACTCCCTGAATTAAATAACCTTGTATTTTCCTGTAAATCTATGATTCTAATATTATAACTTCCCCTAAAATTATGACTATGCTAGTTTAAATAAAAGGATAATAAACTAAGCAAACAACTTGATATTTATAATCAATTCAAACAAGCAATTCAAACAAACTAGCAATTCAAACAAACAAGCAATTCAAACAAACAAGCAATTTAAGTCTATTCAAAAACACTTCTTGAGACTTCAACTAGTCCTAGAAACTGTAAAACTTCCGCTTAATCTAATAAATGACTAAATTAGCCCAAACTCTAATTTTCTTAAGACTTTAATCTAGACAAAGAAATAAGATTTCCTTAAAGCCATGATACAACTTGAATTTATACATTCAAGTAACGATAAGTCAATATTCAAGAAATTTAATCCAAACAATCAACCAATTTAAGTTTTGTTGTCAGATAACATCAAAACATAAAGTCAAACATTTCTTGTAACTTTAATTTTTTCTAAAACCTATAAAGCTCCTATCAACTATAAATGCATAAGTATTTTTCTAACAAACCTATCAACCACTAATGAAATTTAACCATGTCAAGTAAGTCAATCAAGTTATTCAAGTCAAACAAATCAAATAAACCAAACAAGTCAATCAATCCAATCAATTCAACCAAGCCTACTAAGTCAATCAAGTTAATCAAGACAAATTAAATATGTTATGTATTTGATTAATAATCCTATATTTCTAATTAGATAAAAACTTCATATATTGTATACTTGTTATATATGGAGTTAAAGTTAACATGTAATACAGTGTGTTGGTTATAATGCAGTATGTCATACGCAAAACTATATGAAGTGATATATTGAATTAAATGCAACTTGTGATGTGAATGATGTTAATTTGAGATGTACTGTAATTTATACTAATGATGTAGATATGAAATAAGATGTGTAATGATAGTATGCAGAATGATTTAGTGATTATATCTATTTAGGTAAAATATATTTAAAGTACTATCAACTATTATGCATATATATATATATATTATAAATTATTTGAATTAAACAAGGGTAATATATACTAATTTCTAGACTTAGGTTAATGATACTTATGAAAGAGATTGAAAGGATAGTAACGATAAAAGTTTTATGGTATTCATAATAAATAATAAAATATTTAGAATAATTCTATGAGAAATGTGGAGTTAAATAATCTTAGCAGAATGCTTCTTTAATAATGTAGTAAATATTGAAGATCTTTTTAAAGATAATGTATAATTTTATCATATGAAGTAAACATATATTCATAATTGTATGTATAAAAACTATTTTTAATCAGACTTAAAATTTAATTTATTATGAGATATTCATTAATTAATTTTAAATTTAAACTTCAGAAATATATTAATTTGCTAAAGAACATTTGTATATTAAAACTTTTAAAAGAAATCTATAGTCATAACAAAATTATGAAATCTGGATATAAATTGTGACAGCCTGCCCCGCACCAGCCGACATTTCTACGAATTGCGCTATGCCAATGTCCAACTAGCACGGGATGGTCGTCAAAAGAAAGGGATTTGAAACTATGAATCATCAAGAACTTGTAGTATATCTCACAGTGCATGAAATAAAATATAATAGTAACATAACTTGATATAAAACAGGCGAGATAGTGCATAAGATGAAAACTAAACCATATCCATTAGAGTTGCGGAATCCAAAATACAGCTTATGATCCAAACCATCATTATTACAACTTCAAAATACAGTCTCTAAAGCAAGATAGAAAAGGTACACCACTAATGCACAAAGCAGTGACCAGCAACAACACATGGAGAATATATGTAAATAGTACGTGGAAGCCTCATGCTCATCTTCAGACATTTACTCGTGCATAACCACCTAACTTGTCTCTAGTCTGCTTGTTTAAGAGCACCCAGAGTAATAAGAAGAGACATAAAACTTTGGGTCAGAAAAAAGTCTGGTATGAGTGATAATAGCAAAATAAAGCAATAACAGGTACAAATAATCATAGTTGAATCTGGACCTACAACCAAAGTGTTAGCACAACAAGATGTACAATACTCTATGGTAACACTAACATAAAGCGTAAAAATGGGAGTGTGCATGTCATGGTGATAACAACTGTAATAACCCGAAAATGGGAGCTAGTTTAAAATTTTTATTTTGGCAATTTTAGCGAATCTTGAATATTTAAAATGAATTATTTTAAATAATATCGAGGAGAAATTTATTTTGAATATATTTAGAACGTATATATTTATATAGATCGTCGTTAGAATATAAATAATTATTTATAATTATAAAAGGAATTGAAAATGGCGAGGTAGTTCGATAATTCGATTTCAAACTTCAATTGGATATACCGGGTGCAAAATAAACCGAATTTTAGTGAAACCAAAAATAATGGGATCTAATTGAGAATATCTTTCCAACGAATCCGAAAAATCAAAATTTCATAGCGGGAATCAAAAGATATGTCCAGTTGAAAATTCTGAATGGTCGCTATGGAATTTCGGCCCTTGAAAATAGACATTTTGCAAATGACTTCGGATTTCGACGAAACCACTTTTGTCGGATCCGCGATGTCAAGTTATTGCTAGATTCCAATTTTCGTAATTTTTCGAATCAATATGTGAGCGTGGCATAGGCAAACGTGTTTGACCAGTTTCCGTTGATTTTAATCGACTGGAAAATGACCATTTTTCCAACGGCCTCAGAATTCGACGAAACTAGTTTCGTTAGGACCGTATCATCAATACAAAGCTAGAATATATTTTTCTGGAATTTTTCGAGTTAGTATGTGGCGCTAGTAAATTGAAATGCACGTTCAAATTCAAATATAGAGTTATATGTTGATTTTGATGAAAACTGATCGAAACGATCGAATCAGCTTACGACACATATCCCATTGTGTTCGGAATGGGGGTAAAACACTAGGGACGACAGTCGGCGGGTTTGATTTCGAGTTCATATGAAAAGTCACCTTAGGAGAGAAAAATAAATAAATAATAATAATTAAATCCCTCCTTTATCTCCTCTCTCTCCCTCCTCATTCTCGTTCAGATCTGGAAATAAAAAAAAACTCCACGCAATCCCTCACCCCACGCCACCGCGCTGGCGACCGCACCCACCGCGGATCCACCACCAACCGCGCCTGACCCCTCCGCTTCCACTGCATCCACAACTCCCCCTTCCTCCTCCTCCCATCGCCTCGTTCTCCCCTTGAAGACCCTCTAGCCCTAGAACCTCCATGCCGTGAACCCCACGACACCCCCTGCCCGAAACCCTAGCGCAACCGCCCAATCAGCCCCTCCCTTCCTGGCGCCCCCACCTGACGTCGCTCCACCCTGAAGGCCGACGCACTACAAACCCAGGAGCTCCTCCACCCTCCGGCGAATTGCAGCAGCACCCCTCCTTCTCTGTAAAGTCGGATCGGTGAGTTTTCCTTTCGATTTTAACTCCTTAAAACTTTGGTTTTTAGGATTGTAAAGCTGCGATTTTTATACGAAATATCTTTGTAAATAAAGAAGTGATTTTTAACGTGTAAAAGGAATGATTTTTACTCGTTTGAATAGCAAATATAGTGGAGATTTTTAAAGTAGAAAAGATTAGATTTTTAAAGTAGAAAAGATTAGATTTTTAAAGTAGAAAAGATTAGATTTTAAAGTAGAAAAGATTAGATTTTAAAGTAGAAAAGATTTGATTGTAATAAAAAAAAGATTTGATTTTTAATCTAAGAAAGACGATATTTTGATATAATGAAAGGCGTGATTTTTATATAACGTAAAAGTTAAAAATATAATTTTTATAATATAGGAAGAAGAAATATATGATTTTTATTATTTTTGAAAAGGCAAAATCTTTATATAGAGAATAGCAGAGTAAAAATAGAATTTTTATCTATATAGTAGCTATGTAAAAATAGAATTTTCATCTATATAGTAGCGAGGTAAAAATAAAATTTTATCCATATGGAGTGATTATAAAAATATGATTTTAACATACATAGCAACAACATAAAAATGTGATTTTTATATATATAGTGGCTACGGGCAATGAAAGTGAAAAAAAAGGGCGAGAACGACGAAGATTTCCTACATATGAAGTGGTGTGGAGTTGGGATAGCTTTGGTGAGAATTTCTCACTCTTTAATTTCTTTTCTAGTTATATATATATATATATATATATATACTAGGATGCAGACGGTGCTTAGCAGCACCCGACACCCGTCATCCACAGACCATGGATGACTTGTTTGTTTAATTGATGTGTTGTGAAAATTGTTTGTGTTGTTGATGTGAAATCGATAAAAATGTAGATAGTTGAAATAAATTAATAATCGTTAAAAATATAATTTTTAATGTGAATGTGAATAAATGAATATTTATAAACAAATCGGCCGATTTGTTTATATACACTAATTTGACTAACATTGATTAGGATGATAAATTTTACACATCGCCCAATTGCACAAATAAAATCTGTGTTTGTTGATTTGAAACCCCACATGGGTATTGGGATAAAATACGACAAACACTAATCCCAATAATTAGTTGTATGTCGATCGATTGATTGACAGGCTGTTATAAGCGTTAGATATCTATATTATACAGTGTAGTGCACTTTGGATTGTGGTTGATTATTTATCGTTGCTATTATATACATGAGTTGTATGGAATCCATATAATTAACTTTATATGGTAATGGATTGGGCCTCATTCCAATTTAGAAAATAAAGAATATTATAAAATAAAGGTTCATGTGTTGACCATACTCATTCGTTGAGATTAGTCATGTGTTAAACGAAATATTTTAACAATCAAATTTACATCTTTATCTTTATAAAATAAAGGTTCAAGTGTTGACAGTACTCATCCGTTGAGATTAGTCATGTGTTGAACGAAACATTTTAAAAATAAATTTTACATCTTTATCATATATAAAATAAGAAATTAACTGAAAAATAGATGAGATGAGTGGTCTCCTGGATATTGATCTGATGTTGGTTTCGGCCTTCGGGGTTAATATTCAGGGAATCGTTCTCTTACTAATTTACGGTTGGAGTCTGATTTGAAATCAAACGATAGATACCATAATTTTTATAAAATATATTAAATAACAAAAATAGTCACACGTGGATAGTACTCATTTGTTGAGATTAGTCATGTGTTGACAAACATTTGTTAAATAGAATAACGAAGTTATTGAAAAATATAAAGCCGTGTTGATTGGAGATGCGCTATTTTGATGCGAACGATATTTATATCGATAATATTCGAAGTTGAATTTGATTTGAATAGAAAACGATTTGAATTGATATGAATAGAAAATGAATTGAATTTGATTTGAATAGAAAACGATTTGAATTGATTTGAATAGAAAACGAATTGAATTTGAATTGAATCGAAAACGAATTTAATTTGAATTGAATAGAAAACGAATTTGATTTGAATAGAAAACGAATTGAATTTGAATTGAATAGAAAACGATTTGAATTGATTTGAATAGAAAACGAATTGAATTTGAATTGAATCGAAATGAATTTTAAAACAAATTTATAAGGAAAAATTCAATTTTGATTTGAATTGGAAATGGAAGTTGAAATTATTTTTGAAACGGATTTAAAACTATTTATAAAATTCGTTTTAAATAGAAATCGACGAAATATATATTATAAATATAATATAATGGCCTGAATAGAACGCGCCGCGCTGCGGCACTTCGCGAATTTCGACCATTAACTTCAAACGGACATTACGGGAGATCCGACCGTCAGATTCTCCTAAAATCGGAACCATTGGGTTCGTATCGAAAAGAGCTTTCTAAGAATATTATAAATTTGAAATCTAACGGTTGGATTTGGAGATACGTCCAAATCAAATTTGGAAAAGGTCGCTGTAAGTGCAGTTCGATGGCCGTTGTTGGAAATCGACTGTACGGGCCTTGATAAAATTATTAAAAATATCAATAATTTGTGTAAAATCATAAGAAATGATTTGTGAGAAACTGGGATGAGAAACTCCATATTTAAAAAGATAAAAATAGATTTTTATCGAAATGAACTAGTTTTGAACTAAAATTAAAAGCCGACTATTTTTAAATAAATAAATTGGAATTGAATTAGAATTGATTTGTGGGTTTATCGTGAACGGTATTTTAAATAACACTTGTTCTTTAACCCGATAAAGAACAGAATGTGATTTGGGTTTATCTGAACTGTGTTTTAAATGACATTAGTTCTTTAACCCAAAAAAGGGAGTTTTAATGAATCTGCAATTAGATTGAAATGTGAATTGATAATTTAAATTATCAAAATTGGCAAATGAGCGAGAATGGTGTATCACCAGTTTTGCTCCAAGCGATAGTTAAATCTTTAATTAGATTTGAACGTGGAAAGGTAATTAAATTTACCGATAACACCGTGGTGTTAGATATGGAGTATTACCAGTTTTGCTTCATGGGATGAATAGGTTGGGATTGGGAAATAAAATAAATAATTACTTCGGTGTGGTTCGCTAATCTCGACTAGTTTGGAAAACCATAATTTGGTTTGATAAGACATTCAATGGAAGATTAAAGAATAAATTTTAAAGAATTTATCTTTGATAAAATTAATGGGAACCTTTCCCTAAGAATTGAAATTTAGAAACTAGCTGTAGATTAGTTAAGAAGAATGGTTTCCTGGGTATTGATCTGATGTTGGTTTCGGCCTTCGGGGTTAATATTTGGGGAATTGCTCTCTTACTGATTTACGGTTAGTGACTAATGAATTGGAATGAGGCGTATGTTCTGTTTAGGAAACATTTGTTTTTAATATACGCGGGTTGTTCGAAAAGGCGGTGGTCGAAAACCGGAAGTCTTCACATCGTTTGGCTAATTACTGATGATCTTGATTGGACCGTACACCCAAGATGAGGGAATCAGTTGGTGGTCGTCCAGACGTACTTGGAGATCGATGGATATGCGAGGAAAGTGCCTCCGGTTTCGTTCAGACCCAGAACGAACTTGTAAATGGATTGTGTGTCTGACATTGGACTTTATTATGTTGTGATTGATCTCTATTAAATATACATCTGTTTGGCGGCTGAGAATTTTTTCTCTTTCTTAACGCCCTTCTCTGAGACTTACGAGCTAAGAGGTTGTATATCGATGGACATCTGTCGCATGGCATGAATTGCCTGTATGGCACGCTAAGATGCAATGATCAAGGCTTTTGTTGAAAAGCAGAGTCTTGTAGTTGAAGAGCAAAGCACGGCCTATGTGGCGTAGCTTTGTGTATAACGTGAATTCGCGAGCCTCACACCTCGGTATGAGTTAAAAACGAGATACGGACCGCTGGGAGGACACGACGTTTCTTTCTAGCTATGGTGGTGTCTGTGACCTACCAGCCCTGACATTTATATCTACTTTTCACCTTTGTGGTTGTTGGAATGCGAGGCGCCTCGAATATAGGTATGTAAGGACCGGGAAACGTGTGTTTAGGAATTGCCAATCCTCAAACATAAGAGAGGACCGGCCCAGCCGATCCAAGTGTTGCCCAGAGTGCGTAGCCCTGAGACATTTGCTAGAGTGTCTCGAAAGCGGAGAGGAGCTTGCCCCTTACCTCGACTCATGACGGAAATCCAATTTCCAATACGAGATATTTCGGCTTTATTTGTAGAGCCTAGTATGGCGACATAGTAGCATGGGATGCTATGCCGTCTATGATTTATATTTATGATTGAAATTGTTTTGACACTATACACTTACTATAGTATCAAATGATTTGTTTTTAAACGTACCAAGCATGTTTGGCTGTTATAAGGTAAAACCCTATCCTCCGGCTTGCGTTGCATTGTGTGATGGTACCTAGGTCTTATAATAGCTTCATTTTCCGAAAAAGCATTGCGCTGTTTATTCTATGCACTAGTATTCTTGAGAGGAAACCCGTTCCGTGTTATACGGCGTGGTCCCTTGAATTACTCTCTTTTAAAGTAAAGTTTTAAATAACTGTTGTAGTTCTCACACCAGTCACATGACTGACCTGGAGTTTATTGTTTTAACCTAAACTCTGGGTGCCCCTATTTTCGACACGGGCAGCTAGTAGCTTTGGTTTTGTAGATTTATATTCACAGGATCCTGATTTACAGCTGGAACGATGCTCGGAAAGCTCTGTATCCGTGTGTTACTTTCAGTTGTGTTTTGTATTATTTTTTCCACTGCAATACTGTATTTAAATCTCTGATATTCTTTGTTGTATTATAATTATTCATACTCTGTATATTCTTGTATTCTGATGGTATTGTTGTAATAACAATGAAATGTTCTTCCGTTTGCATTCTATTTTGTCCTGTTCTCAAAATGATTAGGGGTTTCAAACGGTCTAGATCGGTTTAACGACTGATTCGGATCGAGCGGAATTCCTTGCCGTCACATTTGGTATCAGAGCTTTGGTTTACAGAGCTCGAGAACAAGACACATTAGAACCATACGAAAGAATTCATCAGATATTGGATTAGTAATATCCAATTAGAATGACTCGTTAGAAATAGGATCAGTAGTATCCTAGAACGAGTGTGAAGAGTATATTTTTCAAATGAAAACAATTTTGTTTTGAAAATTTAAATCGCTTTATACGTATTTGATTATTTATTTATTTTGAATTTGGACAATCCATTATATAAAGGTTTTGCATATACGTGTCATGAACGTATATTCGAAGTTTTAATATACTGGATAGATATAGAATCACATTCTAGTCGCCCGGAGATGGTACTGGTAATTGTCATGTCATCATCAGTAATTATTTTCTTGTTTCGAAGGTGTGCTTTCTATATGTTTCCATTAGACTGGTGTGAGAACCAAAACCAATATAGCTAGAATTTATTGTTGTGAATTGGCATCAAAAACATGATTTTTGGCTATATATCAAATTTATGAATTTGAAACGTTAATCCACTAATTGATTGATGTTTGTGTTGTTTGTTTAGTTGTTTGATAATTTTTGAACCCTTATGCCTAATAGAATCAAATATTGTATTGTATTGAAAATTGGTCGCATTTGCTTGCATATACATGTACTTACATTGAACAGGTCATAGCAAGGAGGCTAGAGCAGAGAATAAAATTTGTTTGCCCGACAAATAGGTACATGTTTACTATAATTTACTGTTTTGTTTGGGTGATGATGATTTTATGAGCCTATTGGCCAGCCGCTTGGCTTTTTCTTTTTCTTTTTGAGATCAGAAGGCCTATATGGCAATTTCGGGTTTTTCCTGTGGCTCCCGGTGCAGGGGAGGTTATGGCGAAATTTTTTGAAAATTTAGGGTGTTAGCCAAATTTTTGAAAAATTTGAAAAGTTCTTAGAAACTGAAAAGTTGAAGAACTTAAGCCGTAATCAAAATAATGGAAGTTGAGTTGAATTGTTAAACAACTTTCGGCTTCGTTTCTTTTCGGGGACAAAAAGTTTTAAGTGGTGGAGATTGTAATAACCCGGAAATGCGAGCCAGTTTAAAATTTTTATTTTGGCAATTTTAGCGAATTTTGAATATTTAAAATGAATTATTTTAAATAATATCGAGGAGAAATTTATTTTGAATATATTTAGAAAGTATATATTTATATAGATCGTCGTTAGAATATAAATAATTATTTATAATTATAAAAGGAATTGAAAATGGCGCGGTAGTTCGTTTATTCGATTTCAAACTTCAATTGAATATACCGGGTGCAAAATAAACCGGATTTTAGTAAAACCAAAAATAATGGGATCTAATTGAGAATATCTTTCCAACAAATCCAAAAAATCAAAATTTCATAGCGGGAATCAAAAGATATGTCCAGTTGAAAATTCTGAATGGTCGCTATGGAATTTCGGCCCTTGAAAATAGACATTTTGCAAATGACTTCGGATTTCGACGAAACCACTTTTGTTGGATCCGCAATGTCAAGTTATTGCTAGATTCCAATTTTCGTAATTTTTCGAATCAATATGTGAGTGTGGCATAGGAAAACGTGTTCGACCAGTTTCAGTTGATTTTAATCGACTGGAAATGACCATTTTTCCAACGGCCTCAGAATTCGACGAAACTAGTTTCGTTAGGACTGTATCGTCAATACAAAGCTAGAATATATTTTTCTGGAATTTTTCGAGTTAGTGTGTGGCCCTTGTAAATTGAAATGCATGTTCAAATTCAATATATAGAGTTATATGTTGATTTTGACGAAAACTGATCGAAACGATCGAATCAGCTTACGACACATCTCATTGTGTTCGGAATGGGGGTAAAATGCTAGGGATGACAGTCGGCGGGTTTGATTTCGAGTTCATATGAAAAGTCAACTTAGGAGAGAAATAATAATAATAATAATTAAATCCCTCCTTTATCTCCTCTCTCCCTCCTCATTCTCGTTCAGATCTGGAAATAAATAAATAAACTCCACGCGATCCCTCACCCCACGCCTACGCGCTGGCGACCGCACCCACCGCGGATCCACCACCAACCGCGCCTGACCCCTCCGCTTCCACCTCATCCCCAGCTCCCCCTTCCTCCTCCTCCCATCGCCTCGCCCCGTTCTCCCCTTGAAGACCCTCCAGCCCTAGAACCTCCGCGCCGTGAACCCCACGACACCCCTACCCGAAACCCTAGCGCAACCACCCAATCAGCCCCTCCCTTTCTGGCGCCCCCACCGGACGTCGCTCCACCCTGAAGACCGACGCACTGCAGACCCAGGAGCTCCTCCACCCTCCGGCGAATTGCAGCAGCTCCCCTCCTTCTCTGTAAAGTCGGATCGGTGAGTTTTCCTTTCGATTTTAACTCCTTAAAACTTTGATTTTTAGGATAGTAAAGCTGCGATTTTTATACGAAATATCTTTGTAAATAAAGAAGTGATTTTTAACGTGTAAAAGGAATGATTTTCACTCGTTTGAATAGCAAATATAGTGGAGATTTTTAAAGTAGAAAAGATTAGATTTTTAAAGTAGAAAAGATTAGATTTTTAAAGTAGAAAAGATTAGATTTTAAAGTGGAAAAGATTAGATTTTAAAGTAGAAAAGATTTGATTTTAATAAAAAAAGATTTGATTTTTAATCTAAGAAAGACGATATTTTGATATAATGAAAGGCGTGATTTTTATATAACATAAAAGTTAAAAATATAATTTTTATAATATAGGAAGAAGAAATATATGATTTTTATTAATTTTGAAAAGGCGAAATCTTTATATAGAGAATAGCAGAGTAAAAATAGAATTTTTATCTATATAGTAGCGATGTAAAAATAGAATTTTCATCTATATAGTGGCGAGGTAAAAATAGAATTTTATCCATATGGATTGATTTTAAAAATATGATTTTTATATACATAGCAACAACATAAAAATGAGATTTTTATATATATAGTGGCTACGGGCAACGAAAGTGGCAAAAAGGGCGAGAACGATGAAGATTTCCTACATATGAAGTGGCGTGGAGTAGGGATAGCTTTGGTGAGAATTTCTCACTCTTCAATTTCTTTTCTAGTTATATATATATATATATATATACTAGGATGCAGACGGTGCTTAGTAGCACCCGACACCCGTCATCCACAGACCATGGGTGGCTTATTTGTTTAATTGATGTGTTGTGAAAATTGTTTGTGTTGTTGATGTGAAATCGATAAAAATGTAGATAGTTGAAATAAATTAATTATCATTAAAAATATAATTTTTAACGTGAATGTGAATAAATGAATATTTATAAACAAATCGGCCGATTTGTTTATATACACTAATTTGACTGACATTGATTGGGACGATAAATTTTACACATCGCCCAACTACACAAATAAAATCTGTGTTTGTTGATTTGAAACCCCACATGGGTATTGGGATAAAATACGACATACGCTAATCCCAATAATTAGTTGTATGTCGATCGATTGATTGACAGGCTGTTATAAGCGTTAGATATCTATATTTGATGCTTATACAGTGTAGTGTACTTTGGATGATAGTTGATTATTTATCGTTGCTAATATATACATGAGTTGTATGGAATCCATATAATTAACTTTATATGGTAATGGATTGGGCCTCATTCCAATTTAGAAAATAAAGAATATTATAAAATAAAGGTTCATGTGTTGACCGTACTCATCCGTTGAGATTAGTCATGTGTTGAACGAAATATTTTAACAATCAAATTTACATCTTTATCTTTATAAAATAAAGGTTCATGTGTTGACAGTACTCATCCGTTGAGATTAGTCATGTGTTGAACGAAACATTTTAAAAATAAAATTTACATCTTTATCATATATAAAATTAGAAATTAACTGGAAAATAGATGAGATGAGTGGTCTCCTGGATATTGATCTGATGTTGGTTTCGGCCTTCGGGGTTAATATTCAGGGAACCGTTCTCTTACTAATTTACGGTTGGAGTCTGATTTGAAATCAAACGATAGATACCATAATTTTTATAAAATATTTTAAATAACAAAAATAGTCACACGTGGATAGTACTCATTTGTTGAGATTAGTCATGTGTTGACAAACATTTGTTAAATAGAATAACGAAGTTATTGAAAAATATAAAGCCGTGTTGATTGGAGATGCGCTATTTTGATGCGAACGATATTTATATCGATAATATTCGAAGTTGAATTTGATTAGAATAGAAAACGATTTGAATTGATTTGAATAGAAAACGAATTGAATTTGATTTGAATAGAAAACGATTTGAATTGATTTGAATAGAAAACGAATTGAATTTGAATTGAATAGAAAACGAATTTAATTTGAATTGAATAGAAAACGAATTTGATTTGAATAGAAAACGAATTGTATTTGAGTTGAATAGAAAACGATTTGAATTGATTTGAATAGAAAACGAATTGAGTTTGAATTGAATCGAAATGAATTTTAAAACGAATTTATAAGGAAAAATTCAATTTTGATTTGAATTGGAAATGGAAGTTGAAATTGTTTTTGAAACGGATTCAAAACTATTTATAAAATTCGTTTTAAATATAAATCGACGAAATATATTATATATATATTATATATATAATATAATGGCTTGAATAGAACGCGCCGCGCTGCGGCAGTTCGCGAGTTTCGACTATTAACTTCGAACGGACATTACGGGAGATCCGACCGTTGGATTCTCCTAAAACCGGAACCGTTGGGTTCGTATCGAAAAGAGCTTTCTAACGAATATTAGAAATTTGAAATCTAACGGTTGGATTTGGAGATACGTCCAAATCAAATTTGGAAAAGGTCGTTGTAAGTGCAGTTCAATGGCCGTTGTTGGAAATCGACTGTACGGGCCTTGATAAAATTATTAAAAATATCAATAATTTGTGTAAAATCATAAGAAATGATTTGTGAGAAACTGGGATGAGAAACTCCATATTGAAAAGATAAAAATAGATTTTTATCGAAATGAACTAGTTTTGAACTAAAATTAAAACCCGACTATTTTTAAATAAATAAATTGGAATTGAATTAGAATTGATTTGTGGGTTTATCGTGAACGGTGTTTTAAATAACACTTGTTCTTTAACCCAATAAAGAATAGGATGTGATTTGGGTTTATCGTGAACTGTGTTTTAAATGACATTAGTTCTTTAACCCAGAAAAAGGGAGTTTTAATGAATCTGCAATTAGATTGAAATGTGAATTGATAATTTAAATTATCAAAATTGTCAAATGACCGAGAATGGAGTATCACCAGTTTTGCTCCAAGCGATAGTTAAATCCTTAATTAGATTTGAATGTGGAAAGGTAATTAAATTTACCGATAACACCGTGGTGTTAGATATGGAGTATTACCAGTTTTGCTTCATGGGATGAATAAGTTGGGATTGGGAAATAAAATAAATAATTACTTCGGTGTGGTTCGCTAATCTCGACTAGTTTGGAAAACCATAATTTGGTTTGATAAGACATCCAATGGAAGATTAAAGAATAAATTTTAAAGAATTTATCTTTGATAAAATTAATGGGAACCTTTCCCTAAGAATTGAAATTTAGAAACTACCTGTAGATTAGTTAAGAAGAATGGTTTCCTGGGTATTGATTTGATGTTTGTTTCGGCCTTCAGGGTTAATATTTGGGAATTGCTCTCTTACTGATTTACGGTTAGTGACTAATGAATTGGAATGAGGCTCATGTTGTGTTTGTGTTACATTTGTTTTTAATATACGCGGGTTGTTCGGAAAGGCCGGGTCTATACCCATTCTGAATAACCGATTCGACGATAAGTCGAAGATGAAGACGGTGGTTGAAGACCGGAAGTCTTTACATCGTTTGGCTGATTACTGATAATCTTGATTGGGCTGTACACCCAAGATGAGGGAGTCAGTTGGTGGTCGTCCAGACGTACTTGGAGATCGATGGATATGCGAGGAAAGTGCCTCCGGTTTCGTTCAGACCCAGAACGAACTTGTAAATGGATTGTGTGTCTGACATTGGACTTTGTTCTGTGTTGATTGATCTCTATTAAATATACATCTGTTTGGCGGCGGAGAATTTATTCTCTTGCTTAACGCCCTTCTCTGAGAAGTACGGGCTCAGAGGTTGTATATCGATGGACATCAGTCGGATGGAATGAATTGCCTGTGTGGCACGCTAAGATGCAATGATCAAGGCTTTTATTGAAAAGAAGAGTCTTGTAGTTGATGAGCAAAGCACGGCCTACGTGGCGTAGCTTTGTGTATAACGTGAATTCGCGAGCCTCACACCTCGGTATGATTTTAAAATGGGATACGGACCGCTGGGAGGACACGACGTTTCTTTCTAGCTATGGTCTGTAAGGAACGAGAAAACGTGTGTTTAGGAATTGCCAATCCTCAAACGTAAGAGAGGACCGGCCCAGCCGATCCAAGGGTTGCCCAGAGTGCGTAGCCCTGAGACATTTGCTTGAGTGTCTCGAAAGCGGAGAGGAGCTTGCCCCTTGCCTCGACTCATGACGGAAATCCAATTTCCAATACAAGATATTTCGCCTTTATTTGTAGAGCCTAGTATGGCAACATAGTAGCATGGGATGTTATGCCGTCTATGATTTATATTTATGATTGAAATTGTTTTGACACTATATACTTACTATAGTATCAAATGATTTTTTTTTAAACGTACCAAGCATGTTTGGCTGTTATAAGGTAAAACCCTATCCTCCGACTTGCGTTGCATTGTGTGATGGGACCTGGGTCTTATAATAGCTTCATTTTTCGAAAAAGCATTGCGCTGTTTATTCTATGCACTAGTATTCTTGGGAGGAAACCCGTTCCGTGTTATACGGCGTGGTCCCTTGAATTACTCTCTTTTAAAGTAAAGTTTTAAATAACTGTTGTAGTTCTCATACCAGTCACATGACTGACCTGGAGTTTATTGTTTTAACCTAAATTCTGGATGCCCCTATTTTCGACACGGGCATCTAGTAGTTTTAGTTTTGCAGATTTATATTCACAAGATCCTGATTTACAGCTGGAACGATGCTCGGAAAGCTCTGTATCCATGTTTACTTTCAGTTGTGTTTTGTATTATTTTTTCCGCTGCAATACTGTATTTAAATCTCTGATATTCTTTGTTGTATTATAATTATTCATACTCTATATATTCTTGTATTCTGATGGTATTATTGTAATAACAATGAAATGTTCTTCCGTTTGCGTTCTATTTTGTCCTGTTCTCAAAACGATCAGGGGTTTCAAACGGTCTAGATCGGTTTAACGACTGATTCGGATCGAGCGAAATTCCTTGCCCTCACAACAACCATCAAACATAGCAATCATCCTCACATCTCTCACTTGGTGCGTAAAGCATACGATATCCACCACTTTGATCACCAGAACTATTGGGGCCATGACGGAGTCCCACCCCGTCCAACTATCACTACGACCACTTTTCCCTTGGAGGCCCTGATGGAGTTCGACTCCATACAACCTCTGACCCCACCGCACTAGTCCATAGTCAATGCCAGCCTCTCAGTAGTGAACCAAAGTTATAGATATCAATAACCCATTTGCACACGTCCTGCAACAAAGCCAAACTTTTGAAGTTAACCCGTCGATCCCCATTTGGATCTTGAGCCATCACTTCTCATCTAAATTTCCTTTGCATCTCGGGTTTTGGTCGGATTGGAATTGATTTTCAAAAGAGTTTACGGTCATCTCGGGTTCGGGGTCGAACATGCATATAGGGTCGAACATGCATATAGGGTCGAACATGCATATAGGGTCGAACATAATATAGGGTCGAACATGCATATAGGGTCGTACATGCATATAGGGTCGAACATGCATATAGGGTCTAACATATATATAGGGTCGACATGCGTATGATCGTAATGCATATAGGGTCGAACGGACATATAGGGTCAAACATAAAACCTGCACCACTTTCCTGCAAACCATTTTTATCCTCTCGACAGCGTTTTCGACCATTCTACCTTTACTACACAATCGTAGATCATACCTAACAGTAGTAACAACATATGGAATCAACCAAAAACATTAAAACATCAATCACATGTGTTATTTAGGATCAAACATACCCAAATCCATAGTTTTCCCCTTAATCCCCTAAATTCTGGGATTAGCAAACTTATTCCAAATTAACCCAAATATATATCGATGACATAAAATAGTATTTTAGAATTTTTACCTATTTTTCTGAATCATAATTTCGCTAATTATCACTAATCACCCTTAATTAGCCATAATTAGTGAATAAACATGCTAACCACTTACGTTAGCCACAAATGAATGATACACCTAAAGCTATAACTGATTTGGCATGGATTCCTATGTATAGCAGCAACTCTATCTCTGATTTGATGCTAAATTGACTTGATTTGATGTAGTTTTGCTTGATTAGTGATAAAAAGGTGATTATGGAGTGATTTAGAAGATGGAGGCCATTGCTAGGGTTAGAGGAATGTTTGTGGCGGCTGAGAAAATGAAAAGGAATGATTCTCTAACTACTTTTAGCCCTCCATAACCCTAATCTCGAAATGGGTTTTGAGTCTAGCTACTAATCACCCTATTAAGCTCGATTAAGCTATTTTTCATCTTGCAAACTTTATTTCAGCCATATCTCCCAAACGATAAGTTTATTTGATTAATATGACCACTCTACGGAAAGGTAAACCATCATCTCAATCCAATGGAAGTGGTTTCAGGTCAAAATGCCTAACAACCAAAAGTTATAGGCGAAACAAGATTCGCTACGGGCAAAACAGTCTTTTGAAATTCGGCAAAAATCGTGAATGTGGGAAACGACCCCAATAATTGTTTCCCAAAGTTACACGACCATACGACTTCGTATGAAAATAAAATAAATATTCTACGATCCCCCGATACATAGAATGCGGGTCGTTACATAAATTAAACTATAAAACTATAACTTATTATACTTAAACTATATATTTAAGACATAAAATCATATTATTATTTTTATATCAAAATATTAGGTTAAACATTCAACCTTTTATAAATCTTAATAAGAAATCAAAATAAGTATTAAGTTACAAATAGTATTTGTGATAATGTAGCCCAAAATATTTATGAAATGATATGAATAATATATAAGTTAAACTATGCATGTTTAAACTATATAAGAGATAAATAAATATATATTTTATTACAATATCAAAACAAATTATATTAACTTTGTATATCATATTAACATGTCTATATAATATTATTAATTTATATACTTTTAATATATATATTTTGAAGCAAGATATAAGAAAATAAGTATACAAACAAAGTTAATAACTTGAGTTTGAACAGGCATTTTCTAATTGAAAAGATGGAAGGAAGTTTAAAAGTTCAAAATTTGAATTTATTGGTACATATGTCGACATGCCATTCTATGTATGTCGAAATACATGTAGAAATTCAAAAGACGTGTTGTTTTAATTATATTATCAATTTATATTTCAGGTTTTATTATTTCTTGAATTAATATTAATCCTAACAAATATCAAAAAATTATTTTTCTGATTTTACTAATTATTATTTTATTATTATTATTTTGAATTTCAAATTTGAATTTTAAATTTTAAGTTTGAATTTTAAAGTTTAAATTTAAAATTTAAAACAAAGCAAAGTAAACAAAACATCCATTCTACCAAAAAATTTAAAAATTAATTAAGGCGTGCCCAGTTTTTAGATCCATTTTTTCGACATTCTTTGAATTCTGAATTGTTGTGAAACACATATTTGAATTTCCGATTTCTGGCTCTTCATCGCTTAGTGATGAATCTGAATCATATTTACATCTTGCGAAATTTGACGATGAGATCGATGATTTTGTAGTTTAACCAACTTGGCGTCAAAATTTTGAATTTGAATTTTGAATGAATGGACACTTCAACTACTATAAGCTCAAAAGTCATATCCCTTCATAAACTCTTCTTTTCTTGATTGATGAATGATCATCTTGGTGCCTTTTGGCCAACAGTCATCAAAGATAACTTCTTTTCCTGCAAAACAACATACCTTTTCAAAGAATCAAGTGACTTTTCAACGTAACTAATTGTAATTTGAGATAATAACATCATGATGATTCCGTGATATATTTATTTGAACTTTTCAAGAAATCATACCATGATAACTTGATTTTTCAATAAAATTTAATGCAGACTCATCTAATACTAACACAATGCATGAATTTAAACAAGTGTTCCAGATTTTCCATTAATATTTTCAAAAATCAGATTATGAACTTATTGAAAAACCTTGCTCTGATACCAACTGTTAGGAAATGCAAAATGGATTATTAAGGCAAAACTAACACTAGAGGGGGGTGAATAGTGTTTTTAAGGAATCTAAGAAGGATTAAATCTTTCTATTTAGATTTAATGACGTGTAGCAATTAAATAATATTAATTGTAATTGAATTTAAATTGGTTTTAGGTTTATCGTGAGCGGTATTTTGAATAACATTTGTTCATTAACCCAATTAACAATAGAAAGTGATTTTTGGGTTTATCGTGAGTCGTGTTTTAGGTGACATTGGTTCTTTAACCCAGTTAAAGACAGGATATTGATTTGGGGGAAAGATTAAAATGAAGTGGAGTTTTAATGAATCTGTAATTAAATTGAAATGTGAATTGATAATTTAAATTATCAATTTTGGAAAGTGATCGAGGATGGAGTATCACCAGTTTTGCTCCAAAGCGATAGTTAGATCTTTAACTAGATTTGAACGTGAAATGGTAATTAATATTTACCAATAAGACCGTGGTGTTAGTTATGGGGTAATAACATTTTTTCTCCTTGGGATGAATAGGTTGGGATGGGGAAATAAAATAAATAATTACTTCGGTGTGGTTCGCTAATCCCGACTAGTTTGGAAAACCATAATATGGTTTGAAATGATATCCAAAGGAAGATTAAAGAATAAATTTAGAAGAATTAATCTTTGATAAAAATAATGGGAACCTTTCTCTAAGAATGTGAAAATTGAATAAAAGAATATTCTGAATCGGAATGAGGCGTATGTTGGGTTTGTGTAACATTTGTTTATTATATACGTGGGTTATTCGGAAAGGCCGGGTTTATACCCATTCTGAATAACCGATTCGCCGATAAGTCGAAGATGAAGACGGCGGTTGAAGACCAGAAGTCTTCACATCGTTTGGGTGATTATTGATGATCTTGATTGGGTTGTACACCCAAGATGAGGGAATCAGTTGGTGATCATCCAGACGTACTTGGAGATCGATGGATATGCGAGGAAAGTGCCTCCAGTTTCGTTCAGACCCAGAACGAACTTGTAAATGGACTGTGTGTCTGACATTGGATTTTATTCTGTGTTGATTGATCTCTATTAAATATACATCTGTTTGGCGGTGGAGAATTTATTCTCTTGCTTAACGCCCTTCTCTGAGACGTACGAGCTTAAAGGTTGTATATCGATGGACATCAGTCGCATGGCATGAATTACCTATGTGGCACGCCTAAGTGGCAGATGATCAAGGCTTCTATTGAAAAGCAAAGTCTTGTGGTTGATGATCAAAGCACGGCCTGTGTGGCACAGCTTTGTGTATAGCATTAATTCATGAGCCTCACACCTCGGTATGAGTCAAAAATGGGATAGTGACTGTAGGGAGAGCACGATGTTTCTTTCTAGCTAGTGGTGGTGTCAGTGCTTAAACTGGCTGACATTTATATACTTTTCATCTGTGTGGTTGTTGGAATGCGAGGCGCCTCGAATATATGGTCGATAACTGGCATTATGTGAGATGACGTGCAGACCATTATATATAGGTCCTATAGGACCGGGAAACGTGTGTTCAGGAATAACTAATCCTCAAAAGTAAGAGAGGACCGACCCTGAAGATCCACGGATCACTGTGTGTGGTCCTGATACATTTGCTAGAATGTCTCGAACGGATAGGAGCTTGCCCCTTACTTCGACTCAAGATGGAATCCAATTTCCAATACGTGACATTGTGGTTTTATTTGTAGAGCCTAGTATGGCGACATGATATATGGTACCCATGCCGTCTATGATTGATATTTATGATTGAAATTGTTTTGACACTATACACTTACAATAGTATCAAATGATTTGTTTTGATCGTACCAAGCATGTTTGGCTATTATAAGGGAAAACCCTATCCTCCGGCTTGCGTTGCATTATGTGATGGGACTTGGGTCTTATAATAGCTTCATTTTTCCAAAAATCATTGCGCTGTTTTGCTATGTGCACTAGTGTTCTTGGGGGAAACCCGTTCCGTGTTATACGGCGTGGTCCCTTGATTTACCTAACTTTAAAATAAAGATTAATAACTGTTTTAGTTCTCACGCCAGTCACATGACCGACCTGGAGTTTATTGTTTTAACCTAAACTCTGGGTGCCCCTATTTTCTACACGGGCAGCTAGTAGTTTTGGTTTTGCAGATTTATATTCACAGGAACCTGGTTTACAGCTGGAATGATATCCGGAATGCACTGTATCCGTATATCTCTTTCAGTTGCGTATTGTATTATTTTCCGCTGCTATGTAATTTATTGTAATCTCTGATATTTGTCGAATGTATATTTATTCATACTCTGTATATTCTCGTATACTAATGGAATTGTTGTAATAAACAATGAAATGTTCTTCTGTTTGCGTTCCGATTCGCCTTGTCCTCAAAGTAATCCGGGTGTTCCTTACTGGGGAAGTTACGGGTTTCCAAAGTGTGTGACGATCTCAAAACCCCGTGCTATGGTGTTAAGGATAATCATTGGAATATAACACATTAATCATCATTAGCAGAGTACAGATAATAGCATAAACAAGAAATAGAATAATTTACACAAATATGACAGCGGAATCATATATATATATCACTACATCAGAGAGCACAGTGCAGGATACAGCTTAGTGCATAATAATAAATAATCAGTCTACATCGCCTATGGCAGAATCACGTATATAGAGAGTACATAAACGAAACATCAGTCTACATCGCCCATGGCGGAATCATATACATATACAATAATGGCGGAAAAATCATAGTCATCAACATGTAGTCAAGCCTCGCCATGAGCCAAAAGTGCACCTCTGCTGCGGTGCCAAGCCAAAATACGCCAGCCACCTATAACTAGGCTGCCCGTGTGAAAATAAGGGCACCCGAGTTTGCAAGGTGAAACAAACTACGAGTCAGTCATGGGACTGGTATGAGAAATCTACTAAACTAATTAAACCACAATTATAAGGCAAATCAAAGGACCATGCCACTTTCGCGGAACGGGTTTACTCCAATGAGTGCTAGTGCATGAAATAAGGTAAATTATTAAATCCTCGCAATGCTTTTTATAAAAATGAAGCCATTATAAGACTCAGGTCCCATCACACAATGCAACGCAAGCCGGAGGATAGAGTTTTACCTTATAATGGCCAAGAAATGTTTGATACGTATAAAACAAAAGTGTTCAATATTATTACTAGTGCATATATGTTTCAAAAGAAAATTCAATAATAGATGACATGGGTACCATATATCACGTCGCCATACTAGTAATACAATCACATCCACAATTTCGTATGGAAATTGGATTCCATCATGAGTCGAGGCAAGGGGCAAGCTCCTCTCCGTTCGAGACACTCTAGCAAATATCCCAGGACGACACACAGTAATCCTTGGATCTTCAGGGCCGATACTCTCTTACTTTAGATGATTAGTTATTCTTGAACACACGTTTCCCGGTCCTTACAGACCTATAATTGAGGCGCCTCGCATTCCAACAACCACACAGGTGAAAAGTATATATATATATGTCAGGGCTGGTAAGTCACTGACACCACCGTAGCTAGAAAGAAATGTCGGGTTCTCCCAGCAGTCACTATCCCGTTTTTGACTCATACCGAGGTGTGAGGCCCGCGAATCGACGCTATACACAAAGCTACGCCACACAGGCCATGCTTTGATCATCAACCACACAAGACTTTGCTTTGCAACAGAAGCCTTGATCATATGCCACTTAGGCGTGCCACACAGGCAATCCACTCCATGCGACTGATTTCTATAGATATATAACCTCTGAGCTCGTACGTCTCAGAGAAGGGCGTTAAGCAAGAGAATAAATTTTCACCGCCAAACAGATATATATTTAACAGAGATCAATCAGCACAGAACAAAATCCAATGTCAGACACACAGTCTATTTACAAGTTCGTTCTGGGTTTGAACGAAGCCGGAGCCACCAAATTCCATGCATATCCGCACAATCAACAATACATCCGGACGGCTACCACTTCAGCTCCTTCAAGGTAGCTACTCCTATCATGAGCATCAGTAGCGCCCATCCATCCAATGTGAAGATCGTCGGTCTTGAACCGTCTTCAACTCTTTGACTTCTCACCGTCGATCGGTTATTTGGAATGAGAATGAACTTGGCCTTTTCAAATAATCCACGTATATTTAGATTTTCAAATCAATTCTTCACATGGTTAAACCATTCGACATTCACATTTCAGTTCTTTAGTATAGTTTTCAATTCAAACACATTCAACCATCAAATATCAAGCAAACCAAGCAGAATCGGTTTATTCCCACTCTATATCGTCTATAATATTTTATAACGATATATCGCCATTTTTATTTATTTGAAAATGGCCCTATTTAATTAAATGACGTTTCAGGTCGTGCCGAGGCACTGGCGCTGTTTTTCCCAAAATTTGTTTTATACATATCTGAAAATCTAACCGTTGGATTCCAAAAAGGTTTATATCATTGGGAAGATATTCCCAAAGCGAACCCAACGGTTCCAGTTTCATGAAAATCCGATGGTCGGATCTTTTGGTATAATCGTTTGAAGTTACGATTTCAAAACGTGAACTACATGGCCTCGATTCGTTTTAATTTAATATATATATATATATAAATATAATTCATTCGACGATTTCAATATTGTTTTCACTTCAAATATTTCACTAACACCTTTATATTTCAAAAAATTTCCCCAAAACCTCCTTTGTACGGGAAGGGGTTTGGAAATTTATTGGGCCGTGTTAGTTACCCAATAAATCCTAATAAGCATCCACATATTTATAGTGATATATTCCGGTGTCCACAGGGGAGTGTGTATAGATCATAACTCCAGAGAATAAATTCTCGTCACCCTATAAATGGTTTTTGTGCTTTAATGACCAGAGGGACATGTTTATTGTCATCTCCAGACCCGTGTGGGGTTTTTTATTAATCTTGCAATTTACTGTTACAATTTATATAGCCCAGATCAGTCATCAGTTAAACTTGTAATATATAGTCATCGCCATACAAGCCTCTCGCTTGTATGGTAAATCTTCAACCTCGTCACACAAGCTCCAAATGCTTATGTGGTATATGATGAAGTGTGCCTATCGTCAGGAAGTATGCCATGTAGTGTAGTTCAAAATTAATTGTTACTATCCTATGGCGATGTTTATTATTACACACAGAATAACTGGCACTCTGCATCCAATGGCATTCACATGAGTTGATAAAATAATAAAATTAGCACATCCAACTAATTAAGGTTTATCTATTTGTCGGGCACGCAAATAAATTCTTTACTCAACAGCTAATCCATTTCCTGTTCAACACATGTACATATATATGTGCAAAACTAAGCTAAATTTTTTATTTCTAGCGAACAAAGGTTTATCTCCACTTATGGTTATTTTTAACACTTTACGTTTCACCTAAAAATGATATTTTTGTCGAACTAAAATATATTTCAACACATGACTATTTTATTTAGTTCCTATACATGTTAAAAATAATATTCATATCAAATAAATATTTATTTCAACATTGTATATTTTTAGCAATTCACACACATGATAAAAATGATATTTTTATCAACAAAAATATTTATTCAACACATGAATGTTTTAACACTTCATATTCTTAATAAAAATGTAATTTTTATTGTTCGATCTTTTTATTCAACACATGAACTTCTCAACACATGAGCTTCTCAACACATGAGCATTCCCACACATGGATATATTTTATATGGTTTGTACATGTAAGAAAGATGTTATTTTTATTGTTGAAACAATTATTTAAAATATGAATATTTTTCATGCTTCATATATATAATAATGTGATTTTTAGTGTTAAAAATATTTATATATTCAACACATGAATTATTTTTCAACACATGAACTTCTCAACACATGAGCATTTCCACACATGGATATGGTTTCAACACATGACTTTTGTTTCAACACATGAAAATAATTTCAACATATGAAAATAATTCTAACACATGAATATTATTCAAAATTTCGGCAGCATAACGGTAAGGTAGTTAAAACCGGCACCGTCCCGAGTACGGCTCCTCGCTCTACTTTAAAATCTCGCGGTTTTTGACAATGGGGATTTCATACATCTAAATCGCACACAGGCGAGTATGATTTTTCTTTTCCATAATTTATTTCAATCACAAATGGGTATTTTTTAACCACAACCAAACAATATCAACCACAAATAATTCTATCAACCATTCGCATTATTCACCAAAAAATTTCACACCAATTCACAATTAATAAATATCGTCCATGGTTTGTGGACGAGGGGAGTATATATAAATATATTTTATTTTCATTCCAACACACGTATCATTTATACAATGCATGTATAATTCATACTTCGCTCATGTAACTTACACAACGCATGTACATGAGGTATACGACCCGTGTATAATTTATATTTCACTTATATAATTTATACATCATATTTCCATTCATATTTCAGTTTAGAAATATCACATTGGTTTTTGAGATGCTAAAAATCGTGGCTAGCTCAGAAAAATCCGCGGTCTCTTCTAGATTGTAGAGAGCGTCCTTGCGGTTACGATGTCTCCTGTTTCATCAAATTTCATTAACTCACCATAAAATATGATTTTTCAAAGTTTGCAACACTTAAAATTGTTATTTTCGATTTAGAAAATTCAAGCTGTATACCTTTCAAAACATTCAAAACTAGGTTTCCAATTTTCGAATGAACCGCTACACGATAGGCTAATCGGCTTGTACCATGCGAAAGAGGGTCGAGGGCGCTTCAGGCACATGGCGGTTGGAGGCAGCTCAGTAGGGCCCAACGTTCGTGGCGGCGGCGGAAAGTTCGGGGCTTTGGAGGGGGAAATCTCGAGGTAGGAGCAACGATAGGGGGAGTTCTTTATATGGATTTGAAGAGGGGGAGTAGAACTACAAAAAGTTCAACTGGGGGTGGGGCTGATTCGTCCTGTGGCGATCAGAAATCACCTGGAAAGCGGCGAATGGTGTTCCGCCATCGAAATCGGGTTAAGGGGGTTTGAGATTTTTTTTTAATTATGAATGGGGAAATCCTATTGGTCGACGGTTTTATTAAATTTTAAAATAGTGTTTCTCCACACGGACACCAATTCAAATCCAATGACTATCGCCCCTAGCTAAACACCCCCATCCCGGACACAATGGTATATGTTTTGTAGGCCAATCGACTGTTACAATTAGTTATTCTTCAAATTAAAATATAAAACATTCAAATTCTGTTTTGAACGTACATTTCAATTTGCCAGGGCCACAAACTGATTCGAAAAATTCCAGAAAAATAAATCTAGCTATGTTTTGATGCTATGGTCCCAACAAAACTAGTTTCATCGAATTCTAAGACCGTTTGAAAAATGGCCATTTTCTGGTCAATCCAATTTAATAGAAATTAACCAAACACGTTTTCTTTTGCCACGCTCACATACTAGCTTCGAAAATTATGAAATTTGAAACCTAGCAATAATTTGACATCCCGGATCCAACAAAAGTGGTTTCGTCGAATTCCGAGGTCGTTTGCAAAATGTCTATTTTCAAGGGCTATATATTCTCTATAGCGACCTTTCTGAAAATTCATTTGGCCATAACTTTTGATTCCCGCCATGAAACTTCAATTTTTCAGATTCGTTAGAAAGATATTCATAAACAGATTTAAATATTTTTGGTTTCACTATAATCTGTTATATTTTGCACCCGGTACAGTCAGTCAAAGTTTGAATTCAAAATTTCAAACTGCCACACTATTTCTAATTCTTTATTTTATTGAAATATTCTATTTCAATTGTTTAAATTACTTTAAAATATCCAATTTAAAATTTTTGAATTGGCTCGTATTTTCCGGGTTGTTACAATCTCCCCTACATAAAAAATTTCGTCCCCGAAAAGGAAACAACAGTATAGTAGGAAACAAAAATGTAAATGCAAAGTATTGTGAAGGTTCCTTGCACCGGAGTTAGTTAGAGAGGTCCATTCTGCATTTGGCGTAAGCTCGCTTAATGCTTTTCTTAGTCTCTCATGTACAGTCTCTAGGATCACTACTCCACTGCACTTTAACTAAATGAACCTTCTTGCTCCTTACCTCTTTAGTTTCTTTGCCAACAATCTTTAACGGCTCTCTTCTAACTGCTATTCTGGAGTAATTTCCAAGTCCTGTTGCGCTGCTTCTTCTACAACAAGATCCGGATCATGCACATGTCTCCTAAGTTGAGATACGTGAAATACATTATGCACTCCAGGAAACCAATCAGGTAATTGAACCCTATAAGCAAGAGTTCCAATTCGTTCAAGCATAGGAAATGGACCAATAAATCTGGGTGCCAACTTCCCAGTCTTACCGAATCGGATCAATCCTCTCATCGAAGAAACTTTCAAATAAACATAATCACCAATAGCGAAATCCAAATCTCTTCTTCTAGAATCTGCATAACTTTTCTGTCGGCTTTGCACGGTTTTCAATCTTTTTTTGATGAAATCGACTTTATCTAATGCTTCTCTAATCATATCGGGTCCCAACACAAGTCTATTGCCCGGTTCTACCCAACATGCGGGAGATCTGCACGGTCTACCGTATAATGCTTCAAACGGCGATATTTTTAAATTGCCTGATAGCTGTTGTTATATGAGAATTCTGCCAAATGCAAATGATCTTCCCATGACCCACCAAAATCAATAAAACAAGCCCGTAGTAAATCTTCTAGAATTCTATTCACTCGCTCAGTTTGGCCATCTGTCTGAGGGTGATAAGCAGTGCTCATGTTCATTTTTGTTCCCAATTCTGTCTGGAATGCCTCCCAGAATTTGCTAGCAAAAATTGGGTCTCTATCACTGACTATGCTAGTGGGAACTCCATGCAGCTTAACAATTTCCTTGAAATATATCTGTGCTAGACTTTGAGCGGTTCTATTGGATCTGATAGGTATGAAATGGGCGGTCTTCGTGAAGCAATCTACGATCACCCAAATACTGTCATTATCTTTCTTGGTTCGGGGCAAACCATCTATGAAATCCATGGAAATCTGTTCCCACTTCCAATCTGGGACTTCCAACGGTTGCAACAATTCGGCCAGCTTTTGTTGGTCGCTCTTGACTAATTGACAAGTAGGGCACCTGCTAACATACAAAGAAATGTCCCTCTTTATCGCCTTCCACCAGAAAGTGCATTTGATATCGTTGTACATTTTACTTACTCTAGGATGGATGCAAAGCTTGGGTTTATGGCATTCATCGAGCACCTCTCTTTTGAGCTCTGGGATGTTGGGAACACAGATTCTCCCTTTCAGTCTCAGAACTTCTTCTTTATCTACTTGAAAACTTGAGGGCTCTCCCTTCTGTATTCTCCCTCTAATCCTTTGAATGAAGTGATCATTCTTCTGGAGAGCAGATATTTTATCAATCAATGCAGGCGTAATTATAAGATTGGCAATGATTGCGGTTTTTCTACTAAGCGCATCAGCTACAACGTTAGCCTTTCCCGGCGTATACAGGATATCTAGATCATATGCTACAAGAAATTCTAGCCAACCTGCTGCCTCATATTTAGATCTTTCTGGGTGAACAAATACTTCAATGATTGATGATCTGTAAATAGTTTGAATTTCTCACCTAGCAAGTAATGCCTCCAGATTTTCAAAGCAAAACGATGGCTAGCAACTCAAGATCATGAGTTACATAATTCTTCTCATGCGGTTTTAGCTGGCGGCTTGCATAAGCGACTACTTGGCCTCTTTGCATTAATACTGCACCTAGACCTCTAATAGAAGCATCTGTCCAAACCATCAAATCCTGATTGCCATCGATAATAGTTAATACTGGAGCAGTTGTCAATTTTGATTTCAATTCCTGGAAAGCTTCCTCATAGTCGGAAGTCCACTTAAATTTCTCGTTCTACTTCGTAAGATTTGTCAATGGACCGGATATCTTCGAAAAATCCTTAATGAACTTTCGATAATAACTAGCTAACCCCATAAAACTTCTAACCTCTGTGGATGTAGTAGGCTGTTTCCAATCTTGAATTGCTGTAATTTTGCTCCGATCTACAGAAATTCCTTCCTTTGACATGACATGGCCAAGGAACTTTACCTCTTCTTGCCAGAAGACACATTTAGAGAATTTGGCTTTGAAGACGTTCTTTCTCAGAATCTTCAATACTTGTTCTAAATGTTTTTCATGCTCAGGTTTTGATTTGGAGTAGATTAAAATATCACCGATGAATACGAGGACAAATTTATTCAGAACTCCCCTGAACACTCTATTCATTAGATCAGCGAAGTATGCTGGAGCGTTGCATAGGCCGAACGCCATTACTAACCATTCATAAAATATGTCTGGACCTCTGAAAGCTGTTAAAGGAACACATTCTTCGGCAATTCTCAGTTAATGGAAACCTGTAGCTAGGTCCATTCTGGAAAATACTCTCGCCCCATTCAATTGGTCTAACAGATCATCGATGCGGGGTAAAGGGTATTTGTTTTTAGCGTCTGTTTGTTGAGGTCTCGGTAACCAACACACAATCGGAGAGTACCGTATGACTTAGGAACAAATACTACAGCTGCACCCAACTAGAAAAGCTAAGTCTGATCAGACCCTTCCATAGCAGTTGACGAGTTTGATCGCCTAATTCTTCTTTTTCCTTTGGATTCATTCTGCGAATTGGATGTACTACTGGTCTGGCATTGGGAAATAGATCGATTCTGAATTCTATTTCTCATTGCGGAGGTAAGTTTTCGACTTCTTCAAACAAATCCGCATAGTTTCTAACAACAGGAATCTTTTCTTAGGAAGTGGGGATAACTTCTAGCGCAGACCAAAATTCCTTTCTATCTAGATTTGAACCATGGCATGATACAGTAATATATCCAAGCTTCGTTTTAATTTTTACTATTCTTTCCGCGCACTTTACTTCAGCTTCGTATTTTGTTAACAATCTAGCCCGAGAATGATATCGAATTCGGGAAAATCCATGGTGATCAAATTAAAAGAAAATTTGTAGGAAGAATAAGAGACTGGCACTCTAAATATGAACTGAGAATAAGAGATCCTCCTATCGGATTATGAACTTTGACCGATTCATTAAGCTTTCTTTGTGTTAACTTTAATTTGTGAACCGTGTTACTTGCAATAAAACTACGTGATGCACCCGTGTCAAACAATACAGAAACAAGAATATTTTCAATTGTAAGGGTACCTCCCAAAACATCGGGTTTACCTGCTCCATCGGAAGCAGCCGACGGGTTCGCCCCATCGTACACATGAGCAACCTCGGCCTTCTTAAGCAAGGGACAATCTCTGACAAGATGTCCTATCCTGCGACAGTTAAAGCATCAACGACGGTTCTGAGAGCCCTGGCTTGAACCTTGAGAATCGGTCTTCTGCCGTTTCTTGGCTGTGCAAATATTTGAGTAGTGTCCCACCTTGCCACAATTGTAGCAGCTTCCCTTTGGCGGCCTGCTAGTCTGCTAATTCATGGACGCCGCGTTGCTTGATTCTGGCTGGTTTGTAGAGGGCTTGCGTTTATTCCCCGCCTGGCTTTTAGCACTATCCAGATCGATGTTCCTGTGATCCAGGTCCTTATAATTGCACGCCGTCTCCACTAATTCATTAAACGCTAGCTTTATGTGGGCCATTGCCCTGTCTTGGTACTTACGCTTTAGCCTGAGGATGAACCTCTTGTTCTTGGACTTAGCGGTCGCGATGAGCTCGGGAGCATAGCGGGATAACTGTGTAAACTTGTTCAGATAGTCTTGCACAGAGAGATCTCCTTGCTGGAGGTTTGCAAATTCGTCGTGCATGCGCTCAAGGGCTTGCTCTGGGACGTACTTTTCTTTGAATAAATCCTTGAATTCATCCCATGTCCTACCAGCATTTATGTTCCCTGCGGTGAGAGCTTCCCACCACAATTCGGCTTCTTCTTGTAGCAGCCATGCACCTATGAAAGCTTTGTCATGATCACCCAGCCTCAGGCCTCCTAATATCTTCTCGCATGTTTTCAGCCATGCCAAGGCCTCAATCACAGTGCCCGTTCCAGAGAAGGTTTTGCCTCCTAGATTCTTGTACCTTTTAGCCACGCGGTCAAGCTCGAATGGTTGAGCGGCCGAGAGTTGTATTAAGGGTCCATCTTCAGCTGGGCCTTCTCCTCGTCCTCTGCCATGGCCAGCTCGGCCTCCTCTACCTACGGCTGCTCGGGTAGCCATTGTTCAAGTTCTGTATAAGCAAGAAAAGAGTCAGCCTATAGAAACGATAATTTTATTGTATGGTAAAGCAGAAGAACTTAAGGAAAGACAACGATGCACTGATCAAATTATTTTTGCTATTCTGCTTAGCTCATTTTAGGACATTACTAGTCCTATCTCTAATGATCTACTCGCCTTAGAATACTACTGATTCTATTCTGACGAGGTGTTTAATGTGTTAAATTCCAGAACTTATGTTAACCAAAGCTCTGATACCACCTTTGACGATCTCAAAACCCCGTGCTATGGTGTTGAGGATAATCATTGGAATATAACACATTAATCATCATTAGTAGAGTACAGATAATAGCATAAACAAGAAATAGAATAATTTACACAAATATGATAGCGGAGTCATATATATATATATATATATATCTCACTACATCAGAGAGCACAGTGCAGGATACAACTTAGTGCATAATAATAAATAATCAGTCTACATCGCCTGTGGCGAAATCACATATATAGAGTACATAAATGAAACATCAGTCTACATCGCCCGTGGCGGAATCATATACATATACAATAATGGTGGAAAAATCATAGTCATCAACATGTAGTCAAGCCTCGCCATGAGCCAAAAGTGCACCTCTGCTGCGGTGCCAAGCCAAAATACGTTAGCCACTTGAAACTAGGCTTCCCGTGTGAAAATAAGGGCATCGGAGTTTACAAGGTGAAACAAACTACGAGTCAATCATGGGACTGGTATGAGAAATCTACTAAACTAATTAAACCACAAATATAAGGCAAATCAAAGGACCATGCCACTTTCGCGGAACGTGTTTACTCCAATGAGTGCTAGTGCATGAAATATGGTAAATTATTAAATCATCGCAATGCTTTTTATAAAAATGAAGCCATTATAAGACTCAAGTCCCATCACACAATGCAACGCAAGCCGAAGGATAGAGTTTTACCTTATAATGGCCAAGAAATGTTTGATATGTATAAAAAATAAGTGTTTAATATTATTACTAGTGCATATATGTTTCAAAAGCAAATTCAATCATAAATATCAATCATAGACGGCATGGGTACCATATATCATGTCGCCATACTAGTAATACAATCACATCCGCAATTTCGTATTGGAAATTGGATTCCATCATGAGTCGAGGCAAGGGACAAGCTCCTCTCCGTTCGAGACACTCTAGCAAATGTCCCAGGACCGCACACAGCAATCCTTGGATCTTCAGGGTCGGTCCTCTCTTACTTTTGAGGATTAGTTATTCCTGAACACATGTTTCCCGGTCCTTACAGACCTATAATCGAGGCGCCTCGCATTCCAATAACCACACAGGTGAAAAGTATATATATATGTCAGGGCTGGTAAGTCACTGACACCACCGTAGCTAGAAAGAAATGTCGTGTTCTCCCTGCAGTCACTATCCCATTTTTGACTCATACCGAGGTGTGAGGCCCGCGAATCCACGCTATACACAAAGCTACGCTACACAGGCCATGCTTTGATCATCAACCACAAGACTTTGCTTTGCAACAGAAGCCTTGATCATATGCCACTTAGGCGTGCCACACAGGCAATCCACTCCATGCGACTGATTTCTATCGATATATAACCTCTGAGCTCGTACGTCTCAGAGAAGGGCGTTAAGCAAGAGAATAAATTCTCCGCCGCCAAACAGATATATATTTAACAGAGATCAATCAGCATAGAACAAAATCCAATATCAGTCACACAGTCCATTTACAAGTTCGTTCTTGGTATGAACGAAGCCAGAGGCACCAAATTCCTCGCATATACGCACAATCAACAATACGTCCGGACGGCTACCACTTCAGCTCCTTCAAGTTAGCTACTCCAATCACGAGCATCAGTAGACCCCATCCATCCAATGTGAAGATCGTCAGTCTTGAACCGTCTTCAACTCTTCGACTTCTCACCGTTGATCAAATATTTGAAATGAGAATGAACTCGGCCTTTTCAAATAATCCACGTATATTTAGATTTTCAAATCAATTATTCACATGTTAAATCATTCGACATTCACATTTCAGTTCTTTAGTGTAGTTTTCATATCAAACACATTCAACCATCAAATATCAAGAAAACCAAGCAGAATAGGTTTATTTCCACTCTATATCGTCTATAATATTTTATAACGATATATCGCCATTTTTATTTATTTAAAAACGACCCTATTTAATTAAACAACGTTTCAGGTCGTGCCGAGGCACTGGCGCTGTTTTTCCCAAAATTTGTTTTACACATATCTTAAAATCTAACTGTTGGATTCCAACAAAGTTTATATCATTGGGAAGATATTCCCAAAGCGAACCCAACGGTTCCAGTTTCGTGAAAATCCGATGGTCGGATCTTTCAGTATAATCGTTTGAAGTTACGATTTCAAAACGCGAAATGCATGGCCTCGATTCGTTTTAATTTAATTTATATTTTTATATATATAAATATAATTCATTCGACGATTTCAATATTGTTTTCACTTCAAATATTTCACTAACACCTTTATATTTCGAAAAATTTCGCCTTAACCTTCTTTGTACGGGAAGGGGTTTGGAAATTTATTGGGCCGTGTTAGGTACCCAATAAATCCTAATAAGCATCCACATATTTATAGTGATATATTCCGGTGTCCACAGGGGAGTGTGTATAGATCATTACTCCAGAGAATAAATTCTCGTCACCCTATAATTGGTTTTTGTGCCTTAATGACCAGAGAGACGTGTTTATTGTCATCTCCAGACCCGCATGGGTTTTTTATTAATCTTGCAATTTACCATTACAATTTATATAGTCCCGATCAGTCATCAGTTCAACCTGTAATATATATTCATCGCCATACAAGCCTCTCGCTCGTATGGTAAATCTTCAACCTCGTCACACAAGCTCCAAATGCTTATGTGGTATATGATGTAGTGTGCCTATCGTCAGGAAGTATGCCATGTAGTGTAGTTCAAAATTAATTGTTACTATCCTATGGCGATGTTTATTATTACACACAGAACAACTAGCACTTCGCATCCAATGACATTCACAGGAGTTGATAAAATAATAAAATTTGCACATCCAACTCATTAAGGTTTACCTATTTGTCGGGCACGCAAATAAATTCTTTACTCAACAGCTAATCCGTTTCCTGTTCAACACATGTATATATATGTGCAAAACTAAGCTAAAATTTTTATTTCTAGCGAACAAAGGTTTATCTCCACTTATGGTTATTTTTAACACTTCACGTTTCACTTAAAAATGATATTTTTGTCGAACTAAAATATATTTCAACACATGACTATTTTATTTAGTTCCTGTACATGTTAAAAATAATATTCGTAGCAAACAAATATTTATTTCAACATTGTATATTTTTAGCAATTCACACACATGATAAAAATGATATTTTTATCATCAAAAATATTTATTCAACAAATGAATGTTTTAACACTTCATATTCTCAATAAAAATGTAATTTTTATTATTCGTTCTTTTTATTCAACACATGAAATTCTCAACACATGATCTTCTCAACACATGAGCATTCCCATACATGGATATATTTTATATGGTTTGTACATATAAGAAAGATGTTATTTTTATTGTTGAAACAATTTATTTAAATACGAATATTTTTCATACTTCATATATATATATGTGATTTTTATTGTTAAAACTATTTATTTATTCAACACATGAACTTCTCAACACATGAACTTCTCAACACATGAGCATTTCCACACATGGATAAGGTTTCGACACATGACTTTTGTTTCAACACATGAAAATAATTTCAACATATGAAAATAATTCTAACACATGAATATTATTCAAAATTTCGGTAGCATAACGGCAGGGTAGTTAAAACCGGCACCGTCCCGAGTACGGCTCCTCGCTCTACCTTAAAAACTCGCGGTTATTGACAATGGGGATTTCATACATCTAATTCGCACGTAGGCGAGTATGATTTTTCTTTTCCACAAATTATTTCAATCACAAATGGGTATTTTTCAACCACAACCAAACAATATCAACCACAAACAATTCTACCAACCATTCGCATTATTCACCAAATTTTTCACACTAATTCACAATCAATAAATATCATCCATGATTTGTGGACGAGGGGAGTATATATATATATAAATATATTTTATTTTCATTCCAACACGCATATCATTTATACAATGCATGTATAATTCATACTTCGCTCATATAACTTACACAACGCATGTACATGAGGTATATGACATGTATATAATTTATATTTCGCTTATATAATTTATACATCATATTTCCATTCACATTTCAGTTTAGAAATCTCACATTGGTTTTCGAGATGCTAAAAATCATAGCTAGCTCAGAAAAATCCGCGGTCTCTTCTAGATTGTAGAGAGCGTCCTTGCGGTCACAATGTCTCCTGTTTCATCAAATTTCTTTAACACACCGTAAAGATATGATTTTTTTAAGTTTGCAACACTTAAAAGTGTTATTTTCAATTCAGAAAATTCAACCCGTATACCTTTCAAAACCTTCAAAACTAGGTTTCCAATTTTTGAACGAACCGCTACACGATAGGCTAATCGGCTTGTACCATGCGAAAGAGGGTCGAGGGGGCTTCAGGCGCGTGGCAGTTGGAGGCAGCTCGGTAGGGTCCAGCGTTCATGGCGGCGGCGGAAAGCTCGAGGCTTTGAAGGGGGAAATCTCGAGGTAGGAGCAACGATAGGGGGAGTCTTTATATGGATTTGAAGAGGGGGAGGAGAACTACAAAAAGTTCAACTAGGGGTGGGGCTGATTCGGCCTATGGCGATCGGAAATCGCCTGGAATGCGACGAAACGTGTCCTGCCGTCGAGATAGGGTTACGGGGGGAGGGGGGTTTGAGATAATTTTTTTTAATTATGAATGGAGAAATCCTATTGGTCGATGGTTTTATTAAATTTTAAAATAGTGTTTCTCCACATGAACACCAATTCAAACCCAACGACTATCGCCCCTAGCTAAATACCCCTATCCCGGACACAATGGGATATGTTTCGTAAGCCAATTCGACTGTTATAGTAATTTTCTTCAAATTAAAATATAAAACATTCAGATTCTGTTTTGAACGTACATTTCAATTTGCCAGGGCAACAAACTAATTCGAAAAATACCAGAAAAATAAATCTAGCTATGTTTTGACGCTACGGTCCCAACAAAACTAGTTTTGTCGAATTTTGAGACCGTTTGAAAAATGGCCATTTTCTGGTCGATCCAATTTAACAGAAATTAACCAAACACGTTTTCTTTTGCCACGCTCACATACTAGCTTCGAAAATTATGAAATTTGAAACCTTGTAATAATTTGACATCCTGGATCCAACAAAAGTGGTTTCGTCAAATTCCGAGGTCGTTTGCAAAATGTCTATTTTCAAGGGCTATATATTCTCTATAGCGACCTTTCTGAAAATTCATTTGGCCATAACTTTTGATTCCCACTATGAAACTTCAATTTTTTAGATTCTTTAGAAAGATATTCATAAACATATTTAAATATTTTTGGTTTCACTACAATCGTTATATTTTGCACACGGTACATTCAGTCAAAGTTTGAATTCAAATTTTCAAACTGCCACACTATTTCTAATTTATTATTTTATTGAAATATTCTATTTCAATTGTTTAAATTCCTTTAAAATATCCAATTAAAATTTTTTAAATTGGCTTGTATTTTCCGGGTTGTTACAATCTAAAACTAAAATGATCTACTTTATGAATAACACACCACAAAGATGATCACAGACATAGAATCAAACACAAATACAAAAATAAACAAAACTAAAATGTAGAAAAGGAATGAACACATCGGATTTTATACTGGTTCGAAATACTACTACGTCCATGTAACAATGCGCATTTTACGTATTAGAAGATCGTAAAATATTTTTATTTTATTCCCTAAGTGTTGGATCATTCTCATATTTTAATATGTTGCTTATAGGGATGTGATACATGTCCATACTTTTTATCATTTTTGTTTATGACCATTTTGCCCAACCAGTCTTGTATAGGAAATAACTTTTAACTCGGATCGAATAAGGTGTTGAGACCTATGCCATTGGAAAGCAAATGATGATTCCCTTTCCATAGAGTGGTCACATCAAAGATTTGGCTCAACTGTTTGGGAGGAATTGTTGTTTTATGGTTTCATAGTTGGCTATTCAAGTTTTAAAGCCATAATGGGCTGATTTTGGGAGGCCTATTAGATGGCTGGTGGAAAGGCTACAAATAGGGGGTAGGAGGAATGTAGAATAGTTTACTTTCTCCATTCTCTCATTTGGAAGAGCACGAGTTCCTCTATTCCTCCATTCTCTTCACCTTTCCACCATTAAAGCTTAGAGAATTGAAGACCTACAACATTTGAGGCTAGATTTACACAAATCAAAGGGGGAGATCATCGAATCGAAGAGTTTGGATCAAATTATTCGATGTACGGAATCATATATCAATCATTTTGGGTTGTTTTGGGGAATCGGCGAGTGATATGCATCTCTCACGCAGATTCAATCATGTATATGAGTTGTAGTATGATCTTGATTTCATCAATTTCATGTCGTTTTCCTTGAATCTACATCATGATAAGTTTATTTTCATATGAATCTCCATAGGATCTAATCTAGCAACTTAAAACCGGTAATTTCTATGCTATTTCATATGTTTATGCAAGTTATATCCATAATTATGTTCATATGTTCATTTATCATGATTTTGATGAATTTGCATAATTTTAGTGGTAATCGTCGTATTCTTATTGTTAATGATTTCATAACATGCTTATAGTTATGTTGAATGAATTATAAGAGTATATTTCGTTGATTGTGTCGATTGGCGAAGTTTTGGTCGAAATTTGATGTGAATATGGGTTGTACAGGCCAAGGGTCGGTCGTATAGTACGAGTGAAGTACAATGTAGTACAGGTGTTCTGGTCGGTCGGCTTCATTCTGGTTGGTCGGTTTCATGATGATCAGTTGTGCACGAAGTATCGATCGGTCGGTCAGAAAGGAGGTGGGTCGGTCAGCAGGCGGGTCGGTTGGTCGAGCAGAGGGGGTCAGGTCGGCCATGATTTCTAAAAAGGGTGGCCGATTGGTCGACAGAAGGTAGGTCGGCCTCTGGTGGATCAGTCAGGTCGGTCATATAGGATCGGTCGGTCGGTCATATCGGGTCGGTCAGAGCAAGTGGTGGACGGGTCGGTCGTGACTCGGGGGAAGGGTCGGTCGGTCAGAACTAGGTCTGTCGGTCGGTCAAGAATGGTGACGATGGGTCAGTCGCGCATATTTCTGAAAAATTATATTTTTCGGGTATGACCCAGATTTGAACAAAAAGGGCTTTTTTTTAAAAAACCGGGCATAAGTGCCCGAACCCGTGCCGCAGCACAGTGCACCGATGTTGTGAGTTCGAGGAGAATTCAAGTGGGAATATTCAAAGTGTTGTATTGGTTCGTTGATCGGTGTAGAACAACAAATGAGGTGGCAACTCAAAGGTCGTCTGTTGGTGGATAGTGATTGCTTGAGAAGGTTGCTTAAGCTATGAAAAGTCGTTGGGTTGGATGAGTAGAGATACGAAGGACGAGAGATTATCGTGGTCGTAAGTTCTATCAGGCTCAAAGCAGTGGTACAATGGGAGCACCCAAAAGACGAGAAGGTTGTCGGTCGAGTACCCTGGGTATCGTTGAAAGGCCTAGTTGTCAAAGTTGAACAAACATACGTATCGTTGAAAGGCGTATGGAGTTTGTGCTAGAACTAAGGTTACCATTAGCCTTTGACATATGTCAAGGTTGGTCATCATACGATTAATGATGGTTTCAAAGCAGGATTGGTGGTGATAGCCAGAGTCTATCATGGATGATTGGTTGCTTTGTTTGAACCATCTCATATAGATTGTCCAACGTCGAAGGAGATGTTCCTTGGGTACTTGTATGATATTGGTTTAGGCCTCTGGGGCTTGTGCTTGGGGGATGTTAAATTCGATTAAAATGGTTTACGTGAGATGCATATAATCTAGATGCTATAAGTGCTAGTGTTGTTTGCTTCTTATTTCCATGAATGAATGGCTGAAGTGTTCGATGTAAAGGCTATCGCTGTCCGACATGGGGAAGACGGGGTTAAGTTCTTCTTTCGTATTGTAGGTAGATTAGTATGTTTATCTATCCATTCTCATATACTTTATTGTTGATATTTTTTAGCTGTTTTATCGCTCACTAAGACCGTTGTATGACTCAAGCTTTTATGTTTCCGTCTTATTACCTTGGGTTGTTCATCCGGTTATGGATGGGCAGACTAGGTGGCAGGTGGTAGGTGATAACTTAGTGAGGACGATGTTGCAGTTTGGAGGCTATCTGGAGGCTTACGTGTCATTTTTATACTAACTAGTATTTCTATTTCCACTGTTTGAGTTGCTCTCTGAGTGTTGTAGTGAGGCTTCATGTACAGACTTTGATATTCCTGTGATGTATGGATAACCTTTCAGGATGCTGCGAAAGTTTTTCAAAAATTTGTTATATGATGCTCCACTATTTCTACCTATTGTATTTGTTCTATTATATTTTATCCTTGTGCTGTGAGTTTTACGACAGGTTTCGATGTTGCTTTTTACCTATGATGATCGTCCACAGCTACTTGGCACGCCTTTCAGTGCAATATTCCTCTTGTTTAGTGCAGAGGTTGTGGGAAGTCGTCACATTTGGTATCAAAGCTCTGGTTAACGATTTTAGCTAAAGTTCAAAAACATAGTTACATATGAGAGACGTATTTGTAGAATTCAGTTGGTTGTATACTATATGATATTATATAGTATAGTAGCGTTTGTACTTCTTTAGCATCTTTTCTTGCAAGTGGCTAATCATTCTAATTTGCAGATTTAGAATGAGTCGACGTGCTTCAAGACATACTACTAGGGAAGGGGCGCCTGTGCCTGGAGGGGGTAATGGCAGTGCAACAGACTACCCAACCATGTTTGAGGCCATGATGGAAGCATTCTTGCGAAGGATACCCGCTCCAGTGGCAGCGACGGTAGATGTAGATGTTCAGTTGCCTAGGATTGTGGATTTTGCGAAGCTGTGCAAAGATTATTCATCTCTAGGAAGGAAACCATTCAAAGGAGCTGAGCCAGCTGAAGAGGTTCAGAGGTGGATGGATTCTTGTGTCTGTATTTTTGTAGACCTGGGTTTGGATGATGCAACAAAGAGAAAGCTTGCGTCCAGGCAGCTACAAGGCAGCGCTATGGAGTAGTGGAATTCTGTTACACTTGAGACTCCAGAGGAAGAGGTTTCATAGGAGCAATTCCAAGTTAAATTGGAGACGAAGTTTATCTCCACTGCACAGAAGTTAGCTTTGTTCAAGAAGTTCGTAGAGCTGAAACTTAATGGTCGTTCTGTGCTTGATTATATTTCTAATTTCGAGGCCTTGTCTAGATATGCTCGTTCATACATTGAGACACCCTATTAGAAGAATGAGAAGTTTGTTATGGGTCTAGATACCTATATTAGAAGGCTGTCGGTGGATCATCTTGATGATTCATTTGAGAAGATTGTGGAAAAAGCTGTTCGCCATGAGAGCTTGTTTCCTAAGGAAGCAAATGTTGTCGCTGCAACCAAGGAAGTTCAGAAACCACAACAAGGTGGTAATAATAAGAAAAGGAAGCTTCAACAACAAAAAGGAAAGGATGGCCATAAGAAGCCTAAGAGCGAGGTGGTTTGCTTTAACTGCCAACAGAATGGTCATTACTCGAATGAGTGCAAGACCCCAAAGCTGAATAGAAATGCTTCAAGTGTGGAAAGCCTAGGCATGAGAACAAGGATTGCCCAGAAGCAACTAAGGGTAAACAGGTTGTGAAAGCTTATGCTTTGGAAGCCATACCATCTTCTTCGAGAGCACCTACTGGAGAAAAGAGGGGAAAGGGCGTCATCGTCCAAGGTAATCTTTCAGTTAATGGTGTTTCAGTTCGTGTGTTGTTCGATACTGGAGCATCGCATTCTTTCATTTGCAATGAGCTTGTGTGCCGCTTGGGTTTGGAACCCGAGATTTGTGATAGACCATTGATTGTGACTAATCTAGTTGGGGGTTCGTCCAGTTTGTGCATGTTGTGTCGTGGTCTAGTGTTGTTGAGTCATGGTTGATCTTTTGTGTGTGATTGCTTTGTGCTGAACTTCGCTGGGTTTGGGATCATCTTGGGCATGAATTGGCTCAAGAGGTATACGGAAAGAGTTAATTGCGAGAAGCTAGAGGTGAGGATCGGAAATGTGGAAGGGCGAAATGTGTTAATTAGATGTAAGCCTAAAGACGGGGTCGTCGTGAGCTATCTATATTTGCTTGTGATTCCACAGGAAGACTTGTCATATATGTCGATCGCTAATGAGTATGAGGATGTCTTTGACGATGTCAAAAGGTTTTCGCCGCATCGTGAGATCGAGTTTAAGATCGATTTTGTCAAGGGTGCTAGACTAACCGTTATGCCTCTTAGGTGGATGGCGCCTAAGGAACAGCGAGAGTTAGAGGTGCAAGTTCTTGAACTTTTGGGAAAAGGATACAATCGGAGAAGTCATTCCGAGTGGGGTGCACCGGTTGTGTTTGCAACCAAGGCAAATGGCTCGTTAAGATTGTGTGTGGACTATCGTGAGCTGAACAAGGTGACCAAGAAGAACAAGTATCCGTTGCCGAGGACTGATGACTTGTTCGACCAGCTTCACGAGGCCAAAGTGTTTTCGCAGATGGATTTGGCAATGGGATTTCACCAGTTGAGGGTAGCAAAGGATAGTGTTCTGAGGACTGCTTTTAGGACACCATCTGGTTTCTTCGAATGGTTGGTGATGCCATTCGGTTTAACTAACGCACCAGCTTATTTTTTGGATCTTATGAATAGAGTTTTCAGATATCAGTTGAACAAGTTCTTGCTTGTGTTCGTGGATGATATTCCGGTTTACTCTCGGAACGAGGAAGAGCAAAAGACGCACTTACGAATTGTTTTGGAAATCTTGCAAAAGCATCAGTTAAGAGCTAAGTTTTCGAAGTGCCACTTCTAGAAGAGCAAAGTGAGGTTCTTAGGCCATGTTGTTTCTGGAAATGGGATAGCGGTTGACCCCGCTAAGGTTACATCAATCCAGGACTGGGATTGACCTAAAAATGTAATGAATGTTCGGAGTTTCCTTGGGTTGGCAAGATATTACCGACAGTTTATCAAGGATTTCTCCAAGATAGCTGCACCATTGACAAGATTAACGAAGAAAAACCAAGTGTTCACATGGGATGCAAAATGTGAACAATCATTCGGGATTCTGAAGGAAAGACTGATGAGTGCTTCTGTGTTGACCATTCCGAGTGGGAATGAAGAGATTGTGGTATACACGGATGCATGTAGTACTGGGCTTGGATCGATGCTAATGCAAAAGGATAAAGTTGTGGCTTACGTGAGTCGACAACTGAAGCCGCATGAAAGGAATTATCCAACTCATGATTTGGATTTGGCAGCGATTGTGTTTGTTTTGAAGATATGGAGGCATTACCTGTTGGGAGTTCGAGTTGAATTGTTCACGGATCACAAGTCGTTGAAGTATCTTTTCTCCCAAAAGGATTTAATTCTTCAGCAGCAACGGTGGTTAGAGTTTCTAGCATCGTATGATTTTGATATAGCCTATACTCCTGGTAAAGGTAGCGCGGTTGTAGATGCGTTGAGTCGAAGCCACACAAGTTTGGGGGTAAGAGCCTCGAATATTTGACAAGGTTCGATTCAGGCCAAGGTGTGAGTTGGAACCTGAAATGTTGGCAAGCTTATCGATAAACTTACTCTCATCGAAAGGATCGGCCAGAGCCAAAAGCGAGATGTAAGGCTTGTCGAGTTTATCCAGAAGCTAGAAACAAATAATAAAGAGTTCGAGGTCGATCGCGAAGGTTGGCTTCAAAAGCAAGGGCAACTAGTTGTTTCTGATATCGTCGGATTGAGAGATGATATTCTGAGAGAATGTCATCACTCGAAGTTGACGATTCATCCCAGTGGTAATAATATGTATCACATGAAGCGAATCTACAACTGGGAGGGGATGAAGCGAGATATTGGAAAGTTCATTTCCAAGTGTATGAACTGTCAGTTGGTGAAAGCTGAACATAAGAAGTCGAGTGGTTTGCTTCATCCATTGGAAGTTCCTAAGTGGAAGTGGGAGCAAGTATCGATGGATTTTATCGATGGACTACCTAGAATCAGGGCATGAAATGAAGGGATTTGGGTCATCGTGGATCGCTTGACCAAAAGTGCAAGGTTCATTCCTGTCAAGTCGACTAGGATGACATCAAAGTTGGCTAAACTTTATGTGAAATGGATAGTTCGGTTCCATGGTACCCGAAGAGCATAGTGAGTGATCGAGATCCATTATTCACGAGTGGATTTCAGAAGAGTCTACAAGAAGCTTTGGGAACCGAGTTGTGTTTGGGTACGGCTTATCATCCCCAAACTGATGGTCAGACCAAGAGAGTTAATCGAGTTTTGGAAGATCTCCTGAGGGCTTGATGTTTGACTTCGGAGGATCATGGGAAGACCATCTACATCTAATTGAGTTTGCATATAATAATAATAGCTAACATTCTAGCATTGGGATGGCACCATAGGAGGAGTTGTATGGGAGGCCGTGCAATTCTGCAGCTTGTTGGTTATAAACTGGGGATAAGTTGATACTTGGGCCAGAGATGATCAGGGAGATCTTGGATTGTATCAAGATCATTCGGCAACGAATGAAGGCAGCCCAAGATTGCTAGAAAAGTTATGCTAATAAGCATCGAAAAGATTTAGAATTCGGCGTTGGCGATATGGTTTCCGTGATGATTTCTCCGTTGAAGCATGTGGGTCGATTTAAAAAAAAAGGAAAGTTAGCTCCAAGGTTCATTGGACTATTTCCGATAGTCGAGCGAATTGGAAAGCTCGCATATAGATTGGAGTTACCTGAGAAGATGTCGAGTGTGCGTAATGTGTTCCATGTGTCGTTTCTACAGAAGTTCATGCATGATTCGAATGTGGTGGTATCTCCAGAGCAGTATGAAAACTTAGAAGTCAAGACCGCAGTTACAAAACCTCGTAAGCCACTTCGTGTTGTGGGGAATGACACAAAGCAGCTTAGAAGGAAGACGGTTAAGTTAGTCAAGGTACAATGGAGTGAGGATGGCGACGATTCTACATGGGAGACAGAAGAGAGCATAAAGGCGACATATCCAGAAGTTTTCGTTGGTATGACCCGTCAGTATTGTACCGCCTTACATCATTGTAACATGTGCTATGGTTGTTTTTAGAATTCCGCGTGCTAGGATAGAGCTATGGATGCATGGTCTGATGGCTGCTAGTTTGGATGATAGAAATGGCTGCACACGAGTGTAAGCATGCAGAATTGTTGTGGTTTCTTGTGTTTGTTGGAATTTCGGGGGCGAAATTCCTAAGGGGGCAAATGTAACAACTCGCATTTTACGTATCGGAAGGTCATAAAATATTTTTATTTTATTCCCTGAGGGTTGGATCATTCTCATATTTTAATATGTTGCTTATGGGGATGTGAGACATGACCATAATTTTTACCAATTTTATTTGTGACCATTTTGCCCCTATCAGTCTTGTATAGAGCATAACTTTTGACTCGGATCAAATTAGGTGTTGAGACTTATGCCATTGGAAAGAAAATGATGATTCCCTTTCTGTAGAGTGGTCACATTAAAGATTTGACTCAACTATTTGGGAGGAATCGATGTTTTAAGGTTTCATAGGTGGTTGTTTGGGTTTTAAAGCCATAATGGGCTGATTTGGGGAGGCCATTTGTGGGTTGGTGGAGTTTATAAATAAGGGGTAGGAGGCATGGAGAATAGTTTACTTTCTCCATTCTCTCATTTGGAAGAGCAATATTTCCTCCATTCCTCCATTCTCTTCACCTTTCCACCATTAAAGCTTAGAGAATCGAAGATCTACAACATTTGAGGCTAGATCTACGCAAATCAAAGGAGGAGATCATCGAATCGAAGAGTTTGGATCAAATTCTTCGCTGTTCGGAATCATATTTCAATCATTTTCGGTTGTTTTGGAGAATTGGTGAGTAATATGCATCTCTCACGCGAATTCAATCAGTATGAGTTGTATGATCTTTATTTCATCAATTTCATGTCGTTTTCCTTAGATCTACATCATGGTAAGTTTATTTTCATATGAATCGCCATAGGATGTAATTTAGCAACTTAAAACTGGTAATTTCTATGCTATTTCATATGTTTATGCAAGTTAGATCCAAAATTATGTTCATATGTTCATTTATCATGATTTTGATGAATTTGCATAATTTTAGTGATAATCGTCATATTCATGTTGTTAATGATTTCACAACATGCTTATGGTTGTGTTGAATAAATTAGATCAGTATATTTCATTGATTGTGTCATTTGGCGAAGTTTTGGTCGAAACTGGATGTGAATTGGTGTTGTATAGGCCTGGGTCGGTCGTATAGTACGAGCGAAGTACAAGATGTAGTACAGGTGTTTGGGTCGGTTGGCTTCATTCTGGTCGGTTGACTTCATACTGGTCGGTTTGCACGAAGTATCGGGTCGGTCAGCAGGCGGGTCGGTCGGTCGAGCAGAGGGGGTCAGGTCGGCTATGATTTCTAAAGAGGGTGGTCGGTCAATCGGGAGAAGGTGGGCCGACTTCAGGTGGATCGGCCAGGTCAGTCACATGGGGTTGGTCGGGTCGATCACATGGGATCGGTCGATCGATCACATCGGGTCGGTCATAGGAAGTGGTGGATGGGTCGGTCGTGACTCGGGGGAAGGGTCGGTCGGTGAGAGTTGGGTCGGTCAGTTAGGAATGGTGATGATGGGTAGGTCGCACCTATTTCTGAAAAATTATATTTTTCGGGTACGACCCAGATTTTAACAAAAAGGGTTTTTAAAAAAAAATCGGGCAAAAGTGCCTGACCCCGTGCCGCAGTGCAGTGCAATGATGTTGTGACTTCAAGGAGAATTCAAGTGGGAATATTCAAAGTGTTATATGTGTTCATTGATTGGTGTAGAACAACAGATGAGGTTTCAACTCAAAGGTCGTAAGTCAGTGAACAATGGTTTCTTGAGAAGGTTGATTAAGGTAGAAAAGTCATCGTGTTGGATGACTAGAGATACGAAGGCCGAGAGATTATCATTGTCGTAAGTTCTTGTAGGCTCAAAGCAAGGGTACAATGGGGGCACCCAAAAGACTGGAAGGTTGCTGGTCGAGTACCCTGGGTATCGTTGAAAGGCCTAGTTGTCAAGGTTGGACAAACATATGTATCATTGAAAAGCATATGGAATTTGTGCTAGAACTCGTGTTACCATTAGCCCTTGACATATGGAAAGGTTGGCCATCATATGATTAACGATTCGAAGCAAGATTAGAGGTGATAGCCAGAGTCTGTCATGGATGATTGGTTGCTTTGTTTGAACATCTCATGAAGATTGTCCAATGTCGAAGGAGATGATCCTTCGGTGCTTGTCTGATATTGGTTTAGGCCTCTGGGGCTTGTGCTTAGGGGATGTTAAATTTGATTAAGACAGTTTACGTGAGATACGTATAATCTGGATGCTATGAGTGCTAGTGTTGTTTGCTTCTGATTTCCATAAATGAACAGCTGATGTGTTTGATGTAAATGCTATCACTGTCCGATGTTGGGAAGATGAGGTTGAGTTCTTCTTTCATGTTGTGGGTAGATTAGTATGTTTATCTATCCATTCTCATATACTTTATTATTAACGTTTTTAGCTGTTTTATCGCTCACTAAGACTGTTGTCTGACTCAAGGTTCTATATTTCCCTCTTATTACCTTAAACTATTCATCTGGTTGTGGATGGCAGACTAGGTGGCAGGTGGCAATTAGCAGGTGATAGCTTAGTGAGGACGATATTGCAGTTCAGAGGCGAGCTGGAGGCTTATGTATCATTTTTATACTATCTAATATTTCTATTTCCGCTGTTTGAGTTGCCCGTTGAGTGTTGTAGTGAGGCTTCGTGTATAGACTTTGATATTTCTATGATGTATGGTTAACCTTTCAGGATGCCGTGAAAGTTTTTCAAAACTTTGTTATATGATGCTCCACTATTTCTACTTGTTACATATGTTCTACTATATTTTATCCTTACGCTGTGAGTTTTACGATAGGTCTCGATGTTGTTTTACCTATGATGATCGTCCACATCTACCCGACACGCGTTTCAGCACATTATTCCTCTTATTCAGTATAGGGGTTGTGGGCGGTCGTCACAGTCCAGTCCTACGCAATGCTGGATTGCGCATAGTTTTATTACCATATCAATATCCAAGTACAACACCCTTGATTTCACAGCCAGAAGGTTACCACCGTTTCCACACTACCCTTGATTTTACCGGCTACAAGGTTACCACCGTTTCCATCCTTGAATTCACGGCGTTTCCAAGACTAATCCCAAAACAATGCTAAATGAATATAACAGCCCTATAACTCTTCAATAGCACTTCGATTCAGAGTGTAATGAGTAGAGAGTGAATAGAGAAGAAGTTTTATATAATTAGAATTGAAATCGGCAAAGTATAAGTGTAGTGTAACGACCCGAATTTTAGCCATTTTATTTTGAACATTTATATTGGTTTTAAATGTTGTATTGATAATTTAAAAAAGGATTTATAACGAATTTATTTATAAAACGATGTCTGAATGTATAATTTATAATATAATTATAAAACGAGTTCGAAATGGCGCGACAATTCGTAATTTACTATTTAAACTTCAACTGAATATGTACGATCCAAAATAAGTCGGATTTCTTTGAAACAAGAAACACTCAGATCTATTTGAATATATTTTTCTAATAAAAGAGAAAAATTAAGTTTTCGTATTGTAGATTTTGTTTTATATCCAAATCAAATTTTGAAATAGTTGCTGTAGAATCGTTTATGGACCATAACGGTTTTGTTAATATAACTAGAGATTGGTTATGAATTTGGAAAAGGTTCTTTTGAGGCGTAGTTATAATTTAATTTTTAAAATTTTACTGTAATTTTTAATTAATTAAATATGCAACTATTTATTTGGAATATTTTGCACCCTATATCAATATTTTGGGGTTTCATAATATAAGTTAAACTACCGATATTATTATATTTTTGGGATCATGGAACATTATTTGGCACAATGGTATTTTTAATTTTGTTGATAGCATTTTATACGAGAATGGAATTTTATTCGATCAAGTACACAACACTTTATATGATAAAACATAATATCCGTTCTTTGAACATTTGTTGTGTCCCAAAAGCCACGGGCTAGAAGCTCGTCATGGATCATTTAAACTTGAATATTTGTTTATAATTTATGTTCATTTACCATTTTAGTTCTGTACTTCCCACGAAATTTGAACAGTGTGCTCCCCACGTCTCTCAGTTCCGTGCTTTCCACGTTTATCACTTCTTTGTACCAACCCACTTGAAACCGTAACCTGCAAGCTATTAAATAGCGTGTGCCCCAAACTATTATACTGTACACACCATGCCATCCAAGTTTTTCTTCCTTTTTAAATACTGTCGTTCTTTTTGTTCTCATCTTTTTCAGACCCATAACAAAACAAGAAGAATGAATCAAACACAAAATCATATAAAACGAACGCATAACCGATTTGACTGTTTCCATATCCTTTGAAATCCTTAAAAAAAGGATTTTCAATAGCACTTTTAGTTTCTATGTGATCAAAATCTCTTGGGTTCGAAATATTTCCAGCACCTAGGGCCTCGGGATCCGTCGATTGGCAGAAGACTGGGTGACTTAGTTGTTTGAAATATCGACTTGGTGGAGAGGGAGTATATATGATGAGGCAACTGACGTATTAATGAGGAGATGTGTATGGGTAAATGGGAGGTGATAGCGGTAAGGGTGAATGGGAAAGGGATCGGTGGTGCTGCAATTTTAGAGGAGCGTATTCAGGAGCACAAGGGTGCGGTTTTTGCTGATTAGGCGATGAAGGTAATTTACAACAACTTAAACATTTATAAAGGTAATTAAGGAAGGAAGAAGGTATCACATATTTCCGTTAACAAATTTAGCAAAGTTTGGTCTGTTTTTGTGATGGAGGATGGACCTTGCGTCTGTCTGTGTATGTTACACGGGAGGGGGAAATTGTTCTTTTTAAAGGAAGAAGAATTAGTGGGGGAAATTCAGTTTGTTTTTGTGTGATGAAATGATGACGAGGAATATATGACAGTGGAGGAGTTGTTAATATTGGCATGGTGAAGTAACGGTGAGAAGTGGATATTGGATTCTTACCTAAGAGTTATAAGTGGGTTACGGGATGTTTAAATTGCATATGACGGTTTGATTTCAGTAATTTGGGTATTAGTGAAGGAGATGGTGGTGTGCCAGCGATGAGATCACTAATGTTTTGGTGAGTCAAATATGTGACTGGGGGTTTGCGTGTGATTATTACTGGTGATGCAGGGATTTCTTGTCTTGGGAGAAAGTGGCAATGTTGTTGATAAGGAGTTTAGTTGTGGTTTAAGGACTTGCGTACAGATTTTGGGGGTTTTCATGAATATTGTTGTTGCTACTTCCCTGTAGTTTGCGTATGATGATCAAGGACGGGTCTGTAGGGAGTGGTGCGAGTAGAGATTGAAGGGGATGGTTGTGTGGAGTTTACGGAAGCGAATTCAAATGGTATGAACAGTTTATGAAATAGAGCACGCCAGTTTTCAAAACAAATCACGAGTTTTAGAGATTTAAAATCGGTAAAGGAGTAAGTAAAGGATAGTAATTAAGAATTTTATTAATTTAATTTAAATCATAACTTGTAAAGTAAATTTCTTATTCTTATAATTAGCAGAATCGAATGAAAAACCATATCATGTTGGAATCGCAACAATGAAATCTTCGCAGTAGCACTGAGGTGGTTGATAACAGAGCTACCGGTATTTCGTAGAAAAGATCAAATGTCTGTTTCATTTTATAACGAAACAAAAGCAGAATCATCAACTGCAAAATAAGGTGAGTAACCTCACTAACTCTGACTCGTTTATATTTTTATATAAACGAGTTTTAAATTTATTTACAGTATTTTATACTACGTGATGGTTGTTTGGATAAATGGTTGATATTGATTGAATTGATTGATATAGCTATATCATTGATCGTTAGATAATTTTGTTTACCATGATATTTCATATAGGATGTGAAATTGCTATTACCGATGTTATTTATGTTAATTAACATCTGTGGATGCAGGGAAACAGGTTGGAGGGATCCAACTGGACCCCTCAATATTTATTTATTGTTTGTTGTTTACTGTGATATATACTATGATTGATTATGTTAGGTTGAATTACCCTGGCTTTAGAGATTTTGGTATTTAATACCGTAAAATATATTTTAATATAGAAAATAAAATTTGAGTTTTAAAAAGGAAACTTATTTCCAAAAATAGAAATGTAATAGAATTAAAACATGTTAGTGGAGAAACAAGAATTGTTTTATAATCGAAAATATAAATCAAGTGAATTATTAATCATTGGATAAATTGAAATATAAGTTCAAATATGAATTTATATGGGAAGTGAAAATGGGTTTTGAGACCAATATTTGAAAATAGATTTGAACTTAGCAATTATAAAGGAATTATTGAATTGTTTTTTCAAGTTAATTATCATTTTAATAACTATTTAAGATAATTAATTATTCTATTCTATTTTTAGTTAATCAAGGACTTAACCACATTTACTAGAGTAAATAATAAAGTAAATTATTATTTTAGTTAATAATAATTAAAATGATTGCCTTTTTAGGCAATCAGATTAGATTGAGATATCATTTGAAGTTTTGTGAAAAGTTTGAAGGGAGGATTTAAAAATAAATCCAAACTTTATAAACAAGGTTTACCAAAGAAGCACAAGACGTATGCGATGATTTTGAATAAAAGTTATCGGGTAAATTGTGGTAAGAGAAATAATTGAAATCGAGAAGAGATTCAAGAATGAATCCAAGTTGGTAAACAAAGTTAACAAATGGACTTAAAGCTTAACTGGGCTAAAGTGATAGCTTCAAATAAACATTTACTTAATAATTTAGTTAAGTAAAATATTTGGTATCGAAGGAAGATGTTCGAAATTTATAAAGGAAAAGGCTTAATGGACTTTGTTGGTGGTATTGAACCTAAGTTACGTTGTACCAAATAAATTTAAGTTTTGAGATAGAATAAATGGATTTGTTATAATAAAAATCCAGCTTCGTATATGAATGATATTGAAAGAGGTAAAAACCAAAGGTTTTGTTTTAAATAAGAGTTACTTAGGAAAAGAAAGATTAAGTGAAGGTGAATATCAATGAAAGGAGTTTTGTTTATCTAAACATTCAAGAATTGGATAATGTTTTCAAAGTAATGGAATGCGAGAGATTAGTCGAGGAAAGAATATAGAATTGATTTTTTAGAGTCGACGGAGTGATTTAAATGAAAAGGTTATAATAAATGTTTTGTAAATCTAAACAGCAATTTTAACGCTGCGGTTATAATGAATGTTTTGTAAATCTAAACAGCGATTTTAACGCTGCTGTTATAATAAATGTTTTGTAAATCTAAACAGCGATTTTAACGCTACTGTTATAATAAATGTTCTATAATTCTAGACAGCGATTGTAACGCTGTTGTTAAAATAAATGTTTTATAAATCAAATATTGGGAAACAGCGATTATAACTCTATCGTTATAATCAATGTATTTCCGTAAAAATGTGTATTCTTAGATTGAATCCAAGAGTAGCGTAAGCGATGTTTTGTTTGGAGTTGTGAGCTTTGACTATTTCGAAGTTAAGAATGTCATTCAGTTAAGGTCTGAGAGGTAATTATACCCCAACTTGATTGACGTCATGATTGACTGAGAATGTAACACCCCACCTCCGTTAGAGTCACTCACAAAGGGAATGCACTAGTTTTGGTGGAGTATTATCTAGGTAAACATACACAGAGATATCACAAGGCAGAACATAAATAAAGCAGCGGTAGAAATTAAAATCCAAATTTTTATTTCTTTCAAGAAAAGAGTCAAAACCTCATATATCCAAGGTACAAATTATTCCATTACATCAAGTTCAAATAAAGAAGCATAAACTTAAGATAACAAAAGTAAATTATTCCCCACAAATAGCAGAAGCAGCCATAGCATAGCTCAAGACCAAACCGTACATGAGCTATCAGAAAACAAGCTAAATCCAAGCAAAGAGCCGGTGTTTCCTCCCTGATAACCTGGGGGGGGGGAAACGAAAGAAAAAGAGGCAAAAGAAAAAGGGTCAGTCATAAAGACTGTTAAGCCCTAGTGACTTTCAGTATGAAAACTAGTAAAGGTAACATGATATGTGAAAACTGGAATTAAACATAAGGATGATAACAGAACTGGTAGGATAATTAAGATAACAGGATAAGTCAAGTCTAGCATCGCATATTCGAGATTCGCTGCACCAACTGTACTAGTGTTCTAACCCATGTCAAGTATTAATCATGAAATGATTCCTTGGCCCAGCATCATGAAGTGACCCATTACGGGGTCCTATGGTACGATCTACTAATCGATTGGCTCCCTACAAGTTCTAACACGTCATGTGTCTGTGTCATACGGCCCTATCCTGAAATGTAGTTACCTACGCTAGGTCCACCATAGGGTGTATCAAGTCTTATGGTGCCAACCACCGACACGAATCAAGCACGCATAGTGTAAATCTACGGGTGCCCAATGCCTGCTTTTTCAACTCCGGACTACGTGCACGACCATAGTCCGCCTGAACGTACAATGGCGCACCTACTCAGCCGTCGTTCTGGTCATTTACAATCAGCCCAGTAATCGTGCCCCACCCTGCCTACTCCCAGGGTATCGTGATACATCTAAGTGGGTTACTGCTGAAAAGGACCGCGCAACTAGGGTTTCTAATGGGTTAAGTGTTGTCATTCAAATTCGTGACTTAACCCTATCCAAATCATGTATCAAGTTGGTTAAGTATGTTCAAGCAGTTCATGACTTAACCCTATCAAATCATCATGTCAAGTTGGTTAAGTATATTCAAGTGGTTCACGACTTAACCCTATCATGTGGCATTAATTCATTAATGCACCTTAACCTCTCACATTAGACTAACTGTTGTGGTCACTGGATTTGCCGGGTGGTTCCGGGCAGATTTACACCATAACATAGTCTAACCTCGGGTTTTACGTGCTATATGACCAACTACCCACATTGGATCCTATTGTTTGCAGCCACTGGATTTGCCGGGCGGTTCCGGCCAGATTTACACTGCAAACTCAACCCAACCTCGAGTTGGCCATTTTCAAGTTTATCTAATTGTCATGCCCACATCCAGGTTTTCATGTCCTGTTTTCATGTCATGTTTCATGTCAAATCGCGTCAAGTTCATGTCCATATCCAGGTTCAGGTTATAACAACGTTCATGTTCAAGTTCAAAGTCAATTCATGTTTTACCTAGTCTACCCAAATCGTATTCCCCTCGCACGTAAGCTCGAATTGATACAAATAAATCTAATTAGGGAATAACATAAAAAGGAACGGGTATGAGGCGACAAAAGTGATTACTAGCATAGCATGGTATGACTTGAGATAAATGATCATTACTGGCATATGGATTATTGGCCTCAAACATAAAGATTCCAAATCTAGCAAAATAAGATACTAATCAAGATAACAGTTGTCATAAAGTGATAGTATAGTCATAGTAACGATTAACATAAGGTGATAGTATAGTCATGGTAGCTATTGACATAAGGTGATAGTCATAAACTTGTGACTAATAGCAGATTCAACATGATAATATGAGGGGGTTTTCTTTCTGATTTACAACATGAATATGCCCCAAATCAATGTCATAGTAATATCCAAGAGTCAAGATCCAAGATGAACAAGAATGGACGTAAAACAGTCATCATACATAGGTCCAATTTAAATTTACATCATATTCATATTACATTTACAGTTTAAATCTAAAATAGCTGGGGCTTACAGATCGTGGTTCGAGAAATAGAAAAAGAGAGTCGATGTTGAATCTTTATATGCTTAGTCAAGTCCTAACAGAAGTCCCCAAATCAGCAGCGTAGTTTTGTCGTAGAGGAAGTGGTCCCTTTCTCTAACTTTTCAACCAGAATTAGAGCAACATAAGGTCAGAAAGAATTTTTTGAAGAGAGACCAGTTTTAAGGGCTGTATTTATAGGGTCAGGTCAACGAATGTAGACAGAAACGAGGCCAGAAACATCGAAGTGAATCCAGCTTCAAAAGTGGACTCGGCCACCAGGTCGACCCCCAGGTCGACACTATGGTCGACCTGGTCCTGGGTAGGTCGACTACATAGTCAACCCCCAGGTCGACCTGGTCCTGGGCGGGAAATTTCCCGCCCAGTCCATTCTGAGGTTTGAATTTCAAAATTTGAATTCGAACTGAGCTGTTTTGAACTTGAAAACTTCTGAAAACTTCGAAAGGTCATAACTTGGTCATACGGACTCCGATTCTCGAAAACTTGGACTCGTTTCCAAGAAGAATTTTGAGACGAACATAATGGCGCAACCCGTTTCCCTTGATTCTTATTTTAAAAATTAATTCTGCCTTGATTTATGGTTATTACACGTTATAAAAACACGGGTTGTTACATTCTCCCCCCTTAAAGGATTTCGTCCCCGAAATCTCTAAGTTAGGGAGGATGTGTCCTACAATCCATCATCCATCTACTCAAAGCATCATCCACGGGCAACCATTGTCCTTAAAAAAAATTCTAGTGCTGTATGAACATATGCAGAAAGTGTGTGTATATGTACTTATCTAATGCAAAAGATCAGGCGGTTACTGATTCAGTAAACCTCCTTAATGCAAAATATGTTACTGTCATGAATCCATAATGTATGCAAATTCCTAGCATAGTTTATATTATCTACATGAGTGCACAAACATTCATTCATATGCAACATAAAAGTGATAGCATAACAAGTTCCACTCATGTACAAGTATAAGCACCCATGCATATGCAACGTGAAGATGTGACTGAGCCGATCTAGTGCCTAATGTGTGTCATGCATCCACTAGCAACCACTTGCAACCATTTGCAAACAACAACCATAACATGTTTCAATCACATGTTTACATCCATATGGTTTTACCTAAGGTTCTCAAGATAAGATCGAGAAGATAACAAGACAAACGTAGGTAGTAGAAGCATGATACGAAAAGGTTTTTAAGTTTATAGGAAAAAAAGAGATCGAGAATGTACCCTCAAAAAGAAATGGGTAAAGCGCGCGTATCTTCTCTTCGGTTTCCCAGGTTGCGTCTTCTTGGGCTTCACTCCACTGCACTTTAACCAGCTTGACTCCTCGATTCCTTAGCTTTTTAATCTCCGTCCCCAAGATACGAATCGGAACTCGCCTCAATGTTGCCTCTTTTTCCACTTCTACGTCTTCAAGGATGCTTGGTTCGACCACCTCGGCCGACTCATGCAAGCACTTTTGGAGATGCGAGACGTGAAAGACATTGTGTACTCCAGCTAACTTCTCGGGTAGGTCTACCTTATAGGCCATCCGTCCAATCCTCTCAGTGATGGGGAACGGTCCTACGAACCTAGGTGCTAGCTTTTCAACCGCTCTGAAACGAACTACATTGCGTAACGGAGAAACTTTTATAAAAACCATATCCCCGACTTCGAATTCTAGGTCTATCCTTCTCTGGTCCGCATAAGATTTATGTCTATCTTGGGCCGTTTTCATCCGTCTTCGTATCAACTCAATCTTCTCAGAAGTGTCCCTTATCATGTCGGGCCCAAGTAAAAGTCTGTCTGTCGTCTCCCACTAACAAGTTGGCGATTTGCACGGTCTTCCATACAGGGCTTCGAATGGTGCCGTTTTGATGCTAGCCTGGTAACTGTTATTATATGCAAACTCCACAAGAGGAAGATGGTCTTCCCAAGTACCACCAAAGTCAAGAATGCATAGCCTCTGGAGATCTTCTAGTACCCTATTTACCCTTTCGGTTTGTCCATCCGTCTGTGGTTGATAGGCTGTGCTTAAACTCAGTCGTGTACCCATTGCTTCTTGTAGACTATTCCAAAACTGGCTAGTGAAAATCAGGCCACGATCAATAACTAAACTAGAAGGAACCCCATGCAAACGTACTATCTCTCGAAGGTAGATATACGCTAGCCATGATGCGATCCTCTTGCTTTTCACCGGAATGAAGTGAGAACTTTTCGTGAGTCTATCGACTATGACCCATATGCTAGTATTTCCCTTCCTTGACCTAGGCAGTCCATCCACGAAATCCATCGAGATACTTTCCCATTTCCATTGCGGAACCTCCAAAGGATGTAATAGCCCACCGGGCTTCTTCGACTCGGCCTTTACTTGCTGGCACACCATGCATTTCGAAATGAACTCTGCCACGTTCTTTTTCATTCCCGCCCAAAAGAAAATGCATTTCATATCTCTGTACATCTTATCCCCACCAGGATGTATGGTCATCTTCGAGTGATGCGCTTCTTCGAGAACTTTCCTCACCAGGTCTTCCACTTGTGGGACACATAGCCTTCCATCGCGCCTTAGCCATCCCTTGTCATCTATGGCATACCTACTGAGGTGACCTGACGTCTCACCACTAATCAGCTTGTCCATGATTTCGACTATCTGTGGGTCTTCCTTCTGTGAAGTCCCTACTTGATCTAGAAGTGTAGGTCTTAACTCAAGAGATGCTAACGTAACAGTCAATGACTCAACAGCAGGTGTAAAATCAAAGGTTGCTATAAACTCAAGGCTTTTCCTCTCAACAAACAAGGGGCTCAAAGTCAGCCTTTTTCTACTTAGCGCGTCCGCCACCATGTTACCCTTGCCAGGGGTATAGGCTATATCGAAGTCATACGATACCAAGAATTCCATCCACCGCTCTTGTCTCAGATTCAAATCTTTCTGTGAGAAGAGATACTTGAGCGATTTGTGGTCGGTGTACAGCTCGAACCTCTCCCCAAGAAGATAATGGCGCCAAGCTTTAAGTGCAAAAACAGTCGCGGCCAACTCCAAGTCAAGTGTGGGATAGTTTTTCTCATGAAATTCAAGTTGTCTGCCCCCGTAGCATATTACTCTTCCTTCTTGCATTAGGACGACGCCTAATCCCGTGCCACACGCATTTGTGTACACGGTAAACATCTTACCTCCATCGGGTAATGCCAAAACTGGAGTTGTGGTGAGGGCTCTCTTAAGTCTCTGAAAAGCAGCGTCACACTCTATGTCCAATGCAAAAGCTAGGTTCTTCTTTGTTAACTTAGTAAGAGGGGCTGAAATCTTAGCGAAGTCCTTAATGAACTTCCTGTAGTAGCCCGCCAAACCGAGAAAGCTCCTCACCTCCGTTGCAATCCTAGGAATTTTCCAGTCCTGTACAGCAACTACCTTTGCGGGGTCCATGGCTTAGCCTTGCTTAGAAACCACATGTCCAAGGAACCGAACTTCCTTCCTCCAAAAAATGGCACTTGGAGAACTTAGCCTTTAACTGGTGTGCTCTAAGCGTTTCCATGACTTCCTTTAGGTGTCTAGCATGCTGTTCTTCATCTTTTGAGAAGATCAAAATATCATCCACGAAAACTACCACAAACTTGTTAAGGAACTCCCAAAACACCCTACTCATCAAGTCTACAAAGTATGCGGGTGCATTCGTTAACCCAAACGCCATGATGAGCCATTCGAAGAACCCATCTGGAGTCCTAAACGCAGTTTTGTCGATGTTATCCTCAGCCAATATAAGCTGATGGAATCCTGTGGCTAGATCGAGTTGAGAGAAAATAGATGCTCCTACAAGTTGGTCAAGCAAATCGTCGATTCTTGGTAGGGGGTGCCTATTCTTCTTCGTCAGTTTGTTTAATTCACGATAATCTACGCACAAACGAAGCGATCCATCCGCCTTAGTAGCGAATACCACTGGAGCACCCCATTTAGAAATGCTTCGTCTTATTAAATTTTTCTCAAGCAACTCGTTACTTTGTTTACTGAGCTCTCTTCTTTCTCGCGGGGCCATGTGCCTAACGGGCAATGAAACTGGCTTGGCATTATCAACAAGATAAATTCGGAACTCTATCTCGCGTTTAGGAGGTAATCCCCTCACTTCATCAAAGACATCTGGATATTCTCGGACTACTCTTACAGATTGAAAATTATCGTCAGACGAGTCAAGGGATTCAAGATAACACAGCATGACCGGACCCTTAGGGTTATAAGAAATTTCAAGGGTATTACCAAGGCGAGTCATGAGCCTCACTACCCTTTGTTCACAATCAAGAATGGCTCCATAATCGGACAGCCAATCCATACCTAGGATCAAACCGTATCCCATAAATCCGAGAACATAAGCATTACACTTGAATTCTACGCTTAAGATTGAGATCCTCAAATCCACAAACATCATAGATAAATGGGCGGAGCCCCCGATTGGATTCGAAACTATAACGGGATCCTCAACCAGACTAGTACTCAGGTGCAGATTTTCAACAATATCAGAAGAAATAAAAGTATGCGTTGCGCCAGAGTCAAATAAGGTTCGAACAGGAAAGTCAGAAATGTAAACAAGGCTTTCTACGGAAATATTACTACCTCGGTCAAGAGCTGGAGTGGTGTTGAGAGCATGCAACTGCCCTCCAGAAGGTCCTGCTCGCTAGGTCTGCTCTTGTCCCTACCCTTGCTTCTTAGGGCTATCCTTGCTGATGTGTCCAGTATCTCCACAATGAAAGCATTCACCCAACTTCCTCTTCTTCTTTCTACAGTCTTTAGCTAGATTTCCCGTAATACCACAAAAGTTGCACTTCCTCGTCTCACGTGGTTTGTTGTTGCTCTTGTTATTCTTGTTATTTTTGTTGCCCAACTTCTTGAAGTCAGCTTTCTAATTTTGAGTCTCATTAGGCTTAACTCCTTCTTGCTATTCTTGTCTTCCTCATGAAGTAGAGCCATGTCCACCAAGCTTTCAAAGGTCGCCCCCCATGGGTATATGAGTTAGGGCCAAGCTGTGTAGTGGCTCGTTCAATCCTCGAGCAAAGCGTATAGCTTTTTTCTAGGCTATGTTTACCAAATCCAAACCGAACCGAGCAAGCTGATTAAACTTATTCACGTACTCCCTCACAGACATGTCCCCTTGCTTGAGTGCTAGGAACCTCTCCATCTGAAGGTTCTCTTCTGCTGACGATAAGAATTTAAGCCCAAACCTCTCTCTAAAGTCTGCCAAAGTCTCAACTGGCCTGGTAGCGTTGGTGACTTCCCACCAAAATGCAGCTTCCTCTTTCAACAACCATGCTACCAACTGAACTTTCCTATGGTCCTCCAAATCAAAGATAATGAACAAGTCTTCAGTCTCGTTTAGCCAGTTTCGTGCCTCAACAAAGGTTTCAGTTCCAACGAAATTCTTGCCGCCCATTGCTTTAAAGTCTTTTCATATTTTGGAAAAGGCGGTACCAAGAGGAGGAGGAACCGAGGCCACTGGGGGAGGAGGAGGAGGGATGTCTGTCGTGCCCGCGTCGTTGGCCCTGGCTTCTAAGTACCTTTAGAACCATCCAGGCACGGGTATTCCCTCAGGTAGGTTAAGATCAGCCATGCTGAAAAACGAAAAGAAAAGATTCAAACGAGGAAACAAAGGAAAGTTCTATTGGCTTTTTTGGGAATAGCCTTTTTTAAACATAAAACTTTTCTTGAAAATTGCTTCTTTATAAATGGTTTTGAAAACAGTTTCAGAAGGTTTTTAAAACTTTTTGCCCAGCCTGGTAACCTTTTGCTCTGATACCAAATGTAACACCACACCTCCGCTAGAGTCACTCACAAAGGGAATGCACTAGTTTTGGTGGAGTATTATCTAGGTAAACATACACAGAGATATCACAAGGCAGAACATAAATAAAGCAGCGGTAGAAATTAAAAACCAAATTTTTATTTCTTTCAAGAAAAGAGTCAAAACCTCATATATCCAAGGTACAAATTATTCGATTACATCAAGTTCAAATAAAGAAGCATAAACTTAAGATAACAAAAGTAAATTATTCCCTACAAATATCAGAAGCAGCCATAGTATAGCTCAAGACCAAACCGTACATGAGTTGTCAGAAAGCAAGCTAAATCCAAGCTAAGAGCTGGTGTTTCCTCCCAGAGAACCTGGGGGGAAAACGGAAGAAAAGGAGGCGAAAGAAAAAGGGTCAGTCATAAAGACTGGTAAGCCCTAGTGACTTTCAGTATGAAAACTAGTAAAGGTAACATGATATGTGAAAGCTGGAATTAAACATAAGGATGATAACAGAACTGGTAGGATAATTAAGATAACAGGATAAGTCAAGTCTAGCATCGCATATTCGAGATTCGATGCACCAACTGTACTAGTGTTCTAATCCATGTCAAGTATTAATCATGAAATGATTCCTTGGCCCAGTATCATGAAGTGACCCATTACGGGGTCCTACGGTATGATCTACTAATCGATCGGCTCCCTATAAGTTCTAGCACGTCATGTGTCAGTGTCATACGGCCCTATCCTGAAATGTAGTTACCTGTGCTAGGTCCACCATAGGGTGTATCAAGTCCTATGGTGCCAACCACCGACACGAATCAAGCACGCACAGTGTAAATCTATGGGTGCCCAATGCCTGCTTTTTCAACTCCAGACTACGTGCACGACCATAGTCCACCTGAACCTACAATGGCACACCTACTCAGCCGTCGTTCTGGTCGCTTACAATCAGCCCAGTAATCGTTCCCCACCCTGCCTAGTCCCAGGGTATCGTGATAGAACTAAGTGGGTTACTGCTGAAAAGGACTGCTCAACTAGGGTTTCTAATGGGTTAAGTGTTGTCATTCAAATTCGTGACTTAACCCTATCCAAATCATGTATCAAGTTGGTTAAGTATGTTCAAGCAGTTCATGACTTAACCCTATCAAATCATCGTGTCAAGTTGGTTAAGTATATTTAAGTGGTTCATGACTTAACCCTATCATGTGGCATTAATTCATTAATGCACCTTATCCTCTCACATTACACTAATTGTTGTGGTCACTGGATTTGTCGGGCGGTTCCGGGAAGATTTACAACATAACATAGTTTAACCTCGGGTTTTACGTGCGATATGACCAACTACCCACATTGGATCCTATTGTTTGCAGCCACTGGATTTGCCAGGCGGTTCCGAGCAGATTTACACTGCAAACTCAACCCAACCTTAAGTTGGCCATTTTCAAGTTTATCTAATTGTCATGCCCACTTCCAAGTTTTCATGTCAAAATTCATGTCGAGTTTTCATGTCATGTTTCATGTCAAATCGTGTCAAGTTCATGTCCATATTCAGGTTTAGGTTATAACAACGTTCATGTTCAAGTTCAAAGTCAATTCATGTTTTACCTAGTCTACCCAAATCGTATTCCCCTCGCACGTAAGCTTGAATTGATACAAATAAATCTAATTAGGGAATAACATAAAAATGAATGGGTATAAGGCGGCAAAAGTGATTACTAGCATAGCATGGTATGACTTGAGATAAATTATCATTACTGGCATATGGAATATTGGCCTCAAACATAAAGATTCCAAATCTAGAAAAATAAGATACTATTCAAGATAACAGTTGTCATAAAGTGATAGTATAGTCATAGTAACGATTGACATAAGGTGATAGTATAGTCATGGTAGCTATTGACATAAGGTGATAGTCATAAACTTGTGACTAATAGCAGATTCAACATGATAATATGAGGGGTTTTTATTTCTGATTTACAACACGAATAGGCCCCAAATCAATGTCATAGTAATATCCAAGAGTTAATATCCAAGATGAACAAGAATGGACGTAAGATAGTCATCATACATAGGTCCAATTTCAATTTACATCATATTCATATTACATTTACATTTTAAATCTAAAAATAACTGGGGCTTACAGATCGTGGTTCGAGAAATAGAAAAAGAGAGTCGATGTTGAATCTTTATATGCTTAGTCAAGTCCTAACAGAAGTCCCCAAATCAGCAGCGTAGTTTAATCGTAGAGGAAGTGGTCCCTTTCTCTAACTTTTCAACCAGAATTAGAGAAACATAAGGTCAGAAAGAATTTTGTGTAGAGAGACCAGTGTTAGGGGCTATATATATAGGGTCAGGTCAACGAATGTAGACAGAAACGAGGCCAGAAACATCGAAGTGATCCAGCTTCAAAAGTGGACTCAGCCACCAGGTCGACCCCCAGGTCGATACTATGGTCGACCTGGTCCTGGGTAGGTCGACTACATAGTCAACCCCCAAGTCGACCTGGTCCTGGGCGGGAAATTTCCCGCCCAGTCCATTCTGAGGTTTGAATTTCGAAATTTGAATTCGAACTGAGCTGTTTTGAACTTGAAAACTTCTGAAAACTTCGAAAGGTCATAACTTGGTCATACGGACTCCGATTCTCGAAAACTTGGACTCGTTTCCAAGCAGAATTTCGAGACGAACGTAATGGCGCAACCCGTTTCCCTTGATTCTTATTTTAAAAATTAATTCTGCCTTGATTTATGGTTATTACACGTTATAAAAACACGGGTTGTTACATTCTTCCCCCTTAAAGGATTTCGTCCCAGAAATCTCTAAGTTAGGGAGGATGTGTCCTACCATCCATCATCCATCAACTCAAAGCATCATCCACGGGCAACCATTGTCCTTAAAAAAAAACTCTAGTGCTGTATGAACATATGCAGAAAGTGTGTGTATATGTACTTATCTAATGCAAAAGATCAGGCGGTTACTGATTCAGTAAACCTCCTTAATGCAAAATATGTTACTGTCATGAATCCATCATGTATGCAAATTCCTAGCATAGTTTATAATATCTACATGAGTGCACAAACATTCATTCATATGCAACATCCAAGTGATAGCATAACAAGTTCCATCCATGTACAAGTATAAGCACCCATGCATATGCAACATGAAGATTAGACTGAGCCGATCTAGTGCCTAATGTGTGTCATGCATCCACTTGCAACCACTTGCGACCATTTGCAAACATCAACCATAACATGTTTCAATCACATGTTTACATCCATATGGTTTTACCTAAGGTTCTCAAGATAAGATCGAGAAGATAACAAGACAAACGTAGGTAGTAGAAGCATGATACAAAAAGGTTTTCAAGTTTATAGGAAAAATAAGAGATCGAGAATGTACCCTCAAAAAGAAATGGGTAAAGCGCGTGTATCTTCTCTTCGGTTTCCCAGGTTGCGTCTTCTTGGGCTTCACTCCACTGCACTTTAACCAGCTTGACTTCTCGATTCCTTAGCTTTTTAATCTCCGTCCCCAAGATACGAATCGGAACTCGCCTCAATGTTGCCTCTTTTTCCACTTCTACGTCTTCAAGGATGCTTGGTTCGACCACCTCGGCCGACTCATGCAAGCACTTTCGGAGATGCGAGATGTGAAATACATTGTGTACTCCAGCTAACTTCTCGGGTAGGTCTACCTTATAGGCCATCCGTCCAATCCTCTCAGTGATGGGGAGCGGTCCTACGAACCTAGGTGCTAGCTTTCCAACCGCTCCGAAACGAACTACATTGCGTAACGGAGAAACTTTTATAAAAACCATATCCCCGACTTCGAATTCTAGGTCTGTCCTTCTCTGGTCCGCATAAGATTTATGTCTATCTTGGGCCGTTTTCATCCGTCTTCGTATCAACTCAATCTTCTCAGAAGCGTCCCTTATCATGTCGGGCCCAAGTAAAAGTCTGTCTGTCGTCTCCCACCAACAAGTTGGCGATTTGCACGGTCTTCCATACATGGCTTCGAACGGTGCCGTTCCGATGCTAGCCTGGTAACTATTATTATATGCAAACTCCACAAGAGGAAGATGGTCTTCCCAAGTACCACCAAAGTCAAGAATGCATAGCCTCTGGAGATCTTCTAGTACCCTATTTACCCTTTCGGTTTGTCCATCCGTCTGTGGGTGATAGGCCGTGCTTAAACTCAGTCGTGTACCCATTGCTTCTTGCAGACTATTCCAAAACTGGCTAGTGAAAATCGGGTCATGATCAATAACTAAACTGGAAGGAACCCCATGCAAACATACTATCTCTCGAAGGTAAATAGACGCTTGCCATGATGTGATCCTCTTGCTTTTCACCGGAATGAAGTGAGAACTTTTCGTGAGTCTATCGACTATGACCCATATGCTAGTATTTCCCTTCCTTGACCTAGGCAGTCCATCCACGAAATCCATCGAGATACTTTCCCATTTCCATTGCGGAACCTCCAAAGGATGTAATAGCCCACCGGGCTTCTTCGACTCGGCCTTTACTTGCTGGCACACCATGCATTTCGAAATGAACTCTGCCACGTCCTTTTTCATTCCCGCCCAAAAGAAAATGCGTTTCATATCTCTGTACATCTTATCCCCTCCAAGATGTATGGTCATCTTCGAGTGATGCGCTTCTTCGAGAACTTTCCTCACCAGGTCTCCCACTTGTGGGACACATAGCCTTCCATCGTGCCTTAGCCATCCCTTGTCATCTATGGCATACCTACTGAGGTGACCTGACGTCTCACCACTAATCAGCTTGTCCATGATTTCGACTATCTGTGGGTCTTCCTTCTGTGAAGTCCCTACTTGATCTAGAAGTGTAGGTCTTAACTCAAGAGATGCTAACGTAATAGTCAATGACTCAACAGCAGGTGTAAAATCAAAGGTTGCTATAAACTCAAGGCTTTTCCTCTCAACAAACAAGGGGCTCAAAGTCAGCCTTTTTCTACTTAGCGCGTTCGCCACCATGTTACCCTTGCCAGGGGTATAAGCTATATCAAAGTCATATGATGCCAAGAATTCCATCCACCATTGTTGTCTCAGATTCAAATCTTCCTATGAGAAGAGGTACTTGAGCGATTTGTGGTCGGTGTACAGCTCGAACCTCTCCCCAAGAAGATAATGGCGCCAAGCTTTAAGTGCAAAAACAATCGCGGCCAATTCCAAGTCATGTATGGGATAGTTTTTCTCATGAAATTCAAGTTGTCTGCCCCCGTAGCATATTACTCTTCCTTCTTGCATTTGGACGACGCCTAATCCCGTGCCGCACGCATCTGTGTACACGGTAAACATCTTACCTCCAACGGGTAATGCCAAAACTGGAGCTGTGGTGAGGGCTCTCTTAAGTCTCTGAAAAGCAGTGTCACACTCTATGTCCTATGCAAATGCTAGGTTCTTCTTTGTTAACTAAGTAAGAGGGGCTGAAATCTTAGCGAAATCCATAATGAACTTCCTGTAGTAGCCCGCCAAACCGAGAAAGCTCCTCACCTCCGTTGCATTCTTAGGAATTTTCCAGTCCTATACCACAACTACCTTTGCGGGGTCCACGGCTATGCCTTGCTTAGAAATCATATGTCCAAGGAACCGAACTTCCTTCCTCCAAAAATGGCATTTGGAGAACTTAGCCTTTAACTGGTGTGCTCTAAGCGTTTCCATGACTTCCTTGAGGTGTCTAGCATGCTGTTCTTCATCTTTTGAGAAGATCAAAATATCATCCACGAAAACTACCATAAACTTGTTAAGGAACTCCCGAAACACCCTACTCTCATCAAGTCTGCAAAGTATGCTGGTGCATTCGTTAACCCAAACGGCATGACGAGCCATTCAAAGAACCCTTCTGGAGTCCTAAACGCAGTTTTGTCGATGCTATCCTCAGCCAATCTAAGCTGATGGAATCCTGTGGCTAGATCGAGTTGAGAGAAAACAGATGCTCCCACAAGTTGGTCAAGCAAATCATCGATTCTTGGTAGGGGGTGCCTATTCTTCTTCGTCAGCTTGTTTAATTCACGATAATCTACGCACAGACGAAGCGATCCATCTGCCTTAGTAGCGAATACCACTGGAGCACCCCATTCAGAAATGCTTCGTCTTATGAAATTTTTCTCAAGCAACTCGTTACTTTGTTTACTGAGCTCTCTTCTTTCTCGCGGGGCCATGTGCCTAATGGGCAATGAAACTGTCTTGGCATTATCAACAAGATAAATTCGGAACTCTATCTCGCGTTTAGGAGGTAATCCCTTCACTTCATCAAAGACATCTGGATATTCTCGGACTACTCTTACAGATTGCAAATTATCGTCAGACGAGTCAAGGGATTCAAGATAACACAGCATGACCGGACCCTTAGGGTTACAAGAAATTTCAAGGGTATTACCAAGGCGAGTCATGAGCCTCACTACCCTTTGTTCACAATCAAGAATGGCTCTATAATCGGACAGCCAATCCATACCTAGGATCAAACTGTATACCATAAATCCGAGAACATAAGCATTACACGTGAATTCTACGCTTAAGATAGAGATACTCAAATCCACAAACATCATAGATAAATGGGCGGAGCCCCCGATTGGATTCGAAACTATAACGGGATCCTCAACCAGACTAGTACTTAGGTGCAGATTTTCAACAATATCAGAAGAAATAAAAGTTTGCGATGCGCCAGAGTCAGATAAGGTTCGAACAGGAAAGTCAGAAATGTAAACAAGGCTTTCTACGGAAATATTACTACTTCGGTCAAGAGCTGGAGTGGTGTTGAGAGCATGCAACTGCCCTCTAGAAGGTCCTGCTCGCTGGGTCTGCTCTTGTCCCTGCCCTTCCTTCTTAGGGCAATCCTTGCTGATGTGTCCAGTATCTCCACAATGAAAGCATTCACCCAACTTCCTCTTCTTCTTTCTACAGTTGTTAGCTAGATGTCCCATAATACCACAAAAGTTGCACTTCCTCGTCTCAAGTGGTTTATTGTTGCTCTTGTTATTCTTGTTATTTTTGTTGCCCCACTTCTTGAAGTCAGCTTTCTAATTCTGAGTCTCATTAGGCTTAACCTCCTTCTTGCTATTCTTGTCTTCCTCATGAAGTAGAGCCATGTCCACCAAGCTTTCAAAGGTCGCCCCCATGGGTATATGAGTTAGGGCCAAGCTGTGTAGTGGCTCGTTCAATCCTCGAGCAAAGCGTACAGCCTTTTTCTGGGCTATATTGACCAAATCCAAACCGAACCGAGCAAGCTGATTAAACTTATTCACGTACTCCCTCACAAACATACCCCCTTGCTTGAGTTCTAGGAACCTCCCCATCTGAAGGTTCTCTTCTGCTGACGATAAGAATTTAAGCCCAAACCTCTCTCTAAACTCTGCCCAAGTCTCATGTAACAACCCGAAAATCTGGGCCAGTTTAAAATTTTTATTTTGGCAATTTTAACGAATTTTGAATATTTAAAATGGATTATTTTAAATAAAATCGACGAGAAATTTATTTTGAATGGAATCCAACGTATATATTATACGCGTCGTCGTTAGAATATAAATATTTATATATAATTATAAATAGAATTGAAAATGGCGCGGTAGTTCGATAATTCGATTTCAAACTTCAATTGAATGTACCGGGTGCAAAACAATCCGGATTTTAGTGAAACCAAAAACATTAGGATCTAATTGATAATATCTTTCCAACGAATCCGAATAATCGAAATTTCATAGCGGGAATCAAAAGATATGTCCAGTTGAAAATTCTGAATAGTCGCTATGGAATTCAGGCCCTTAAAAATGGATATTTTGCAAACGACCTCGGATTTCGACGAAACTAGTTTTGTTAGGACCGTATCGTCAATACGAAGCTAGAAAATATTTTTCTGGAATTTTTAAAGTTCGTATGTGACCCCGGTAATTTGAAATGTACGTTTAAAATTCAATATAGTGATTTAAATGTGAATTCAATGGAAACTGATCGAGACGATCAAATCAGCTTGCGATACATATCCCATTGTGTTCGGAATGGGGGTGAAACGCTATGGACAACAGGCGGTGGGCCTCGTTTTGAGGTCGTATGTAAAAGTCACCTTTTTGCAATTAAATATATATATATATATATAATTTCTCCTTTATACCCCCCCTATTTTTCAGAACGAAACAAACGGAAAAAAAAAGAAAAAAAGAAAAAAGGGGCCGACGTTGACCTCGAGCCTCTGTCCCCCGTCGCCCATCGACGGTGACGCCACCGCCCTCCCCAACACCCCCTTCCTTCATCGCCGTCCTCTTCCCCTTCCTCCTCCCCGCCACTGCGAGTTCCCCCTAAACCCTCGCCGCCAGACACGACGCCCACCACCGCCGATCTCTGCCGATGGTCAGCCTCTCACCAGTCGCTCCCCACTCCGCTAAGTTCCCGTCCATTCGAAGATCCCTACCTCCCCAAATCGAGCTCCAACGAAACCCTAGCCCAAGGGCCACCCAGCGCCACCAATGTGGGACCCGCCGAGCCTCTGGCCGGACCTCCTGATCTCCGGAGACTACTGTTTCCCTCCCCCCTTTCGTCAGAAACCAAAGAATAGTGAGTGTTTTATTTTTACTTTTACTATTTCTTTTGTTTATTTTAGTTAGCTAATTTAAATAAAAAAAACATGATTTAAATTCAATCTTTAGATTATGATAAAGATTCGATTTTTATTTATTCATTTGCAAGAAAAAGATTCGATTTTTATTTATTCATTTGCAAGAAAAAGATTCGATTTTTATTTATTCATTTGCAAGAAAAAGATTCGATTTTTATTTATTCATTTGCAAGAAAAAGATTCGATTTTTATTTATTCATTTGCAAGAAAAAGATTCGATTTTTTATTTATTCATTTGCAACAGAAAGTAATGGTTTTTATATAGATGAAGTTCAGATTTTTGATTACTAAAGATGAGATCTTTGATGGAAGAAAAATATGATTTTTATAATTTTAAAGTATTAAAAATATGATTTTTATATTTTTAAAGTATTAAAAATATAATCTTTACTATATAGAAGATGTAAAAATATGATTTTTGGTTAGGTAGAGAATTAAAAATATAATTTTTACATGATAGGAATATTAAAAATATCATCTTTATATAGGTAGCAAAATGAAAAAGCGATATTTTTAGATATGAAAAGACGATATTTTGATATGAGTAGTGAAGTAAAAATATGATTTTTACTTCGAAGAAAATATAAACTTTATTTTAGAAAAGGCGAAATCTATATATGGAAAATAGCGTGATAAAAATATATTTTTTATCTATATAACATAGCATTGTAAAAATTCGGTTTTTATATATTGAATAGCGAAGTAAAAATTCGATTTTTACATATGTAGAGAATACAGCAACGAAGATGACGAAGATGCGATAGCGATGAAGATTTCTATCAAAGAAGAGTCAAGATGATTGGATAGCTATATGTGAGAATTTCTCACTCTTCTATTTCTCCTCTAGATATATTTATATATACTAGGATGCAGACGGTGCTTAGTAGCACCCGACACAATCGTCCATAGACCATGGACTTGTTTGTTTGGTTGCATAGATTAGTTATATGATTTGATTTGAATTTGGTTGTTTGGTGATTTGATTGATGTGTGAATGGCGTGGGCCTTCACTAGACCGGGGATAAGGCTAGGCCTTGTCCTGTTTCTAGTATCATGCCGTTATGTCGCCGAAATTTTCTAAAATATGTTAGAAAAATAAGGATATCATTTTATTTAAAGAATGAACTGAATAGAAATTCATATGTTAAAATAAAATGTTTTATCGTTAAAAATATAATTTTTAACGTGAATATGAATATAGTGAATGTGAATAAATAAATATTCATTTACAAACCGGACGGTTTGTTTATGTACACCTATTTGAAGGACATTGATTGGGTCGATAAATTTCACACATCGCCCAACTGCACAAAAAAAATCTATGTTTGATTGTTTGAAACCCCACACGGGTGTTGGGATGAAATTTGAAGTTCACTCATCCTGATTGATTAAATATGTCGATCGATTGATTGACAGGCTGTTATAAGCGTTAGATATCTATATTTGATGCTTATACAGTGTAGTGCACTTTGGTTGATGGTTGATTATTTTTCAATGCTATTATACATGTGTTGTATGAAAATCCATATAATTAACTTTATATGGTAATTGATTGGGCCTCATTCCAATTTACAAAATAAAGAATATTATAAAATAAAGGTTCATGTGTTGACTATACTCATTCGTTGAGATTAGTCATGTGTTGAACGAAATATTTTTATAATAAAAATTTATATCTTTATCAATATAAAATAAAGGTTCATGTGTTGACTATACTCATTCGTTAAGATTAGTCATGTGTTGAACGAAATATTTTTATAATAAAATTTATATCTTTATCAATATAAAATAAAGGTTCATGTGTTGACTGTACTCATTCGTTGAGATTAGTCATGTGTTGAACGGAATATTTTAAATAATAAAATTTACATCTTTATCATATATAGAATTAGAAACCGGCTGGAAAATAGATGAGATGAGTGGTCCCCTGGGTATTGATCTGATGTTGGTTTCGGCCTTCGGGGTTAATATTCAGGAAATCGTTCTCTCACTAAATTACGGTTGGAGTCTGATTCAATATCAAACGATAGATACCTTAATTTTTATAAAATATATTAAATAACAAAAATAGTCACACGTGGACGGTACTCATTCGTTGAGATTAGTCGTGTGTTGACAAAAAGAAATATTTGAAAATAGAAATATATGAAGCCGTGTTGATTAGATTGACGCCATTCTGACGTGAACGATATTTATATCGATTTTATTCATTTCGAAATGAATTGAATAGAAAACGATTTCGAAAGGATTTGAATATAAAACGATTTCGAAATGAATTGAATATATAACGATTTCGAAATGAATTGAATATATAACGAATCGAATTCGAATTGAATTGAAAACAAATTGAATTCGGAATGAATATATAACGGATTTGATTTCAATTGAATATATAATGAATTGGATTCAAATAGAAAACGAAACGAATTTGATTTGAATAGAAAATGAATTTAAATCGAATAGAAAACCAATTTGAATTGAATCGAATAGAAAACGACTTTGAAATTGGATTGAATTGAAAACGAATTCAAATTGAATCGAAAGCAAAGTGAAATGAATTCAAATTGAATTGAAATTTGAATTGAATAGAAATGAATTTTAAAACGAATTTATAAAGAAGAATTCAATTTTGATTTGAATTGAAATGGAAGTTGAAATTGCTTTTGAAACGAATTTAAAACTATTTATATAATTCGTTTTAAATGGAAATCGACGAAGTATATATTATATATGTTATATATATAATATAATGGCCTGAATAGAACGCGCCGCGGCCGTTCGTAAATTTCGACCATTTATTTCAAACGGACATTACGGGAGATCCGACCGTAGGATTCTCCTAAAACCGGAACCGTTGGGTTCGTATCGAAAAGAGCTTTCTAACGAATATTAGAAATTAAAAATCTAACGGTTGGATTTGGAGATACATCCAAATCAAATTTGAAAAAGGTCGCTGTAAGTGCAGTTCGATGGCCGTTGTTGGAAATCGATTGTACAGGCCTTAATAAAATTATTAAAAATATCAATAATTTGTGTAAAATCATAAGAAATGATTTGGGAAAAATTGGGATGAAAAACTCCATATTTGATAGGATAAAAATGGGTTTTTATCGAAATGAACTAGTTTTGAACTAAATTTAAAACCCAATTATTTTTAAATAAATGAATTAGATTTAAAAAGGGGTTTTAAATAATCGAATTTCTAATATATTTGATTAAATTTGAAATGGGTTTATCGTGAACAGTGTTTTAATTAACACTAGTTCTTTAACCCGATAACAAATAGAATGTGATTTGGGTTTGTCGTGAACTGTGTTTTAAATAACACCTAGTTCTTTAACCCAGTAAAAGGAGTTCTAACGAATCTGCAATTAGATTGAAGTGTGAATTTGTAATCTAAATTATCAAATTTAGAAATGAGCGAGAATGGAGTATCGCCAGTTTTGCTCCAAAGCGATAGTTAAATCTTTAATTAGATTTGAACGTGAAATGGTAATTAATTTTACCGATAACACCACGGTGTTAGATATGGAGTATTACCAGTTTTGCTTCATGGGATGAATAGGTTGGGATTGGGAGATAAAATAAATAATTACTTCGTTACGGTTCGCTAATCTCGACTAGTTGGAAAAAACATAATTTGGTTTTAAAAGACATCCAAAGGAAGATTACAGGATAAATTTTAAAGAATTTATCTTGGATAAAATTAATGGGAACCTTTCCCTAAGAATGTGGAATTTAGAAACTAGCTGTAGGTTGGCTAAGAAGAATGGTTTCCTGGGTATTGATCTGATGTTGTTTTCGGCCTTCGGGGTTAATGTTTGAGAAATTGTTCTCTTGCTAATTTGCGGTTAGTGACTAATGAATTGGAATGAGGCGTATGTTGTGCTTGTGTAACATTTGTTTTAATATACGCGGGTTGTTCGGAAAGTCCGGGTTTATACCCATTCTGAATAACCAATTCGACGATATGTCGAAGATGAAGACGGTGGTTGAAGACCGGAAGTCTTCACATCGTTTGGATAATTACTGACGATCCTGATTGGGCTGTACACCCAAGAGGATGGAAATAGTTGGTGGTCGTCCAGACGTACTTGGAGATGGATGGATATGCGAGGAAAGTGCCTCCGGTTTCGTTCAGACCCAGAACGGACTTGTAAATGGATTGTGTGTCTGACACTGGATTTTATTCTGTGTTGATTGATTTCTATTAAATATACATCTGTTTGGCGGCGGAGAATTTATTCTTTTGCTTAACGCCCTTCTCTGAGACGTACGAGCTCAGAGGTTGTATATCGATGGACATCAGTCGCATGGCATGAATTGTCTGTGTGGCACGCTAAGATGCAATGATCAAGGCTTCTGTTGAAAAGCAAAGTCTTGTGGTTGATGATCAAAGCACAGCCTACGTGGCAGCTTTGTGTATAACGTGAATTCGCGAGCCTCACACCTCGGTATGAGTTAAAAACGGGATACGGACTGCAGGGAGAGCACGACGTTTCTTTCTAGCTTTGGTGGTGTCAGTGACTTACCAGCCCTGACATATATATTTTTCACCTTTGTGGTTGTTGGATGAGGCGCCTCGATTATAGGTCTGTAAGGACCGGGAAACGTGTGTTCAGGAATACTAATCCTCTAACGTAAGTGAGGACCGGCCCTGAAGCATCCAGGGGTTGCCCAGTGTGCGTAACCCTGAGGCATTTGCTAGAGTGTCTCGAACGCGGAGAGGAGCTTGCCCCTTGCCTCGACTCATGACGGAAATCCAATTTCCAATACGTGGATTGCGGTTTTAATTGTAGAACTAGTATGGCGACATGATATATGGTACCCATGCCGTCTATGATTTATATTTATGATTGAAATGTTTTGACACTATACACATATTATAGTATCAAATGATTTGTTTTAAACGTATCAAGCATGTTTGGCTGTTATAAGGTAAAACCCTATCCCCCGGCTTGCGTTGCATTGTATGATAGGACCTGGGTCTTATAATAGCTTCATTTTTCGAAAAGCATTGCGCTATTTATTCTATGCACTGGTATTCTTGGGAGGAAACCCGTTCCGTGTTATACGGCGTGGTCCCTTGAATTACTCTCTTTTAAAGTAAAGCTTTAAATAACTGTTTTAGTTCTCACACTAGTCACATGACTGACCTGGAGTTTATTGTTTTAACCTAAACTCTGGGTGCCCCTATTTTCCGCACGGGCAGCTAGTAGTTTTGGTTTTGCAGATTTATATTCACAGGATCTTGGTTTACAGCTGGAATGATATCCGGAAAGCTCTGTATCCGTATATCACCTTCAGTTGTGCTTTGTATTATTTTCCGCTGCTATGTCATTTATTGTAATCTCTGATATTTATCGAATGTAATTTATTCATTTATACTCTGTATATTCTTGTATCTGATGGAATTGTTGTAATAACAATGAAATGTTCTTCTGTTTGTGTTCTGATTTGTCCTGTTCTCAACGTTCAGGGGTTTCGAACGGTCTAGATCGATTTAACGACTAATTCAGATCGAGCGAAATTCCAGGCCGTCACATTTGGTATCAGAGCTTTGGTTTACAGAGCTCGAGAACAAGGCACATTAGAACCATACGAAAGAATTCATCAGATATTGGATTAGTAATATCCAATTAGAATGACTCGTTAGAGATAGGATCAGTAGTATCCTAGAACGAGTGTGAAGAGTATATTTTTCAATTGAAAACAATTTTTGTTTTGAAAATTTAAACCATTTTAAACGTATTTGAATATTTATTTATTTTGAATATGGACAATCCAATATATAAAGATTTTGCATATACGCGTCATGAACGTATATTCGAAGTTTTAATATATTAGATAGATATAGAATCACACTCTAGTCGCCCGGAGATAATTCTGGTAATGCGGCCGCATTATCAATATTTATGTTCGCGTTTCGAAAGTGTGATATTTATATATTTCCATTAGACTGGTGTGAGAACCAAAACTTATATAGCTAGAACACTTTGTTGTGAATTGGCATCAAAAACATGATTTTCTGTATATGTATCAAAATTATGAATTTGAAACTCTAATTCACTAATTGATTGATGTTTGTGTTGTTTGCGTATTTGTTTGCTAATTTTGAACCATTTATGCCTAATTGAATCAAATATTGAATTATATTGAAAGTTGGTCGCATTTGCTTGCATACACATATACTTATATTGAACAGGTCATAGCAAGGAGGCTAGAGCCGAAGAATAAAATTTGTTTGCCCGACAAATAGGTACATGTTTACTACATAATTTACTGTTTTGTTTGGGTGATGATGATTTTATGAGCCTATTGGCTAGCCGCTTGGCTTTTTCTTTTTCTTTTTGAGATCTGAAGGACCGGGGAAGCTATTTGAAATTCCCCGATGCTCCCGGTGCAGGGGAGGTTATGGCGAAATTTTTCGAAAATTTAGGGTGTTAGCCAAATTTTTGAAAATTTGAAAATTCTCAGAAACTGGAAAGTTGGAGAATGGAAGCCAGATCGAACGTAGAGTTGAATGATCAAACCACTTTCGACTTTGTTCCTTTTCGGGGACGAAAAGTTTTAAGTGGGGGAGATTGTAACAACCCGAAAATCTGGGCCAGTTTAAAATTTTTATTTTGGCAATTTTAACGAATTTTGAATATTTAAAATGGATTATTTTAAATAAAATCGACAAGAAATTTATTTTGAATGGAATTCAACGTATATATTATACGCGTCGTCGTTAGAATATAAATATTTATATATAATTATAAATAGAATTGAAAATGGCGCGGTAGTTCGATAATTCGATTTCAAACTTCAATTGAATGTACCGGGTGCAAAACAATCCGGATTTTAGTGAAACCAAAAACATTAGGATCTAATTGATAATATCTTTCCAACGAATCCGAATAATCGAAATTTCATAGCGGGAATCAAAAGATATGTCCAGTTGAAAATTCTGAATAGTCGCTATGGAATTCAGGCCCTTAAAAATGGATATTTTGCAAACGACCTCGGATTTCGACGAAACTAGTTTTGTTAGGACCGTATCGTCAATACGAAGCTAGAAAATATTTTTCTGGAATTTTTAAAGTTCGTATGTGACCCCGGTAATTTGAAATGTACGTTTAAAATTCAATATAGTGATTTAAATGTGAATTCAACGGAAACTGATCGAGACGATCAAATCAGCTTGCGATACATATCCCATTGTGTTCGGAATGGGGGTGAAACGCTATGGACGACAGGCGGTAGGCCTCGTTTTGTGGTCGTATGTAAAAGTCACCTTTTTGCAATTAAAAATATATATATATATAATTTCTCCTTTATACCCCCCCTATTTTTCAGAACGAAACAAACGGAAAAAAAAGAAAAAAAGAAAAAAGGGGCCGACGTTGACCTCGAGCCTCTGTCCCCCGTCGCCCATCGACGGTGACGCCACCGCCCTCCCCAACACCCCCTTCCTTCATCGCCGTCCTCTTCCCCTTCCTCCTCCCCGCCACTGCGAGTTCCCCCTAAACCCTCGCTGCCAGACACGACGCCCACCACCGCCGATCTCCGCCGATGGTCAGCCTCTCACCAGTCGCTCCCCACTCCGCTAAGTTCCCGTCCATTCGAAGATCCCTACCTCCCCAAATCGAGCTCCAACGAAACCCTAGCCCAAGGGCCACCCAACGCCACCAATGTGGGACCCGCCGAGCCTCTGGCCGGACCTCCTGATCTCCGGAGACTACTGTTTCCCTCCCCCCTTTCGTCAGAAACCAAAGAACAGTGAGTGTTTTATTTTTACTTTTACTATTTCTTTTGTTTATTTTAGTTAGCTAATTTAAATAAAAAAAACATGATTTAAATTCAATCTTTAGATTATGATAAAGATTCGATTTTTATTTATTCATTTGCAAGAAAAAGATTCGATCTTTATTTATTCATTTGCAAGAAAAAGATTCGATTTTTATTTATTCATTTGCAAGAAAAAGATTCGATTTTTATTTATTCATTTGCAAGAAAAAGATTCGATTTTTATTTATTCATTTGCTACAGAAAGTAATGGTTTTTATATAGATGAAGTTCAGATTTTTGATTACTAAAGATGAGATCTTTGATGGAAGAAAAATATGATTTTTATATTTTTAAAGTATTAAAAATATGATTTTTATATTTTTAAAGTATTAAAAATATAATCTTTACTATATAGAAGATGTAAAAATATGATTTTTGGTTAGGTAGAGAATTAAAAATATAATTTTTACATGATAGGAATATTAAAAATATCATCTTTATACAGGTAGCAAAATGAAAAAGCGATATTTTTAGATATGAAAAGACGATATTTTGATATGAGTAGTGAAGTAAAAATATGATTTTTACTTCGAAGAAAATATAAACTTTATTTTAGAAAAGGCGAAATCTATATATGGAAAATAGCGTGATAAAATATATTTTTTATCTATATAACATAGCATTGTAAAAATTCGGTTTTTATATATTGAATAGCGAAGTAAAAATTCGATTTTTACATATGTAGAGAATACAGCAACGAAGATGACGAAGATGCGATAGCGATGAAGATTTCTATCAAAGAAGAGTCAAGATGATTGGATAGCTATATGTGAGAATTTCTCACTCTTCTATTTCTCCTCTAGATATATTTATATATACTAGGATGCAGACGGTGCTTAGTAGCACCCGACACAATCGTCCACAGACCATGGACTTGTTTGTTTGGTTGCATAGATTAGTTATATGATTTGATTTGAATTTGGTTGTTTGGTGATTTGATTGATGTGTGAATGGCGTGGGCCTTCACTAGACCGGGGATAAGGCTAGGCCTTGTCCTGTTTCTAGTATCATGCCGTTATGTCGCCGAAATTTTCTAAAATATGTTAGAAAAATAAGGATATCATTTTATTTAAAGAATGAACTGAATAGAAATTCATATGTTAAAATAAAATGTTTTATCGTTAAAAATATAATTTTTAACGTGAATATGAATATAGTGAATGTGAATAAATAAATATTCATTTACAAACCGGACGGTTTGTTTATGTACACCTATTTGAAGGACATTGATTGGGTCGATAAATTTCACACATCGCCCAACTGCACAACAAAAATCTATGTTTGATTGTTTGAAACCCCACACGGGTGTTGGGATGAAATTTGAAGTTCACTCATCCTGATTGATTAAATATGTCGATCGATTGATTGACAGGCTGTTATAAGCGTTAGATATCTATATTTGATGCTTATACAGTGTAGTGCACTTTGGTTGATGGTTGATTATTTTTCAATGCTATTATACATGTGTTGTATGAAAATCCATATAATTAACTTTATATGGTAATTGATTGGGCCTCATTCCAATTTACAAAATAAAGAATATTATAAAATAAAGGTTCATGTGTTGACTATACTCATTCGTTGAGATTAGTCATGTGTTGAACGAAATATTTTTATAATAAAAATTTATATCTTTATCAATATAAAATAAAGGTTCATGTGTTGACTATACTCATTCGTTAAGATTAGTCATGTGTTGAACGAAATATTTTTATAATAAAATTTATATCTTTATCAATATAAAATAAAGGTTCATGTGTTGACTGTACTCATTCGTTGAGATTAGTCATGTGTTGAACGGAATATTTTAAATAATAAAATTTACATCTTTATCATATATAGAATTAGAAACCGGCTGGAAAATAGATGAGATGAGTGGTCCCCTAGGTATTGATCTGATGTTGGTTTCGGCCTTCGGGGTTAATATTCAGGAAATCGTTCTCTCACTAAATTACGGTTGGAGTCTGATTCAATATCAAACGATAGATACCTTAATTTTTATAAAATATATTAAATAACAAAAATAGTCACACGTGGATGGTACTCATTCGTTGAGATTAGTCGTGTGTTGACAAAAAGAAATATTTGAAAATAGAAATATATGAAGCCGTGTTGATTAGATTGACGCCATTCTGACATGAACGATATTTATATCGATTTTATTCATTTCGAAATGAATTGAATAGAAAACGATTTCGAAAGGATTTGAATATAAAACGATTTCGAAATGAATTGAATATATAACGATTTCGAAATGAATTGAATATATAACGAATCGAATTCGAATTGAATTGAAAACAAATTGAATTCGGATTGAATATATAACGGATTTGATTTCAATTGAATATATAATGAATTGGATTCAAATAGAAAACGAAACGAATTTGATTTGAATAGAAAATGAATTTGAATCGAATAGAAAACCAATTTGAATTGAATCGAATAGAAAACGACTTTGAAATTGGATTGAATTGAAAACGAATTCAAATTGAATCGAAAGCAAAGTGAAATGAATTCAAATTGAATTGAAATTTGAATTGAATAGAAATGAATTTTAAAACGAATTTATAAAGAAGAATTCAATTTTGATTTGAATTGAAATGGAAGTTGAAATTGCTTTTGAAACGAATTTAAAACTATTTATATAATTCGTTTTAAATGGAAATCGACGAAGTATATATTATATATGTTATATATATAATATAATGGCCTGAATAGAACGCGCCGCGCCGCGGCCATTCGTAAATTTCGACCATTTATTTCAAACGGACATTACGGGAGATCCGACCGTAGGATTCTCCTAAAACCGGAACCGTTGGGTTCGTATCGAAAAGAGCTTTCTAACGAATATTAGAAATTAAAAATCTAACGGTTGGATTTGGAGATACGTCCAAATCAAATTTGAAAAAGGTCGTTGTAAGTGCAGTTCGATGGCCGTTGTTGGAAATCGATTGTACGGGCCTTAATAAAATTATTAAAAATATCAATAATTTGTGTAAAATCATAAGAAATGATTTGGGAAAAATTGGGATGAAAAACTCCATATTTGAAAGGATAAAAATGGGTTTTTATCGAAATGAACTAGTTTTGAACTAAATTTAAAACCCAATTATTTTTAAATAAATGAATTAGATTTAAAAAGGGGTTTTAAATAATCGAATTTCTAATATATTTGATTAAATTTGAAATGGGTTTATCGTGAACAGTGTTTTAAATAACACTAGTTCTTTAACCCGATAACAAATAGAATGTGATTTGGGTTTGTCGTGAACTGTGTTTTAAATAACACCTAGTTCTTTAACCCAGTAAAAGGAGTTCTAACGAATCTGCAATTAGATTGAAGTGTGAATTTGTAATCTAAATTATCAAATTTAGAAATGAGCGAGAATGGAGTATCGCCAGTTTTGCTCCAAAGCGATAGTTAAATCTTTAATTAGATTTGAACGTGAAATGGTAATTAATTTTACCGATAACACCACGGTGTTAGATATGGAGTATTACCAGTTTTGCTTCATGGGATGAATAGGTTGGGATTGGGAGATAAAATAAATAATTACTTCGTTACGGTTCGCTAATCTCGACTAGTTGGAAAAAACATAATTTGGTTTTAAAAGACATCCAAAGGAAGATTACAGGATAAATTTTAAAGAATTTATCTTGGATAAAATTAATGGGAACCTTTCCCTAAGAATGTGGAATTTAGAAACTAGCTGTAGGTTGGCTAAGAAGAATGGTTTCCTGGGTATTGATCTGATGTTGGTTTCGGCCTTCGGGGTTAATGTTTGAGAAATTGTTCTCTTGCTAATTTGCGGTTAGTGACTAATGAATTGGAATGAGGCGTATGTTGTGCTTGTGTAACATTTGTTTTAATATACGCGGGTTGTTCGGAAAGTCCGGGTTTATACCCATTCTAAATAACCGATTCGACGATATGTCGAAGATGAAGACGGTGGTTGAAGACCGGAAGTCTTCACATCGTTTGGATAATTACTGACGATCTTGATTGGGCTGTACACCCAAGAGGATGGAAATAGTTGGTGGTCGTCCAGACGTACTTGGAGATGGATGGATATGCGAGGAAAGTGCCTCCGGTTTCGTTCAGACCCAGAACGGACTTGTAAATGGATTGTGTGTCTGACATTGGATTTTATTCTGTGTTGATTGATTTCTATTAAATATACATCTGTTTGGCGGCGGAGAATTTATTCTTTTGCTTAACGCCCTTCTCTGAGACGTACGAGCTCAGAGGTTGTATATCGATGGACATCAGTCACATGGCATGAATTGTCTGTGTGGCACGCTAAGATGCAATGATCAAGGCTTCTGTTGAAAAGCAAAGTCTTGTGGTTGATGATCAAAGCCCAGCCTACGTGGCAGCTTTGTGTATAACGTGAATTCGCGAGCCTCACACCTCGGTATGAGTTAAAAACGGGATACGGACTACAGGGAGAGCACGACGTTTCTTTCTAGCTTTGGTGGTGTCAGTGACTTACCAGCCCTGACATATATATATTTTTCACCTTTGCGGTTGTTGGATGAGGCGCCTCGATTATAGGTCTGTAAGGACCGCGAAACGTGTGTTCAGGAATACTAATCCTCTAACGTAAGTGAGGACCGGCCCTGAAGCATCCAGGGGTTGCCCAGTGTGCGTAACCCTGAGGCATTTGCTAGAGTGTCTCGAACGCGGAGAGGAGCTTGCCCCTTGCCTCGACTCATGACGGAAATCCAATTTCCAATACGTGGATTGCGGTTTTAATTGTAGAACTAGTATGGCGACATGATATATGGTACCCATGCCATCTATGATTTATATTTATGATTGAAATGTTTTGACACTATACACATATTATAGTATCAAATGATTTGTTTTAAACGTATCAAGCATGTTTGGCTGTTATAAGGTAAAACCCTATCCCCTGGCTTGCGTTGCATTGTGTGATAGGACCTGGGTCTTATAATAGCTTCATTTTTCGAAAAGCATTGCGCTATTTATTCTATGCACTGGTATTCTTGGGAGGAAACCCGTTCCGTGTTATACGACGTGGTCCCTTGAATTACTCTCTTTTAAAGTAAAGCTTTAAATAACTGTTTTAGTTCTCACACCAGTCACATGACTGACCTGGAGTTTATTGTTTTAACCTAAACTCTGGGTGCCCCTATTTTCCGCACGGGCAGCTAGTAGTTTTGGTTTTGCAGATTTATATTCATAGGATCTTGGTTTACAGCTGGAATGATATCCGGAAAGCTCTGTATCCGTATATCACCTTCAGTTGTGCTTTGTATTATTTTCCGCTGCTATGTCATTTATTGTAATCTCTGATATTTATCGAATGTAATTTATTCATTTATACTCTGTATATTCTTGTATCTGATGGAATTGTTGTAATAACAATGAAATGTTCTTCTGTTTGTGTTCTGATTTGTCCTGTTCTCAACGTTCAGGGGTTTCGAACGGTCTAGATCGGTTTAACGACTGATTCAGATCGAGCGAAATTCCAGGCCGTCACATCTCAACTGGCCTGGTAGTGTTGGTGACTTCCCACCAAAATGCAGCTTCCTCTTTCAACAACCATGCTACCAACTGAACTTTCCTATGGTCCTCCATATCAAAGATAATGAACAAGTCTTCAGTCTCGTTTGGCCAGTTTCGTGCCTCAACAAAGGTTTCAGTTCCAACGAAATTCTTGCCGCCCATTACTTTAAAGTCTTTGCATATTTTGGCAAAGGCGGTACCTGGAGGAGGAGGAACCGCGGCCACTGGGGGAGGAGGAGGAGGGATGTCTGCCGTGCCCGCGTTGTTGGCCCTGGCTTCTAAGTACCTTCAGAACCATCCAGGCACGGGTATTCCCTCAGGTAGGTTAAGACCAGCCATGCTGAAAAACGAAAAGAAAAGATACAAACGAGGAAACAAAGGAAAGTGCTATTGGCTTTTTTGGGAATAGCCTTTTTTAAACATAAAACTTTTCTTGAAAAATGCTTCTTTATAAATGGTTTTGAAAATAGTTTCAGAAGGTTTTTAAAACTTTTTGCCCAGCCTGGTAACCTTCTGCTCTGATACAAAATGTAACACCCCACCTCCGCTAGAGTCACTCACAAAGGGAATGCACTAGTTTTGGTGGAGTATTATCTAGGTAAACATACACAGAGATATCACAAGGCAGAACATAAATAAAGCAGCGGTAGAAATTAAAAACCAAATTTTTATTTCTTTCAAGAAAAGAGTCAAAACCTCATATATCCAAGGTACAAATTATTCCATTACATCAAGTTCAAATAAAGAAGCATAAACTTAAGATAACAAAAGTAAATTATTCCCCACAAATAGCAGAAGCAGCCATAGTATAGCTCAAGACCAAACCGTACATGAGCTGTCAGAAAGCAAGCTAAATCCAAGCTAAGAGCTGGTGTTTCCTCCCTGAGAACCTGGGGGGAAAACGAAAGAAAAGGAGGCGAAAGAAAAAGGGTCAGTCATAAAGACTGGTAAGCCCTAGTGACTTTCAATATGAAAACTAGTAAAGGTAACATGATATGTGAAAGATGGAATTAAACATAAGGATGATAACAGAACTAGTAGGATAATTAAGATAACGGGATAAGTCAAGTCTAGCATCGCATATTCGAGATTCGCTGCACCAACTGTACTAGTGTTCTAACCCATGTCAAGTATTAATCATGAAATGATTCCTTGGCCCAGTATCATGAAGTGACCCATTACGGGGTCCTACGGTACGATCTACTAATCGATCGGCTCCCTACAAGTTCTAGCACGTCATGTGTCAGTGTCATACGGCCCTATCCTGAAATGTAGTTACATGTACTAGGTCCACCATAGGGTGTATCAAGTCCTAGGTGCCAACCACCGACACGAATCAAGCACGCACAGTGTAAATCTACGGGTGCCCAATGCCTGCGTTTTCATCTCCGGACTATGTGCACGACCATAGTCCAACTGAGCCTACAATGGCACACCTACTCAGCCGTCATTCTGATCGCTTACAATCAGCCCAGTAATCGTGCCCCATCCTGCCTAGTCCCAGGGTATTGTGATACATCTAAGTGGGTTACTGCTGAAAAGGACCGCGCAACTAGGGTTTCTAATGGGTTAAGTGTTGTCATTCAAATTCGTGACTTAACCCTATCCAAATCATGTATCAAGTTGGTTAAGTGTGTTCAGGCGGTTCATGACTTAACCCTATCAAATCATCGTGTCAAGTTGGTTAAGTATATTCAAGTGGTTCATGACTTAACCCTATCATGTGGCATTAATTCATTAATGCACCTTAACCTCTCACATTAGACTAACTGTTGTGGTCACTGGATTTGTCGGGCGGTTCCGGGCAGATTTACACCACAACATAGTCTAACCTCGGGTTTTACGTGCGATATGACCAACTACCCACATTGGATCCTATTGTTTGCAGCCACTGGATCTGCCAGGCGGTTACGGGCAGATTTACACTGCAAACTCAACCCAACCTCGAGTTGGCCATTTTCAAGTTTATCTAATTATCATGCCCACGTTCAAGTTTTCATGTTAAAATTCATGTCGAGTTTTCATGTCATGTTTCATGTCAAATCGTGTCAAGTTCATGTCCATATCCAGGTTCAGGTTATAACAATGTTCATGTTCAAGTTCAAAGTCAATTCATGTTTTACCTAGTCTACCCAAATCGTACTCCCCTCACACGTAAGCTCGAATCGATACAAATAAATCTAATTAGGGAATAACATAAAAAGGAACGGGTATGAGGCGGAAAAAGTGATTACTAGCATAACATGGTATGACTTGAGATAAATGATCATTACTGGCATATGGAATATTGGCCTTAAACATAAAGATTCCAAATCTAGCAAAATAAGGTACTAGTCTAGATAACAGTTGTCATAAAGTGATAGTATAGTCATAGTAACGATTAACATAAGGTGAGAGTATAGTCATGGTAGCTATTGACATAAGGTGATAGTCATAAACTTGTGACTAATAGCAGATTCAACATGATAATATGAGGGGTTTTTCTTTCTGATTTACAACATGAATAGGCCCCAAATCAATGTCATAGTAATATCCAAGAGTCAAGATCCAAGATGAACAAGAATGGACGTAAAACAGTCATCATACATAGGTCCAATTTCAATTTACATTGTATTCATATTACATTTACAGTTTAAATCTAAAAATAACTGGGGCTTACAGATCGTGGTTCGAGAAATAGAAAAAGAGAGTCGATGTTGAAACTTTATATGCTTAGTCAAGTCCTAAAAGAAGTCCCCAAATCAGCAGCGTAGTTTCGTCGTAGAGGAAGTAGTCCCTTTCTCTAACTTTTCAACCAGAATTAGAGCAGCATAAGGTCAGAAAGAATTTTGTGTAGAGAGACCAGTGTTAGGGGCTGTATGTATAGGGTTAGGTCAACGAATGTAGATAGAAACAAGGCCAGAAACATCGAAGTGAATCCAGCTTCAAAAGTGGACTCAGCTACCAGTTCGACCCCCAGGTCGACCTGGTCCTGGGTAGGTTGACTACATAGTCGACCCCCAGGTCGACCTAGTCCTGGGTGGGAAATTTCCCGCCCAGTCCATTCTGAGGTTTGAATTTCGAAATTTGAATTCGAACTGAGCTGTTTTGAACTTGAAAACTTCGAAAGGTCATAACTTGGTCATACGACACTGATTCTCGAAAACTCAGACTCGTTTCCAAGCATAATTTCGAGACGAACGTATTGGCGCAACCCGCTTCCCTTGATTCTTATTTTAAAAATTAATTCTGCCTTGGTTTATGGTTATTACACGTTATAAAAACACGGGTTGTTACATTCTCCCCCCTTAAAGGATTTCGTCCCCGAAATCTCTAAGTTAGGGAGGATGTGTCCTACCATCCATCATCCATCTACTCAAAGCATCATCCACGGGAAACCATTGTCCTTAAAAAATTCTAGTGCTGAGAAAGTGTGTGTATATGTACTTATCTAATGCAAAAGATCAGGCGGTTACTGATTCGGTAAACCTCCTTAATGCAAAATATGTTACTGTCATGAATCCATCATGTATGCAAATTCCTAGCATAGTTTATAATCTCTACATGAGTGCACAAACATTCATTCATATGCAACATCCAAGTGATAGCATAACAAGTTCCATCCATGTACAAGTATAAGCACCCATGCATATGCAACATGAAGATGTGACTGAGCCGATCTAGTGCCTAATGTGTGCCATGCATCCACTAGCAACCACTTGCAACCACTTGCAACCATTGGCAAACATCAACCATAACATGTTTCAATCACATGTTTACATCCATATGGTTTTACCTAAGGTTCTCAAGATAAGATCGAGAAGATAACAAGACAAACGTAGGTAGTAGAAGCAAGATACGAAAAGGTTTTCAAGTTTATAGGAAAAAAAGAGATCGAGAATGTACCCTCAAAAAGAAATGGGTAAAGCGCGCGTATCTTCTCTTCGGTTTCCCAGGTTGCGTCTTTTTGGGCTTCACTCCGCTGCACTTTAACCAGCTTGACTTCTCGATTCCTTAGCTTTTTAATCTCCGTCCCCAAGATACGAATCGGAACTCGCCTCAAGGTTGCCTCTTTTTAATCTATTGTGTTGACTGGTTTGTTGAGTGGTTTATGAATTCTGGTCGATACAAGATGTACAGCTGTATCGATAGGTGTTTCTAATCCCCCGAACAAAGTAATTCGATATAGTATGGTAAATGAAATAATTTTACCCAAAATTATTTTGATATGAAAGGAATAATTTTTGAAATATTATAGTATATGGATGTGTTGATTGTTATTACAATCAAATGAAATTATGAAATATTGAAATGGTTATATAATTTGTATACGGATAATGTAAACAAATGAGATAAACTAAGATTTAATTTAAATCAGATTTGGAATTTAAATTTCAGGTGTTTAGGAAATATTTTCTGAGATATTATGAACTAATATAATATTATTTTAAAGTATTTTTGGAATAAGGATGGTTTAAATGGATTTTTAAAGGGATTAAGCACTGAAATCACTTCATGGCGAGAAAATAATTCTGATAATGGATCGCGACATTATCGGTATTCATTTTCAAGTTACCGAGTGACGGATTGCTACCACGGTAATTTGGGAATGAAAAATTTGTTTGAAAAGGGGAAGATGTTTTAGAAATTCAAATGTTTTGAATTGAGTTGATTATAAATATATGTACATATAAATATATATATATATATATATACATGATTTCAAACCAGTTTGAAATAAAACCCGAGAATTTGAATTCTAAAATTTAAATTTAACTTGTTAAACAAAATTGGATTGGATTAGAAATAATCCCGAATAAAATTAAATAGAGAAAAATGTTGAGATTCGAAATATTAGTATGAATTCGACTTATAAGCAAGTTGAATATATATTGGGTGTTGGTTATTGAATTTGAATTGTGATAAATTTGGATTCAAGTATAATAAGTGGATTAACTTAAATAGAAATCAGATTTGAATTGACAGAATGGAAGTGAACTAATCAGAAGTTGATTAGAGTGTTAAAAACTGAAAGTTGGATGGATTTGAAACACACTAGAAGTGGATATATGTATGCTAAGTGGATATTGAATGGAAGAAAATGCAAGAGATGGAATTTATGCCTGACAAAAAGCTACATATTTACAATATTACTTGGGTTTGATGGTTTTATAAGCCTATGGGGCAAGCCGCTTGGCCTTTTGATTTTCTTTTAGGATCAAAGAAGGCCTAGAAAGGCGAGTTGTGGTTGTACCGCTTGAGCAGTGCAATGGAGATGCTGCCGAAATTTTTCGGAATTTAAGGAGTTAGAGTTTTAACTATTTCTTTTACGGCTTAGCAATTTCGAGGACGAAATTATTTTAAGTGGGAAGGAATGTAACGACCCGGATTTTAGCCATTTTATTTGTAAAGGCCCGCAAATCCGTACTAACTAAGTTGACTAATAACACCACACGTCCAACCTAAATTGCACAGAAATACGAATCATTGTTAGAAAGAAGTTAGAGGATGAGAAATAGAAAGAAAGAAATATTAGAATAGAAGAAAAACAACTAAGACAAATCTCATTGCGGAACGAATAAAATATATTATATAACATAACTTTTGAAATACAAATCAGTAACTTTATATACATACCATCATCAGAGCACAACAGTTATTCCAGGAACAGTTATAAACACCTGTTTCCAGATACAAACGTGGTTCACAACGGAATATATGATAGTCTATAGCTAACTGGTGAAGCCTCCTGCTTCCAGCTCTTCCAAGTGAATCTGAAAAATCCCAACTACTTGACTGCCCGTACAAATTTGGGCACCCAAGAGTTTAGGAAAAACAAAACAAAATAAACTCTGGGTCAGTCATGGGACTGGTGTGAGTAAACTCCAACCATTTGTTTAACTTTCGAAATCCTTTCAAAAGAAAGGATAATAGTAAGACCAGCCCACACATAAACATGGACGGTTTTTACCTTATTATAACCCAAAACACTTTGGTACAAAAATCCAGTGATATTATAATAGTGTCTAAATCAAATAGATAACAATCTAGTAGAATGCTTGCATCTCACGCTCCACATACATAGTATAAAATCAAAAACTGCAAGACGCTTATTGGAGATTAGATTTCCAACATGACAAGGTATGGAACCACCTTCCGCTAGTGTATCTCAAGAGAGGAATACACTCGGTTCAACAAGAACATCTTGCAACCCGGCCCATTCTTGACCGACCACTCATTTCGCTTGAGTGTATCGAATGTATATCACCAACGGTTGGGATCAGCAACCGTTTCCCGAATGGGACAGCATCGAATAGAATAAGGAATTAAATGAATCTCTAGATAGGTGATTATACACCCTAATGGGAGCGACCCACTTAGCCATGCTGCCTGCCCGATTTTTGTCATTTCCCGGTTGTTGAGGCCTGAGGCTACGATTACTTTCCATTCATTGCTAGCACAATCACTTTGAATGCCACATTGTCAGATCCGTTAATCATTTATTGATTTGCACAAATACTCTGGATGTTATGCTAAGGGAATAAATCCGTTGCCACCATATATATTTATACAGGCCAACCCATTCGACTATTGGAAATACTCTATCAGACATTCGTCCATATACGTTTGTTCTGGGATTGAACGAAACCGAAGGCAAATTTTCTATTAATAGAAAAAGCTCTTGCACTTTACTCCGTCTTCGATTATCTTCATATAATCTAATTCGCAATGCCACTGCCAATACAGAGTGGTTCACGGATAATAATCCAACCGGTCTCTCCATATTGACAACGATATTGGCAAATACTTCGATAGTCGGTTACTTAACTATCGAAGAAAAACAAACAAACATTTATCCATAACATCCATCAATCACTGGGCCTGTTAATTAATATTTCATTAATTAATTCACTTGTCTATTTCTCTATCGATATTTGTTACCCAAATAATTTCGATAATCATCTTCGCCTCTTACGCCATTAGGAAAACGTTTTCAAATATCAACTTCTTTTATTTTCAATATTTTAGAAAATGTTTCTATTTGCAATTGAAAACAATTTCAATCACTTATCTCTTTCCCGACTACTCTAATTATACTCAGGAAATATTTACTTTTATATTTCCAAAATGTCCATCACTTGGGTTAAAACGAATGTTGTGTAAAACATCGTTACAACAACCCAAAATATTTTATTCAACTAACTCTTATTCAACCTTTCTCTTCGAGACTGGATCTTGCTATTTATCGATTAAAAATGAAATCAATCAAGTTGGGGCAAAATTACCTCTCAGACCTTGACTGAAAACATCCTCAACTTCAAAATGGCAAAACCACTTACCTCGAATAAACACACTATAAAACCCAAGTATTCATTTTTAGAACATGTATATGGTTCGCTTTCTATTTCTAATTTATAGATTTCCCTTTTTGTTTACAATGTTCTATTTTTATTTCGTTTCCTTATCGAATTCTATATATATCGATACATTGATTTCTAACTATCAAATTATCTTAAAAATATTCTAACTCCTTAAATTTCCGAAAAATTTCGCCATAACCTCCTTTGCACCGGGAGCATCGGGATATTTCAAATAGCCTCCCATGACCCTCACCAATCCAAAAGAAAAAGCCAAGCGGCTTGCCGATACGGCGCATAAAATCTCATATATGAATTTAAACATGTACCTTTTTGTTGGGCACATAAATTAAAATCTTCATATATCTCATCCCATACCTGTCTAACACATGCTCACCTGTTTTCAATTCAACTCAACTCAATCCAATCATTTGAATTCTGTTTCGCTCATTTATTCTCTAATTAGCTATTTTGCCTATTTCACTTCTTTGTTTGAACATAACACGTTCAAACAAAATATTTAACTTGCTCATAACCAAATTGAATTTCAATTTCAATTCTAGTTTCTTTTTCGATTTCGAATATAAATTTTCAAATCGAATTCACTTATTCAAATCCCAATATTAATTCAAAATCTCATTAACTAATTACTATTCGAATTAGTTAATTCTATTCAATAATCAAAAATCTGAATTTTGTTTTCAAAAATCAACTTATTACTCCACTTGAGTTCCGATATATTTTATAACTAAAATCTGGATTTTTTAAATAGAAATTTGGATTTTATTCGCTTAAAATCCTTTTATAAAATTAAATAAACCGTTATGGTTTTATAATGGTTCTGGCGCTGCTTTTCTGAAAATTTGATTTTGATATAACTCAAAATCTGTACGACGAAATCTAGATTTTTCTCCTCCATTAGAAAACTATTATCAAATTGGTCCCGACGTTTCTTGTTTCGAAGAATTCCGACTTCAATTGAGTTCTGTAACTCAATTGAAGTTCGAAACGACAATTTACGAACTGCAGCGCTGCGGCGAGTTTGTTTTAATTATATTTATAAATATAAACGTTTAAAATTCGTCTATAATAAATTTCACTTCATTCCGATATATTTTTAATATATCAAATCAATTTTTTCCCAATTCAACATAGTATTTCCAATCTATTTCACTTCTATTTGAAATTCTATATTCAAATTTCAATTCGCTTCTATTTTTTTCAAATTCTATTTGAATCTCTATATTCGAATTTCCTTTATTCGAATCCGATTTGAATTTCTACGTTCAAATTCTATATTTGAATTTCCTTTGAATTTCATATATTCAAACTCCATTTGAATTTCTATATTCAAATTCCCTTTGAATTTTCTATTTGAATCCTATATACAAAATTCATATTTTAAATTCCATTTGAATTCTCTATTCAAATTCCATTTAAATTACTCTTTTTCAAATTCCTTTTAAATTCCTCTTATTCAAATCCTATAGTTAAACTCCATTTGGATTCTATTATTCAAATCCTATAGTTAAACTCCATTTGAATTCTCTTTTCAACACGTTTTCCAATTTCACTTTTTCTATATTCGAATTCTATATTTAAAATTTCGTTTGAACTTTATTTATTCAAATCCATTTGAATTCCTTTGAATTCAAATTCTATTTGAATTCCTTTAAATTCAAATTCTATTTCAATTCCTCATTTGAAATCTCAAATTCTATTTTAATTCCTTTGAATTCAAATGCTATTGCAATTCCTTTGAATTCAAATTCTATTTCAATTCCTTTGAATTCAAATCCCATATTTAAACTCCTTTGAATTCAAATATTCAATTTATCTCTTGATAATTTATTCATTATATTTATAAACACTATTTTATAAATTTCCTTGTTTTATTTAAACAAGCCTACTTCGAAATCTATTTAAAACCATAATCTTATTTTGGAAATACTCTTTGCATTTTCTATATTCAAATTCCATTGAATTTCTCATATTCAAAATTCTATTTGAATTTCTCATATTAAATTTCCGTTTGAATTCCTCATTTGAAATTTCAAATTCTATTTTAGAAAAAAAAATAGAATTTCCTTTTAAATCTGTGAAATTCCTTTTCATGATATTTTTAAATATTAATATTTGGGCCTAGTGATATTTAAACACCAAACAACCAATTATTTATTTTTCTAACTCATCATATATGACAGTATATATGCAAACAAATAAACAAATAGATAATATATTTTTGAGGAATCCAGTTGGATTCCTCTAACCTGTTTCCCTGCATCCACAGAAGTTAGTAAACATAGTAATTACCCATCCTACTTCGAGGCAGGATATCGCGGTATAAAAGGGGATCCACTTATATATGTGGGCGTAGGGTCATCCGCTAATGATACTGCGGGCATCCGCTAATGATACTGCAGGAATCAATCCAATCACCAAACCAATATATGTGTATATATATATAATAGTCAACCCTAAATAACTAATATATTTAAATCAACCAAACAGCATACAAACAGGCAGCAACAATTATTTTTAACAAATAAAAATAATTTTAAATGAAAGGTGAGTGAGATTTACTCACCGGAGTTTTTGATCCATAATTTGTTCCAATCTAAATACCACTGCTTTGCTTAATACGAGTCCGGTGTTGCTGGTTTAAAATTGAAATCTATTATCAGACGAGTAATCCAAACTCCTTATAAGTTTGAAAATAATTATATGACTTTAATTAAAATAAAATTTAATCTTATCGAATTAACTTCCCCACTGTTTGAAATCAGACTCACTTATTCTTCCCATACTGCTCCTAAAAAAAATAGCAAACACCATGGTCCTTCACAGAATATTTCGATCTCGTCCATTTACCCATTTCCAAATTTCGAACTCTGGCTTCATCGAAACCCCCTCTTCATCTTTACCAACAAACTGGAACAACAAACTTCTTGCCTTACCATCTTAAGAGCAGCGCCACCACTCCTCTGAAATCCGCCCTCAGCTACAAAATGCCTCTGCCTGCTTCGGTTGGATCAATCCCTTCTCAAACCATTATTCTATGCTGCTCTTCCCCCACAGATGCATCGCTCCTCCAGACAACCATCGATTTTCCCTCGTTGCTTCCTCCAAAACCCCGCGCCACCCTCTAAATCGCGTTGACCCCATTCGAACCCTAAACCCAAATTGAAACTTGCCGAACCACTAATTGTCGTCGCGGTCTTCCAGTTTTCATTCGCGAGGTCCATGAGCTCTGGAAGAAGGTCACAATTCCCTTTGAGTTGTCGAGCTCCAGATGCCATCGCGTGCTTCAAATCCTAACCCTCCCTCGTTGCGGTGAACCTCCCGTTCCAGTGGATGGAACGCAACCCTCGAATTTGAAATAGATTTGGATGCCGACCATTTTTGATTTCTTCTGAGGAGTTCGATTTTGATTTTACTGAGGAGCGGCCATTTACTTTGTGGAGAATTTACAAAGGGATGTCGCGATTTTGTAGAAGAAGAAGGGGACACGAAGTACACGGAAAATCTTTATATTTATTTTAAAAAGATTTTCTAATTAATTTGATTTGATTTAAAGAGATTTTCATTGTTTTTAAACGGATTCTGATTAGATTTTGATCCTATCCACAATCAAATATCTCGGGATTCATTAATTAAACCACGAACCGCTATTTTAACGTAACCACTGTTATTTCAACAGTGTAACATTATTCTGAACTAACTGAATATATTTTGATATTTAATTTGAACGTAAATATAAATAACCAAAATAGATTATTATAATATAATTTAAATTCAAAAACAAATAAATTCCTTGATAATAAATTATCATTGTTATCGTTTAAATTCAAATAAAAGTTCAAATAAATCATTTTGACCCCTTTTCAAATTGAATTACTTAAGATCCTCGTATTACGATAATTATATCGATAATTCAATATAAAAATCGATTTATATTATCAGCTGAATATTTAAAATAATATTAAATATCCAAAATAAATCGACCAGAAAATCTGGGTCGTTACATTCTTTCCCCATTAAAATAATTTCGTCCTCGAAATTGCTAAGGTAGGAAAAATGGTACAAATCCATTACTTTTCAAAATCCCACTTATGTTGAAACTCAACTCCTCATATTTAAACTAATTTAATTCCACCAAAACTTTTGGTCTTCCTTCATTTAATTCAAAAGATCTACGATCAATCCATTTATATCCAGTCTATATTCCACTAAACCTATTCAAATTGATTATAGTCAATTGATTCACTTCAATCCATTTAACTAGCTTAAGTTAAATTTCAATTCCAAAATCCAAATCTCAGGGTTTTCATTTCAAATCCTTTTGAAATCACTTAAACATGTACATATATTTATAATCTTTTCAAATTCAAAATATTTGAATTTTCCAACTAAACTTTTTTTCTTTCAAACAAATTCCCATCAAAACTTTTCTAAGGTAGCAATCCATCACTTAGAAACTCGAAAATGAACACTGATGATGTCGCGACCATCATCAGAATTATTTCCCAGCCACTGAAGTGAGTTCAGTGCTTTATCACTTTTAAAATCCATTCAAAAATGATTTTTATTCAAAAATCCTTTCAAAATAAAGCTATATTATTTTAATATACTTCAGAAAATATTTTCAAACTCCCAGGATTTTAAATTCCAAATTCTGGTTTGAATTCAATATTAATTCATCTCATTTGCATATATTATTCATATACAAATTTTATTTGGTAATATATAACCATTTCATTTCCTATAATCTCATTTGATTATAATTATATCAACCAACACATCCGTATATCATAATTAATTTCAGAAAATTATTCCTTCTATATAAAAATAGAATTTTGGGTAAAATTGTTTCATTCACCCACTTTAAGATAATATCGTGTTCAATTTTCTGTTCAAGTGTTTAGAAATTCCTATCGACTTTGTGGCGTCCCACTATTCGATCAGAATTCATAATCCACTCAACAGACTAGCCAACACAATATAAAACAATTTTTATATCAACTTACAAATACGCGCTCTCGTATATACACTCAACTCATTATAGGGTACTACTGACCCTATCTCTAATGAGCACAACCCAAGGCCTAGGTATTCGCTCAACCTAAGCTCTGATACCAACTGTAAAGGCCCGCAAATCCGTACTATCTGAGTTGACTAATAACACCACACGTCCATCCCAAATTGCACAGAAATATGAATCATTATTAGAAAGAAGTTAGAGGATGAGAAATAGAAAGAAAGAAATATTAGAATAGAAGAAAAACAACGTAGACAAATCTCACAGCGGAACGAATAAAATATATTATATAACATAACTTTTGAAATACAAATCAGTAACTTTATATACATACCATTATCAGAGCACAACAGTTATTCCTAGAACAGTTATAAACACCTGTTTCCAGATACAAACATGGTTCATAGCGGAATATATGATAGTCTATAGCTAACTGGTGAAGCCTCCTGCTTCCAGGTCTTCCAAGTGAATCTGAAAAATCCCGACTACTTGACTGCCCGTACAAATTTGGGCACCCAAGAATTTAGGGAAAACAAAACAAAATAAACTCTGGGTCAGTCATGGGACTGATGTGAGTAAGCTCCAACCATTTGTTTAACTTTCAAAATCCTTTTGAAAGAAAGGATAATAGTAAGACCAGCCCACACATAAACATGGACGGTTTTTACCTCACTATAACCCAAAACACTTTGATACAAAAATCCAATGATATTATAATAGTGTCTAAATCAAATAGATAACAATCTAGCAGAACGCTTGCATCTCGTGCTCCACATACATAGTATAAAATCAAAAACCGCAAGGCGCTTATTGGAGATTGGATTTCCAACATGACAAGGTATGGAACCACCTTCCGCTAGTGTATCTCTAGAGAGGAATACACTGGGTTCAACAAGAACATCTTGCAACCCGGCCCACACATGACCGACCACTCATTTCACTTGAGTTTATCGAATGTATATCACCAACGGTTGGGATCAGCAACTGTTTCCCAAATGGGATAACATCGAATAGAATAAGGAATTAAATGAATCTCTAGATAGGTGATTATACACCCTAATGGGAGCGACCCACATAGCCATGCTGCCTGCCCGATTTTTGTCATTTCCTGGTTGTTGAGGCCTGAGGCTACGATTACTTTCATTTATTGATAGCACAATCACTTTGAATGCCACATTGTCAGATCCGTTAACCATTTATTGATTTGCACAAATATTCTAGATGTTATGCTAAGGGAATAAATCCGTTGCAACCATATATATTTATACAGACCAACCCATTCGATTATTGGAAATACTCTGTCAGACATTCGTCCATATATGTTTGTTCTGGGATTGAACGAAACCGAAGGCAAAATTTCTATTAATAGAAAAAGCTCTTGCACTTTACTCCGTCTTCGATTATCTTCATATAATCTAACTCGCAACGCTACTGCCAATACAGAGTGGTTCACGGATAATAATCCAACCGGTCTCTCCATATTGACAACGATATTGGCAAATACTTCAATAGTCGGTTATTCAACTATCGAAGAAAAACAAACAAACATCCATCCATAACATCCATCAATCACTGGGCCTGTTAATTAATATTTCATTAACTAATTCACTTCTCTATTTCTCTATCAATATTTGTTACCCAAATAATTTCGATAATCATCTTGGCCTCTTACGCCATTTGGAAAACGTTTCCAAATACCAACTTCTTTTATTTTCTATATTTTAGAAAATGTTTCTATTTGCGATTGAAAACAATTTCAATCACTTATCTCTTTCCCGACTACTCTAATTATACTCAGGAAATATTTACTTTTATATTTCCAAAATTTCCATCACTTGGGTTAAAACGAATGCTGTGTAAAACATCATTACAACAACCCAAAATATTTTATTCAACTAACTCTTATTCATCCTTTCTCTTCGAGACTGGATCTTGCTATTTATCGATTAAAAATGAAATCAATCAAGTTGGGGTAAAATACCTCTCAGACCTTGACTGAAAACATCCTCAACTTCAAAACAGCAAAACCACTTACCTCGAATAAACACACTATAAAACCCAATTATTCATTTTTAAAACATGTATATGGTTCGCTTTCTATTTCTAATTTATAGATTTCCCTTTTTGTTTACAATGTTCTATTTTTATTTCGTTTCCTTATCAAATTCTATATATATCGATACACTGATTTCTAACTATCAGATTATCTTAAAAATATTCTAACTCCTTAAATTTTCGAAAAATTTCGCCATAACCTCCTTTGTACCGGGAGCATCGGGATATTTCAAATAGCCTCCCATGGCCCTCACCAATCCAAAAGAAAAAGAAAAAGCCAAGCGGCTTGCCGATACGGTGCATAAAATCCCATATATAAGTTTAAACATGTACCTTTTTATCGGGCACATGAATTAAAATTTTCATATATCTCATCCCATACCTGTCTAACACATGCTCACCTGTTTTCAATTCAACTCAATCCAATCGTTTGAATTCAGTTTCGCTCATTTATTCTCTAATTAGCTATTTTGCCTATTTCACTTCTTTGTTTGAACATAACACGTTCAGACAAAATATTTAACTTGCTCATAACCAAATTGAATTTCAATTTCAATTCTAGTTTCCTTTTCGATTTCAAATATAAATTTTCAAATCGAATTCACTTATTCAAAGCCCAGTATTAATTCAAAATCTCATTAACTAATTACTATTCGAATTAGTTAATTCTATTCAATAATAAAAAATCTGATTTCTGTTTTCAAAAATCAACTCATTACTCCACTTGAGTTTCGATATATTTTATAACTCAAATCTGGATTTTTTTAAATAGAAATTTGGATTTTATTTGCTTAAAATCCTTTTATAAAATTAAATAAACCGTTATGGTTTTATAATGGTTCTGGCGCTGCTTTTCTGAAAATTTGATTTTGATATAACTCAAAATCTATATGACGAAATCTAGATTTTTCTCCTCCATTAGAAATCTGTTATCAAATCGGTCCTGTCGTTTCTTGTTTCAAAGAATTCCGACTTCAATTGAGTTCTGTTACTCAATTGAAGTTCGAAAACGACAATTTACCAGCTGCAGCGCTGCAGCGAGTTCGTTTTGATTATATTTATAAATATAAACATTTAAACTTCATCTATAAAAAAATTCACTTCATTCTGATATATTTTTAATATATCAAATCAATTTTTTCCCAATTCAACATAGTATTTCCAATCTATTTCACTTCTATTTGAAATTCTATATTCAAATTTCAATTCTCTTCTATTTTTTTCAAATTCTATTCGAATCTCTATAATCGAATTTCCTTTATTCAAATCCTATTTGAATTTCTACGTTCAAATTCTAAATTTGAATTTCATATATTCAAACTCCATTTGAATTTCTATATTCAAATTCCCTCTGAATTTTCTATTTGAATCCTATATTCAAATTTCATATTTAAAATTCCATTTGAATTCTCTATTCAAATTCCATTTAAATTCCTCTTATTCAAATTCCTCTTATTCAATTTCTATATTTAAATTCCATTTGGATTCTATTATTTAAATCCTATAGTTAAACTCCATTTGAATTCTCTTTTCAACATGTTTTCCAATTTCACTTTTTCTATATTCAAATTCTATATTTAAAATTTCATTTGAACTTTCTTTATTCAAATCCATTTGAATTCCTTTGAATTCAAATTCTATTTGAATTCCTTTAAATTCAAATTCTATTTCAATTCCTCATTTGACATCTCAAATTCTATTTTAATTCCTTTAAATACAAATGCTATTGCAATTCCTTTGAATTCAAATTCTATTTCAATTCCTTTGAATTCAAATCCCATATTTAAATTCCTTTGAATTCAAATATTCAATTTATCTCTTGATAATTTATTCATTATATTTATAAACACTATTTTATAAATTTCCTTGTTTTATTTAAACAAGCCTACTTCGAAATCTATTTAAAACCAGAATCTTATTTTGGAAATTCTCTTTGCATTTTCTATATTCAAATTCCATTGAATTTCTCATATTCAAAATTCTATTTAAATTTCACATATTAAATTTCCATTTGAATTCCTCATTTGAAATTTCAAATTTTATTTTAGAAAAAAAATAGAATTTCTTTTTAAATCTGCGAAATTCCTTTTCATGTTATTTTGAAATATCAATATTTGGGCCCAGTGATATTTAAACACCAAACAACCAATTATTTATTTTTCTAACTCATCATATATGACAGTATATATGCAAACAAATAAACAAACAGATAATATATTTTTGAGGAATCCAGTAGGATTCCTCTAACTTGTTTCCCTGCATCCACAGACGTTAGTCAACATAGTTATACCCATCCTGCTTCGAGGCAGGATATCATGGTATAAAAGGTGATCCACTTATATACGTGGGCGTAGGGTCATCCGCTAATGATACTGCGGGCATCCGCTAATGATAATGCGGGAATCAATCCAATCACCTAACCAATATATATATATTTATATATAATAGTCAACCTTAAATAACTAATATATTTAAATCAACCAAACAACATTCAAACAAGAAACAACAATTATTTTTAACTAATAAAAATAATTTTAAATGAAAGGTGAGTGAGATTTACTCACCGGAGTTTTTGATCCATAATTTGTTCCAATCTAAATACCACTGCTTTGCTTAATACGAGTCTGGTGTTGCTGGTTTAAAATTGAAATTTATTATCAGACAAGTAATCCAAACTCCTTATAAGTTTGAAAATAATTATATGATTTTAACTAAAATAAAACTTAATCTTACCGAATAAACTTATCCAATGTTTGAAATCAGACTCACTTATTCTTCCCATACTGCTCCTAAAAAAAATAGCGAACACCATGGCCCTTCACTGAATACTTCGATCACGTCTATTTCCCCATTTCCAAATTTCGAACTCTGGCTTCATCGAAACCCCCTCTTTTTCTTTACCAACAAACTGAAACACCAAACTTCTTATCTCACCATATTAAGAGCAGCGCCACCACTCTGAAATCCGCCCTCAGCTCCAAAATGCCTCTGCCTGCTTCGGTTGGATGAAAATCGATCTCTTCTCAAAACAGTACTCGATGCGGCTCTTCCCCCACAGATGCATCGCGCCTCCAGATAACCATTGATTTCCCCTCGTTGCTTCCTCCAAAACCCCGCGCCACCCTCTAAATCACGTTGACCCCATTCGAACCCTAAACCCAAATTGAAACTTGTCGAACCACTAATTGCCGTCGCGGTCTTCCAGTTTTCATTCGCGAGGTACACAAGCTCTGGAAGAAGGTCATGATTCCCTTTGAGTTGTCGAGCTCCAGATGCCATCGCGTGCTTCAAATCCTGACCCTCCCTTGTTGTGGTGAACCTCCCGTTCCAGTGGATGGAACGCAACCCTCGAATTTGAAATAGATTTGGATGTCGGCCATTTTTAATTTCTTCTAAGGAGTTCGATTTTGATTGTGCTGAGGAGCGGCCATTTACTTTGTGGAGAATTTACAGAGGGATGTCGCGATTTTATAAAAGAAGAAGGGGACACGAAGTACATGGCAAATCTTTATATATATTTTAAAAAGATTTTCTAATTAATTTGATTTGATTTAAAGAGATTTTCATTCTTTTTAAATGGATTCTGATTAGATTTTGATCCTATCCACAATCAAATATCTCGGGGTCCATTAATTAAACCACGAACCGCTATTTTAACGTAAGCACTATTTTTCAACAGTGTAACATTATTCTGAACTAACTGAATATATTTTGATATTTAATTTGAACGTAAATATAAATAACCAAAATAAATTATTATAATATAATTTAAATTCAAAAACAAATAAATTCCTTGATAATGAATTATTAGTGTTATCGTTTAAATTCAAATAAAAGTTCAAATAAATCATTTTGACCCCTTTTCAAATTGAATTACTTAAGATCCTCGTATTACGATAATTATATCGATAATTCAATATAAAAATCGATTTGTATTATCAGCTCAATATTTAAAATAATATTAAATATCCAAAATAAATCGACTAGAAAATCTGGGTCGTTACATTATTTTGAACATTTAAATTGGTTTTAAATGTTGTATTGATAATTTAAAAAAGGATTTGTATTGAATTTATTTATAAAACGAAGTTTGAATCGTAAATTACGAACTGTAGATAGGTCTTACGATTAGCATTTCTTTCAAAAGGATTTTGAAAGTTAAACAAATGGTTGGAGTTTACTCACACCAATCCTATGACTGACACAGAGTTTATTTTATTTTTTTCCCCTAAAATCTTGGGTGCCCAAATTTGTACGGATAGTCAAGTAGTCGGGGTTTTACAGATTCACTTGGAGGAGCTTGAAGCAGAAGACTTCACCAGTTAGCTATAGACTATCATATTTTCCACTGTGTCCTATGTTGTATCTGGAAACAGGTGTTTATAACTATTCCAGGAATAACTATCGTGCTCTGACGATGGTATGTATATACAGTTACTGATATGTATTTCAAATGTTATGTTAATTAATATGTTTTATTCATTCCGCTGTGAGATTTGTGTTCTTCGTTTTCTTCTCCTCTAATATTTCTTTCTTTCTAATCCTCATCCTCTAACTTCTTTCTAATAATGATTCGTACTTCTATGCAATTTAAGTTGGACGTGTGGTGTTATTAGTCGACTCAAAGAGTACAGAAATTCGGGCCATTACTTTTGGTATCTGAGCTGAAGGTTGAGTGATAACCTTGGCTCTGTGGTGTAATTCAATAGAGATGGGGTTAGTAATACCCTAGATTGAATTTGAGTGTATATATATGAGCGCGTATTTGTAGATTTTATAAAATTGTTTTATATTGTGTTGACTAGTTTGTTGAGTGGTTTATGATTTTCGGTCGATACAAGATGTACAACTATATTGATAGGTGTTTCTAATCTCTCGAACAAAGCAATTCGATGCAGTATTGTTTTAAAATGGGTAAATGAAATAATTTTACCCAAAATTATTTTGATATGAAAGGAATAATTTTTGAAATATTATAGTATATGGATGTGTTGATTGTTATTACAATCAAATGAAATTATGAAATGGTTATATATTTTGTATACGGATAATGTAAACAAATGAGATAAGCTAAGATTTAATTTAAACCAGATTTGGAATTTAAATTCTGGGTGTTTAGAAAATATTTTCTAAGATATTATAAACCAATATAACATTATTTTAAAGTATTTTTTGAATAAGGATGGTTTAAATGGATTTTTAAAGGGATTAAGCAATGAAATCACTTCGTGGCGAGAAAATAATTCTGATAATGGATCGCGACATTATCGGTATTCATTTTCAAGTTTCTGAGTGATGGATTGCTGCCACGGTAATTTGGGAATGAAAAATTTGTTTGAAAAGGGCAAGATGTTTTAGAAATTCAAATGTTTTGAATTGAGTTGATAATAAATATATGTATATAAATATATATATATATATATATATATATACACACGATTTCAAACTGGTTTGAAATAAAACCCAGGAATTTGAATTCTGAAATTTAAATTTAACTTGATAAACAAAATTGGATTGGATTATAAATAATCCCAAATAAAATTAAATAGAGAGAAATGTTGAGATTCGAAATATTAGTTTGAATTCGACTTATAAACAAGTTGAATATATATTGGGTGTTGGTTATTGAAATTGAATTGTGATAAATTTGGATTCAAATATAATAAGTTGATTGACTTAAATAGAAATCAGATTTAAATTGAAAGAATGGAAGTGAACTAATTAGAAGTTGATTAGAGTGTTAAAAAATGAAAGTTGGATTGATTTGAAACACACTAGAAGTGGATATATGTATGCTAAGTGGATATTGAATGGAAGAAAATGCAAGAGATGGAATTTATGCCTGACAAAAAGGTACATTTTTACAATATTACTTGGGTTTGATGGTTTTATAAGCCTATGGGGCAAGCCGCTTGGCCTTTTGATTTTCTTTTGGGATCGGAGAAGGCCTAGAAAGGCGAGTTGTGGTTGTACCGATTGAGCAATGCAAAGAAGATGCTGCCGAAATTTTTCGGAATTTAAGGAGTTAGAGTTTTAACAATTTTTTTTACTGCTTAGCAATTTCGAGGACAGAATTATTTTAAGGGGAAAGAATGTAACGACCGGATTTTAGCCATTTTATTTTGAACATTTAAATTGGTTTTAAATGTTGTATTGATAATTTAAAAAAGGATTTGTAACAAATTTATTTATAAAACGAAGTTTGAATGTATAATTTATGATATAATTATAAAACGAGTTCGAAATGGCGCGACAGTTCATAATTTATGATTTAAACTTCAACTGAATATACAGGATCCAAAATAAGTCGGATTTCTTTAAAACAAGAAAGGCTCAGATCTATTTGAATATATTTTTCTAATGGAAGAGAAAAATCGATTTTTCATATTGTAGATTTTGTTTTATGTCCAAATCAAATTTTGAAATAGTCGCTGTAGAATTGTTTATGGACCATAACAGTTTAGTTAATATAACTAGAGATTGGTTACGAATTTGGAAAAGGTTCTTTTGAGACATAGTTATAATTTAATTTTTAAAATTTTATTGTAATTTTTAATTAATTAAATATGCAACTTTTTATTTGGAGTATTTTGCACCCTATATCTATATTTTGGGGTTTCATAATATAAGTTAAACTCCCGATATTATTATATTTTTGGGATCGTAGCACATTATTTGGCACAATGGTATTTTTAATTTTGTCGATAGCATTTTATACGAGAATGGAATTTTATTCAATCAAGTACACAACTCTTTATAAGATAAAACATAATATCCGCTCTTTGACCATTTGTTGTGTCTCAAAAGCCACGGACTAGAACTCATCATGGATCATTTAAACCTGGATATTTGTTTATAATATCCGTTCATTTACCATTTTAGTTCCGATCTTCCCACGAAATTCGAATAGTGTGCTCCCGACATCTCTCAGTTTCGTGCTTTCCATGTTTATCACTTCTTCGTACTAACCCACTTGAAACCGTAACCTGCAAACTATTAAATAGCGTGTGCCCCAAACTATTACACTGTACACACCATGCCATCCAAGTTTTTCTTCCTTTTTTAAATACTGTCATTCTTTTTGTTCTCATCTTTCTCAGACCCATACCAAAACGAGAAGAATGAATCAAACACAAAATCATATAAAACGAAATGCATAACCGAATTGACTATTTCCAGATCCTTTGAAATCCTTGAAACAAAGGATTTTCAGTAGCGCTTTTAGTTTCTATGTGATCAAAATCTCTTGGATTCGACACATTTCCAGTGCCTAAGGCCTCGGGATCCGTCGATTGGCAGAAGACTGGGTGACTTAGTTGTTCGAAATATAGACTTGGTGAAGAGGGAGTATACATGATGAGGCAACTGACGTATTAATGAGGAGATGTGTATGGGTAAATGGGAGGTGATAGCGGTAAGGGTGAATGGGAAAGGGATCGGTGGTGCTGCAATTTTAGAGGAGCGTGTTCATGAGCACAAGGGTGCGGTTTTTGCTGATTAGGCGATGAAGGTAATTTACAATAACTTAAACATTTATAAAGGTGATTAAGGAAGGAAGAAGGTATCACATATTTCCGTTAACAAATTTATCAAAGTTTGGTCTGTTTTTGTGATGAAGGATGGACCTTGCATCTGTCTTTGTATGTTACACGGGAGGGGGCAACTGTTCTTTTTAAAGGAAAAAGAATTAGTGGGGGAAATTCAGTTTGTTTTTGTGTGATGAAATGATGACGAGGAATATATGACAGTGGAGGAGTTGTTAAAATTGGCATGGTGAAGTAACGGTGAGAAGTGGATATACGATTAGCATTTCTTTCGAAAGGATTTTGAAAGTTAAACAAATGGTTGGAGTTTGCTCACACCAGTCCCATGACTGACCCAGAGTTTATTTTATTTGTTTTCCCTAAACTCTTGGGTGCCCAAATTTGTACGGGCAGTCAAGTAGTCGGGGTTTTACAGATTCACTTGGAGGAGCTTGAAGCAGAAAGCTTCACCAATTAGCTATAGACTATCATATTTTCCGCGGTGTCCTATGTTGTATCTGGAAACATGTGTTTATAACTGTTCCAGGAAAAACTATCGTGCTCTGATGATGGTATGTATATACAGTTACTGATTTGTATTTCAAAAGTTATGTTAATTAATATATTTTATTCGTTCCGCTATGAGATTTATGTTCTTCGTTTTCTTATATTCTAATATTTCTTTCTTTCTAATCCTCATCCTCTAACTTCTTTCTAATAATGATTCGTATTTCTGTGCAATTTGAGTTGGACGTGTGGTGTTATTAGTCGACTCAAAGAGTACATAAATTCGGGCCATTACATGTAGAAATCATAAAAATATGATATAATAATGGACGAATGAAAAGGGATGAAGATGGAGAAGATGAATGGTTAAAAAATCGAATTCAACCCCTATTTTTTAGATTTGAACGGTTGCAACGCTTCTGGAACGTTACAAATAGTGGAAAGACACTTCCTTTGAAATTTAAATTTCTGATAGTTATATGTCGACAGATCTATGTATGTATGTCGACATATCCATCATATTTTTTATTTTTAAATCATTTTTTAAGTATTTAACCAATATATATATCCTGGAAATTCCTGAAACAAAACTAGTTATTTAATCATTATTTTTCAAGTATAAAAACATAAGAAAATACTATTTAAACATATGATTGAAAACTTAACATATATGTGATATAAATACTATATATAATATAATTATAAACATATATATATATAGGAATTTATAAAGAGATTTTTATAAACAATATAAACAAAAGGTTATATGAAGAATCAAGTATAAACTTAGTAAAATATATTAAATAAAACTATAAAAATAAGAATACTTATAAATTAGGAAATATATTTGAAATCATAAATTTGAAATTCTTTAATCAAAACATAATAATATAAATAAACATTCTAAAATGTAAAATCATATGAAATCAGATACCTATTTATAAAGTTATTATAACACCCCTCTCGAAAAGCTAACACAGAGAACTTTTAGCACAGTGGTTAGTGCGTGGTGTTGCTTTCCGAGAGGTCGGGGGTTCGAATCCTGTGAGAGCCAATACCCAGCTGGAATCGTGGCTCCTGTGTGGACCACAGCGCCTGGGTGAGGTGTTTGTGAGCCAACGGAGACATTGGGCTCTGTAGGAGGGGAGAATGTAACACCCCTAAGTCCCACATCATGGAAGCCTGTGTGAAGTGGGTATTTATATAGTAGAGCCCATCTCTTACTAACGCCGAGGCCTTTTGAGGAACAAAACCCCACACCTATACGGTTGCTAAGTTGGGGACAATATATTGCGTGAATGGAGATGCGGGTTGTTACAGTGGTATCAGAGTCTATACCCAGCCGGAATTGTGTGTGCAATGTTGTGGATGTCAGTCGATGTGGTACTGATGCGGGTTACAAGCACAACGCCTGGGTGATGAGTGATATGAGCCAACGAGGACGTTGGGCTGTTTAAGGAGGTAGTCTGTAACACCACTCTCGAAAAGCTAACATAAAGATCTTTTAGCACAGCGGTTAGTGCGTGGTGTAGCTTTCCGGGAGGTCGGAGGTTCGAATCCTGTGGGTGTCACAGTTATAAGGTTTAAAACTACATAACAATATAAACTAATATAAATATATTATATATATATATATATGTTGAAAACAAGAATTTTGATTAATGTCAACAAAGAGAAGAGCAATGGAAATCATGTCATGAAGATAAGGTTATAATATATATATATACACAAACACACACATAAGTATGGGGCCCGTGCTACGCCACGGGTAGTTCGGAATAATGAATGTGTATATATATGTATGTATGTATGTGTATATATATATATAATAATGATTATTTTGTTGCATTTTTATAACCTAGTTTACTTAGAAAATTTTAATTTTAATTTTAATTTTGACGTTAAATTTTTGATCATATCATTCTTAAAAAAAAATTATATGGTCTATAATGATAACAACAATTTTGAGTTAGTTATTTTCTGAAAGTTAAGGCATATGGCTATCTACTTTTGTTAGCATTACTTCTATTTGTTAGACATGTCATTAAAGTCACATATACATTAGCTAATTTACTTAATTAATTTATGTAACGTCCCAGAAATTTGCGATCTTGGTTATCCGATATACAACACATATCGAACATCGATGGATGGAAAATAACCGAATAGTTAACGAAAGAAGTTAGAGGGTGAGAATAGATAAGATAGAACTTATAGAATAGAAGAAGAAGAAGACCATCATCATCAGAGTAAACACGAATCTCACAGCGGAACGAATATAATATATCATAACCTTTGAAATACAAACAGTATATGTATACAATAACATTTGCAGAGTACAACACTTACAACAACAGCGGAAATAAACAATAGCTATATAATCCTGAAGCCTCCTGCTCCAAGATCTCCATGTATATCTGAAAAATCCCGACTACTTGACTGCCCGTACAAATTTAGGCACCCAAGAGTTTAGGGAAAACAAACAAATAAACTCCGGGTCAGTCATGGAACTGGTGTGAATAAAACTCCAAATACTTGGTTAAATAAAGGATATCCCATAAACCACGCCGTGAAAACGGAACGGGTTTTTCCCTTATGAGAATCCAAACAACTTTAAAATCAATACTTGTCTGATATTATAATAATGTCTAGATCAAGTAAATAACAATCTAGCGGAATGCTTGCAACTTACGTGCCACATATATAATATAAAATCATAAACCGCAGGCGCTTATTGGATAATGGATTTCCAACTATGACAAGGTATCGAACCACCTTCCGATCAGTGTACTCTAGGAACGATACACTGGAGTTCAACAAGAACATCTTGCAACTCAACCACACATGACCAACCACTTATTTCGCTTGAGTGTATCGAATGTATATCACCAACGGTTGGGATCAGAAATCATTTCCCGTATATATATATATATATATATATATATATATATATATATATATGTATATATATGGGACAACATTGATAGATTAAGAAGAAAATGAATATTCTCTAGATAGGTGATCATACACCCTACTTCGGAGCGACCGACTTAGCCATGCTGCCTGCCCAATTTCTGTCATTTACCGGATGTGAGGCTAGAAGCTACACTTATCTTATTCATATCATATGTTCATTTACTTGGAATACCACATCGTCATACCCGCCAAATCATTTTTGATTTCTCTAACGGTATCACGGGTATGAAGCTAAGAGAAACAAATTCCTCCATCATCAAACGTGATACATTTGAAGAGATCAACATATATGATTCGTTAGGAATACTCTGTCAGACATTCGTCCATACAAGTTGTCCTTGGACTGGACAAACCGAAGGCACTATCAGTACATCCATCTTAGGCAATCTTTACCTAAGATTTATACAACAACCCATGCACTTTACTCCGTCTTCAATTATCTTTGGTATATATGATTCTCAACGCTTATGCCAATACGGAGTGGTTCTTCGGATAAAAATCCAACCGGTCTCTCCATTTTAACAACGTTAAAATGGTCGAAAACTTCGATAGTCGATGAGTTAACTATCAAAGAAAAACACTTGTGCAAACAACGATATCATTTACAAATGGAAATTATGTTGATCAATCATCATTGAACATTTATCTCTTTAGTTCATTAATTTACTTATCTCTTGTTCCCATATATTCTAAATTCTTATTTTCTATTATCAAAAAACATTTCTGATTCTTATTTGGAAAACATTTCCAAACTCCTTCACTTGAATTAAACTGATGTTTTAAATCAAACATCGCCATGCCAACTCAAAACCATTTCGCGCATAAACCAAATTCACTTAACAATCTTTTACTACCAACCTTACCATTCCTTAGTTAAGAAGGAAGTCAATCAATTTGGGGTATAATTACCTCTCAGACCTTAACTGAACAACGTTTTAACATCGAAATAGTCGAAGTTTATCTTTTAAACCATTAACAACTTCCTTACATAACTCTCGGATTCTATTTACGTATCCACTTCTTTATTGAAAACATTGATTATAACGATAACGTTATAGTCCCTACTTTTGAAATATCTAACTTTAATTATAACTTTTATTCTTTAATGTGAATAAATAAATAAACACCTAATAAATAAATCTTGATTTAAACACCAGAAAGTATAAGTACTTTCCCCGAATTCGATAAAATTGAATTCGACGTATAACTCTCTTTTGAGTAATCTCTATTTGATTAACTCTTCTTCGAATAATCTATATTCCATTATCTTTCTTCGAATAACTTATTCGATTAACTCACCTCGAATTGTATTCGATAACTCTTTATTTCAAATACACGATATTCGATAATCTCTCTTCGAATAACTAATATTCGATAACTCCTTTTCGAATAACTAAATTCGATTAACTCCTTTCGATTTAACTAAAATCGATAACTCCTTTCAATTAAACAAATTGATAACTCCTTTCGTTTAACCCTATTCGAATAAACTATATTCGATGCTCCTTTAACTCTATTCGAATAAACTATATTCGACACTCCTTGGGATTAACTCATGTGGATTAACTCGGTTTGATTAACTCATCTTGACTAACTTAACTTAATTAACTCGACCTATTTAACTCAACTCGGTTAACTCCTATCGAATAAATAATATTTGGTTAACTTATATTCAAATAACTATGCCTGTTTTAATTTTATTTTGAATAGCTAATATTCGATTTAACTCCATTCGCTTGACTCTAGATCGCAGCGATCACAATGGTTACGCCTGATTCCCTCAGGAAACATCCGACCACCGTAAGCTATCTGCAGCCATGCGAATTACGCTAGCAGTCGTACGAAATGGCAACTCATCCTGAATAACTATATTTGTTTTTACTCTATCTCGAATGATTATACTCGATAACTCCTTTTAACTTTATTCGAATAAATTAAATTCGAGTAACTCCTTTTTGATTACTTTATTTCGCTTTAACCCTAACTCAAATCAGTTAACTCTAATTTGAATAAATCTGATCACTTAGCTCTGTTTTTGATTAACTCCAATCCCTCAACTCTAACGGGTTAACTCTAACTGGTTAACTCTACTCGATTAACTCTAATCGAATAACTAATATTCGATTAACTCATTTCGATTAACTCTTTTGAATTAATTCCTTTTCTATTTGTTTACTTAACAAATAACTATACCCTTTTAAATCCTATTTATTTAACAAATAAATATTTTCTTTTATCTTTTCTATTTATTTAACAAATAAATATTTCTTTTATCTTTCCTACTTATTTAACAAATAAATATTTCTTTTATCCTTCTATTTGTTTCCTAAATAAATAACCCCTTTTTTCTTCTATTTATTTTTCTATAAATAAATGATCCTTTTATACTTTTATTTATTCCCTAAGTAAATAATCCTTTTACCCTATTTGTAAATGTTTTGCAAATATTTTCTTTCCAATTTTATTTGTAAATGTTTTACAAATCACTACAAGAAAATGGGGTCTTTACCTACCAATTGTAAACGTAGGTAAAACTACGATAATGGTGGATAATATATTTTAGCTACCAATATTGAATTGGTAGAGCTTGGTAGGTAAAGCTTAGTAGAGAAAGGGCTTTACCTACACTTATTGATATTGGTGGGTAAAAGAATCAATGGACCCCACTACGTTATAACTCAAATGATGAGTCATAAGTGGATGTGTTTGATGATGTGTCATCCTACATGGATGCTGACATGGCTGATGATGTGTCATCCTACATGGCTACTGACATGATTGTCGTAGTATACACATGGCATATATTAATGCCGACACTTGGCAATTAATGGTTGGTTCATGTGTCAAACAATAATTTGTCTATGTGACATAATTTGATTAGTGCATATGACATCATTTTTTAGGCCATATGGCATTATTTGATTAGTCCATGTAACATTATATGATTTGCTACGTGACATTATGTCATTAGTCTACACACTAGAAGAAAAAACAACCCACTATTACAATGTTTATTTACCATTGTGGCAAACATTGTAAATGCATTTTTTTAATATTTTCAAACTATTTTATATACAATGTTTACAATGATATGCACAACTTCCATATGTTAACTAACACTAAAATAGCAATTTCAACAACATTTGACAATTTTGTAAACATGATTTTCAAATGAAAAATATTTATCATTCATAAATCATTACAAATATCACTAATACAACATTATTTTACTATGTCAAAATAATATTTACATCCGTCAATATTACAACATTAAGAACAGATCTAATAAAGAACCCACTGAAGAACCAAATTTGCTGGGAACATCCAATTCTTCTCCTGTAGTTTCATCTCTAGTTTCATCTGAACTCTCCCTGGCTCTCAATTATATTCCTTTGTTGTCTAATAGACTATAACCCATCAAAGCCATTTTATGGCCCTTTGATTAACTTCTTTCAGTGCACATTTGGAACTTCTGCTTACCCGCTTCAAGTACACAGCCTAAATAATCATGCAAATAAGAAGCAAAATTGTGGAAGAAAAGCAATTTACCAAATTTTTAGCATCAAGTATCCCACAATGGTAATCATTAATTTAAACAAGAAAGGTAATTATAAAGACATAATGAAAGATCAACACTTACGTTATTAATATCCCTATACAATATGCATTGTAAATACATCATAATTGTTTTGCGACAAAAGCGCGGAGAGAAAAAATTCAAGCACCTGTGTTTGTACTCTAAATTCGTCAAATTGAAATATATTTCAAAGGGATGTCTGGCCTTGCTGATGAAAGTTTCCTACAGTGCATAGAGTAGATGGAACTTACAATATGTCGATAGAAAATATGCAGCATAGCCTACAAATTGCACTGACGACAGGATAATTTTTTTTAAGTTTAGTCGTTGCATGATAATTGCCTCGAACAGTATAGCCTATTAAGTTGCACATTATTGTTTTTGCCAACTGCATTAAGGGATGAAAGAACAAAAAACCAAATATAGCAAAATTCTTAGTTAATGTAAATAGAATAACAAAAGAAATGAACATGAAAGACATTAAATTTACCATATGGAACATGAAAGACATTAAATTTACCATTGGTACATGGAACATGTTGGAAGGGATGGAGGAATTGAACTCATTGAAATCCAACCAGCTAGTCTTATACCAAATAAAATCAGAAATTAGTAGAAAGTTATCGAATGAGATCAGCATCAAATCAAATTAAATTAGCAATGAAAATGAAACAAATATATGAGAATTAATTAACATTAAAATTTAAGAGAAAAAATAACTTGAAATAGATGCAATATAGCATGACATAAATGGAAAAGGAATAAATGCAATATAGCATGAAATAAATGGAAAAGGAATAAATTCAAGCGAAAATGGTAACATATTAACATTGATTAACGCTAATTTATACAAGTGTTAACAAGGCTAATGTCAACATGTTTTAACAAATCAAGTATGAAATAAATGGAAAAAGAATTAAATTTACCATATGGACATGAAAGACATTAAATTTACCATTAGTACATGGAACATGTTGGACAAGTTGGAGGAATTGAACTCATTGAATTCCAACCAGTTAGTTTTATACCAAATAAAATCAGAGATTAGTATAAATTTATCAAATGAGATTAGCATCAAATCAGATTAAATTAGCATTGAAAATGAAATAAATATATGAGAAATAATTAACATTAAAATTTAAGAGAAAAAATAACATGAAATAAATGCAATATAACATGAAATAAATGGAAAAGGAATAAATGCAATATAGCATGAAATAAATGGAAAAGGAATAAATTCAAGCAAAAACGGTAACATATTAACACTGATTAACGCTAATTTATACAAGTGTAAGCAAGGCTAAAGTCAACCATGTTTTAACAAAACAAGTTTGATCTGAGGATTAATTTATTAAAATATTCACTAATATAGATAATGATAAAAGAGATTGCTAAAAATTGTACATCTTTAGCATGAAAATTATCTTTGCAACTTTTCTTCTCCAAGTGGACAAAAAGATGTTACTTTCTGAAAGCTATCCAATTAACTTTGGAAAAATAGATCATTAGTAAGGTTGCTGGGCATATTTTCATATAATCTTCGTTTATCTCCTTCTTCCACTATCTTAAGACAGCTGACAAACTACATAGAACTGGATCCAGATTTCTTTGAAAACCAAGGTTAGGATACCTCCAGAAGCTTAATGGTTTCACACCGCGCGATGCATTTAGCCAAACTTAATAAAAAAAATGAAGGATGATAGACAGTAGGAGTACCATTGTTAGAATATGTGAAATTGGAAATAGGGAATTTATGTTTACTGTTAAGAATAAAAGAAGAAAGTGGAAGGAGGGAATTTATGTTTACATTTAGATCTAAAAATAGTTCTTGTAAGAGATGAAGAAACTTTAAGGCGCTGAGAAAGTGGAATACGTGAAATTTTGTTTTATTGGAGCCAAAATTTTCAAAAGTGGAGTCAAATAGAAAGTTGAATATATAATTAATTCCATTATTCAGATGAAAAAAAGAGCATTCGAATTAATATATTGAACTCTTGATATATACACAAACAAAACGGAATTAAATGTATATTATATTATCTAAATATCATGTGTAGAATAGCAGAGAATAAAAGAAAAGAAGGATAAGAGGATATACATGAATGTAATTAAATCCCTTATATGTATGAATCTCTTACTTATATGCATGAATGTAATTAATTTGAACAGTTATTTTGGAGTTGGAGCTAGAATGTATTCTGTAACAACCCGGAAAATCTGGGCCAGTTTAAAATTTTTATTTTGGCAATTTTAGCGAATTTTGAATATTTAAAATAGAATATTTTAAATAATATTGAAGAAAATTTCATTTGAATATAATTCGAACGTATATATTATATACGTCGTCGTTAGAATATAAATATTTATATATAATTATAAATAGAATTGAAAATGGCGCGGTAGTTCGATAATTCGATTTCAAACTTCAATTGAACATACCGGGTGCAAAACAATCCGGATTTTAGTGAAACCAAAAATAATAGGATCTAATTGATAATATCTTTCTAACGAATCCGACAAATTGAGATTTCATGGCGGGAATCAAAAGATATGTCCAGTTGAAAATTCTGAATAGTCGCTATGGAATTCAGGCCCTTAAAAATGGACATTTTGCAAACGACCTCGGATTTCGACGAAAACACTTTTGTTGGGTCCGTGATGTCAAGTTATTGCTAGGTTTCAAATTTCGTAATTTTTCGAATCAATATGTGAGCGTGGCAAAGGAAAACGCGTTTGACCAGTTTAAGTTGATTTTAATCGACTGGAAATTGGCCATTTTTCATACGGTCTCAGAATTTGACGAAACTAGTTTTGTTAGGACCGTATCGTCAATACGAAGCTAGAAAATATTTTTCTGCCATTTTTAGAATTCGTATGTGACCCCGGTAATTTGAAATGTACGTTTAAAATTCAATATAGTGATTTAAATGTAAATTTAACGGAAACTGATTGAAACAGCCGATTTGGGTTGCGAAACATATCCCATTGTGTTCGGAATGGGGGTGAAACGCTAGGGACGTCAGGCGGTGGGTCTCGTTTCGAGGTCGAAAATAAAGGTTGCTTTTTAGTGATAAATAAAATAAATAAATAATAATAAAAAAAATATAATCCCTTCCTCTCTTAACCCCTCCAGCCCCCCCCCCGATTCAAAACAGAAATCGACAGATAAAAAAAAAAAAAAGGAAAAAGGAAAACAACGTCGCGCCGCCTCCCTGCCAGCGCCACCGACGCCATCTTCCCCTCCCCTCCTCTGGCCAAAGACCGCACGCCCCCCCTTCCTATCGCGATCTCCCCCTTCCCCTCACCAAAACCGCCGCCCCTTCTTCTCGATCCCGCCGCCACCAATGGAGCACCGCCCTCCAAGCGACACCGCAGCCCCCTTGAAGTCAGCCACTGACGAACGGAGAACCCCCCCTGTAAGTCTTTTCTTCCTTTTATTTATTTATTTATTTTATTTTGTTTTATATAAACTGAAAAGAAAAAAGATTAAATACTGTTTTTATTTTTAAAGTTTAAAACTGTTTTTTTGTTTGTTTAAAAACTGATTTTTTTTTGAAAAGATTTAAACTTTAGAAAAGAAAAGATGTGATTTTTAAATTAGAAAAGACAGTATTTTTAAATTAGAAAAGACAGTATTTTTAAATTAGAAAAGACAGTATTTTTAAATTAGAAAAGACAGTATTTTTAAATTAGAAAAGACAATGTTTTTAGAATTATAAAAGACGTGATTTTTAAAACAGAAAAGATTTGATTTTTTAAAGTAATAAAATATGATTTATATATTTTTAAAGTAGTAAAAATATAATCTTTTATATTGTAGAAAGATTAAAAATATAATCTTTATAGGATAGAGAATATAAAAATATCATCTTTGTATATGTAGCGAAATAAAAGTCTGATTTTTATTTTATATACGTTCAAGTAAAGTGATGATTTTTATAATGATGAAATCTATATTTTCGAAAAGGCGAAATCTTTATATAGAGAATAGCATTATAAAAATAGAATTTTTATCTATATATTAGCGGTAAGGAAATATGGTTTTTATATATTGAATAGCATAGTAAAAATTCGATTTTTAAATATATGAAGTGATTATAAAAATATGATTTTTAAATCGAAAGTAAATAAATAAAAATGTGATTTTTATTTTAAAGACATCGAAATATAAAAATGCGTGATTTTTATATATGTAGTGACTACGGGCAAAAGAAGATGATAAAAAGGCGAGGATGAAGAAGATTTCTATAAATGAAGTGTCGTGAAGTTGGATAGCTTTCGGTGAGAACTTCTCACTCAAATTCTCTTTTTCTAGTTATATATATATATATATATATATATACTAGGATGCAGACGGTGCTTAGTAGCACCCGACACAATCGTCCACAAACCATGGACTTGTTTGTTTTGGTTGCATAGATTAGTTAGATGATTTGATTTGAGATTGAATTGTTTGGTGAAATGAATGGATTGATTGATGTGTGAATGGCGTGGGCCTTCACTAGACCGGGGATAAGGCTAGGCCTCGTCCCGTTTCTAGTATCGTGCCGTTATGCCGCCGAAATTTTCTAAAATATGTTAGAAAGATAAAGATATCATTTTTATCTTGAAATTGAATTGAATAGAAATTCATATGTTAAAATAAAATGTTTTGTCGTTAAAAATATAATTTTTTAACGTGAATGTGAATAAATAAATATTCATTTACAAACCAGACGGTTTGTTTGTGTACACCTATTTGAAGGACATTGATTGGGTCGATAAATTTTACACATCGCCCAACTGCACAAATAAAATATGCGTTTGATTGTTTGAAACCCCACACGGGTGTTGGGATGAAATTTGAAGTTCACTCATCCTGATTGATTAAATATGTCGATCGATTGATTGACAGGCTGTTATAAGCGTTAGATATCTATATTTGATGCTTATACAGTGTAGTGCACTTTGGTTGATGGTTGATTATTTTTCCATGCTATTATATACATGTGTTGTATGAAAATCCATATAATTAACTTTATATGGTAATTGATTGGGCCTCATTCCAATTTGAAAGATAAAGAATATCAATATAAAATAAAGGTTCATGTGTTGACAGTACTCATCCGTTGAGATTGGTCATGTGTTGAACGAGATATTCTAGTAATAAAATTTACATCTTTATCAATATAAAATAAAAGTTCATGTGTTGACAGTTTCATCTATTGAGATTGGTCATGTGTTGAACGAAATATTTTGATAATAAAATTTACATCTTTATCAATATAAAATAAAGGTTCATGTGTTGACAGTTTCATCCATTGAGATTGGTCATGTGTTGAACGAAATATTTTGATAATAAAATTTACATCTTTATCAATATAAAATAAAAGTTCATGTGTTGACAGTACTCATCCATTGAGATTGGTCATGTGTTGAACGAAATATTTTGATAATAACAACTATTTTGAAAAAAAGAAATATTTGAAATATAATATTTGAAAATAGAAATTTATGAAGCCGTGTTGATTAGATTGACGCCATTTTGACGCGAACGATATTTATATCGATTTTAAACGATTTCGAAATGAATTGAATATATAACGATTTCGAAATGAATTGAATTGAAAACGATTTCGAAATGAATTGAATATATAACGATTTCGAAATGAATTGAATATATAACGATTTCGAAATGAATTGAATATATAACGAATTGAAATGAATTCAAATTGAATTGAAATTTGAATTGAATAGAAATGAATTTTCAAAACGAATTTATAAAGAAGAATTCAATTTTGATTTGAATTGAAAAGGAAGTTGAAATTGCTTTTGAAACGAATTTTAAAACTATTTATATAATTCGTTTTAAATAGAAATCGACGAAATATATATTATATATATAATATAATGGCCTGAATAGAACGCGCCGCGCCGCGGTAGTTCGTGAATTTCGACCATTTATTTCAAACGGACATTACGGGAGATCCGACCGTCGGATTCTCCTAAAACCGGAACCGTTGGGTTCGTATCGAAAAGAGCTTTCTAACGAATGTGATAAATTAGAAATCTAACGGTTGGATTTGGAATTATGTCCAAATCAAATTGGAAAAAGGTCGCTATACGTGCAGTTCGATGGCCATTGGTGGAAATCGACTGTACGGGCCTTGATAAAATTATTAAAAATAGTAATAATTTGTGTAAAATCATAAGAAATGGTTTAGAAAGAATTGGGATGAAAAACTCCATATTTGAAAAGATAAAAATAGATTTTTATCGAAATGAACTAGTTTTGAACTAGAATTATAATTCTATTTATTTTTAAGTAAATAAATTGAATTTGAAAAGAGTTTTGAAAATAACCAAAATATCCAATGATTGCATTGGAGTGGATTTGAATCGAAATTGTCTTCGGAATATTTCGATGTTGGAATTCGTGATTATATAGGTGTTGTTATGGAAATTTGAAAGATATATATTGATATCGTTATTTCCAATACGACATTTGTTAATCGTAGAATTTGATATTGAACATAGGCCGATATATTTTCTATTCAGAGCCTTGTATTGAATATCGAATGTGATTTGGGTTTGTCGTGAATGGTGTCTTCACTAACACTGTTCTTGAACCCAGTTGAGACAAGATTAAATCTTTTTATTTAGATTTAATGAAGTGTACCAATTAAATAATATTTAATTGGAATTGAATTGATATTGATTTTTGGGTTTATCGTGAACAGTGTTTTTAAATAACACTCGTTCTTTAACCCGATAATTAATGAAGGTGATTTTGGGTTTATTGTGAACTGTGTTTTTAAATGACACGGATTCTTTAACCCAGTCACAGATTAAAACTAAGTGGAGTTTTAATGAATCTTTAATTAGATTGAAATAATCGAAATGGAGTATCACCAGTTTTGCTCCAGGCGATAGTTAAATCTTTAATTAGATTTGAACGTGAAATGGTAATTGAATTTACCGATAACACCGTGGTGTTAGATATGAAGTATAACCAGTTTTACTTCATGGGATGAATAGGTTACGATTGGGAAATTAAAACAAATGATTACTTCGGTAAGGTTCGCTAATCCCGACTAGTTTGAATTGAGATTCAAAAATAGAATAAAGAATAAATTCAAGAAATTTATCTTGGATAAAATTAATGGGAACCTTTCCCTATGAATGTGAAATTTAGAAACTAACTGTCGGTTGGCCAAGCAGAATGGTTTTCTGAATATTGATCTGATGTTGGTTTCGGCCTTCGGGGTTAATATTTGGGGAATTATTCTCTTGATTAATTTACGGTTAGTGACTAATGGATTGGAATGAGGCGTATGTTGTGTTTGTGTAACACTTATTTAAAATATACGCGAGTTATTCGGAAAGACCGGGTTAATCCCATTCTGAATAACTGATACGACGATAAGTCGAAGATGAAGACGATGGTCGAAGACCGAAGGTCTTCACGTCGTTTGGGTAATTACTGATGATCTTGATTGGGCTGTACACCCAAGAAGATGGAAACAGTTAGTGATCGTCCAGACGTACTTGGAGATCGATGGATATGCGGGGTACTAGGTGCCTCCGGTTTCGTTCAGACCCAGAACGGACTTGTAAATGGACTGTGTGTCTGACATTGGATTTTAGTCTGTGTGATTGATCTCTATTAAATATATATCTGTTTGGCGGCGGAGAATTTATTCTCTTGCTTAACGCCCTTCTCTGAGACGTACGAGCTCAGGGGTTATATATTGATGGATATCAAACGCATGGGGGTGAATTGCCTGTGTGGCATGCCTAAGTGGCAATTGATCGAGGCTTCTGTTGAAAAGCAAAGTCTTGTGGTGATGATCAAAGCAAGGCCTTTGTGGCGTACCTTTGTGTAACGTTTGCTTCGCGAGTTTCACACCCGGTATGAACCAAAAACGGGAGACGGACATCAGGGAGGACTTGCGTTTCTTTCTAGCTAAAAGTGGCGTCAGTGGTTTTACACGTCCTGACGAGTTTGACTTATGTGGTTGTTGCTGTTGCGAGGCGCCTCGGATTGATCGGTCGTTCTCGAACCGATGGAGTCATTCGTTGGCTCGTTTGCGCCCCAAAGGGCGGGGAGACGTATTGTTCAGGCATAATAATCCACATCGGTGGACCGACCCTGACGATCCAGGGGGCAGTTGCGGCTGTTCCTGAGACATGGTAGGCTAGATTGTCTCGAATCGGTTGAGGACTATCTTTTGCCTCGGTTCATAGACGGAAATCCAATTTCCAAATACGTGATCTTGCGGTTTTAGTTGTAATCCTATATATGGCGACATAGTGGGATGGGGCGCTCATGCCGCCTATGATTGATACTTATGATTTGAAGTTGTTTTATACACTATGCACTTATAATAGTATCAAACGATTTGTTTTAAACGTATCAAGCATTCTTTGGCTGTTATAAGGGAAAACCCTATCCTCGGCTGCGTTGCATTGTGTGATGGGACCTGGGTCTTATAACAGCTTCATTTTTCTTTATTTAGCATTGCGCTGTTGTTTTATGCACTGGTATTCTTGGGAGGAAACCCGTTCCGTGTTATACGGCGTGGTCCCTTGATTTACCGAACTTTAAAATAAAGATTAATAACTGTTTTAGTTCTCACACCAGTCCCATGACTGACCTGGAGTTTATTGTTTTAACCTAAACTCTGGGTGCCCCTATTTTGACACGGGCAGCTAGTAGTTTTGGTTTTGCAGATTTATATTCACAGGATCCTGGTTTACAGCTGGAACGATATCCGGAAAGCTTTGTATCCGTATATCTCCTTCTAGTTGTGTATTGTATTATTTTCCGCTGCTATGTATTTAAATGTAATTTAAATCTCTGATATTTCTGTGTAATATTCGTTTATACTCTGTATATTCTTGTAATCTGATGCATTGTTGTATACAATGAAATGTTCTTTTATATGCGTTCTGTTGTGCCTTGTTCTCGAACTATCCGACGCTTTCCTTTACGGGGAAGTTACGGGTTTTCACAGTTGGTATCAGAGCTTTGGTTTACAAAGCTTAGAGAACAAGACACATTAGAACTATACGAAAGAATTCATCAGATATTGGGTTAGTAATATCCAACGGGAATGACTCGTTAGAGATGGGATCAGTAGTATCCTAGAACGAGTGTGAAGAGTAGTGTTTTTGATAAATAAAAGTGAAAACAAACTTTGTTTGAAAATTTAAATCAATTATTCGTATTTGATTATTTATTTATATTGATGTGGACAATCCAGTATATATAGATTTTGCGTATACGTCTGATCCGCGTGTATTCGGAATTTTAATATACTGGATAGATATAGAATCACACTCTAGTCGCCCGGAGATGATTCAGATGATGAGGCATCATCATCAGTGTTTATATTCGAGTGACGAAAGTGAGATTTCTATATATTTCCTATTGACTGGTGTGAGAACCAAAATTAGATAGGGCCTATTGTTGTGATTTGGCATCAAAAATCTGATTTTTGACTATATATCAAAGTTATGAATTTGAAACTCTAATTCACTAATTGATTGATGTTTGTGTTGTTTGTTTAGTTGTTTGATAATTTTGAACCATTATGCCTAATTTGATCGAATATTGAATTATATTGAAAATTGGTTGCGTTTGCTTGCATATACATATACTTACATTGAACAGGTCATAGCAAGGAGGCTAGAGCAGAGAATAAAATTTGTTTGCCCGACAAATAGGTACATGTTTACTACATAATTTCCTGTTTTGTTTGGGTGATGATGATTTTGTGAGCCTATTGGCTAGCCGCTTGGCTTTTTCTTTTTCTTTTTGAGATCTGAAGGACCGGGGAAGCTATTTGAAATTCCCCGATGCTCCCGGTGCAGGGGAGGTTATGGCGAAATTTTTCGAAAATTTAGGGTGTTAGCCAAATTTTTGAAGTTTTGAAAATTCTCAGAAACTGAAGAGTTGGAGAATGGAAGCCAGATCGAGAGTAGAGTTGATTAATCAAACCACTTTCGACTTTGTTCCTTTTCGGGGACGAAAAGTTTTAAGTGGGGGAGATTGTAACAACCCGGAAAATCTGGGCCAGTTTAAAATTTTTATTTTGGCAATTTTAGCGAATTTTGAATATTTAAAATAGAATATTTTAAATAATATTGAAGAAAATTTCATTTGAATATAATTCGAACGTATATATTATATACGTCGTCGTTAGAATATAAATATTTATATATAATTATAAATAGAATTGAAAATGGCGCGGTAGTTCGATAATTCAATTTCAAACTTCAATTGAACATACTGGGTGCAAAACAATCCGGATTTTAGTGAAACCAAAAATAATAGGATCTAATTGATAATATCTTTCTAACGAATCCGACAAATTGAGATTTCATGGCGGGAATCAAAAGATATGTCCAGTTGAAAATTCTGAATAGTCGCTATGGAATTCAGGCCCTTAAAAATGGACATTTTGCAAACGACCTCGGATTTCGACGAAAACACTTTTGTTGGGTCCGTGATGTCAAGTTATTGCTAGGTTTCAAATTTCGTAATTTTTCGAATCAATATGTGAGCGTGGCAAAGGAAAACGCGTTTGACCAGTTTAAGTTGATTTTAATCGACTGGAAATTGGCCATTTTTCATACGGTCTCAGAATTTGATGAAACTAGTTTTGTTAGGACCGTATCGTCAATAAGAAGCTAGAAAATATTTTTCTGCCATTTTTAGAATTCGTATGTGACCCCGGTAATTTGAAATGTACGTTTAAAATTCAATATAGTGATTTAAATGTAAATTTAACGGAAACTGATTGAAACAGCCGATTTGGGTTGCGAAACATATCCCATTGTGTTCGGAATGGGGGTGAAACGCTAGGGACGTCAGGCGGTGGGTCTCGTTTCGAGGTCGAAAATAAAGGTTGCTTTTTAGTGATAAATAAAATAAATAAATAATAATAAAAAAAATATAATCCCTTCCTCTCTTAACCCCTCCAGCCCCCCCCGATTCAAAACAGAAATCGACAGATAAAAAAAAAAGGAAAAAGGAAAACAACGTCGCGCCGCCTCCCTGCCAGCGCCACCGACGCCATCTTCCCCTCCCCTCCTCTGGCCAAAGACCGCACGCCCCCCCTTCCTATCGCGATCTCCCCCTTCCCCTCACCAAAACCGCCGCCCCTTCTTCTCGATCCCGCCGCCACCAATGGAGCACCGCCCTCCAAGCGACACCGCAGCCCCCTTGAAGTCAGCCACTGACGAACGGAGAACCCCCCCTGTAAGTCTTTTCTTCCTTTTTTTTATTTATTTATTTTGTTTTGTTTTATATAAACTGAAAAGAAAAAAGATTAAATACTGTTTTTATTTTTAAAGTTTAAAACTGTTTTTTTGTTTGTTTAAAAACTGATTTTTTTTTTTGAAAAGATTTAAACTTTAGAAAAGAAAAGATGTGATTTTTAAATTAGAAAAGACAGTATTTTTAAATTAGAAAAGACAGTATTTTTAAATTAGAAAAGACAGTATTTTTAAATTAGAAAAGACAGTATTTTTAAATTAGAAAAGACAGTATTTTTAAATTAGAAAAGACAGTGTTTTTAGAATTATAAAAGACGTGATTTTTAAAACAGAAAAGATTTGATTTTTTAAAGTAATAAAATATGATTTATATATTTTTAAAGTAGTAAAAATATAATCTTTTATATTGTAGAAAGATTAAAAATATAATCTTTATAGGATAGAGAATATAAAAATATCATCTTTGTATATGTAGCGAAATAAAAATCTGATTTTTATTTTATATACGTTGAAGTAAAGTGATGATTTTTATAGTGATGAAATCTATATTTTCGAAAAGGCGAAATCTTTATATAGAGAATAGCGTTATAAAAATAGAATTTTTATCTATATATTAGCGGTAAGGAAATATGGTTTTTATATATTGAATAGCATAGTAAAAATTCGATTTTTAAATATATGAAGTGATTATAAAAATATGATTTTTAAATCGAAAGTAAATAAATAAAAATGTGATTTTTATTTTAAAGACATCGAAATATAAAAATGCGTGATTTTTATATATGTAGTGACTACGGGCAAAAGAAGATGATAAAAAGGCGAGGATGAAGAAGATTTCTATAAATGAAGTGTCGTGAAGTTGGATAGCTTTCGGTGAGAACTTCTCACTCAAATTCTCTTTTTCTAGTTATATATATATATATATACTAGGATGCAGACGGTGCTTAGTAGCACCCGACACAATCGTCCACAAACCATGGACTTGTTTGTTTTGGTTGCATAGATTAGTTAGATGATTTGATTTGAGATCGAATTGTTTGGTGAAATGAATGGATTGATTGATGTGTGAATGGCGTGGGCCTTCACTAGACCGGGGATAAGGCTAGGCCTCGTCCCGTTTCTAGTATCGTGCCGTTATGCCGCCGAAATTTTCTAAAATATGTTAGAAAGATAAAGATATCATTTTTATCTTGAAATTGAATTGAATAGAAATTCATATGTTAAAATAAAATGTTTTGTCGTTAAAAATATAATTTTTTAACGTGAATGTGAATAAATAAATATTCATTTACAAACCAGACGGTTTGTTTGTGTACACCTATTTGAAGGACATTGATTGGGTCGATAAATTTTACACATCGCCCAACTGCACAAATAAAATATGCGTTTGATTGTTTGAAACCCCACACGGGTGTTGGGATGAAATTTGAAGTTCACTCATCCTGATTGATTAAATATGTCGATCGATTGATTGACAGGCTGTTATAAGCGTTAGATATCTATATTTGATGCTTATACAGTGTAGTGCACTTTGGTTGATGGTTGATTATTTTTCCATGCTATTATATACATGTGTTGTATGAAAATCCATATAATTAACTTTATATGGTAATTGATTGGGCCTCATTCCAATTTGAAAGATAAAGAATATCAATATAAAATAAAGGTTCATGTGTTGACAGTACTCATCCGTTGAGATTGGTCATGTGTTGAACGAGATATTCTAGTAATAAAATTTACATCTTTATCAATATAAAATAAAAGTTCATGTGTTGACAGTTTCATCTATTGAGATTGGTCATGTGTTGAACGAAATATTTTGATAATAAAATTTACATCTTTATCAATATAAAATAAAGGTTCATGTGTTGACAGTTTCATCCATTGAGATTGGTCATGTGTTGAACGAAATATTTTGATAATAAAATTTACATCTTTATCAATATAAAATAAAAGTTCATGTGTTGACAGTACTCATCCATTGAGATTGGTCATGTGTTGAACGAAATATTTTGATAATAACAACTATTTTGAAAAAAAGAAATATTTGAAATATAATATTTGAAAATAGAAATTTATGAAGCCGTGTTGATTAGATTGACGCCATTTTGACGCGAACGATATTTATATCGATTTTAAACGATTTCGAAATGAATTGAATATATAACGATTTCGAAATGAATTGAATTGAAAACGATTTCGAAATGAATTGAATATATAACGATTTCGAAATGAATTGAATATATAACGATTTCGAAATGAATTGAATATATAACGAATTGAAATGAATTCAAATTGAATTGAAATTTGAATTGAATAGAAATGAATTTTCAAAACGAATTTATAAAGAAGAATTCAATTTTGATTTGAATTGAAAAGGAAGTTGAAATTGCTTTTGAAACGAATTTTAAAACTATTTATATAATTCGTTTTAAATAGAAATCGACGAAATATATATTATATATATAATATAATGGCCTGAATAGAACGCGCCGCGCCGCGGTAGTTCGTGAATTTCGACCATTTATTTCAAACGGACATTACGGGAGATCCGACCGTCGGATTCTCCTAAAACCGGAACCGTTGGGTTCGTATCGAAAAGAGCTTTCTAACGAATGTGATAAATTAGAAATCTAACGGTTGGATTTGGAATTATGTCCAAATCAAATTGGAAAAAGGTCGCTATACGTGCAGTTCGATGGCCATTGGTGGAAATCGACTGTACGGGCCTTGATAAAATTATTAAAAATAGTAATAATTTGTGTAAAATCATAAGAAATGGTTTAGAAAGAATTGGGATGAAAAACTCCATATTTGAAAAGATAAAAATAGATTTTTATCGAAATGAACTAGTTTTGAACTAGAATTATAATTCTATTTATTTTTAAGTAAATAAATTGAATTTGAAAAGAGTTTTGAAAATAACCAAAATATCCAATGATTGCATTGGAGTGGATTTGAATCGAAATTGTCTTCGGAATATTTCGATGTTGGAATTCGTGATTATATAGGTGTTGTTATGGAAATTTGAAAGATATATATTGATATCGTTATTTCCAATACGACATTTGTTAATCGTAGAATTTGATATTGAACATAGGCCGATATATTTTCTATTCAGAGCCTTGTATTGAATATCGAATGTGATTTGGGTTTGTCGTGAATGGTGTCTTCACTAACACTGTTCTTGAACCCAGTTGAGACAAGATTAAATCTTTTTATTTAGATTTAATGAAGTGTACCAATTAAATAATATTTAATTGGAATTGAATTGATATTGATTTTTGGGTTTATCGTGAACAGTGTTTTTAAATAACACTCGTTCTTTAACCCGATAATTAATGAAGGTGATTTTGGGTTTATTGTGAACTGTGTTTTTAAATGACACGGATTCTTTAACCCAGTCACAGATTAAAACTAAGTGGAGTTTTAATGAATCTTTAATTAGATTGAAATAATCGAAATGGAGTATCACCAGTTTTGCTCCAGGCGATAGTTAAATCTTTAATTAGATTTGAACGTGAAATGGTAATTGAATTTACCGATAACACCGTGGTGTTAGATATGAAGTATAACCAGTTTTACTTCATGGGATGAATAGGTTGCGATTGGGAAATTAAAACAAATGATTACTTCGGTAAGGTTCGCTAATCCCGACTAGTTTGAATTGAGATTCAAAAATAGAATAAAGAATAAATTCAAGAAATTTATCTTGGATAAAATTAATGGGAACCTTTCCCTATGAATGTGAAATTTAGAAACTAACTGTCGGTTGGCCAAGCAGAATGGTTTTCTGAATATTGATCTGATGTTGGTTTCGGCCTTCGGGGTTAATATTTGGGGAATTATTCTCTTGATTAATTTACGGTTAGTGACTAATGGATTGGAATGAGGCGTATGTTGTGTTTGTGTAACACTTATTTAAAATATACGCGAGTTATTCGGAAAGACCGGGTTAATCCCATTCTGAATAACTGATACGACGATAAGTCGAAGATGAAGACGATGGTCGAAGACCGAAGGTCTTCACGTCGTTTGGGTAATTACTGATGATCTTGATTGGGCTGTACACCCAAGAAGATGGAAACAGTTAGTGATCGTCCAGACGTACTTGGAGATCGATGGATATGCGGGGTACTAGGTGCCTCCGGTTTCGTTCAGACCCAGAACGGACTTGTAAATGGACTGTGTGTCTGACATTGGATTTAGTCTGTGTGATTGATCTCTATTAAATATATATCTGTTTGGCGGCGGAGAATTTATTCTCTTGCTTAACGCCCTTCTCTGAGACGTACGAGCTCAGGGGTTATATATTGATGGATATCAAACGCATGGGGGTGAATTGCCTGTGTGGCATGCCTAAGTGGCAATTGATCGAGGCTTCTGTTGAAAAGCAAAGTCTTGTGGTGATGATCAAAGCAAGGCCTTTGTGGCGTACCTTTGTGTAACGTTTGCTTCGCGAGTTTCACACCCGGTATGAACCAAAAACGGGAGACGGACATCAGGGAGGACTTGCGTTTCTTTCTAGCTAAAAGTGGCGTCAGTGGTTTTACACGTCCTGACGAGTTTGACTTATGTGGTTGTTGCTGTTGCGAGGCGCCTCGGATTGATCGGTCGTTCTCGAACCGATGGAGTCATTCGTTGGCTCGTTTGCGCCCCAAAGGGCGGGGAGACGTATTGTTCAGGCATAATAATCCACATCGGTGGACCGACCCTGACGATCCAGGGGGCAGTTGCGGCTGTTCCTGAGACATGGTAGGCTAGATTGTCTCGAATCGGTTGAGGACTATCTTTTGCCTCGGTTCATAGACGGAAATCCAATTTCCAAATACGTGATCTTGCGGTTTTAGTTGTAATCCTATATATGGCGACATAGTGGGATGGGGCGCTCATGCCGCCTATGATTGATACTTATGATTTGAAGTTGTTTTATACACTATGCACTTATAATAGTATCAAACGATTTGTTTTAAACGTATCAAGCATTCTTTGGCTGTTATAAGGGAAAACCCTATCCTCGGCTGCGTTGCATTGTGTGATGGGACCTGGGTCTTATAACAGCTTCATTTTTCTTTATTTAGCATTGCGCTGTTGTTTTATGCACTGGTATTCTTGGGAGGAAACCCGTTCCGTGTTATACGGCGTGGTCCCTTGATTTACCGAACTTTAAAATAAAGATTAATAACTGTTTTAGTTCTCACACCAGTCCCATGACTGACCTGGAGTTTATTGTTTTAACCTAAACTTTGGGTGCCCCTATTTTGACACGGGCAGCTAGTAGTTTTGGTTTTGCAGATTTATATTCACAGGATCCTGGTTTACAGCTGGAACGATATCCGGAAAGCTTTGTATCCGTATATCTCCTTCTAGTTGTGTATTGTATTATTTTCTGCTGCTATGTATTTAAATGTAATTTAAATCTCTGATATTTCTGTGTAATATTCGTTTATACTCTGTATATTCTTGTAATCTGATGCATTGTTGTAATATACAATGAAATGTTCTTTTATATGCGTTCTGTTGTGCCTTGTTCTCGAACTATCCGACGCTTTCCTTTACGGGGAAGTTACGGGTTTTCACATATTCCTTATATGCATGAATCTATTCCTTATATCATTGAATTTATTCCTTATATGCATATATGTATTATCTATGGTAAGTTCTATTCAAACACCGCAAATTTCTTTACTCACATCATGAGATTTCAAATGAAACCTTAGACCAAAATGTCCTTATTAAAAAAGGAAGAAAAACTAAAAAATGGAAATCTTATACAATTATTTCTTGTTTGCATTATGTTTTAAAATTAACTACTAAATATAATGTTGTTAAGAGTACTAAATTTTTTTAGTCCTTTTTTAAAATCAAACCGTGTTTAAATTTAACATTAAAGTTTAACTAATGTAACTTTTTATTATATTAAAAAAAATTCAAATTTCTATAGATAGATAACTAAATATTTTAACTTTCCTTTGAATTTTCTGAATTTGGAATCTATAATTGTAAATTTGAGAAATTTTGAAACTATCGCTTCTTAACATGATTAATGTATGATAAAGTAAAATAAGAAAAATGCATGTTTTATTCTAAATGAGGGTAGTTTTGAAAAATGCATGGTGTATACTAAGTAAAAAGTGGTGTATGTGATTTTTACTTTTTTTTGGTGTATGTATAGTTATATGTGGTGTGTAAATAGAATTTGCCATTACCTACATATATGCATGAATGTAACTAATTTGGCCTGCAAAATACATAGAGAAAATTTTAAATAAAATAAATGATTTTTTATTGTTATTGTGCAGATTCATGTGTGAATAAAAAGGTGAAAATATATATTTATTGGGGTATTTCATGAAACATGATTTTAGAAAGAGATTGAAATCAATTAAGTTTTAAAATTATAATGCCTCTCTTGTTTTAGAAAGGGGTGTAAATATAGCAATTATAATAAATAGTTATCATCAAGATTATTGATATTTATTTGTAGTGGCAGTTTTTGTAGTTTATAATGTGGCCAATCAAAAGAGACTACGTGGATTGAGGCCACAAAAGAGATCACGTGGATTGAGATTTGTACCATTAGATTTGACTTAAAATAACCCGTTAGATTTATAGCTAGAGAGGATGGTATAGATTGTGTGTTTGCAATAAACTAGAGAAATATGTTTGTCATTTTAGATGATGACTAATTAGTGTGAAATTGTGAAACATTTTAGAAAAATGTAAAGTTAAAATTTTTGTAGTCAATTGTTTGGAAAAATAATAATAATGTATGATATGTTATTAACAAATGATTATATAATATTAATTATTTACAATTTTATTATTGTTTACTAATTCATTAATGGTTCATTATTTCATGTTTCAAAATAATTGTTACTAATTAAAAAAAATGATTTTATAAAAAACATTGCTAGGATATGTAAACGAAATCTTGAATTCAAAAAAGATGCTAGAATATAATTTTTTGCCACATCATCACACAACTCAGCATTATTTTTAACGAAAGTTTAAAATGATATGAGAAAAATGTAGGGGCTAATAGCAAAAAAGCTTCCCCTTCCGTATATGTGTAGATAATTCATTTTACCTACCTATAATTATTGGTAGATAATCATCCTTTAACAATTTTATAACATTGACAATATTTACCTAACAATAAATTTTAACACTGAATATTGGTAGATAAAGGTTCTCTTTACCTACCCATGTTTATTGGTAGGTAAAATATTGGTAGGTAAAGGTCAAATTTGTTGTAGTGAATGTTTTCCCTTTTTATTTCTATTTGTAATTGTTTTACAAATATTCCTTTTTCTAATCTATTTGTTTTGCAAACATTTTCCTTTATATTTGTTTTACAAATATTTCTCCTTTATATTTGTTTTACACATATATATCCTTTATATTTGTTTGACAAATATATTTCTCCATTATATTTGTTTAACAAATATATTTCCTTTAACTCTTTTGATTTATAATTATTATCTTTTATAAAAATCCTTTTTCCTTTTATATATAAAATCCATTGATTTTACATAAATAAATTATTTTCCAAATATGCTTTGAAAATCGCCTTTCTACATTGTGGTATTTCTTATGGTATTTAACATACCATATAACAATGATAAATATCGTCCAAAGACACATAATCAACAACAGATTATATATCACAATATATGAATCACAGTAAAATAAATGTTGAGGAATCCAGTTGGATTCCTCCAACCTGTTTCCCTGCATCACAGATGTTAAACAATATAATTAACATCGATAATATTTCACTATGAAATATTCTGCTAAACAGAATCGATATTAGATTAACGATTTATATATATACATTGTTATATATAATTTCAACCCATACATAAGCAATTCAACCAAACAGTTAACACACAACAATCAACAGATAATTATCGTTTCTAAATATACTTTAGAAAAATATAACTGTTCAGAGTTGGTGAGTTTTACTCACTTTGGCAGTTCATCGTTAAAGAACGATAAACTGTTTGTTTGATTTGAATCAAACAATTTATTTCATCATAAATTTAAACGAGCTCCAATCCACTCCCAATCAGCCCAATTGGGTAGTGTCCGTCCATACGATCCTGTCGGATCTTGTTTCGCTGAATTCCGATAACGTATGGATAAGATATCGATATTACAAGTTCATATACTAAAATTAAATTTAAATAACTTAAGTTAATTTCAAACGGGCCTCACCCATTATTAAAACCCAGCTCATTCCAATCCTAACCTGCACCATTCCTACCCGTCTCCCCCAAATTCATTTCTGCTCCTCGTTTCTTCAAATCAAAACATGGTCATTTTCGATATTTCCCTTAACCCAATCTCCATCACTACTTCATGACCTTCAAAACCGAGATCACTAATGAATCCCTCTTCGAATCCCCAACACAACCATACCCTTTTCACTTCGTTCAAATACAAGAACCTGGAGCGATGTTCTCCAGTGCCACAGGGACCGCGTCACTTTCTGGTCACCAAAATCAACGAATCCTTCACCGATGAACCCAATTCCAGCCACAAATTACATAAACATCTCCACTACAACCAAGAACCACCATACACCAAATAAATCCGAACCCTAAGTTCACCGTGTTGTTTTTCAAGCGAAGCAATTTGGCATCGAACTCAACAAAAAGGGTACCAAGATGAAGCTTAACTCAGCAGGATCGCATATATGTTATAGTTTGGTTTTACAGGATTTTATTTCTTTTTCCCTGGATTTTCTTTGTTTTCTTTTCTGCGTTTAGTCTTTGAGAACGAGAATTGTTGCTCCTGTTATAACTGGTTTGTGCGGTTGAGAGAGAAAGGCCGCGTGGCCCTTGTTTTGACCAAATATAGATTAGGATTTTTTTTCCTTTTATTATTTATATTCGTTTTTAGCCTTCTAAAAATCTGTGTGATCACACACGATGTTCAAAAATCACGGAAATGGTCATGTAGCTACAACTCGAAATTACGGTCCCAACGAAACTGGTTTCGTCGAATTCCGACTCTGTTTGTTCACACAGCGTATTTTTAACCATCGAAATACTGACTGTTTTTCACTCTAAAAATCCGTACGGCCACACAGTGACTCTAAAATCATGAAACTTGGAGTCTAACAATAATTTAACATTGCGGATCCAACAAAATTAGTTTCGTCGAATTCCGACTTCGTTTGCAAAAGTGGCTATTTTTAAACCCCTAAATAATCCATTAAAATATATAAATATATTTAAATTAAATTAAATGAAATATAAATAAATTTATATTATCGTATATGTTCACATCAGCTCCAAAATATACCTATGTGAATTCCTAACTTGATATTTCAAATCCCGATAAATCGATATTCGATTTGTAATGAAATTCCTCTTTAAAATATAAATATTTCCTTTATAAATTATAAAGGAATTCAACAGCAACTTTTCTAAAATTTGATTTGCACATAAATCAAAATCTACACAATGAAATCCCGATTTTTCTGTTCCACTAGAAAAGTATACTTTACCAGCTCCATATGTTTCTTGTTTCACAGAAATCCGATTTAAAACGGACCCTGTATATCCAGTTGAAGTTCAAATCGCCAAATAGCGAACTGTTGTGCCGTTACACGCTCGTTTATAATTATATTATAAACTATACGTTCAACTGTCATCGATTGAATATATTTGTTCATATAATTCAACTCTAAATTGAACTATATATTTTAAATAAATCCAATTCACACTATATTTTGGATTCCACTAATTTTGATTATTTCTGAATTAAATATATTATTCTATTATTTATATTAATTAAATATTCAATATTATTTAATTCTGGTTATCGATATCGCCACTTGATATTTAATAATTAAATTAATTAATTATTCGACAGTTGAAAAATGCGGGTCATTACAATCTTTCCCCCTTAAAAATAATTTCGTCCTCGAAATTGCTAAGCTAGAAGAATGTTACTAACTCTACTAATTAGATTTAAACATCTTCAGGTTTTACTTCTTAACTTCCATTTTAACTGAACCATTTAAATTCCAATTAACTTATTAATTCTTTCCGACTTACTAAAATTTTCAAAAATCCTAAAAAATTTCTAACGCCTTAAATTTTCGGAAAATTTCGCCCTAACCTTCTTTGAACAGTCTTATCGGTAAAACCACAACTCGGCTTTCTGGGCCATCTCCAACCCAAAAGAAAATCAAACAGCCAAGCGGCTTGCCAAATCGGCTCATAAATCTCATACCCAATATAAATATAAACTTGTACCTTTTTGTCAGGCATATCTTTACATCCCTTCCATCTATTACCAATCAAACTCCAATCACTTTTATCTCCAACACAAACATTCGCTTATATCCAAGCCAAACATCATTTCAAACTCAAGTTTCATTCTCGATTCCAAATTCTTAACTTGATTATCAAATTACACTTCAAATTCAAATCTCATAAATCCAATTTGTCTCTATCATTCTAATTCAATTTCAGTTACCACTTAACTGACTTTATTTTAATATCAACTTAACTGATTTCAATTCAATTCCAGCTTACTTTCACAAATTTCTATTTAAATTTGTTTTAATTCGAACAATCTTTTCCTGGGAGTTTTAAATAACTTTGTTTTTCACAAAAATCAACTTTCCTTTTCAGGATCAACAACTTGTTTTTCTCAAACAATTCAAAACTAAAATTTTGGTAGTAATCCGTCACTTAGAAACTCGAAAATGAACACCGATGATGCACCATCGGAATTTATTTCCCGGAGATCAAAGTAAGTTCAATACTATATCACTTTTCAAAACTATTTCTTAAACCATTTCCATTTTGAAATACATTTCAAAATATCATTTGCAATGCTTTAAACAATTTAAAATCTCCCAGGATGTTAAAATTCTCATATACTTAACCCAAATCTGTTAACAAACCTTATTCAAATTTCCAGGGTTCTTATTTCAATTCTGATTTAAATTTGGATTTAACTCATTCGTAACACTTATACGAATCTTAATTGGTTATTTACATAACTGTTTCACTTTTATAATCTTACTCGATTATAATAACAACCAACACATCCAATATATTATAATCATTTCAATATAAATCCTTCATATCAAAATCTAATTTGGGTAAAATTATTTCATTTACCCTCTTTTCAAAACATACAGTGTCGGTTCATTGTATTCGAGTGTTTATAAATCCCTACAGATACAGTGGATCAAACTGATCGACCAGAACCCAAAAACAACTCTACCAACAAAGCTCCACAATATAAAATCATTTTATATTAAATAACAAATACGCACTCGTATATATACACTCAAACTCGATCTAGGGTATTGCTAACCCCATCTGTAACGACCCGGTTTTTGTCGACTTTGGTTATCGCCATAAACATGATGACGACTAACCAAACATCGAAAAAATCCAGTTAATTAATGAAAGAAATTAAAGTGTGAGGAAAGATAAGATAGAAACTTAGAATAGAATAAGAAGAAGAACACAACATCAGAGTAACACGAACCTCACAACGGAACGAATAACATATAATAGATAACATAACTTTGAAATATAAATCTGTACTTGAATTTACATCATTATCAGAGTACAACACTTACAGCACAGCGGAAATAACAATAGCTATATAATCCTGAAGCCTCCTGCTCCAGCTCTTCAAGTATCTGTAAATCCCGACTATTTGACTGCCCGTACAAAATTGGGCACCCAAGAGTTTAGGGAAAACAAAACAAAATAAACTTCAGGTCAGTCATGGGACTGGTATGAGTAAAACAGTTTTAAACGGTTTGAACAAGTAAATGATATCTCATAAGACCACGCTGTATAACGGAACGGGTTTTTCCCTAATGAGAATCTAAATTATCCTTATATCAAAAACCTTTTGATATTATAATAATGTCTATCAACCACAATATAATAATCATCTAGCAGAAAAGCTTTCATCTTACGTTCTACATATATAGTATACAATCAAAACCGCAAGCACGTATTGGATAATGGATTTCCAACTATGACAAGGTACGGAATCACCTTTTGCTAGTGTACCTCTAGAAAGGAATACACTGGGTTCAACAAGAACATCTTGCAACCCGGCCACACATGACCGACCACTCATTTTTCTTGAGTGTATCGAATGTATACCACCAACAGTTGGGATCATCAACCGTTTCCGGAATGGGACAGCATCAACAATAGATATTTAGAAGTAAATGAAACTCTAGATCAGGTAATTATACATCCTACTTCGGAGCGACCGACTTAGCCATGCTGCCTGCCCGATTTCTGTCATTTACCGGATGTGAGGCTAGAAGCTACGCTTTATCATCATATCAGATTCACTTCGAATGCCACATCGTCAAATCCATCAAATCACTGATTGACGTCCTCAACAATACATTATGTGTTAGCTAAAAGAGGTTTCCTTCTCCGCTTCCACTCTTGGTACAGTTGGAGAAATCAATATACGTGATCGTCTGGAAATACTCTATTAGACATCCGTCCATACAAGTCATCCAGGAACAGGATGAACCGAAGGCACTATTATCTAAGACTTATACAATAGCCCTTGCACTTTACCCCGTCTTCAATTATCTATGGCATATATGATTCGCAATGCTTATGCCAGTACAGTGTGGTTCTTTGGATAATAATCCAACCGGTCTCTCCATATTAACAACGTTAAAATGGTCAAAAACTTCGATAGTCGGTGAGTTAACTATCGAAGAAAACACATGTGCAAACAATGATATTATTTCCAGATGGAAATTCTATCAATCAATCATCAATCACATATATATATATATATTCATATTTCCTTATTTTCTATGCTTAGAAAATATACGTTAACCCTGGAAAACATTTCCATTTCTAATCCATATTTCCAATTTCAATATTTGATCACGTTTCTGATTTTATTTGGAACATTTCCAAATCTTCTTTACTTGGATTTAAACAGATGTTTAAATCAACATCGAGATAACAACTCGACCCACTATACTTATTTACTAAATTCACTTAACAACTTTCACTCTCGAACCTTAACCATTTCTAAATTAAAAACGAAGTCAATCAAGTTGGGGTATAACTACCTCTCAGACCTTAACTGAACAACATTTCAAATCTCGATATAGGTTAAGTTCATCTTTTAACTCTTTAACACTTCCTTACGTAACTCTCGTTCGAATAAATCTCTATTCGATAACTCCTCCCTTCGAATAACTATATTTGATAAGCTCTCTTATGAATAACTAGATTCGAAAACCTTTCTTCGAATAAACTAAATTCGATTAACTCTATTTATTTAACTCCTTACTTAACTCCTTTCGAATAACTAATTCGAATAACCCTTATTTATTTAACTCTATTCGAATAACTCATATTTATTTAACTCTATTCGAACAACTAATTCGATTTGCTTACTTTCGAATAACCTATATTCGATAATCTCTTTCTTCGAATAAATCTTATTCAATTTAACTCCTGTTGAATAACTAGATTCGATCAACTCACTTCGAATATTTCTGATTCGACTATCTCACTTCGAATATCTCTGATTCGATTATCTCACTTCTTCGAAATAACTAAATTCAATTAACTCATTTCAACTCTATTCGAATAAACTAAATTCGATTAACTCCATTTGAATAACTCTAGTTCAATTTAACTCTATCGATTAACTCTAACTGATTAACTCTAAATGTTTAACTCTAACTGGTTTAACTCTAACTGGTTTAACTCTACGGTTTAATCTAACTGGTTAACCCTAATGGTTTTACTCTAACTGGTTAACCTTAACTGATTAACTCTTTGTCCTTATTCAGTTTCAACCATCGATGTTAAAATCAATTATTACTTCTTTATATAAGTCCTGACTTATATATGCTATTTATCTAAATGATAAATATTTAACTTAATTTATAAATATCATTTTTAAATCAATCTGTTCCTTTTATCTGTTTACTTCTTCATATATAAGTTCAGACTTATATATATATATATCTATTTATCCAAGGGTAAATATTTTCTTTATAATCTATTTGTTTTCTAAACAAATATTTCCTTTATAATCTATTTGCAAATAGTTTGCAAATATTCCCTATATAATATCTTATTTATTTATCCTAAATGAATAACCCTTTCATTATCTTATTTTCTAAGTAAATAAATAATCCACTTAACATATCCTGTTTATTTAACAAATAAATATCTCATTTAATATCTCCTATTTATTTAACAAATAAATATCTCATTTATAAAATCTTATGATTTTATAAATATTTCTTTTTATAAATATTCCATTAATGACCCTATTTATTTTCTAAATAAATCATCCATTTAATATCTTATTTATTTTTCCTAAATACATAATTCAATTAATATATCCTATTTATAAATATTCCATTTTATAAATATTTCATTTATAAATATCTCCATTTATAAATATTTCTCTTTTATAAAATCCTTTGATTTTATAACATCTTTTATTTCAATGCACTCTGGAAATCTCCCTTTCACATTCCGATATTTTATGGTACTTAACACATCAAATCACTATGAACAATATCGTCCAAACACATATAATCGACAATAGGTTGTATATCACATAATATATTTCAATATATGAAAAACAATAAAATAACTGTTGAGGAATCCAGTCGGATTCTTCCAACCTGTTTCCCTGCATCCACAGACGTTACACAATAAAATCAACATCACTTTCAGTTCCATATGATATATTCTGTTAAACAGAATCAATATAGAGATTCAACTAACTGACTAGCAGTTCAATCAAACAGTCAACACACAGTCAATCAACCAATATTTAGAAGTTCTAAAATACAACATGAAATTATAAACTGTTCAGAGTTAGTGAGATTTACTCATTTTGACAGTTCATCGTTAAAGAACGATAAACTGTTGTTTGATTTGAATCAAATAATTTATATTGCTATAAATTCAAACGAGCTCCAATGGACTTCCACTCAGCTCCAATGCGTAGCCACCGTCCATACGATCCCGACGGATATTTTTTTGTTCAATTCTGACATCGCATGACAAAGATATTAATTTTATAAGTTTGCATTACATTTATATAATCTAATTTATTTGGAAAATAAATAGTTTGGGCCTCACACTATCAATTCAGCCCATCCCAAACCATACCTCACCCTCTAACTCCTTCTTACAAGCAAATGTCGTGCTCCAACTACAGAATTCATACTCCGTTTCCGCAGTTTTGAATCCCATGTTATAACACCTTCTTCCATGAAATTCAAAACTACCATAACCTTTAAACTCCTCATCAAACCTTCATTCTTCCCATTACCAGTATCACACGCTCGAAGCTCATCCTAAATGTCGATCTCCAAGCTTCCCAACGCAACCCAGTACAGGGTAGCGACCCTTCTCATCGTCGATCAACCCAGAGGTTTGCATACAAACCTCGACTTACCTCACAAACTTCACTACGGTCTCTGATTTCACCAACGATCCCTACATCACCAGTAAATTAAAACCCTACCTTCGTTGTAAAATACGATAGCAGGAGAAATAGGGTTCGAACCCTCCCATTCACACATTAGATTGAAGAGAAAGTTCTTGCGATTTTAAAAATATATATTTTGGATTTTTCGGTGAAGGTTTGGATTCGATTTTTTATTTTCGAAGCGATGAAATTTCTGCGTTTGGAAAAAGAACTGACGGCGGAACTGAATTAGGTTTAGAAGAGGGATAGTGAAGGAGTATTTATAGGGTGCCAAAATATCTAGATATTTTTGTTTTTAAACTTGATTTAGCATTCTAAAAATTCCTACGATCACACACGACACCCAAAAATCATGGAAATTGACATACAGTTACGGTTCGATATTACGGTCCCAACGAAACTGGTTTAGTCGAATTCCGACATCGTATGCTCACACAACATATTTTTAACTGTCAAAATACTAACTATTTTTACTCTAAAATTCCGTACGGCCACACAGTGACTCTAAATCATGGAAACTGAAATCTAACAAAAAATTAACATTGCGGATCCAACAAAGTCAGTTTCGTCGAATTCCGACTTCGTTTGCAAAACTGGCTATTTTTACAGCTCTGAATGACCCTTTTAAATATATGAAAATATTTATATATAATTAAATAAAATATTAATCAATATATATTATCGTATATACTCACAGTGGAATAACATACGGCTCCAGAATATTCCTATATGAATTTCTAACTTGATATTTCAAATCTGGGTCAACCCGATATTCGATTTATATTGAAATTCCTTTTTCAAATATAAATAATTCCTTTATAAATTATAAAGGAATTCCACAGCGACTTTTCTAAAATTTGATTTGGACATAAATCAAAATCTACACGAGAAATCCTGATTTTTCTCTTCCACTAGAAAGATATACTCCACCAGCTCCACACGTTTCTTGTTTCATAGAAATCCGGCTTAAAACGAGTCCTGTATCTTCAGTCGAAGTTCAAATTGCCAAATAACGAACAGCCACGCCATTTCAAACTCGATTTTAATTAAAATATATTTATACGTTCATACTCTCATTTATATAACATATTCGTTATTCAAATTCAATTCCAAGCTGAATTAAATATCACAGATGATTCAGTTCACACCATATCGCCATTTCAGCTAATTCTGATTATTTCAGAATTAAATATATTATTTAATTTATTATTTTAATTAAATATTCACCATTATTAAATTTAACGACCATGAAATCCTTTAAATCACCCATTAAATAATTAAATAAATTAATTATTATACCGCTGACAATGCAGGTCATTACATTCTTCCCCACTTAAATAATTTCGTCCTCGAAATTGCTAAGATAGAGGATGACCCTATCGACTGGTTAGAACTTATTTGTTCACTTCTTAGCTTCAGTTTCAACTGAACAAATTTATTTTCAATTAAATTATTAACTTTTAATATCGAAGATTTTCAAAATACTAAAAAATTTCTAACGCCTTAACTTTTCGAAAAATTTCGCCAGCACCTCCTTTGTACTGGTCAATAGGTCAAACTCCAACTCGCCTCTCTGGGCCATCTCCAACCCAAAAGAAAATCAAACAGCGAAACGGCTTGCCAGTTCGGCTCATAAATCTCATACCCAATATAAATATAAACTTGTACCTTTTTGTCGGGCATATCATTATATCACTTCCACCTGTTATCAATTTAGTGGGTACAAGGGTCATCCCAATCAAATTCCAATCTGCTTTTATCCACAACACAACCATTCACTTATATCCAAGCCAAATATCATTTCAATTCGAGTTTCTTCTCGATTCCCAACTCTTAACTTGATTATCACATTACACTTCAAATTTGAATCTCGCAATCCAATTTGTCTTGATATCATTCTAATTCAATCTCAGTTACCACTTTACTGGCTTTACTTTAATTCAAATTTTCTTTCACAAATTTTTGTTAAATTTGTTTTTAATTCAAACAGTCTTTCCCTGGGAGTTTTTAAATAGTTTACTCCTTCCAAAAATCAAATTTTCCTTTTTGAAATTCAACATAACTTGTCTTTCCCAAAACAAATTCAAAACAGTATCTCTGGTAGTAATTCATCACTTACAACTCGAAAATGAATACTGATAATGCAGCTGTCATCATCAGAATCTATTTTCCAGTGATCGAAGTGAGTTCAGTAATATAAAACTATTTCTAAACATTTCCACTTTGAAATTCATTTCAAAATATAATTCACACTGCTTGTAAAACAATTTAAAAATCTCCCAGGATCTTAAATTTTCCTTATTTTTAATCCAAATCCATTTACAAACACTTATCCAATTTTTTCTAGAATTTTAATTCAATTCCGATTTAATTTCAGATTTAATTCAATTCGATTTCATATATTTCACTTATATGAATTCTGATTGGTTATTTACATAACCGTTTAATCTTACTCGATTATAATAACAACCATTATATCCAATATATTATAATTTTGATATATATATCTTCTCTATATCAAGATATACCTTGGGTAAACTTATTTTAATTTACCCTCTTTTCAAAACATATCGTGTCGACCCATCGTATTCGAGTGTTTATAAACTCCTACCGATACGGTGGATCAAACTGATCGACCGGAACCCATAAACAACTCAACCAATGAATCTCCACAATATAAAATTATCTTTATATCATATATAGATACCTACACTCGTATATATACACTCAACTCAGTCTAGGGTATTTCTAACCCTATCTCTACTGAGTCACGCCACAGAGCCAAGGTAATTCTCTTAACTTAAGCTCTGATACCAACTGTAACTACCCGGAAATTTGCGATCTTGGTTATCCGATATACAACACATATCGAACATCCAAGGATCGAAAATAACTGAATAGTTAATGAAAGAAATTAGAGGGTGAGGAAAGATAAGATAGAAACTTAGAATAGAAGAAGAAGAAGAACACAACATCAAAGTAACACGAACCTCACAGCGGAACGAATAATATATAATAGATAACATAACTTTGAAATATAAATATGTGCTTGGATATACATCATTATTAGAGTACAACACTTACAACACAGCGGAAATAACTATAACTATCCTGAAGCCTCCTGCTCTAGCTCTTCAAGTATCTGTAAATTCCGACTACTTGATTGCCCGTACAAAATTGGGCACCCAAGAGTTTAGGGAAAACAAAACAAAATAAACTCCGGATCAGTCGTGGGACTGGTATGAGTAAAATAGTTTTAAATGGTTTGAACAAGTAAACGATATCTCATAAGACAACGCCGTATAACGGAACGGGTTTTTCCCTTATGAGAATCCAAATTATCTTTATATCAAAAACCTTTTGATATTATAATAATGTCTATCAACCACAATAAAATAATCATCTAGCAGAAACGCTTTCATCTCACGTTCTACATATATATTATACAATCAAAACCGCAAGCACATATTGGGTAATGGATTTCCAACTATGACATGGTATGGAACCACATTTTGCTGGTGTACCTCTAGAGAGGAATACAATGGGTTCAACAAGAACATCTTGCATCCAGGCCACATATGACCGACCATTCATTTCGCTTGAGTGTATCGAATGTATATCACCAACGGTTGGGATCAGCAACCGTTTCCCGAATGGGACAGCATCAACAATAGATATTTAGAAGTAAATGAAACTCTAGATCAGGTGATTATACACCCTACTTCGGAGCGACTGACTTAGCCATGCTGCCTGCCCGATTTCTGTCATTTACCGGATGTGAGGCTAGAAGCTACGCTTTATCATCACACCAGATTCACTTCGAATGCCACATCGTCAAATCCATCAAATCATCGATTGACGTCCTCAACAATACATTATGTGTTAGCTAAAAGAAGTTTCCTTCTCCGCTTCCACTCTTGGTACAGTTGGAGAAATCAATATACGTGATCGTCTGGAAATACTCTATCAGACATCCGTCCATACAAGTCATCTAGGAACAGGATGAACCGAAGGCATTATTATCTAAGACTTATACAATAGCCCTTGAACTTTACTCCGTCTTCAATTATCTGTGGCATATATAATTCGCAATGCTTATGGCAATACAGAGTGGTTCTTTGGATAATAATCCAACCGGTCTCTCCATATTAACAACGTTAAAATGGTCAAAAACTTCGATAGTCGGTGAGTTAACTATCGAAGAAAACAATGCGCAAACAACGATATTATTTCTAGATGGAAATTCTATCAATGAATCATCAATCATATATATATGTATTCATATTTCCTTATTTTCTATGTTTAGAAAATATACGTTAACCCTGGAAAACATTTCCATTTCTAATCCATATTTCCAATTTCAATATTTGATTACGTTTCTGGCTTTATTTGGAAAACATTTCCAAATCTTCTTTACTTGGATTTAAACAAATGTTTAAATCAACATCGCGACGACAACTTGAACCACTATACTTATTTACTAAATTCACTTAACCACTTTCACTCTCGAACATTAACCGTTTCTAAATTAAAAACGAAGTCAATCAAGTTGGGGTATAACTACCTCTCAGACCTTAACTGAACAACATTTGAAATCTCGATATAGGTTAAGTTCATCTTTTAACTCTTTAAAACTTCCTTACATAACTCTCGTTCGAATAAATCTCTATTCGATAACTCCTCCCTTCGAATAACTATATTTGATAACCTCTCTTACGAATAACTAGATTCAAAAACTTTTCTTCGAATAAACTAAATTCGATTAACTCTATTTATTTAACTCCTTACTTAACTCCTTTCGAATAACTAATTCGAATAACCCTTATTTATTTAACTCTATTCGAATAACTAATTCGAATAACTCTTATTTATTTAACTCTATTCGAATAACTAATTCGAATAACTAATTCGATTTGCTTACTTTCGAATAACTTATATTCGATAATCTCTTTCTTGAATAAATCTTATTCGATTTAACTCCTGTCGAATAACTAGATTCGATCAAATCACTTCGAATATTTTTTATTCGATTATCTCACTTCGAATATCTCTGATTCGGTTATCTCACTTTTTCGAAATAACTAAATTCGATTAACACATTTCAACTCTATTTAAATAAACTAAATTTGATTAACTCCATTTGAATAACTCTAGTTCGATTTAACTCTATCGATTAACTCTAACTGATTAACTCTAAATGTTTAACTCTAACTGGTTTAACTCTACGATTTAACCTAACTGGTTAACCCTAATGGTTTTACTCTAACTGGTGAACCTTAACTGATTAACTCTTTGTCCTTATTCAGTTTCAACCATCGATGTTGAAATCGATTCTTACTTCTTTATATAAGTCCTGACATATATATGCTGTTTATCCAAATGATAAATATTTAACTTAATTTATAAATATCATTTATAAATCAATCTTTTCCTTTTATCTGTTTACTTCTTCATATATAAGTTCAGACTTATATATATATATATATATCCAAGGATAAATATTTTCTTTATAATCTATTTGTTTTCTAAACAAATATTTCCTTTATATTCTATTTGCAAATAGTTTGCAAATATTCCCTATATAATCTCTTATTTATTTATCTTAAATGAACAGCCCTTTCATTATCTTATTTTCTAAGTAAATAAATAATCCACTTAACATATCCTGTTTATTTAACAAATAAATATCTCATTTAATATCTCCTATTTATTTAACAAATAAATATCTCATTTATAAAATCTTATGATTTTATAAATATTTCTTTTTATAAATATTCCATTAATGACCCTATTTATTTTCTGAATAAATCATCCATTTGATATCTTATTTATTTTTCCTAAATACATAATTCAATTAATATATCCTATTTATAAATATTCCATTTTATAAATATTTCATTTATAAATATCTCCATTTATAAATATTTCTCTTTTATAAAATCCTTTGATTTTATAACATCTTTTATTTTAATACACTCTGGAAATCTCCCTTTCACATTCCGATATTTTATGGTACTTAACACATCAAATCACGATGACCAATATCGTCCAAACACATATAATCGACAACAGGTTGTATATCACATTATATATTTCATTATATGAAAAACAATAAAATAACTGTTGAGGAATCTAGTCGGATTCCTCTAACCTGTTTCCCTGCATCCACAGACGTTACACAATAAAATCAACATCACTTTCAATTCCATATGATATATTCTGTTAAACAGAATCAATATAGAGATTCAACTAACTGACTAGCAGTTGAATCAAATAGTCAACACATAGTCAATTAGCCAATATTAAACAGTTCTAAAAATACAACATGAAATTAAAAACTGTTCAGAGTTAGTGAGATTTACTCACTTTGGCAGTTCATCGTTAAAGAACGATAAGCTGTTGTTTGATTTGAATCAAACAATTTATTTCGCCATAAATTCAAACGAGCTCCAATGGACTTCCAGTCAGTCCCAGTGCGTAGCCACCGTCCATACGATTCCAACGGATCTTGTTTTGTTCAATTCTGACATCGCATGACAAAGATATTAATTTTATAAGTTTGCGTTACATTTATATAATCTAATTTATTTGGAAGATAAATAGTTTGGGCCTCACACTATCAATTCAGCCCATCCCAAACCATACCGCACCGTCTAACTCCTTCTTCTTACAAGCAAATGTTGTGCTCCAACTACAGGATTCAAACTCAATTTTCGCAGCTTTGAATCCCACGTTATAACACCTTCTTCCTTGAAATTCAAAACTACCATAACCCTTAAACTCCTCATCAAACCTTCATTCTTCCCATTACCAGTATCACACGCTCGAAGCTCATCCTAAATGTCGATCTCCAAGCTTCCCAACGCAACCCAGTACAGGGTAGCGACCCTTCTCATCGCCGATCAACCCAGAGGTTTGCATACAAACCTCGACTTACCTCACAAACTTCACTACGATCTCTGATTTCACTAACGATCCCTACATCACCTGTAAATTAAAACCCTACCTTCACTGTAAAATACGATAGCAGGAGAAACAGGGTTCGAACCCTCCCATTCACACATTAGATTGAAGAGAAAGTTCTTGCGATTTCAAAAATATATATTTCGGATTTTTCGGTGAAGGTTTGGATTTGATTTTTTATTTTCAAAGCGATGAAATTTCTGCATTTGGAAAAAAAACTGACGGCGGAACTGAATTAGGTTTAAAAGAGGGATAGTGAAGGAGTATTTATAGGGTGCCAAAATATCTAGATATTTTTGTTTTTCAACTTGATTTAGGATTCTAAAATCCCTACGATCACACACGACATCCAAAAATCATGGAAATTGACCTACAACTACAGTTCGACATTACGGTCCCAACAAAACTGGTTTAGTCGAATTCCGACATCGTATGCTCACATAGCATATTTTTAACTGTCAAAATACTAACTGTTTTTCACTCTAAAAATCCGTACGGCCACACAGTGACTCTAAAAATCACGGAAACTGAAATCTAACAAAAATTTAACATTGCGGATCCAACAAAATTAGTTTCGTCGAATTCCTACTTTGTTTGCAAAACTGGCTATTTTCACAGCTCTGAATGACCATTTTAAATATATAAATATATTCATATACAATTAAATTAAATATAAATAAATATATATTATCGTATATACTAACAGTGGAATACCATACAACTCTAGAATATTCGTATATGAATTTCTAACTTGATATTTCAAATCTGGGTCAACCCGATATTCGATTTATATTGAAATTCCTTTTTAAAATATAAATAATTCCTTTATAAATTATAAAGGAATTCCACAGCGACTTTTCTAAAATTTGATTTGGACGTAAATCAAAATATACACGACGAAATCCCGATTTTTCTCTTCCACTAGAAAGATATACTCCACCAGCTCCGCACGTTTCTTGTTTCACAGAAATCCGGCTTAAAACGAATCCTGTATCTTCAGTCGAAGTTCAAATCACCAAATAACGAACTGCCGCGCCATTTCAAACTCGATTTTAATTAAAATATAATTATACGTTCAAACTGTCGTTTATATAACATATTCGTTATTCAAATTCAATTCCAAGCTGAATTAAATATCACAGAAGATCCAGTTCACACCATATCGCCATTTCAGCCAATTCTGATTATTTCAGAATTAAATATATTATTTAATTTATTATTTTAATTAAATATTCACCATTATTAAATTCAACGACCATGAAATCCTTTAAATCACCCTTTAAATAATTAAATAAATTAATTATTATACCGCTGACAATGCGGGTCATTACACCATCTCTACTGAGTCACGCCGCAGAGCCAAGGTAATTCACTTAACCTTAAGCTCTGATACCAACTGTAACGTCCCAGAAATTTGAGATCTTGGTTATCCGATATACAACACATATCGAACATCGAAGGATCGAAAATAACTGAATAGTTAATGAAAGAAGTTAGAGGGTGAGAATAGATAAGATAGAACTTATAGAATAGAAGAAGAAGAAGAAGAAGAACATCATCATCAGAGTAAACACGAATCTCATAGCGGAACGAATATAATATATCATAACCTTTGAAATACAAACAGTATATGTATACAATAACATTTGCAGAGTACAACAACAACAACGGAAATAAACAATAGCTATATAATCCTGAAGCCTCCTGCTCCAAGCTCTCCATGTATATCTGAAAAATCCCGACTACTTGACTGCCTGTACAAATTTAGGCACCCAAGATTTTAGGGAAAACAAACAAATAAACTCCAGGTCAGTCATGGGACTGGTGTGAATAAAACTCCAAACACTTGGTTAAATAAAGGATATCTCATAAGACCACGCTGTGAAAACGGAATGGGTTTTTCCCTTATGAGAATCCAAACAACTTTAAAATCAATACTTATCTGATATTATAATAATGTCTAGATCAAGTAAATAACAATCTGGCGGAACGCTTGCATCTCGCTTTCCACATATATAATCTAAAATCATAAATCGCAGGCGCTTATTGGATAATGGACTTCCAACTATGACAAGGTATGGAACCACCTTCCGATCAGTGTACTCTAGGAATGATACACTGGAGTTCAACAAGAACATCTTGCAACTCAGCCACACATGACCGACCACTCATTTCGCTTGAGTGTATCGAATGTATATCACCAATGGTTGGGATCAGCAACCATTTCCCATGTGTATATATATATATAATATATGGGACAACATTGATAGATTAAGAAGCAAATGAATATTCTCTAGATAGGTGATCATACACCTTACTTCGGAGTGACCGACTTAGCCATGCTGCCTGCCCGATTTCTGTCATTTACCGGATGTAAGGCTAGAAGCTACGCTTATCTTTTTATATCATATCTTCATTTATTTGGAATACCACATCGTTATACCCGCCAAATCATTTTTGATTTCCCTAACGGTATCACGGGTATGAAGCTAAGAGAAACGAATTCCTCCGCCACCAAACGTGATACATTTGAAGAGATCAACATATATGATTCATTAGGAATACCCTGTCAAACATTCGTCCATATAAGTTGTCCTGGGATTGGACGAACCGAAGGCACTATCAGTACATCCATCTTAGGCAATCTTTCCCAAATATTTATACAACAGCCCTTGCACTTTACTCCGTCTTCAACTATCTTTGGTATATATGATTCGCAACGCTTATGCCAATACGCAGTGGTTCTTCGGATAAAAATCCAACCGGTCTCTCCATATTAACAACGTTAAAATGGTCGAAAACTTCGATAGTCGATGAGTTGACTATCAAAGAAAAACACGTGTGCAAACAACGATATCATTTCCAAATGGAAATTATATCGATCAATCATCATTGAACATTTATCTCTTTAGTTGATTAATTTACTTATCTCCTTTTTCCATATATTCTAAATTCTTATTTTCTATTATCAGAAAACATTTTTGATTCTTATTTGGAAAACATTTCCAAACTCCTTCACTGGCTTTAAACTGATGTTTTAAATCAAACATCGCCATGCCAACTCAAAACCATTTCACGCATTAACCAAATTCACTTAACCATCTTTTACTACCAAACCTTACCATTCCTTAGTTAAGAAGGAAGTCAATCAAGTTGGGGTATAATTACCTCTCAGACCTTAACTGAACAACGTTCTAATTTCGAAATAGTCAAAGTTTATCTTTTAAACCTTTAACAACTTCCTTACGTAACTCTCGGATTCTATTTACGTATCCACTTCTTTATTGAAAACATTGATAATAACGATAACGTTATAATCCCTACTTTTGAAATATCTAACTTTAATTATAACTTTTATTCTTTAAAGTGAATAAATAAATAAACACCTAATAAATAAATCTTGATTTAAACACCGGAAAGTATAAGTACTTTCCCCGAATTCGATAAAATTGAATTCGACGTATAACTCTCTTTCGAGTAATCTCTATTTGATTAACTCTTCTTCGAATAACCTATATTCCATTATCTTTCTTCGAATAATTTATTCGATTAACTCACCTCGAATAACTTATATTCGATAACTCTTTCACACGATATTCGATAACCTCTCTTCGAATAACTAATATTCGATTACTCCTTTTCGAATAACTAAATTCGATTAACTCCTTTCGATTTAACTAAAATCAATAACTCCTTTCGATTAAACAAATCGATAACTCATTTCCTTTAACCCTATCCGAATAAACTATATTCGATCCTCCTTTAACTCTTTTCGAATAAACTATATTTGATACTCCTTGGGATTAACTCATTTGTGCAACAACCCGCATTCTACGCATCGGAGTATCGTAGAATATTTATTTCTTTCCCATAAGAAGTCGTATGGTCATGTAACTTTGGGAAACAACCATTAGACTCATTTCCCATGTTCATGATTTTTGTCGATCTTTAAATGACCGTTTTGCCCCTAGCTGATCTTGTTTCTTCCACAACTTTTGAATGGAAAGGAATTTTGACTTGGAACCACTTCCATTAGATTCGTTTGATGGTCTGCCTTTCCGTAGAGTGGTCATAATTGTCAAACGGACTCGCCGTTTAGGAGATATGGCTGAAATAAGGTTTGGAAGGTGAAAAACTTCTTAACCGGGCCAAATAGGGTGATTAGTGAATGGGCCCATAACCCATTTCGGGATTAGGGTTATGGGGAGGCTGAAAAGGGTTAGAGATTCATTCCATTTCAGTTTTCTAGCCTCCACTTACCTCTTAGAAACCCTAAAAATGGCCTCCAACCCCTAAATCACCTCCTAATCAAGGATTAAGCTTAGCAACATCAAATCAAGAGAGATCAACACCAAATCAACATTAGAGCTGCTGTTTAGCATTGGGATTGGTACCAAATCAGAGATTTATTTCAGATCTGAAGTTTATTTGTGGCTAAGGTGAGTGATTTGCATAGTTCCTCACTAATTATGGCTAATTAAGGGTAATTAGTGTTAATTAGCGAATTTAAACATGATAAAATTCTGGAAAAATATTTATATAATTCGAAATGATGTTTTAGACCTCTGATATGAATTTGGGTTAATTTGGTTAAGTTTTGCTAATCATATCATTAGTTCCATCTAAACATGCTTAAGGGAAAATATGGGGTTTTGGCTATGTTTGATCCATTTTAACCTATCATATAGTTGTTTTGGTGTTTGTGGTTGATTATGCATGTTGCTATGACTGTATGGTATGCTTTGTGGTTGATTAGAATAGTTGGAATGGTCGAAAACACCGTCGAGTGGCGTAAACTGCTTAATGGAAAAAGTGCAGGAAGACACCCGAACAGGATCAGATCGGTTAGGAGGACCCGATCCGCTCTCATACTTCAAACTTCGATCCACTGGCACTTCTCGTGGCATGCATCATCCGATCCGACCCGATCCGTCATGGTGCCCCGACCCGAACCGATGTACTATGACTGGGCTTGGAGACTACGACCCGACCCAGGGTGCTTTAGAAGAGGCCGATCCGAACCATAGCAAGCTGGAAACTCCGACCCGATCCGACAGGGATGATGACGAACCGATCCGATCCAGTGAAGAAGGAGCACTACGATCCGAACCGAACTGATGATTATGGGAGATCCGAACCGATCCGGTGATAACCTATAACCCGAGATGCAAAGGTAGCCCAAATGGAAGTTAGAGCTCAGGATCCAGTTGGGAACCAATCAGTTCACTTCATGGTTGGGCTTTGCTGCGGGACGTGTGCTAAGGAGTTGTCGACGTTCATAACTTTGATTCACAACTGAAAATGGATGATGGGCTTCTTATCAGTGCAGTAGAGTCAATATGGCTCGAGGGGCAAGGTGATGGTAGCAAGACTACGTTATCAGTGCAGTAGAGTCATTATGACTCGAGGGGCAAAGTGATGTGTAGTAAGACTATGAGCCAGTGCAGTGGGGTCATTGTGACTCCATGGGGCAGAGTGGACATAGTAAAGGTTAGTGAGGCTATGAGCCAGTGCAGTGGGGTCATTGCGACTCCATGGGGCAAAGTGGACATAGCGAAGGATTAGGGGCTATGTATCAGTGCAGTGAAGCCATTTATGACTTCATGGGGCAAGGAGATCATAGCAAAGTATGTTGGGTGATCGAAGTGGTGAATATCGTATGCTTTACGCACTGAGTGAGAGATGTGAGGATGGTTGCTATGCTTGATTGTTTGCCATCACTATGACATGCACGCCCCCACCCCCGTTATTTTTACACCATTTGAAATGGCACCTTAGAGTGTTGTACAGTATGTACTGCTAACTCTTTGGTTGCAGGTTCAGGTATGGTTTAGTCTACCTGTTATTGTTCTGTTTAGATGCTTATCGCTCGTACCAGGCTTTATGCATGACCCATAGTTTTATGTCTCTTCTTATTACTCTGGGTGCTCACACGAGCAGACTAGAGACAAGTTAGCTGGTGATGCGCGAGTAACTGATTCGGAGGCGAGCAGGAGGCTTCCACATATGATATGTAGATATTCTCCCTGTGTCGTTGGGGGTCGCTACTTGGGCATTAGTAATGTACCTCCCTTATCTTGATTTTTCTTTTAGAGACAGTTTGAAAAGTTGTAATAATGTTGACTTTGGATTATAAGCTGTACTTGGATTTTCCGCTGCTATGTTAGTTATTTTCAGCTTATGCACTGTCTCACCTATTTTATGTCAAGTATATTGTTATTATATTTTGTAACATGCGCTGTGAGACATTCTACAGGTTCCTTGTTAGTACATTTCCTTCTTCCCTTTTCTTCTGACGACCCATCCAGTGCTAACTGGACATGTGTACAGCGCACCTTTGGGGTAAATGTAGGTTGGTGCGCGGCGGGCCGTCACATTTGGTATCAGAGCTCTAGGTTGCGTAGTTAACCTAGGGAGAGACAGCACGTACATGAGAGAGCGTATTTGTGATTACTTTGGTTTTCAAAAGCTATATATATACTATTAGTAGTATAAGAATGAAGTCGTACTGCACTAGCACCACTATGGGGTCGTTAATCGTTTCCACTTTACAGATTGAACGATGAGCCGATATGCTAGTGGTGTTGGTAGAGGGACCAATAATGGGAATGCTCCTGACATGAGGACGATGTTCACTAACTTCATGAGGGAGAAGCTTAGGGATGTTCAAGGAGCAGTTCCCAATCCCGAAAATGGTGGTGGTCCAGTAGTGCAGGCGCCTAGGGTCGATTTCGCCAAGTTGTGCAAGGATTACACTAACCTTGGTGGGAAGCCGTTCCACGGAACGGAGTCTGCCACAGATGTTCAGGATTGGTTGGATAGCTGTGATCGTATCTTCGACGACTTAGGTATCGAGGATGCGATGAAGAGAAGGCTAGCGTCTCGTCAGTTGCAAGGGCGAGCGATGAATTGGTGGAATGCCATTAGAATAGCTACTCCAGAAGATCAGGTTACTTGGAATCAGTTCAAGGCTCGTTTTAGCGAGAAGTTCATTCCAGCTGCCCAGAAGTCAGTGTTGTTTAAGAGATTCTTGGAACTCAAGCAGAATGGTAGGGCAGTCTCGGACTATATTGCTGAGTTCGACACTTTGTCGAAGTATGGACTATCTCTTATCGATACTCCTGAGAAGAAGAATGAGAAGTTCATTACTGGGTTGGATGGATACTTGGGGGAAAGGCTTATCAACCACATCGATGAGACTTTTGAATCGATTGTGGGGAAAGCTTTGAGATCAGAGAGTCTTTACCCTAAGTGAAAGACTGAGGTTGCATCTACAGAAGGGCCAAAACTGCAAGCGAGCGGTGGAGGCAAGAACAACTCACAGAACAAGAGAAAGCAGAACCAATCTCAGGATAGCCAGAAAAAGAGCAAGAAAGATGTTGAGTGCTTCAGCTGTGGTCAAAAAGGGCCATTATGCTAAAGAATGTCGGGCCAAGCCAGCGGATAGGAAGTGCTACAACTGTGGCCAAGTGGGACATCATAAGGATAAGTGTACACAACCTCTTAAGGAGAAGCAGATTGTGAAAGCATATGCTATCGATGTTGTTCCTTTTTCGTCGAATGCCCCAACTGCGGCGGAGAAAGGAAAGAATGTCGTCATTCAAGGTACGCTTTCTATTTATGATGTACCGGTTCGAGTTTTGTCTGATACTGGGGCTTCCCGTTCCTTCATATCTAGTGACCTGGTGGATAGGTTGGGACTGGAACCCGAGATAGTTGATAGACCGTTGGTTGTGACGAACCCAATTGGTGGTTCGACTAACCTTAGTATGATTTGCAGAAATTTGGTCTTATCGAGTCATGGATGTATGTTTGTTTGCGATTGCTTTGTTTTGGGCTTTACTGGGTATGGCATTATATTGGGGGTTGATTGGATCCAAAGATACAGGGTGGTGGTAGACTGTAAGGGCTTTTTGGTGATAGTTAGAGCAGATCATGGGCGGAGGGTAGTGTTTGGTAGTCTACCTAGTGATGAGGTAATGGCTAATTTTATAAATTCCCTCGACTCCCGCATGATGAGTTGTCAGATGTGCCCGTGGTTGGCCAGTATCCGGACGTCTTCGAGGAGGTGACCGGGCTTCCACCACACCGAGAGATTGAGTTCCGTATTGATTTAGTGAAAGATGCCAAACCTATAGTGATGCAACTTCGTCGTATGGCACCAAGGGAGCAGCGAGAGCTCGGGGTACAAGTAAGCGATCTTTTGAAGAAGGGGTTAATCAGAAGAAGTGTCTCTGAGCGGGGAGCACCAGTTGTGTTTGCCACTAAGGCAGATGGTTCCCTTCGTTTGTGTGTGGACTATCGCGAGTTGAATAAGGTGATGAGGAAGAATAAGTATCCTCTACCGCAGATAGATGATTTGTTTGATCAACTGGAAGGAGCAAGAGTGTTCTCCCAGTTGGACCTCGCGACAGGATTTCATCAGCTCCGAGTAGCAGATGAGAGTGTTCCGAAAACGGCATTTAAGACGCCGTCTAGATTCTATGAGTGGTTGGTCATGCCATTTGGGTTGACCAATGCACCAGCCTACTTTGTGGATCTTATGAATCGAGTATTCAGAGATCAGTTGAATAAGTTTGTTCTTGTGTTCATAGACGACATCCTTGTTTACTCGAGGACAGAGGAGGAACACAAGGGACACTTGAGGATAGTGATGGAGGTGTTGAGGAAACACCAATTGAAAGCGAAATTCTCTAAGTGTCACTTCTGGAGGAGGGAAGTGAGGTTCTTGGGCCATGTTGTTTCAGAGAATGGTATTGCTGTGGACGCTGCGAAGGTGGCTACGGTACTGGATTGGCCTACGCCCAAGAATGCAACGGATGTAAGAAGTTTCTTGGGTTAGCTGGATATTATCGTAAGTTTATCCAGGACTTCTCCAAGACAGCGGTACCATTGACTCAGTTGACAAAGAAGAATCAGGCCTTCGTCTGGGATGGAGTGTGTGAGAATGCATTCAAGAGTCTAAAAGAAAAGTTGACGCATGCACCAGTGTTAGTCATTCCTAAAGGAATGAAGAGATGACGGTATACACAGATGCTTGTGGTACCGGACTAGGTGTAGTATTGATGCAAGGAGGTAAGGTTGTAGCTTATGCTAGTCGGCAACTAAAGCCACATGAGAAAAGGTACCCTACCCACGATTTGGAATTAGCAGCGATCGTGTTTGCGCTAAAGATGTGGAGACATTATCTCTTGGGAGAGAGATTTGAATTGTTTACCGATCATAAATCATTAAAGTATCTCTTCTCTCAGAAAGATATGAATCTCCGCCAGCAGAGATGGTTAGAGTTCTTGGCTTCATATGAATTTGATATCGCATACACACCTAGGAAAGGTAATGCAGTAGCTGATGCCTTAAGTAGAAGATATGCCAGTTTAGGGGCTATGTTTCTTGAATGGAAGCAACTGGAGTATATCGCAGGGTTTGATTTTAGACCAAAGTGCGAATTGGATCAAGAAATGCTAGCTAGTTTGGCGATCAGACCCACTTTGATAGAGCGGATTGGTTCCAATCAGAGGGGCGATTCTAATCTATTGGAAATCATCTCCAAGTTAGAGATGAACATCAACGGTGAGGAGATGAATTTGTATGGGCTTGATCGAGAAGGATGGCTTCGAAAGAATGGAAGACTAGTTGTACCCAACGTGAATGGTTTGAGAGATGAAGTGCTTAGAGAATGTCATCACTCAAAACTGACTATACACCCCGGTGGTGATAAGATGTATCGAGACATGAAATAGACCTACTACTGGGAAGGGATGAAAAGAGACGTTAGGAAGTTTAGATCCAAATGCATGAATTGCCAGCTAGTTAAAGCCGAACAAAAGAAGCCTAGTGGTTTGTTGCAACCATTAGAAATTCCTGAATGGAAATGGGAGCAAGTCTCGATGGATTTCATCGATGGTTTACCGAGGACTAGATCGAGACATGATATCGTTTGGGTAATTGTGGATCGATTGACTAAAAGTGCAAGATTTATACCAGTCAAATCGACCAGAACAGCAGCTAAGTTAGCAGAATTGTATATGAAGTGGGTAGTGAGATTTCATGGAGTACCTAAAAGCATTGTGAGTGACCGAGACCCGTTGTTTACTAGGGGGTTTTGGAAGAGCTTACAAGAGGCTCTAGGGTCAGAATTATATCTCAGTACCGCGTATCATCCTCAGACCGACGGTCAGACGGAGAGGGTGAATCGTATATTGGAAGATCTCTTGAGAGCTTGTATATTGGATTTTGGTGGATCATGGGATGACCATTTGCATCTAGTAGAGTTTGCATATAATAATAGCTACCAATACAGTATCGGTATGGCTCCATATGAAGCTTTGTACGGAAGACCGTGCAACTCACCATCATGTTGGATAGAGACTGGCGAGAAGTTTATGCTTGGACCAGATGTGGTGAGGGAAACTTCGGATAATATTAAGATCATTCAACAACGAATGAAAGCTGCCCAAGATAGGCAAAAGAGTTATGCTGATAAGAGGAGAAGAGACTTAAAATTCTCCGTTGGTGACTTGGTGTTTGTCAAGATTTCTCCGTTGAAGAGTGTGATACGATTTGGCAGGAGAGGCAAATTGGCACAAAGATTTGTTGGCCCATTCCCAGTTCTTGAACTAGTTGGGAATTTGGCATATAGAGTTGACTTACCCGAGAAGATGGTGGGAGTTCACAACGTATTTCATGTTTCCCAGTTAAGGAAGTTCGTGCACGACCCAGATATGACTATTTCACCTGATCAGTTAGAGGACTTCGAAGTAGAACCCGAGGTGGTTGGGAACCGCAAGCCGATTCATATTGTCGAGTACGATACGAAGCAACTTCGAAGGAAGGAGGTGAAGCTAGTCAAGGTTCAGTGGGGCGAGAACGAGAATGACTGTACTTGGGAGACAGAGGAGAGCATTAGAAAGACGTATCCAGAACTCTTTGCCTGGTAAGATTTACTTTGCAATTTAGTTATTCTGCATGCTAGGATAGACTTGTTTTGCTTGTTTTGCATGTTTGATTGTTTTTTATGGTTGATAGGCATGCGGGACCCTTTGTGTGTTTTGGTTAGGGAATTTCGGGGGCAAAATTTCTTAAGAGGGGAAGAATGTAACAACCCGCATTCTATGCATCGGAGTATCGTAGAATATTTATTTCTTTCCCATATGAAGTCATATGGTCATGTGACTTTGGGAAACAACCATTAGACTCATTTTCTATGTTCATGATTTTTTATCGATCTTTAAATGACCATTTTGTCCTTAGCTGATTTTTTTTCGGCCATAACTTTTGATTGGAAAGGAATTTTGACCTGGAACTACTTCCATTAGATTCGTTTGATGGTTTACCTTTCCGTAGAGTGGTCATAATAGCCAAACGGACTCGCCGTTTGGGAGATATGGCCGAAATAAGGTTTGGAAGGTGAAAAACTGTTTAACCGGGCCAAATAGGGTGATTAGTGAATGGGCCCATAACCCATTTCAGGATTAGGGTTATGGGGAGGCTGAAAAAGGTTAGAGATTCATTCCATTTCAGTTTTCTAGCCTCCACTTACCTCTTAGAAACCATAAAAATGGCCTCCAACCTCTAAATCACCTCCAAATCACCTTCTAATCAAGGATCAAGCTTAACAACATCAAATCAAGAGAGATCAACACCAAATAAACATTAGAGCTGTTGTTTAGCATTGGCATTCACACCAAATCAGAGATTTATTTCAGATCTAAAGTTTATTTGTGGCTAAGGTGAGTGATTTGCATAGTTCCTCACTAATTATGGCTAATTAAGTGTAATTAGTGTTAATTAGCGAATTTAAACATGATAAAATTCTAGAAAAATATTTATAAAATTCGAAATGATGTTTTAGACCTCTGATATGAATTTGGGTTAATTTGGTTAAGTTTTGCTAATCATATCATTAGTTTCATCTAAACATGCTTAAGGGAAAATATGGGGTTTTGGCTATGTTTGATCCATTTTAACCTATCATATAGTTGTTTTGGTGTTTGTTTGCTATGACTGTATGGTATGCTTTGTGATTGATTAGAATAGTTGGAATGGTCGAAAACGCCGTCGAGTGGCGTAAACTACTTGCTGGAAAAAGTACAGGAAGACACCCGAACCGAATCGGATCGGTTAGGAGGACCCGATCCGCTCTCACACTTCACACTTCGATCCACTCGCAATTCTCGTGGCATGCATCATCCGATCCGACCCGCCTGGAGTTCTCCGACCTGATCCGTCATGGTGCCCCGACCCAAACCGATGTACTACGACTGGGCTTGGAGACTACGACCCAACCCGGGGTGCTTTAGAAGAGGCCGATCCGAACCGTGGCAAGCTGGAAACTCCGACCCGATCCGACAGGGATGATGAAGACCTGATCCGATCCAGTAAAGAAGGAGCACTAAGATCTGAACTGAACTATTGATTATGGGAGATCCTAACCGATCCAGTGATAACCTATAACCCGAGATGCAAAGGTAGTCCAAATGGAAGTTAGAGCTCAGGATCCAGTTGGGAACCAATGAGTTCACTTCATGGTTGGGCTTTGCTACGGGATGTGTGCTAAGGAGTTGTCGACATTCATAACTTCGATTCACCACTGAAAATGGATGATGGGCTACTTATCAGTGCAGTAGAGTCATTATGGCTCGAGGGGCAAGGTGATGGTAGCAAGACTACGTTATCAGTGCAGTAGAGTCATTATGACTCGAGGGGCTAAGTGATGCGTAGTAAGACTATGAGCCAGTGCAGTGGGGTCATTGTGACTCCATAGGGCAGAGTGGACACAGTAAAGGTTAGTGAGGCTATGAGCCAGTGCAGCGGGGTCATTGCGACTCCATGGGGCAAAGTCGACATAGCGAAGGATTAGGGGCTATGTATCAGTGTAGTGAAGCCATTTATGACTTCATGGGGCTCATAGCAAAGTATGTTGGGTGATCGAAGTGGTGAATATCGTATGCTTTACGCACTGAGTGAGAGATGTGAGGATGGTTGCTATGCTTGATTGTTTTCCATCACTATGACATGCACGCCCCCACCCCCGTTATCTTTACACCATTTGAAATGGTACCTTAGAGTGTTGTACAGTATGTAGTGCTAACTCTTTAGTTGCAGGTCCAGGTTCAGATATGGTCTAGTCTACCTGTAATTGTTCTGTTTAGATGCTTATCGCTCATGTCAGGCTTTATGTCTGACCCAGAGTTTTATGTCTCTTATTATTACTCTGGGTGCTCACACGAGCAGACTAGAGACAGGCTTGCTGGTGATGCGCAAGTAGCTGATTCGGAGGCGAGCAGGAGGCTTCCACGTATGATATATAGATATTCTCCCTGTGTTGTTGGGGTCGCTACTTGTGTAACACCCCACGTCTATTAATGTCACTCACAAAGGGAATGCATTAACTTCCATGGAGGTTATAAGTGAATATAGAACAGAAAAATTACAACAAGACAGATAATAAATAGTACCTGGAAATCTAAAACTTCATTTTATTGCAGCGGAAATTAAACATGTTTGTTACATCATAAAACCATATATCATAACCAAGTACAATATCCATCTTCATAAAAACAAAATACATAATCCCATTACATAAATAGCCATTAAAAAGATAACAAGCTGGACTTTACTTCAACGGTCCAAGCTTTCCAAAGAGAGATGAAGAAATTCAATCAAACTCCACTAGAGCTGGGTCCAACCTGAGGACCTGAAGGGGGAAAAAGGATAAAAATAGAGGGGGTCAGACATATAGTCTGGCGAGTATGATAATTCTAACAATACTATTATCAAAATAACAAGACTAAGGAACAAGCTGGAAGACAAGTAAATGTCTATGAACTCTTAGGAAGATAAAGATAGCGTTTAAGATAACGTTAAAGATAACGGTAAAGGCACTCCTAATTACTAACGAATCATTACTACACTGCACCGCACATTACTACACTGCACCACACCAGTCACCCTATTGTTTGATCCCACTTGCTTCACACAGAAACTTTATAAATAGCCTTACGTACCCCTAGCTGACTACATAGGTGTCGTCTGCCCCTATCTCCACTAGGTGTACCCCACTACCCACTTTCGATCGGGTCCCTACTCGTAGATACTCGTGCTGGCCCCACAGTGGGGTGTATCACTCCCCTAAAGTGGCAACCCGATACAACTTGAGAATGCATGGCTTATACCTACACGATGCAACAACGTCTTACCTACCAGCCCGGGTCCACATACGCATACGAAACCCGTTGGACTTGCGTTGCCACTGCTCCCCGTTTTTGCCTCTTACAGTCGAACCCAGCATGCGTGTCCCGTCCTCGACTTGGGTCGAGCCCACAAAGATACGTTTGGGATACTGGTCGAAATGGGCCCCCACAAGCTACCCACCTAAGCTTGTGACTAGTATATCCCACTTAACCCTGTTAGTCATGTTCATTTACATGTGTGTTTGGTTAAGTCTTACTAATCGTATTTCACATGCCACTAAGGGCACCCCCTAGATTCCTCATGCCACCCAAGGCACCTACTTAACCCCCATGTCCCACCTTACATGTTTATCTGGTTAAGTATTTCTTAATTCATTCAGGCCATAACCTTATAAAGACCTCTCACATTAGACTGGCATTTATGGCAACTGGATTTGTCGGGCGGGTCCGGGCAGTCTTACACCATAAAAGAGTCTAACCTCGTGTCTTTACAACCGTTATGCTTTATTTTAGGCCTAGGACCTCTCACATTGGGCTGACATTTGTGACCACTGGATTTGTCGGGCGGGTCCGGGCAGGTTTACGCCACAAACGAGTCCAAACTCGTGTCCTAAGCATTGATTAACACTTAAAATCTTTTACCCCAATTTTAATAATTCCCTATTCAAATTATTAATTAAGTCAACTTTTAATGATGTCCATAATTGACTCAATTATGGCCATCCACTTATGGCATGCAAAATCATATCAATTGCACCCCAACTTTTTAATATTTAATCCTTAATATTACCCCTACCCCACGTTTATACGTTTGCTTATTCAACGCATAATATAGGCTAGACTTGTATAGTCTAACACCTAGCACAAAGATAAATTATCACAACATATAGACAATTAAAATAAATCTAATCATAATAGGGGTGAAACTTGCATAAACTACACATGTTAATGATCAAAAGGTGTCAACTTGTTAAATGTCTCAATTTATATGATATGATCTTAGCCCAAATCTATACATAAACTTGCATATGGGGTTTTTAGGCAACATAATGATGGTGTGAACTAGCATAGAATATCACATATGTCATAGCATAATTCTAGATGTCATAATAGATGTCTTGGCATATGTTCATAACTTTTCTAATCAATCTAACTTGCATATGTGACTTGTCATATAGATCAACATAACCCAAACATGATGATTTAATTAATATGAACTAACTAGCATAGATGGTAACATCATGGCCTTTTTAACATGTATGATTCATCACAACTTAGCATAGAAACTTTCAACATACATAACATCATCATAGCATGATTTACGACATATAAGATATCATCATCACATAACATTGGATTTACAATATACATGATAGCAAAAGGGGTTTACAACAACATGTATGATAATTCACATCATCTACTCATAATCCATTCATAACTCAACCTAATTAAAATGATAATAATCTTGTTCAGATCATCATACTCACAATTTAGAGAAGAAAAGAGAGAGTTTTGCTTTGCTTTGCTTTAGGGTTGAGAGAATTAGAATTGAATTTGCTTTTCTTCTTTCTTAGTTAGCGGCGGCTCCATTGATTTCCATGGCGATGGTATGACGGTAACTATTCTATTTTAATTAGGTTTAGGGTTAGCATTAGGATGTATTTATAGGTGTAGGAAGTTATTTAGGACCATTAGATTAACCCTGAACCATGAGAACCAATCAAATGCAAAATCTGCATTTGAGCGAATCGGCCCACAGCTTGACAGCCAAACACCCTGGATTAACCCCTAGTCGACCCAGCGGGGCTTGGGTCGACCTCAAAAATGGGCCGGTTCGGTTATTCCCCCTCCCAATTCGCTGTTTTGAACTTTTTTGCATATTTATTTATTTAATTTTAATTTATATATATATATATATATCAATATATATATATATATTTCTCTGCGCAACCCATTTCACTTAATTCTCTTCTAAAAATTAAGTATACTTTAATTTGTGAATTTTAATGTTATAAAATTACGGGGTGTTACATTCTTCCCTCATTAAAGGATTTCGTCCCCGAAATCTCCAAGTCAAGAAGAATGTATATCCTACCATCTAATCGTCCATCTACTCAACCATCAAACACCAGCATCCATTGTCCTTAAAAGACTTCTAATGCTTTAATGTTTATATGCACAGTGTGTGTATATGTCCATATCTAATGCAAAATTAGGCGGTCTACTAATTCAGTCGACCTCCTTAGTGCAATTCATGATAGTGCCATGCGTCCAATATGGATGCAAAAGATTCCTATTGATACATATTATTTCTATATGCGTGCACAACCATCCACCCGAATGCAGCAACTATATGATAATACAACCATTATACATCCATTTTACTAAATACATCCATATATATGCAATATGCAATATGAATTGACTGAGCCGATCTGGTGCCTAATAGTGTGTGTATATGCATCCACGAGCAACCACTAGCAAACACTTGCATCCACCATACATAACATGTCTCAAACACATGTTTCAACCATAGGATTATCCTAACTAAAGGTCAAGGATACTAGCGAGAGGATATACTAAAGATAAGATAAGTACAAGCTAAGCGATAAAGGAGAAATTAAAAGGCATACCCTAAAAAAGAAAAGGGTATCGTGAACGCATCTTCTCTTCTGTCTCCCAAGTAGCGTTGCTCTCATCATCTTCCCATTGCACTTTGACTAGTCTGACCTCTCGATTCCTCAACCTCTAGATCTCCGACCCAAGACTGCGCGTAGGAGCTCGTCGAATTGTTGCATCACGCTCTATCTCCACCTCTCTAAGCAAGCTCGGTTCTACCACTTCCGCGGTCTCGTGCAAGCACTTCCTCAAATTTGACACATGGAATACGTCATGTACACCACTAAGTCTCTCGGGCAACTCCACTCTATACACCATCTGTACAATTTTCTCCTTAATAGGAAACGACCCTACAAACCTTGGTGTTGATTTCCCAACGGACCCAAAGCGAAAAATGTTCCGTAATGAAGACACTTTGACAAAGACCATGTCCCCAACTTCAAACTCGTGATCTGTCCTCCTCTTATCCGCATAAGATTTCTGCCTATCCTGTGCTGCTTTCATCCTCCTTCGAATCAAGTCGATCTTCTCCGAAGTCTCTCTAATCATATCGGGCCCAAGTAAGATCTTATCGGTAGATTCCCACCAACATGTAGGAGAACGACACGTCCGTCCATAAAGAGCTTCGAATGGTGCCATACCAATGCTAGACTGAAAGCTGTTATTATATGCGAACTCCACCAGTGGAAGATGCTCTTCCCACGTACCCCCAAAGTCTAGGATACATAGCCTCAACAGATCCTCTAGAATGCGATTCACCCTCTCGGTCTGGCCGTCCGTCTGAGGATGATATGCGGTGCCCAAACATAACTGAGTCCCTATCGCCTCTTGTAAGCTTCTCCAAAATTCTCTAGTGAAAATAGGATCGCGATCGCTCACTATGCTAGAAGGAACACCGTGCAAACGAACTATCTCTCGAGCGTATACAGAAGCTAACCATGGAGCAGTCCTCTTACTCTTCACGGGAATAAAATAGGCGCTCTTAGTAAGTCTATCTACTATAACCCAAATTCCCGTATTACCCTTCCTCGATCGCGGTAATCCATCCACAAAATCCACCGAGATGCTTTCCCATTTCCATAGTGGAACCTCCAATGGGTGAAGCAACCCACCGGTGCAATGACCCCAAATCCCGTACAGACGGAGACAAGGGTAATCTTTGGAATATAACACAGAAACAGATAATAGTAGAATAGAATTAAATAAATACACCAGATAATGAACAATAGAATATACTGGATAAAAGTAATCATCAGAGCTACACAGTATACAGGATCTTACTTAGTACAAACATAGTTCAGCTATACATAAATGTCTACAGCGGAAAACAAACAAAATATGTACAATAGGAGCTGAACAGCATAAAAAGAGATAAATAATAGAATCCAACTTCAGCTCCAACTATCCAGAAAGAACCAGCTAAACCTGAATACAAGGCTGCCCGTGTAGAAAGAGGGGCACCCGAGTTTGAAAGTGAAACAAACTACGAGTCAGTCATGGGACTGGTATGAGAAATCTATTCAACACATTTCAAATATGGCTAATCACAGGATCACGCCACTTTCGTGGAACGGGTTTACTCCATCGGATTGCCAGTTCTTTTAAAACAAATCTTTCTTTTAAACATCGCAATGCTTTTTTATAAAATGAAGCCATTATAAGACTCAGTTCCCATCACACAATGCAACGCAAACCGAAGGATAGAGTTTTACCTTATAATGGCCAAAATATGATTGATACGAATAAAACAAAAGCATTTGATATTATTACTAGTGTTTATATGATTCAAAAACAATTTCAAATCATAACTATCAATCATAGACGGCATGGGTACCATATATCATGTCGCCATATATATATATATACAATCAAAACTGCACAGTCACGTATTTGGAAATTGGATTTCCGTCATGAACCAAGGCAAAAGATAGTCCTTACCGAATTCGAGACAATCTAGCCTACCATGTCTCAGGAACAACCGCAACTGCCCTTGGATCGTCAGGACCGGTCCACCGATGTAGATTATTATGCCTGAACAATACGTCTCCCCGCCCTATGGGGCGCAAATGAGCCAACGAATGGCTCCATCGGTCCCGGATCGACCGATATATCTGAGGCGCCTCGCAATAGCAACAACCACACAGGTGAAAAGTATATATATGTCAGGGCTGGTAGGTCACTGACACCACCCTAGCTAGAAAGAAACGCATGCCCTCCCTGAGGTCCTTCCCCCGTTTCTGGTTCATACCTGGGTGTGAGGCTCGCGAATTCACATTATACACAAAGCTACGCCACACAGGCGGTGCTTTGATCCTCACCACAAGACTTTGCTTTTCAACAGAAGCCTTGATCATTCGCCACTTAGGCATGCCACACTAGCAATTCATGCCATGCGACTGATGTCCATCGATACACAACCTCTGAGCTTGTGCGTCTCAGAGAAGGGCGTTAAGCAAAAGAATAAATTCTCCGCTGCCAAACAGATGTATATTTAATAGAGATCAATCAACACAGAATAAAATCCAATGTCAGACACTCAGTCCATTTACAAGTCCGTTCTGGGTCTGAACGAAACCGGAGGCACTAAATACCTTGCAAACCCATCGATCACCACGTACGTCTGGATGATCACCACTCATTATCCATATTTCGGGATGCCTCCCAATCAGGACCTCGGTTACCATCCAAACGAGGTGAAGATCTCCGGTCTTCGACCACCGTCTTCATCTTCGATTTCTTATTGTCGGTTCATTTATTCAGAATGGGATAAACCCGGTCTTTTTGAGCAACTCGCGTATATAATAAACAAGTGCAACACTAACATATACACGCATCATTTCAATTCATTATTCACTAACCGTCAATCAGTAAGAGAACGATTTCCCAAATATTAACCCCGAAGGCCGAAACCAACATCAGATCAATACCCCAGAAACCATTCGACTTAGCCAACCTTCAGTTAATTTCTAAATTTACATCCATATCATTTATAATATTTTATAATGATTTTTCGCTATTTTTATTTATTTTAAAATAGCCATTTTATTTCAAACGACGCTTCGGGCCATAACGCGGCCGTGGCGCTGTTTTTCTTCAGATTTGATTTACACATATATGAAAATCTAACCGTTAGATCTTTACAAAATTTACATCATTAGAAAGATCTTTTCAAAATGAATCCAACGGTTCCAATTTCGGGAAATTCCGACGGTCGAATCTCCCGATATAATCGTTTGAAGTTTTGATTTCAAAATACGAACTGCAGCGTCGTTATTCGATTAAATATAATTATATTCATATATATATATATATATATAATCGATTCTGGCGCTGTTTTTCTTTAGATTTTAATTAAACATTCCAGACAATCCAACCGTTGGATCTTTTCAAAGTTGGTGCCGTTGGAAAGATTTTTCCAAAGCGAACCTAATGGTTGCGATTTCAGGAAAATCCGATGATCGGATCTCCCGTACTAATCGTTTGAAGTCACGGTTTCAAAACACGAACTGCACGGCCATGTTTCGTTTTAATTTTATTAGTATTTATATATTTATATAAATATAGTTCATTCAAAATTCCTATATTGATTCCAGTTCAAATATTTCACTAACGCCTTTAAATTTTGGAAAATTTCGCCATAACCTCCTTTGTACGGGAGGGGCTGGGAAAATTCCCAAATAGTCACATGGGCGTCTCATGTCAAAAAGAAAAAGAAAAGGCCAAGCGGCTAGCCAACAGGCTCATAAAATCATCACCCAAACAAAATAGTAAATGTGTACCTATTTGTCGGGCACAAAATTTTATTCCTCTTCTCTAGCCCCTTTGCTATAACCTGTTCAATAATTATGCATGTACATATATACAGTTCTTATCACTTATCATTTTCCATTCAACTATATATTTGATTCCATTTGGTTTAAAAACACCATTCATTCTAATGTTGCATGCATAGGCAAAAATCATATCATTAGCTAATTAATGAATATTTCAACTCATGCGTATTTATTTGAACAAGTGGCTATTTTTAACACTTCACATTTCAACAATTCATGTATATAATAAAAATGTGATTTTTATTGTAAAACAATTCATTTCAAAACACTATTATTTTATATAGTTCATATAGGTAATAAAAATAGGATTTTTATTATAATACAATTTATTTCTAAACAAGATGATTTTATACATTTCATATTGATGTTAAAAATGGGATTTTTATTATAAAACAATTCCTTTCAAAATATGAATACAATTCAACACATGAATTTCAATCCAACGAATGAATATCGATTCAACACATGAAGGTTTTCTATAGTTTATATATATAGATAAAAATGTGATTTTTGTATTTAAAACACGAATACCATTCAACACATGAATTTTAATTCAACGAATGAATATCGATTCAACACATGAAGGTTTTCTATTCAACAAATAAATATAGTTTCAGCAAATGAAAATAATTCAAACACGTGAACATTATTCAAAATTTCGGCAGCATAACGGCAGGGTAGTTAAAACCGGGACCGTCCCTAGTACGGCTCCTTGCTCTACCTTAAAACCCCGCAGTTTTTGACAATGGGGATCATGCATCTAGCTCGCACGCAGGCGGCATGTATATATTTATTTCATTTCCACAAACTAATCCTATGTGGTTTTAACCAAATATTTCTCAACCACAAACAGGTATTTTTCAACCATAATCAATCAATATCAACCACAAACAATTCCAACCAACCATTCGCTATCAATCAATTTTCACACCAATCACAACCAATAAATATCGTCCATGGTTTGTGGACGAGGGGCGTATATATATATATATATATAGCAATTCACTTCTATTTCAACACAGATATAATTTTTACAATGCATATATAACTTATACATCGAGTGTACAACTTATACAACGCTTATACAAGAGGTGTACAACGCTTATATAACTCATACTTCGACTGTATAATTTATACATCGTCGTTTTCCATATCGCTTATAATTTAGAAATCTCACATTGGGTTCCGCTCCACCAAAAATGGCAGAAGGCTCAGAAAAATATGTCGTCTCTTCTAAAATGTAGAAGACGTCCACACGAGTCCACTGTCTCTTGTTTCACTGAATTTCGATCATATAGCAAAAAGATACGATTTTTACAAGGTTTGCAACGGTTTAAAGGTGTTAAAATCAGATCAGAATATATAAGCCGTTACCTGCTTGTAATCTTCGAAACTAGGTTTACAATTTTTGCTCAATCCGTTGCGCTAGGTGATGATCGGAGCACACCACGTTGTTGAGCTCCGAAACCCGCGCTAGAGGATCCCCACGCCGTTGAACTCGTCGGCGATCTGGAGGAGTGGCGACGCGCTAAAGGCGCGAACTTTGGAGAGGTCGTTCTCTCTGATGGTGCGACGATAGGGGTTGAAGTCGGTGTTGATTTGAAGAGGGGGGAGAGAGCTTCGAAAAGTTGAACTGGGGTAGGGGTCACCGATGAAGGGATCGGCCGGATTTTGGCCAGGAAGAAGGGAGCTTCTTCCGCCTTCGATCGCGTTTAACGGGGGAGGGGGGTTTCTGATTTTTTTTATTTATTTATGAAAGAATTTTCCTATTGGTCGATATATATATTTATTCAAAAATTGGGGTTTTCTTAAACGGACTCGAAATCAAACCCAACGACTGTGGTCCCTAGCGTTTTACCCCCATTCCGAACACAATGGGATATGTCTTGAAGGCCCATTCGAATGTTTCAGTCAGTTTTCCTTTAAATTAAAATATAAAACATTCAATATTTGATTTGAACATACATTTCAATTTGCTAGGGCCACAAACTAATTCGAAAAATTCCAGAAAAATAAATCTAGCTATGTTTAGATGATACGGTCCCAACAAAACTAGTTTCGTCGAATTCTGAGACCGTTTGCAAAAAGGCCCATTTCTGGTCGATCCAATTTAACTGTAATTGACCAAAACACGTTTTCTTTTGCCACGCTCACATACTAGCTTCAAAAATTATGAAATTTGAAACCTAGCAATAACTTCACATCCCGGATCCAACAAAAGTGGTTTCGTCGAATTCCGAGGTCGTATGCAAAATGGCCAATTTCACGGGCTATGTAAATTCCATAGCGACCTTTCTGAAAATTCATTCGGCCATAACTTTTGCTTTCCGTTATGAAAATTCGATTTTTCAGATTCGTTAGAAAGGTATTCACTTACAGATTTAAATATTTTTGGTTTCACTAAAATCCATTTTGTTTTGCACCCGGTACTGTCCGACAAAGTTTGAATTCAATTTTTGAAACTACAGCGCCATTTCGGGCCTTGTTTATAATTAAAATTAATTATTTTCATTTTCAATTGTCGATTTAACTCACTTTTCATCTCTATTATTTAAAATATTTATTTAAATATTTAAAATCCATTATTTTAGCCAATTTAAAAATTTTAAATTGGTTCAGATTTTCTGGGTCGTTACAACCGGGTTTCTTTTGCTCCGCTTTTACTTGTTGGCACACCAAGCATCTAGCGACATACTCGGCCACATCTTTCTTCATGCCGGCCCAAAAATAAACTCTCTTCATGTCTTTGTACATCTTGTCCCCGCCGGGATGAATGGTCATTTTCGAATGATGTGCTTCGTCAAGAATAGTCTTCCTTAGGTCATCGTCTTTTGGTACACAAAGTCTACCGTCCCTACGTAACCAACCCTTATCGTCTAGGGTATACCTACGGATATGGCTTGGTGACTCCCCTCCTTTGAGCTTTTCTACTAACTCAACTAACTGTGGGTCATCTCGCTGTGCCTCGCCAATCCGTCCCAAAAGCGTAGGTCTGACCTCCAAGGATGCTAGCAAACCGGGTACGAAGTCAACGGAAGGTCTAAAGTCAAACATCGAAATGAATTTTAAACTTCGCCGCTCAACAAACAAAGGACTTAAGGATAATATTTTTCTACTTAAGGCGTCTGCCACCATGTTACCCTTGCCAGGGGTATAGGCTATTTCGAACTCGTAGGACGCTAAGAACTCCATCCACCTTTGCTGCCTTAAGTTCAAGTCCTTTTGAGAGAATAGGTATTTTAAAGACTTGTGGTCAGTGAATAATTCGAATTTCTCGCCAAGAAGACAATGACGCCAAGACTTAAGTGCGAAAACAATAGCGGCCAATTCTAGGTCATGTGTAGGGTAATTTTTCTCATGCGCTCTCAACTGCCTTCCACCATAGGCTATTACCCTACCCTCTTGCATTAAGACTGCACCTAGTCCTATCCCACAAGCATCTGTATAAACGGTAAACGGCTTACTCCCGTCTGGCAATACTAAGACTGGGGCTGAAATCAAAGCTCTCTTCAAACATTGGAACACATCATCACAATCTACGTCCCATGTGAAAACTAGGTTCTTCTTCGTCAAGCGTGTCAATGGAGCTGATATCTTTGCGAAGTCTTTGATAAACTTCCTATAGTAGCCAGCCAACCCCAAGAAACTTCTCACTTCGGTAGCATTTTTAGGGACCTTCCAATCTTGGATGGCCACCACCTTCGCGGGATCCACGGCTATCCCTTCTTTGGAAACCACGTGTCCTAAGACCCGTACTTCCTTCCTCCAAAAGTGACACTTAGAAAATTTAGCTTTAAGCTTATGCGCTTGAAGAGTCTCCAACACTTCCCTAAGATGTAGGGCATGCTCTTCTTCATCCTTAGAAAAGATCAAGATGTCATCTACAAAGACTACCACGAATTTGTTAAGGTACTCCCTAAACACCCTACTCATCAAATCAACAAAGTATGCGGGGGTATTTGTCAAACCGAAGGGCATCACTAGCCATTCATAGAAACCGTCCGGAGTGCTAAAGACAGTCTTGTCAATGCTATCCTCTGCCACTCTCAACTGATGGAAACCAGTGGCTAAGTCCAATTGCGAAAACACTGAGGCGCCAACTAACTGATCGAAGAGATCGTCAATCCTCGGCAGTGGGTGTCTGTTCTTCTTAGTAAGTTTATTAAGTTCTCTATAGTCCACACACAGTCTAAGGGACCCATCCGCCTTCGTGGCAAATACTACTGGAGCACCCCACTCTGATATACTTCGTCTTATGAACCCCTTCTCAAGCAACTCCTTCAGTTGCTTATCGAGTTCCCTCCTTTCACGTGGAGCCATGTGGCGCACTGGCAAAGATACTGGTTTCACATTATCCACAAGATATATTCGAAAATCTATCTCCCGCTTCGGAGGCAAGCCCTTCACCTCCTCAAACACATCCGAATATTCTCGGACCACTCTAACAGATCGTAGATTTTCCTCAGACGCATCAAGCGATTCTAGATAACTTAGCATAACCGAATTTATGGGATTACAAAAGATTTCGAGAGTGTTGTCAAGGCGAGTCACGAGCCTAACTACTCTCCTTTCACAATCAAGAACGACCCCAATTCTGGATAACCAATCCATTCCTAAAATTAGCCCATAGCCCGTGAAGCCCAACACATAAGCATCACATCTAAATTCAATGCTAAGTATGGAAATTTTCAAATCCAAACACATCATGGACAAATAAGCTGAGCTCCCTATTGGATTCGAAACAACTAAGGGATCCTCTACTAAACTGGTGTTTAAGTGCAGTGATTCAACTAATGATGTAGAGATAAACAAATGTGATGCGCCCGAATCGAATAAGGTACGGACAGGATGATCAAACAGAAAAACTAAGCTTTCAACAGAAATGGTTCTACCTCGTTCTTGCAGCGGTGGGACCGCGAGAGCCTGAACTTGTCCCCTTGCCTGCCCTGGTGCCATAAGAGCCTGCACATGTCCTCCCGAGGTAGCTCCTGCCCTCTGCCCCTTCTTTGGGCAGTCCTTCACTAAATGTCCCGCATCGCCACAATGAAAACAACCTGTCTTCTTTTTCTTTCAGCAATCCTTGCTGAGATGGCCTGGGGTTCCACAGTTAAAACATTTCTTCTTTCCCTTGCCGTTATTGTCTTTTCCACCCTTCTTGTTTTGCTGTTGTGGTTTCTTCTGATCCCTTTTCTTCTCAGGTGCCTTATCAGCTTTAGCGCTTTTCTCCTCGTGCATGAGCGCCATTTCTACTAGCTTCTCAAAGGTGGCCCCCATAAGGATGTAGGTCATGGCCAACACTTGCAACGGTTCATTCAACCCATTAACGAACCTCAGAGCCTTCTTCTCCGGCGTGTTTACTAAGTCCAAACCAAACCTTGCTTGAAGATTAAATTTGTTGACATATTCTTTCACTGACGAGCTTCCTTGCTTCAATGTCAAGAACCTTTCCATATATAGATTTTTCTTCCGCCCTTGAGAGAAACTTCGCCTCAAACCTACGTCTGAAATCCGCCCAAGAGTCAACAGGACGCTCCCCATTAGTGACCTCCCACCAAAACGAGGTCTCTCCCTTCATCAACCAAGCTGCTAAACGAACTCTCCTCCCTTCTTCTACTTCAAAGATTTCTAGCAATTCTTCCACCTCCTTAAGCCAATCTCTAGCTTCCACAAACGTTTCTGACCCTTTAAATGGTTTTCCACCCGTAGCCTTGAATTCCTTGCACGTCTTTGCAAAAGTATCTACGCGAGGAGGAGGAGGAGGAGGAGGAACGAGTGCACCTGGTGGTGGAGGAATATTGGCTGGACCTGCAGCGGCCCTAGCCTCCAATAGCCTCCTATACCATCCTGGTATCGTTACACCGTCGGGTAGATTAAGATCTTCAGCCATGCTGAAACGAAAAAGGAAAGATTCAAAATGGAGAATTCGAAAGATAAAGATATGTGGCTATTGGGGATTATGTTTTTCTTAAAAACTTTTCTCTTTAAATTTCTCATTAAAACATGTTTTTGAAAGCACTTCTTCCAAAAATAACTATTTTTCTAAAGTATTTTTATCTGTTCTGGTAACCTTAAGCTCTGATACCACGTGTAACACCCCACGTCCATTAATGTCACTCACAAAGGGAATGCATTAACTTCCATGGAGGTTATAAGTGAATATAGAACAGAAAAATTACAACAAGACAGATAATAAATAGTACTTGGAAATCTAAAACTTCATTTTATTGCAGCGGAAATTAAACATGTTTGTTACATCATAAAACCATAGATCATAATCAAGTACAATATCCATCTTCATCAAAACAAAATACATAATCCCATTACATAAATAGCCATTAAAAAGATAACAAGCTGGACTTTACTTCAACGGTCCAAGCTTTCCAAAGAGAGATGAAGCAATTCCATCAAACTCCACTAGAGCTGGGCCCAACCTGAGGACTTGGAGGGGGAAAAGGATAGAAATAGAGGGGGTCAGACATAAAGTCTGGCAAGAATGATAATTCTAACAATATTATTATCAAAATAACTAGACTAAGGCATAAGCTGGAAGACAAGTAAATGTCTATGAACTCTTAGGAAGATAAAGATAGCGTTTAAGATAACGTTAAAGATAACGGTAAAGGCACACCTAATTACTAACGAATGATTACTAAACTGCATCGCACATTACTACACTACACCACAGCAGTCACCCTATTGTTTGATCCCACTTGCTTCACACAAAAACTTTATAAATAGCCTTACTTACCCCTAGCTGACTACGTAGGTGCCGTCTGCCCCTATCTCCACTAGGTGTACCCCACTACCCACTTTCGATCGGCTCCCTACTCGTAGATACCCGTGCTGGCCCCACAGTGGGGTGTATCACTCCCCTAAAGTGGCAACCCGATACAACTTGAGAATGCACGGCTTATACATACATGATGCAACAATGTCTTACCTACCAGCCAGAGTCCACACACGCATACGAAACCCGTTGGACTTGCGTTGCCACCGCTCCCCGTTTTGGCCTCTTACAGTCGAACCCAGCATGCGTGTCCCGTCCTCGACTTGGGTCGAGCCCACAAAGATACATTTGGGATACTGGTCGAAATGGGCCCCCACAAGCTACCCACCTAAGCTTGTCACTAGTATATCCCACTTAACCCTCTTAGTCATGTTCATTTACATGTGTGTTTGGTTAAGTCTTACTAATCGTATTTCACATGCCACTAAGGGCACCCCCTAGATTCCTCATGCCACCCAAGGCACCTACTTAACCCCCATGTCCCACCTTACATGTTTATCTAGTTAAGTATTTCATAATTCATTCAAGCCATAACCTCATAAAGACCTCTCACATTAGACTGGCATTTATGGCAGCTGGATTTGCCAGGCGGGTCCGGACAGTCTTACACCATAAAAGAGTCTAACCTCGTGTCTTTACAACCGTTATGCTTTAGTTTGGGCCTAGGACCTCTCACATTGGGCTGACATTTGTGACCACTGGATTTGCCGGGCGGGTCCAGGCAGGTTTACGTCACAAACGAGTCCAACCTCGTGTCCTAAGCATTGATTAAAACTTAAAATCTTTTACCCCAGTTTTAATAATTCCCTATTCAAATTATTAATTAAGTCAACTTTTAATGATGTCCATAATTGACTCAATTATGGCCATCCACTTATGGAATGCAAAATCATATCAATTGCACCCCAACTTTTTAATATTAAATCCTTAATATTACCCCTACCCCACGTTTATACGTTCGCTTATTCAACGCATAATATAGGCTAGACTTGTATAATCTAACACCTAGCACAAAGATAAATTATCACAACATATAGACAATTAAAATAAATCTAATCATAATAGGAGTGAAACTTGCATAAACTACACATGTTAAGGATCAAAAGGTGTCAACTTGTTAAATGTCTCAATTTATATGATATGATCTTAGCCCAAATCTATACATAAACTTGCATATGGGGTTTTTAGGCAACATAATGATGGTGTGAACTAGCATAGGATATCACATATGTCATAGCATAATTCTAGATGTCATAATAGATGTCTTGGCATATGTTCATAACTTTTCTAATCAATCTAACTTGCATATGTGACTTGTCATATAGATCAACATAACCCAAACATGACGATTTAATTAATATGAACTAACTAGCATAGATGGTAACATCATGGCCTTTTTAACATGTATGATTCATCACAACTTAGCATAGAAAATTCCAACATACATAACATCATCATATCATGATTTACAATATATAAGATATCATCATCACATAACGTTGGATTTACGATATACATGATAGCAAAAGGGGTTTACAACAACATATATGATAATTCACATCATCTACTCATAATCCATTCATAACTCAACCTAATTAAAATGATAATAATCTTGTTAAGATCATCATACTCACAATTGAGAGAAGAAAAGAGAGAGTTTTGCTTTGCTTTAGGGTTGAGAGAATTAGAATTGAATTTGCTTTTCTTCTTTCTTAGTTGGCGGCGGCTCCATTGATTTCCATGGCGATGGTATGACGGTAACTATTCTATTTTAATTAGGTTTATGGTTAGCATTAGGATGTATTTATAGGTGTAGGAAGTTATTTAGGACCATTAGATTAACCCTGAATCATGAGAACTAATCAAATGCAAAATCTGCATTTGAGCGAATCGGCCCACGGGTTGACAGCCAAAAACCCTGGATTAACCCGTAGTCGACCCAGCGGAGCTTGGGTCGACCTCAAAAATGGGCCGGTTCGGTTATTCCCCCTCCCAATTCGCTGTTTTGAACTTTTTTGCATATTTAATTTAATTTTTAATTTTTATATATATATCAATATATATATATTTCTCTGCGCAACCCATTTCACTTAATTCTTTTCTAAAAATTAAGTATACTTTAATTTGTAAATTTTAATGTTATAAAATTACGGGGTGTTACAACTTGGGCATTAGTAGTGTACCTCCCTTTTCTTGCTTTTTCTTTTAGAGACAGTCTGAAAAGTCGTAATAATGTTGACTTTGGATTATAAGCTGTACTTGGATTTTCCGCTGCTATGTTAGTTATTTTCAGCTTATGCACTGTCTCACATGTTTTATGTCAAGTATGTTGTTATTATATTTTGGTCCATGCGTTGTGAGACATTCTACAGGTTCCTTGTTAGTTCATTTCCTTCTCCCCTTTTCTTCTGACGACCCGTCCCGTGCTAACCGGACATGTGTACATCGCACTTTTGGGGTAAATGTCGATTGGTGTGGGGCAGGCCATCACAGATTAACTCGGTTTGATTAACTCATCTTGACTAACTTAACTTAATTAACTCGACCTATTTAACTCAACTCGATTAACTCCTGTCGAATAACTAATATCTAATTAACTTATATTCGAATAACTATGCCTGTTTTAATTTTATTTCGAATAGCTAATATTCGATTTAACTCCATTCGCTTGACTCTATATCGCAGCGATTACAATGGTTACGCCTGATTCCCTCAGGAAACATCCGACCACCATAGGCTATCTGCAGCCCTGCGAATTACGCTAATAGTCGTATGAAATGGCAACTCATCCTGAATAACTATGTTTGTTTTAACTCTATCTCGAATAATTATACTCGATAACTCCTTTTAACTTTATTCGAATAAACTAAATTCGAGTAACTCCTTTTTAATTACTTTATTTCGCTTTGACCCTAACTTAAATCAATTAACTCTAATTCGAATAACTCTGATCACTTAGCTCTGTTTTTGATTAACTCTAATCCCTCAACTCTAACTGGTTAACTCTAACTGGCTAACTCTACTCGATTAACTCTAATCGAATAACTAATATTCGATTAACTCATTTCGATTAACTCTTTTGAATTAACTCCTTTGATTAATTCCTTTTCTATTTGTTTACTTAACAAATAACTATTCCCTTTTAAATCCTATTTATTTAACAAATAAATATTTTCTTTTATCTTTTCTATTTATTTAACAAATAAATATTTCTTTTATCTTTCCTATTTATTTAACAAATAAATATTTCTTTTATCCTTCTATTTGTTTCCTAAATAAATAACCCCTTTTTTCTTCTATTTATTTTTCTATAAATAAATGATTCTTTTATACTTTTATTTATTCCCTAAGTAAGTAATCCTTTTACTCTATTTGTAAATGTTTTGCAAATATTTTCTTTCCAATTTCATTTGTAAATATTTTACAAATGTTTTCCCTTTTTATTTCTATTTGTAATTGTTTTGCAAATATTCCTTTTTCTAATCTATTTGTTTTGAAAACATTTTCCTTTATATTTGTTTTACAAATATTTCTCCTTTATATTTGTTTTACAAATATATTTCCTTTATATTTGTTTGACAAATATATTTCTTTTTTTATTTGTTTGACAAATATATTTCCTTTAACTCTTTTGGGTTTATAATTATTATCTTTTATAAAAATCCTTTTTCTTTTTATATATAAAATCCATTGATTTTATATAAATAAATTATTTTCAAAATATGCTTTGAAAATCCCCTTTCTACATTCTGGTATTTCTTATGGTATTTAACATACCATATAACAACGATAAATATCGTCCAAACACACATAATCAACAATAGATTATATATCACATCATATATCACAATATATGAATCACAGTAAAATAAATGTTGAGGAATCCAGTTGGATACCTCTAACCTGATTCCCTGCATCACACATGTTAAACAATATAATTAATATCAATAATATTTCACTATGAAATATTCTGCTAAACAGAATCGATATTAGATTAACGATGTATATATACACATCGTTATCTATAATTTCGACCCATACATAAGCAATTCAACCAAACAGTTAACACACAGCAATCAACAGATAATTATCTTTTCTAAATATATGTTAGAAAAATATAACTGTTCAGAGTTGGTGAGTTTTACTCACTATGGCAGTTCATCGTTAAAGAACGATAAACTGTTTGTTTGATTTGAATCAAACAATTTATTTCGTCATAAATTCAAACGAGCTCCAATCCACTCCCAGTCAGCTCCATTGGGATATTTAATAATGGTCATGGAATTAAATAATGGTGAATATTTAATTAAAATAATAAATTAAATAATATATATAATTCTGAAATAATCAGAATTTGCTGAAATGGCGATATGGTGTGAACGGGATCATCTGTAATATTTAATTCTGTATAGAATTGAATTAGAATAACGAATATATTATTTGAACGACAATTTGAACGTATAATTATAGTATAATTAAAATCGAGCTCGAAATGGTGCTGCAGTTCGTAAATTGGTGATTCGAACTTCAAACGAATATGCAGAAGCCGTTTCAAACCGGATTTCTGTGAAACAAGAAACGTGTGGAGCTGGTGGAGTATATCTTTCTAGTGGAAGCGAGAAATCGGGATTTCGTCGTGTTGATTTTGATTTATATCCAAATCAAATTTTAGAAAAGTCGCTGTGGAATTCCTTTATAATTTATAAGGGAATTATTTATATTTTAAAAAGGAATTTCATTTTAAATCGAATATCAATTTAATCGGGATTTGAAATATCGAGTTATAAATCCCAGTAGAGCTGTATGGTATTCCACTGTGAGTATATACGATAATATAAATTTATTTGCATTTAATTTAATTATATTTATATATATTTATATATTTAAATAGGTCATTTAGAGCTTTAAAAATAGCCATTTTTTCAAACGACCTCAGAATTCAACGAAACCAGTTTTCTTGGGTCCGTAATGTCAAACTTTAGTAGTATGTCCGGTTTAGCGATTTTTGGGTATTGTGTGTGATCACACAGATTTTTAAAGGACAAAAACAAATATAAAAGGAGAAAAATAAATATCTAAAAAAAATCTAAAATTGCTATAAATACCCTCACTACTCCTCTAAACCTAATTCAACGTCTTCTTTGGTCAGAGCATTTGCGCCTCCACCAAAAAGAACAACGCAGCAACATTTCCTGGGTTTATAAATCAAAAGAAAATCATCCAAATTCTTATAAATCCAAGTGTATACATATATGGAATCAGCAAAGCAAGATCTTCACTTCTGTGTACTTCGTACAGGGTGCGATCCAAGTTTTGGGGTGTCGGGTTTATACAGCGTCAGTTTTCCGTGTTCTAGGGTTGGTATTTTTCGGATTTTGGAGCCTCGATGTAACGACCCGGAATTTTGGGGCCAATTTAAATTTTTTATTTTAGAAATTTTAGTGGATTCTAATGTTTAAAATAATATATTTTAAATAATAACGACTACAAATTTAGTTTGAAACGAATAAATTCAATTTAATTATAAAAGGGAGTTTAAAACAGCGCTGCAGTTTGAAAATTTGAATTTGAACTTTGATTGAGTGTACAGGATTCATTTTAAATCAGAATTGAACGAAACAAGAAATATTTAAATCTATGTGATAATATCTTTCTAATGAATCTGAAAAACTGAAATTTCGTTTTAAAAATCAAAAGTTATGGGCAGTTCAAAATTTAGAAAAGTCGCTGTAGAATTTATATATATTTTAATTAAATATATTGCCCTTAAAAATTGTCATTTTTGGAACGACCTCGGTTTTCGACGAAACCACTTTTGTTGGAATCGGAATGTCAAATTATTGCTAAGTTTCAATTTTCATAATTTTTCGAATTAATATGTGAGCGTGGAAAAGGAAAATGTGTTTTGACTGTTTCAGTCAAATTTAATCGACTTGTAAAAGGCCATTTTTCGAACGGTCTCAGAATTCAACGAAATTAGTCCCGTTTGAACCGTATCATCAAAACATAACCAGAAATAATTTTTTTTTGTAACTTTTAGAGGTAGTATGTAGCCCAGGTAATTTAAAATATACATTTGAATTTAATAATTAAATGATTTATAATTAAAATTTAAGAAAAAAGTATCGTAACATCCGAATTGGGTTACGAAACATATTCCATTATGTCCGGGACAGGGGTTATTAGCTAGGGGCGACACTCGTTGGGTTTGTTTTGGGGTTAGCAGTGAGAAACTAATTAAAATAAAATAAAATACGTTGTAAATACACCAGAAATACGTGTATAAATACAGTCAAGACACGAAAATCCTAGAAAGCTGAAATAGTCCAGCCGCAATCAACAGTTTCAATGGCCGGTGTTCTTCCAAATTAAATTGTAACACCCCGTATTTTCTGTGAACATAAAAAAAATCAAGATATAATTAATTTTTAGAAAAATAATTAGGTGAAACGGGTTGCACCGTTGCGTTCGTCTCGGAATTCTGCTTGAGATAGAGTCCGAGTTTGCGTAAATTGGGCTCTGTATGAAAAAGATATCCTTAAATTAAATATTGTAGCAAAACATGGAAAAAGAGGAATGAGAAAAGAATAATGTTTAGCATTGTTCTAAAAATTGTAAGCAAAAGACATAATAGCTCATTTGGTTGGAACATGTGACTTGCATACAAGAGGTGCAGAGTTCGATCCCCGCCAACGCCATATTTTTGTTTTAGGGGAATGGCTAAAAAGCGGCTCGGTTCAAAAAAATTAAATATATATATATATATTGAATATATATATGTATATATATATAATTGAGAAGATAAATACAGTCAATTTATTTGGAGGGAAAGATTTATGCATAAGTAGATATGTATGTATGTAGGTAACTTCATTATGCATTGATTTTGCATGTTGCAAGGAAAGTAGAGAAAAAAAAAGGGGAAATTAAATTATATGCTCGATTTCTTTTTTTTTCAGGCAAGCAATTAATTTGCATTATTTGAATTCATGAATAGGTGCGTGTGTATATATATATATATATTTATATATATGGGCAGTTAATGTAAACATGAATAGAATTTTATTAATTTGCTGAGTGTTTGCTGAGTCACTTCTGACTCATTGCTGAGTCTAAACCCTATCTTGTCTGAACGGCTGCGGTTATTTCTAGGTTAAATCTAATGGCCTAAATGAATCCTAAATTCTATAAATAAGTGGGTAGTCTCTCATTCTAATTCATATGAAAAATTAGAGAAGCCGCCGTCATGCCGTCGCCATGGAACTCCGAGTAGCCGCCGCAAATCAAAGTAGAAGAAAGCTAATCTAATCCAATTCTAATCAATTCTAAAAGCAATCTAGACTCTCTCTTTCTTCTTAAATTGTGAGTATGATGATTCTCACAAGATTATTAGCAAACTAATTTGATTAAGATGTAAATGGAACATAAGAAAATGATGTGAATTGTCATATATGTTATTGTAAAATCTTATGTTATCATGTATGTTCTGAATGTTTTGTTATGCTATGCTATCATGCCATGCTACGATGAAAATCATGCTATGCTATGCTATGTTATGCTATCATGCTATGCTATGTGTAAATCATGATATGTTATGTCATAAATCTTATATATGTTGTAGATCTCATGTTAACACATATGTTGGAAATCCATAAGTTATATGATTATGATATCATGTTAAGTTGTGTTGAATCGTACAAGTTGTAAAATCATGATGTTGTTATTTATGCAAATTGGATCATGTTTTAAAGTTTATGTTTTTTGTTTCTAAAGATTAAATGGATCATGATTATGGGAATTTGCCTATTAAGTTAGGTGTACCCATATGCATGAATCTATGACTAAATGAATTTTTATTATGGGAATTTGTCTATTAAGTTAGATGTACCCATATACATGAACCTATGTTATTAAGTTAGATGATGATATGTTGTAAATGATGTCACATATGTTACATAGTCACGATGTTAGTATCCATGTTGGTTAGTTCATGTTAGTCAAATCATGATATTATATATGTTTGAGCTATGATGATTCATACATGTACCTATGCAAGTTTTGGCACTGATTAATAAAAATTATGTAGGTTTCATGACACTTATTTTAGATCTAAAATTAGATCCATGACATGTGTGAGTTCTATACTAGTTCACACCACCATTATGTTGCAAGTTTGTACATGAATTTGGGTTATATTATGTAGACTGTGACATTTAACCAAACAAGTTGACACCTTTAACATGTGTAGCTTATGCAAGTTATAGTCTTAGCCTATGCAAGTTTAAGTGTTGGACCTCTATCACATATGCAAGTTTCACCCCTTTTTATGAGTAGATCTATTTTAGTCATATACATATATGTTGTTGTTGTGATAATTTATCTTTGTGCTATGAGTTAGACTATTCGAGTCTAACGTATATTTTATGTTTAACATATGAACGTACAACGTGGGATAGGGGTGATATTAAAAGAATTAATATTGAGAATTTGCACGAAATAGCCTTAAAAGGCATATAACAAATTTGAGATATGTGAATTGCCTTAAAAGGCGAAAAATGGAATTAAGACATTAATTGGAAAATTAATGTGTAGAAATGGTCATAAGTTAATTATGGATTAATTTGAATTTGAATAAGGATTGAGAAATTGGTATAAAATGCCTTTAATGGCATATAATGAATTTGTGGTGAAAAAGGGTATGATTTATCATACCATAAATGGATGGACATAATTGAGTCAATTATGGACATCATTAAATTTTGAATAAATTATTAATTTGGATAGGGAAGTTAATTCAAATTTGGGAAAGATTAATTAATTAATTAATCACTTAAGATAATTAACATTCTTTCTATCTACATACACTAGAAGGTTCTAGGGTGACAGAGAGGATAGTGTATAGGCTTGGGTTTGGAAAACAAGTTTCCTGCCCTCCCTGGCTATCCCTAACTGACCCAATGAACGGGATGGTCTTGAATTTAGAAAGAAAACATGTGGTGGGACATGGGAATCTAGTGGGTGCTTTGGGTGGCATGAGGAATCTAGTGGTTGCCTTTAGTGGCATTTGAAGTACGATTAGTAAGACTTAACCAAACACACATGCAAATGAACATGACTAAGAAGAGGGTTAAGTAGGTGCCTTGGGTGGCATGAGAAAATACGATTTGTAACACTTAACCAAATTAAATATGTAAGTGGGACATAGGGGTTAAGTGGGTACCTTGGGTGGCATGTGGAATTACTAATAGAAACCCTTAACCAAATTTAAAACATGTAAGTGGACATGAAGGGGGTTAAGTGGAATGTGTTAGAGTGGACCAAGCCTAGGTGGGAAGCTTGGTGGGAGGCCCATTTCAACCAGTATCCCAAACGTATCTTTGTGAGCTCGACCCAAGTCGAGGACGGGACACGCATACTGAGCTTGACTATAAGAGGCCAAAACGGGTTAGCGGTGGCAACGCAAGTCCAACGGGTTCATATGCGTGAGTGGACCCGGGCTGGTAGGTAAGACATTGTAGCATCGTGTAGGTATAAGCCGTGCATCCTTAAGTTGTATTGGGTTGCCACTTTAGGGGAGTGATACACCCCACTGTGGGGCCAGCACGGGTATCTACGAGTTAGGGAGCCGATCGAATGGGGCAGGGTAGTGGGTACACCTAGTAGTACATGAAGCTACCATTATTAATTAAGTATTAAAAGGGTACACCTAGTGGAGATAGGGGCAGACGGCACCTATGACGTCAGCTAGGAGTACGTGGAATTACCAATATTATGGGGGTACGTCTAGTAGGGATAGGTACACGTTGGGTACCTAGGATAGCAACTAGAGATACACAGTCAAACGTGGAGGATAGTGGGTACATCTAGTAATACACGAAGCTATCATCATTCTATTTAGGGATCAAAGTGACTAGTAGGGGTGCAGTTAGTGCTAGTACAGTACAGCACGGCACAGTACGGTAGAGTATAGTAATTATCCTATATTGATTAGGAAGCGTCATTAACGTTAGTGATTAGTAACGGGTGTGGTGCAGCGTAGTAATTATTCTTTAGTAGGTATGCCTTTAATGTTACCATGGTTAACCTCATTTCCTTTGCCTGTTCTGTCACACCCAATAGTTCATAGGCATTTCCTTATTCTCCAGCTTATGCCTTAGTCTGATTACTTTGAAAATAGTATTGTTAGAATTGTCATACTCGCCAGACTTTATGTCTGACCCCCTCTATTTCTATCTTTTTCCCCCTCTAGGTCCTCAGGTTGGGCCCAGCTCTAGTGGTGTTTGATTGGATTGCTTATCTCTTTTGGAGAGCTTGGACTGCTAAAGTAAAGTCCAGCTTGTTATCTTTTGTTTAATGGCTATTTATGTAATGGGATTATGTATTTTGTTTTATCAAGATAGATATTGTACTTGACTCTGATTTATGGTATTATGATGTAATCAAATATGTTTTGACTTCTGCTGCAATGAAATAAAGTTTTAAATTTCCAAGTACTATTTTATATCTGTCTTGTCGTAATTTTACTGTTCTATACTCACTTAAACCTCCATGGAAGTTAATGCATTCCTTTTGTGAGTGACATTAATGGACGTGGGGTGTTACATAAATCGTTAATTTCTCCTTCCACAAACCAAATAAATTCGAGATTTCAAAATCAAATCGTAGATATTTCCATCATCTTTAGATTGGTACAGTTTTGATGGAGTTTAGTGTCAAGGAGTATTCGATTTTGGGGCTGGAACATGGCGGGTTCGGGTTGGATTTGCGGGCACAGGGAGGGGCCGAGCTTCAGGTGGTTGACGGCGTGGGGAGGCGCCGTCCTGGCGATCGACGTGAGCAGGTTGGATTGAGGTCTGGTGTCTCCAAAGTGCGTGCGTTCAGGTGATGTCATTTGGAGCAAATGGGTTCAACGAAGAGGCTCAAAACCTGGAAGAAGAAGACAAGGGGGACAGCCAGATTTTTGCAAATGTAAATTAGAGAATTAATCTTGTAATTAATTTTATAATTAATATAATCAAAGGTTTAAACATCTATAACTTTTTCAAACAGAAACGGAATCGAGAAATTCAAATTGCGTTGTGATCGTGGAATTCAGATCTACACTATGAAGCTGACTAGAGTTGAAACCGAGCATGTTGAAATTATTGATAAAAATCAATGTGAGAAATCATATTTCTTCTTTTTTTATATATATAATTAAAAATTACTGAAACATGATATGTGATTTGTTCTATAATTGGTGCTGTTAAATTATACGTTGCTAGATTCTATTGTACGTGATTAGATCTATGATTGGATTGTTATGTAATATTAGAACAAAAATCTCATTTTTGCTAGTGCCATAATATTAGAACAAAAATCTCATTTTGTGTAGCGATTGAATAAAAATCACATTCTGTGATAAAATGGTTATTTAGAATAAAAATCACATTCTGTGATAAAATGGTTATTTAGAACAAAAATCGCATTTTGTGATAAAATGTTTATTCAAAAAAAAAGAGAACATTTGTTAGAAATATTCATTAGATATAAAAATAACATTTTGTTAAAATGGTTGAAATAGAAATAAAAGAATATTTTAGTCAAAAATGTTGCATTAGAAAAATAATAACCTTTTTAGTCAAAAAGGTTGAATTAGAAATAATAACAACATTTTAGTCAGAATGTTGCATTAAAAATTAAAATTAATTTTTGTTAAGAATGATGCTTTAGAATAAAAATGAAATTTTGTTTATAAAATGTTCCTTTAGATTAGAAATGACATTTTGCTCACAAAACGTTCCCTTAGATGAAAAATAACATTTTAATATAAAATGTTACCTGAGATTATAAACATCATTTTTGTTATAAAATGTGAAGTTAGATTAAAAAGATTAGACATTTTTGTTTACATTAAAAATAGTTAAACAAGATGACCATATTTTATTTACATTAAATAAAATTAGATTAGATTATTATTTTTGTACTTTGAAAAAGGAATGAGATAAAAAGGACATTTCTGTCACAATAATAAGAATAGGAATAGAAAAGGTTCATGTTACATCTTTATGTAATGTGTGATATTAAAATTAGAAATTACATTCTTATGTAAAATGTGACATTAAAGAGAAATTAACATTTTCATATGTAAAATGTGACATTAAAGAGAAATTAACATTTTCATATGTAAAATGTGACATTAAAGAGAAATTAACATTTTCACATGTAAAATGTGACATTAAAGAGAAATTTACATTGTCATCGTAAAATTTGACATCAAAGAGAGATTAACATTTTCATTGTAAAATGTGACATTATAGTAAAAACAACCTTTTATTTGGAAATATAACATGCAAATTAAAATGACATTTGGATTTGAGATTTGTTATGTGTTTTGCAGAATAAGATAACATTTTGGTTAAAACTTGATTAGTGATTAAAAATCACATTTTTGTCAAAAGAATGATTGGTGAATTAAAATAGCATTTTTGTGAAAGAATGATCGTAGAAATAAAAATCACATTTTTGTGAAAACATGATTATTGAAAATAAAAATATAACATTTTTAAATAGAATTTTGTTGTGTAAATAAAAACTACCTTTTTATTAGAAATATGTTTTGCAAATAAAAATAACATTTTTGTGAAAACATGATTATAGGAATAAAGATTCATTTTTGTCACTTTAGATAAATGAATTAGAAAACATTCATTTTGTCACCTTAGAAGAATGAATTAAAAATAGGCATCTTTGGTCGCTTAAAAGAATGAATTGGAAAATGTAAATTTTTATACATTGAAAATAATGAATTGGAAAATGTATATTTTTATACATTAAAAAGAATTAAATAAAAATGAACATTTTTGCCACTTTGAAAGAATGAAGCAAAAATGGACATTTTTGTCACTTTAAAAGAATGAACATAAAGATGTACATTTTTGTTGCATTAGAAGAATTGGAATAAAAGTACTTTTCTGTTAGGAAATGAAAAGTAGAGTAAAATATACATTTTTTCTAGAAAATGTATATTAGAATAAGAAGTACATTTCTGTTAGAAAATGTAAATTAAAATAAAAAGGACATTCTTGTCATTTAAAAGAGTGAATTAAAAACATACATTTTTATGTAATATTATTCTCATTAAAAGAATAGGATCAAAGGATTGCATTTTTATGAGATATCGAAAATAATAATTTTGGTCATTAAATGGAGTTAAGCCCAAAATAATCACTTTTGGTCAATAAATAGAGTTAAACCAAAATAAACATTTTTTGTGCATTAAAAAGAGTTAAACAAAAATAGGCATTTTTGTATATTCAAAAGAATTAGACAAATTTACATTTTTGTTTGTTTAAAAGAGATTAGATTTTTATTGTCATTTGCTCAAAAAAAAGAAAAGAATTTAGATGTTTGTCTGTGATGTTGAAGTGATTGGTGTATTTAATATAATGTTAGTATATTCAAACTGAATCTTACACTTCCATTTACAAGTCATCTGACTTGTTTATGTGATTGGGTCGAAAAATTTTACACATCACCCAAGTGCACAAATAATTTATTATTTGTTTGATGGATGTAACCCCACACGGGTATTGGGATGATATTGGACGCACACTAATCCCAATATTTAGCTATCTGTCAATCGATGGATTGACAGTCCGTGATGAGCGTTAGTTATTTACTTTAATGCTCACATAGTTATAAATTCCACTTTGGGTGTTATTTGTATGCTTGGTAATTATTTATCATGATTGTTGATTACATACAATATATGGTTGTTGATTGAGTCACATTCCAATAAAGAATATTTTAGAAAATGTCTTAGAAAAAGAATATTTTAGAAAAAGAATAAATTTTGATAAAAAACATTTTTATTGAATGAATTAGTTATTAACTAAAATAAATCAATAAATTAAGATTTAATGAAGTTTTCAAAATTAATGAATATTTAATTGAAATTAAATTAAATAAAAGACGATTTTGGGTTTGTCGTGAAAGGTGTCTTCAATAACACCTTTCTTAAACCCAGTTGAGAAATGAATAAATCTTTTAATTAAGATTATTAAAAGTTTTCAATTTATATTTAGTAATTGAAATAAGATGAAATGTGAGTCGGGTTTATTGTGAACGGTGTTTCTAAGCGACATTTGTTCTTTAACCCAACTGACAGTGAAAATATGATTTTGAATTTATAAATCTTTTATTAAGATTTAAATGGAAATTTTCCAAAAGTAAAGTTTTCAAATTTAATATATTAAATTGGAATTGAATGGAATTCGAGTTGATAATAACCGGGATAAGCTTCTGTAAAAGAAGACCGATACTACATATGAAATTTAAGAGGCTTTGCCGTTATTCCATTTATATTATTGGTCGGATACAGAAATTTATAACGATTATATATTGATTTGATTTCTGGGAAGATTCCATATTTTATGGAATATGATTTTGGGTTTACCGTGAACAATGTTTTAAATGACATTAGTTCTTTAACTCAATTAAAGATAAGATAAATTTCTTAAATTTAAATAATCATTGAATAATGATTTCTGTTTTTAAAACCAAATTGGGGTTTAATAAATCTTTAAAAATTTAAGAATAAATTTGAATAACTTATCTTTGATAAGATAATGTGAGTATTTTATTTAAAAGGATATTCTGAATTGGAATGAGACGTTGGGTGTGCTTTTATAGTACTTGATTTTTAATTATAAAATACGCTAGTTATTCGAAAAGACCAGGTTTAACCCATTCCGAATAATTACTACGACGATGAAGTGTCGAAGATGAAGACGGTGATTGAAGACCGATGATCTTCACATCGAATGGATGTGTCGCTACAGAGACCCTTGATGGGAGTAGTTACCTTGAAGGGGCTTCATTGGTGGCCGTCCGGACTATTGTAGATTGTTCGGATTTGGTTTTCGCTCAGACCCAGAGCATTAGCTACTAAATGGATGTGTGTCTGACATTGGATTTCTTTCCATGTGAATTTAATCGATTTCTGTTAATGTATGTCTGTTTGGTGGTAGAGGATTTATTCTCTACTTAACACCCTGGTATATATTAACGGTGATTGATCTCATGGCGTGAATTGTCATTGTGGCACGCCAAGATGCAATTGATCAAGGATTTTGTTGAAAAGCAGGGCCTTGTGGGATGATCAAAGCATAACCTATTACGGTATAGCTTTGTGTATATCGTGACTTCGCGAGCCTCACACCCCGGTATGAGTCAAAAACAGGATATGGACTGCAGGGAGTGCACACGTTTCTTTCTAGCTAGAAGTGGTGTCAGTGCTTAAAACTGGCTGGCATTTTACTTATGTGGATGATGGATTTTGAGGCGCCTCGGATTTTTATAGGCCGTTAGTGGTCATATTATAGGTCCAAAAGGACAGGGAAGCGTGTGTTCAGGCATGACCAATCCACTGCCGATAGGCGGGGACCGGCCCTGAAGATCCAAGGGTTCACTGCGGGGGATCCTGAGGCATTTGCTAGAGTGTCTCGAATCGGAGAGGAGCTTGCCCCTAGCCTCGACTCATGATGGAAATCCAATTTCCAATACGACCTTGCGGTTTTGATTGTAGAACTAGTATGGCGACAAAGTAGGATGGGGTACTATGCCGTCTATGATTAATACATTATGATTGAAATTGTTTATTATATATACCCATATATATACACACTAATATTAAATCCGATTTATCGTATCAAGCATCTTTTGACCATTATAAGGTAAAACTCTATCCTCCGGTTTGCGTTGCATTGTGTGATGGGACTTGAGTCTTATAATGGTTTCATTTTTCTAAAAAGCATTGCGTTGTTTAACGATTTACTTTAATTTATGCACTGGCAATCCAATGGAGTAAACCCGTTCCGCGTCAGCGGCGTGGTCCTGTGATTAGCCTTATTAGATAAGTTTAGTTAAGATTTCTCATACCAGTCCCATGACTGACCTGTAGTTTGTTTCACTGGCAAACTCGGGTGCCCATATTTTCCACACGGGCAGTCGAGTAGCTTTTTGCAGATATATTTACAGGATCCTGGTCTACATCTGAAGCGATATTCGGAAAGCTCTGTATCCGTGTATTCCTTTCGGTTGTATATTTGTATTATTTTCCGCTGCTATTTAAATGTAATTTAAAACTCTGATATTATTGCATTTCTTTTTTTTGTAATAAGTATTTGTACTCTGTTACATTCTTGTACTCTGATGTAATTGTTGTAATCCGCAATAAAATGTTCTTCAGTTTATGTTCTGTTATGTATTGTTCTCAAAGCAATCCAGGCTTTCCTTGACTGGGAAGTTTGGGTCGTTTCAGTTGGTATCAGAGCCAGGTTTACAGAGCTCGAGAACAAGACACATTAGAACAGAATGAAAGAATTCATCGAAGATTGGATTAGTAACATCCAATAAGAATAACTCGTTAGAGAAGGGATCAGTAGAAACCTAGAACGAGTGTGAAGAGTATTATTTTCTTTAAAAATAAAAATGGAAACAAATTTAATTTTGAAAATTTTATCTAAATATACGTATTTGAGTATATTATATTTTTAATGTGGACAATCGAGTATATAAAGGTTTCGAATATACGAGTAATTAACGGATATTCGAAGTTTTAATATACTAGATAGATATAGAATCACACTCTAGTCGCCCGGAGATAATTCTGATGATCGGTGCACCATCACCAGTATTTAAGTCCGAGTTTCGAAAGTGGGATTTCTATATATTTCCATTGACTGATATGAGAAGAAAAACCTAGTTAGGACACATTGCTGTGATTTGCACTAAAAATATGATTTTTGATTTTATATATAAAAGTCATATATATATTTAAAAAGTTAATCACCTAATTGATTGCTGGTTATGATGCTTGATAATTAGTTTCACAAGTTAAAATATTAGAGTGATAATTAATTGAAACCAATGATAAAATTTTAGGTTGAGTTAGTTAAATTAAATAACCCTTAGCTACGTTCCTTTTCGAGGACGAAAAGATTTTAAGTGGGGGTGATTGTAACGACCCAGAATTTTGGGGCCAATTTAAAAAAATTTATTTTAGAAATTTTAGTGGATTTTAATGTTTAAAATAATCTATTTTAAATAATAACGACTACAAATTTAGTTTGAAATGAATAAATTCAATTTAATTATAAAAGGAGTTTAAAACAACGCTGTAGTTTGAAAATTTGAATTTGAACTTTGATTGAGTGTACAGGATTCATTTTAAATCAGAATTGAACGAAACAAGAAATATTTAAATCTGTGTGATAATGTCTTTCCAACGAATCTGAAAAACTAAAATTTCGTTTTAAAAATCAAAAGTTATGGGCAGTTCAAAATTTAGAAAAGTCACTGTAGAATTTATATATATTTTAATTAAATATATAGTCCTTTAAAATAGTCATTTTTGGAACGACCTCGGTTTTCGACGAAACCACTTTTGTTGGAACCGGAATGTCAAATTATTGCTATGTTTCAATTTTCATAATTTTTCAAATTAATATGTGAGCGTGGAAAATGAAAATGTGTTTTGACTATTTCAGTCAAATTTAATCGACTTGAAAAAGGCCATTTTTCAAACGGTCTCAGAATTCAACGAAATTAGTCCCGTTAGAACCGTATCATAAAAACATAACCAGAAATAATTTTTTTGTAATTTTTAGAGGTAGTATTTAGCCCCGGTAATTTAAAATATACGTTTTAATTTAATAATTAAATGATTTATAATTAAAATTTAAGAAAAAAGTATCGTAATTGCCGAATTGGGTTACGAAACATATTCCATTGTGTCCGAGACAGGGGTTATTAGCTAGGGGCGACACTCATTGGGTTTGATTTGGGGTTAGCAGTGAGAAACTAATTAAAATAAAATAAAATACGTTGTAAATACACCAGAAATACGTGTACAAATACGGTCAAGATACGAAAACCCTAGAAACCTAAAATAGTCCAGCCGCAATCAATAGTTTCAACGGCCGGTGTTCTTCCAAATTAAATCGTTAATTTCTCCTTCCACAAACCAAATAAATTCGAGATTTCAAAATCAAATCGTAGAGATTTCCATCATCGTTAGATTGGTACGGTTTTAATGGAGTTTAGTGTCATGGATTATTCGATTTTGGGGCTGGAACATGGCGGGTTCGGGTTGGATTTGCGGGCACAGGGAGGGGCCGAGCTTCAGGTGGTTGGCGGCGTGGGGAGGCGCTGTCCTGGCGATCGACGTGAGCAGGTTGGATTGAGGTCTGGTGTCTCCAAAGTGCGTGCGTTCAGGTGATGTCGTTTGGAGCAAATGGGTTCAACGAAGAGGCTCAAAACCTGGAAGAAGAAGACAAGGGGGAAGGCCAGATTTTTGCAAATGTAAATTAGAGAATTAATCTTGTAATTAATTTTATAATTAATATAATCAAAGTTTTAAACATCTATAACTTTTTCAAACAGAAACGGAATCGAGAAATTCAAATTGCGTTGTGATCGTGGAATTCAGATCTACGCTATGAAGCTGACTGAAATTTCAAATAAAAATCAATGTGAGAAATCCTATTTCTTCTTTTTTTATATATAATTAAAAATTACTGAAACATGATATGTGATTTGCTCTAGAATTGGTGCTGTTAAATTATACGTTGCCAGATTCTATTGTACGTGATTAGATCTATGATTGGATTGTTATGTAATATTAGAACAAAAATCTCATTTTTGCTAGTGCCGTAATATTAGAACAAAAGTCTCATTTTGTGTAGTGTTGTAATATTGAATAAAAATCACATTCTGTGATAAAATGGTTATTTAGAATAAAAATCACATTCTGTGATAAAATGGTTATTTAGAACAAAAATCGCATTTTGTGATAAAATGTTTATTCAGAAAAAAAGAGAACATTTGTTAGAAATGTTCATTACATATAAAAAGAACATTTTTTAAAAAGGTTGAATTAGAAATAAAAGAATATTTTAGTCAAAAATGTTGCATTAGAAAAATAATAACCTTTTTAGTCAAAAAGGTTGAATTAGAAATAATAACAACATTTTAGTCAGAATGTTGCATTCAAAATTAAAATTAATTTTTGTTAAGAATGATGCTTTAGAATAAAAACGACATTTTGTTACAAAATGTTCCTTTAGATTAGAAATTACATTTTGCTCATAAAACGTTCCCTTAGATGAAAAATAACATTTTGATATAAAATGTTACCTGAGATTATAAACATCATTTTTGTTATAAAATGTGAAGTTAGATTAAAAAGATTAGACATTTTTGTTTACATTAAAAATAGTTAAACAAGATGACCATATTTTATTTACATTAAATAAAATTAGATTAGATTATTATTTTTGTACTTTGAAAAAGGAGTGAGATAAAAAGGACATTTCTGTCACAATAATAAGAATAGGAATAGAAAAGGTTCATGTTACATCTTTATGTAATGTGTGATATTAAAATTAGAAATTACATTCTTATGTAAAATGTGACATTAAAGAGAAATTAACATTTTCATATTTAAAATGTGACATTAAAGAGAAATTAACATTTTCATATGTAAAATGTGACATTAAAGAGAAATTTACATTGTCATTGTAAAATTTGACATTAAAGAGAGATTAACATTTTCATTGTAAAATGTGACATTATAGTAAAAACAACCTTTTTTTTAGAAATATAGTATGCAAATCAAAATGACATTTTTATTTGAGATTTATTATGTGTTTTGCAGAATAAGATAACATTTTTGTTAAAACTTGATTAGTGATTAAAAATCACATTTTTGTCAAAAGAATGATTGGTGAATTAAAATAGCATTTTTGCGAAAGAATGATCATAGAAATAAAAATCACATTTTTGTGAAAACATGGTTATTGAAAATAAAAATATAACATTTTTAAATAGAATTTTGTTATGTAAATAAAAACTACCTTTTTATTAGAAATATGTTTTGCAAATAAAAATAACATTTTTGTGAAAACATGATTATAGGAATAAAGATTAATTTTTGTCACTTTAGAGAAATGAATTAGAAAACATTCATTTTGTCACCTTAGAAGAATGAATTAAAAATAGGCATCTTTGGTCACTTAAAAGAATGAATTGGAAAATGTAAATTTTTATACATTGAAAATAATGAATTGGAAAATGTATATTTTTATACATTAAAAAGAATTAAATAAAAATGAACATTTTTGCGACTTTGAAAGAATGAAGCAAAAATGGACATTTTTGTCACTTTAAAAGAATTAACATAAAGATGTACATTTTTGTTACATTAGAAGAATTGGAATAAAAGTACTTTTCTGTTAGGAAATGAAAAGTAGAGTAAAATATACATTTTTGCTAGAAAATGTATATTAGAATAAGAAGTACATTTCTATTAGAAAATGTAAATTAAAATAAAAAGAACATTATTGTCATTTAAAAGAGTGAATTAAAAACATATATTTTTATGTAATATTATTATCATTAAAAGAATAGGATCAAAGGAATGCATTTTTATGAGATATCGAAAATAATCATTTTTGGTCATTAAATGGAGTTAAGCCCAAAATAATCACTTCTAGTCATTAAACAGAGTTAAACCAAAATAAACATTTTTGTGCATTAAAAAGAGTTAAACAAAAATAGGCATTTTTGTATATTCAAAAGAATTAGACAAATTTACATTTTTGTTTGTTTAAAAGAGATTAGATTTTTATTGTCATTTGCTCAAAAAAAAGAAAAAAAATTAGATGTTTGTCTGTGATGTTGAAGTGTTTGGTGTATTTAATATGATGTTAGTATATTGAAACTGAATCTTACACTTCCATTTACAAGACATCTGACTTGTTTATGTGACTGGGTCGAAAAAATTTACACATCGTCCAAGTGCACAAATAATTTATTATTTGTTTGATGGATGTAACCCCACACGGGTATTGGGATGAAATTGGACGCACATTAATCCCAATATTTAGCTATCTGTCAATCGATGGATTGACAGTTCGTGATGAGCGTTAGTTATTTACTTTAATGCTCACACAGTTATAAATTCCACTTTGGGTGTTATTTGTATGCTTGGTAATTATTTATCATGATTGTTGATTACATACAATATATGGTTGTTGATTGAGTCATATTCCAATAAAGAATATTTTAGAAAATGTCTTGGAAAAAGAATATTTTAGAAAAAGAATATATTTTAAAAAAAAATATTTTTATTGAATGAATTAGTAATTAACTAAAATAAATCATTAAATTAAGATTTAATGAAGTTTTCAAAATTAATGAATATTTAATTGAAATTAAATTAAATAAAAGATGATTTTGGGTTTGTCGTGAAAGGTGTCTAAAATAACACCTTTCTTAAACCCAGTTGAGAAATGAATAAATCTTTTAATTAAGATTATTAAAAGTTTTCAATTTATGTTTAGTAATTGAAATAAGATGAAATGTGAGTCGGGTTTATTGTGAACGGTGTTTCTAAGCGTCATTTGTTCTTTAACCCAACTGGCAGTGAAAATATGATTTTGAATTTATAAATCTTTTATTAAGGTTTAAATGAAATTTTCCAAAAGTAAAGTTTTCAAATTTAATATATTAAATTGGAATTGAATGGAATTCGAGTTGATAATAACCGGGATAAGCTTCTGTAAAAGAAGACCGACACTACATATGGAATTTAAGAGGCTTTGCGTTATTCCATTTATATTATTGGTCGGATACAGAAATTTATAACGATTACATATTGATTTGATTTCTGGGAAGATTCCATATTTTATGTAAGATGATTTTGGGTTTACCGTGAACAATGTTTTAAATGACATTAGTTCTTTAACTCAGTTAAAGATAAGATAAATTTCTTAAATCTAAATAATCATTGAATAATGATTTTTGTTTTTAAAACCAAATTGGGGTTTAATAAATCTTTAAAAATTTAAGAATAAATTTGAAGAACTTATCTTTGATAAGATAATGTGAGTATTTTATTTAAAAGTATATTCTGAATTGGAATGAGCCGTTGGGTGTGCTTTTATAGTACTTGATTTTTAATTATAAAATACGCTAGTTATTCGAAAAGACCGGGTTTAACCCATTCCGAATAATTACTACGACGATGAAGAGTCGAAGATGAAGACGGTGATTGAAGACCGATGAAACACCCCACCTCCGTTAGGGTCACTCTCAAAGGGAATGCCCTAATTTTGGTGGAGGTTTATAAGTATAAGTCATAGATATACAAGACAGATATAAGAACACATATTTTTGAACAGCGGAAAACAACAACTTTTATTTCATTAAAATACGTGTTACACCAACCATACCATAATTGTCTTACAATACTTCCACAAACATAACATCTTCATAACTGTCTTGATTACATTATTTAAAGAAGCATAAAGATAACATAAATAAACTGCAAAAGTCCCATAGTTATTGTCCAAAGCCATAGTCCAAAACGAAAAGATCCAAGAAATACATTCTTTCTCTTCAAGCTGGATATGAAGGCTAGTCAAGCTGCAGTATTCCCTCCCTGTGGACTGGGGGGGAATGGAAGAAAAGAAGACGAAAGAAAAGTAGAGTCAGACATAAAGCCTGAGTAAGTCTTGGACTATTGAGTCTATGAATAAAGAACTGGGTATGATAGGTATAAACTAGAAATGGGAAAGCACTATAAACTTAGTTAAGTTGTCTAGGGTCGAATATACTATCGTACCCCATATTAATCTCTGTACCCATATAAACTAGTTCCCAACAGGCACCCCATAATCAGGGTGAAGTGATCCATTTTATGATGATCGGCTCCTACTCGCATAGTTACATGTGTCTTACGGCCCCCGATGTTGTAGTTACCTATGCTGGTCCCACCATGGGGTGTATCAAGTCCCATGGTGGCGGCCCGACACAATCCTAGAATGCACAGGTATGCTACTGGTGCCCAGTGCCTTATTTTTCTGCGTCGGAGTGTGTGCACGCCCGCACCCCGTTAGAACCTACACTGCTGCACCACCGCCATCGATTTGACCTCTTACAGTCAGCCCAGTAATTGTGCCCCACCCTGCCTAGTTTCAGGGTATCATGATACACCTTATAGGGTTACTGCTGAAAAGGGTCCCCCGCTACTAGGTTTTCTATTTCTAGCCAACATGCTAAGTTGGTTAAGTGTTTTATAAACCTAACCCCCAATCAGTCTGTTTAGTTTAGCATGTTCCATTTTGATTAAGTATTAATATAATTTACTTAATCCTATCAATCCTGACTCAGCCTTAATTGTCTTATTAAAGCCTTGACCTCTCACATTAGACAGGTATTGTTGTGGCTTCCTGTTGCCGGTTGGGTCCGGGCAGTCTTACGCCACAACTCAGTCTAACCTCGGGTCCTTACTGGGCTCCATGTTTAACCACCCACATTGGATAGGTATTGTTGTGACTGCTGGACAGCCGGGCAGTTCCGGGCAGGTTTACATCACAACTCAATCCAACCTCGGGTTAAACACATCGTATTTTCTACATTTACATATTTTGTCTTTCTTCTTTTTATATGTAAATATTTGCGGCCCATTATTCAAATTCATCTTTATTGGTTAAGATTTATTTATGCCACTTAATTGTTTTTCAAAGTTATTGGCGTGCGTCAACAAGCCAACACATATGTTCTATATTTTTAACCCAAACGTCATTTCCCCCGTTTTATTCGTTCGTTCCACTGTAAGGTGTGTTGGGTTTAATACTTAAACCCAATTTAGCCATATGAAAAGGGGAGGCTATAACATGGTGTTTATAAGGTGACATAAAAAAGGGGAGTGTGAACGCATGAACTTGCAACATACGATCTAATTAACATAAGATAGGCATATGTGAACTTGCAATTGTAACAACATATAATATATGCAATACTTAAACATGAATCATTCTATTCACATAATCATGGTGTAAACGAAACATGTAGTCTTGGCATAAATAGTACTTAAACATGAACCACTCTAATCATATAATTATGGCATAATCATTATTGAACATGAATCCTTATATGGTCATGGCATAAACATAATTGATTTTGAATCTTATTATTCATATAATCATGGGTTTTTGTCCAATCTATGTAACTTGCAAGGGGATGTAATTCTAATGTAAATATCTAATGTAACTTATGTGCCAAAAATATATTATCATATGATTAAGATAACAACATAAGCTTAGAAAACATGTTTTTAACTAGGCATAATAACAAACATAGCTTAGACATGTTCATAAAATTTATACAAGCTTACAAAGACGCTTGCTTTTGTCACTATCACAAAATCATGATTTTTATACTTGAACTATGATGCCAATTTCAACATAACCTTCATATGAATCATAATACTTAGGTGAATCAAATTACACTAAAGATGGCCATAGAATTTTACATCATGTTGTCATAACAATAGATCATAGACTTGCATGAATTTCAAAATAAACTATTACAACATATAGTTGTTGTTTCAACATGAATCTTATACTTGCATTTACAAAATGGGTGTTGTAAATAACTACCACAAACATGTAGTTTTCAATATGAATCATATGCTTGCATAAGTCCCAATCAAAATTCCACAACATGTGGTTGTCAACATAAGCCACATACTTGTATGAATCAAACCATATCATTGCCAAATCGTTTAGAATCAAAATAACATAAAAATATAAGTCATTATCGCCACAATTCCATTTCGTTTCCAACGCAAATCGCGTACTTGCAAATATCCAATCGTATACCATAATATTCCCAAATCGTTTTGCATCAAAGCAACATACAAATATAGATTATTATCGCCACAATTCCATTTCTTACATTAAATAAATCAACACAATTATTTAATTCATATCGGAATAGTACTCTACTTACAGCGTATGGCGAATCTTCAATTCAGAAATCTGAATTCTGAATTTGGAGATGCTATCCTTTGTTGTAGGCGTTGCTTTGATTTGATTAACGTTGCTTTAAGCTTTGAATTATCTCCTAGTTGTCTCTCTATTTCTGACGGCTATCTTCAGTCTCTCCTCAGCAGCATGACGGTCTCATCTCCATTTTAGTTTATGTGGATTAGGGTTAGTCTTAGGCCCTTTTTATAGAGTTTGTGAGTTGATTTAGACCGTCGATGAAGCTTGGTTCAATGATAGCCGTTCGTTTGAAGGAGAGACCAACCAGGAGCTGACACCTAGCCCTAGTGACAAGGCAAGGCTCAGAAAATCAACCAAACACAGACCTGGCCAGCCAGGGCTTGACCAGACCTGACCAGCAGGTCATTTTTGACCTGGGCGCACTTGGCAGGTGCGCCAGGTCAAAAATGTACTGGCGCACTTCCCAAGTGCGCCAGTGCATTTTTGTTCTGGCGCACTTCCCAAGTGCGCCAGTGCATTCTGACCCGTTTTCCGGTTTTTCGCCCAACTTCGTTCGTCCATATCTTCTTCATACGATATCTGTTTTACGCAAACTCAGACTCTATCTCAAGCAGAATTTCGAGACGAACGAAATGGCGTATCCCGTTTCCCTTAATTCTTTGATTTAAAATTAGTTATAGTTTAATTTATGAATTTCACAGTTATAAAATACACGGGGTGTTACATTCTCCCCCACTTAAAAAGGATTTCGTCCCCGAAATCTTCAAGTTCAGGAAGAATGTACATCCTAACATCCAAACATCCATCTACTCATCCATCAAACACGAGCATCCATTGTCCTTAAAAGACTTCTAATGCTTCATGATCATATGCGAAGTGTGTGTGTACATGTACTTATCTAATGCAAAATCAGGCGGTCTACTGATTCAGTTGACCTCCTTAATGCGAATTATGTAAGTGCTATGAATCCATTATGAATGCAAAACCTCCTATTCATGATTCTACATGAGTGCACAATCATTCATACACATGCAACATCCATATGACATCACATTAAAGTTCAACCATATACGAATGCAATCATATATGCATGTGCAATATGAAGTGACTGAGCCGATCTAAAACCTAGATTGTGTGTGTATATGCAACCACGAGCAACCACTAGCAATCACTTGCAACCACTTGCAGCCATCATCCATAACATGGTTCAATTACATGTTTTCATCCAAAGAGTTTCTACCTAAAAGATAGGGTCGAGGAGATATACCTAGAAAAAAGATAGATAAAAGCGCAACTTAAGGAAAAAGAAAGATCAAGGATGTACCCTCGAAAAGAAAAGGGTAGGCAGCGCGTATTCTAGCTTCAGTTTCCCAAGTTGCGTCTCCCTCGGCGTCGCTCCACTGAACTTTGACGAGCTTGACTTCGCGGTTGCGTAGCTTTTTCACTTCCGTTCCTAATATGCGGGTTGGAACTTTTCTTATGGTTGCTTCGCGTTCCACTTCAGCTTCTTCTAGGATATTTGGCTCTACCACTTCAGCAGACTCATGTAGACATTTTCGGAGATGTGAAACATGAAAAACGTTGTGAACTCCAGCCAGCTTTCCGGGTAGCTCTAATCTATAGGCCATTTCCCCAATTTTCTCGATGATAGAGAATGGCCCTACGAACCTTGGTGCTAGCTTTCCTGTGGTTCCAAAACGAACAACGTTCCTTAGCGGAGATACCTTAAGAAAAACTCTGTCTCCAACCTCATATTCAAGGTCGGTCCTCCTCTTGTCGGCGTAGGACTTTTGTCTGTCTTGGGCCGTCTTCATCCTTCTTCGTATTAAGTCTACTTTCTCTAAAGTTTCTCGGATCATATCTGGTCCAAGTATGAGCTTATCAGTAGACTCCCACCAACAAGTGGGCGACCGACACGGTCTTCCATTTAAAGCCTCGAAGGGTGCCATTCCGATGGTTGCTTGATAGCTGTTGTTGTAGGCAAATTCCACCAAAGGAAGATGGTCCTCCCACGTTCCTCCGAAGTCAAGGATGCACAGTCTTAAAAGGTCCTCCAAAACTCTGTTCACTCTTTCTGTTTGGTCGTCGGTTTGGGGATGATAGGCTGTGCTCAAGCATAACTGTGTTCCTACTGCTTCTTGCAGACTCCGCCAAAAATCACTGGTGAAGATAAGGTCTCGGTCACTAACAATGCTGGATGGTATTCCATGGAGTCGAACGATTTCCTTGAGGTAAAGAGATGCTAGGGATGAGGCAGTTCTTTTACTTTTGACAAGTAAAAAGTGGGCGCTTTTAGTAAGCCTATCCACTATTACCCAAATGCTAGTGTTGCCTCTCCTAGACCTAGGCAGCCCATCGATGAAGTCCATTGAGATGCTATCCCACTTCCACTGTGGGACCTCTAGAGGATGTAGCAGACCGCCAGGCTTTTTCTGTTCTGCCTTAACCGGTTGGCACACCATACACTTAGAAACGAAATCTGCCACGTCCTTCTTCATGCCGTTCCAAAAGAAAGTTCTTTTTATGTCCTTGAACATTTTATCTCCGCCTAGGTGTATCGTCATCTTGGAGTGATGTGCTTCCTCGAGAACCTTCTTTACTAAATCCCTTGTCTGTGGGACGCATAGTCTTCCGTCTCGCCTTAGCCAACCCTTATCATCGATGGAGTATCTGTTGAGGTGACTCGAAGTCTCACCCCTAATTAGCCTATCAATCGTTTCCACAAGCTGAGGGTCTTCGCGTTATGCTGTCCCTATTGAGTCCACTAAAGTCGGGCGCACTTCGAGAGATGCTAGCAAGCCTGGTACAAAATCGGAGGAAGGCATAAAGTCGAAGCTGGCTATAAACTCTAGGCTTTGTCTTTCAACAAACAGCAGGCTTAGGGTCAATTTCTTTCGGCTCAATGCGTCTGCCACTACGTTGCCTTTTCCCGGAGTGTAGGAGATCTCGAAATCGTACGAGGCAAGAAACTCCATCCATCTCTGTTGCCTCAAGTTAAGATCTTTCTGCGAGAAAAGATATTTCAATGATTTATGGTCAGTGTAAAGTTCGAACTTCTCACCTAGGAGATAGTGTCGCCAAGACTTGAGTGCAAAGACGATGGCAGCTAACTCAAGATCGTGGATCGGGTAGTTCTTTTCGTGCACTTTCAACCGCCTCCCGCCATAAGCTACTACCCTTCCTTCTTGCATTAAGATGGCGCCTAGCCCTGTCCCACATGCATCTGTATAAACAGTGAACATCTTGCTTCCATCTGGCAACGTCAAAACTGGGGCTGTTGTAAGAGCCCTTTTTAGTCGCTGGAAAGCAAACTCGCAATCCAAGTCCCATTTGAACGCTAGATTCTTCTTGGTCAATTTCGTGAGCGAAGCTGAGATTTTCGAAAAATCCTTTATGAACTTTCGATAGAAACCTGCTAGTCCTAGAAAACTTCGGACCTCAGTTGCATTCCTTGGTGTCTTCCAATCCTGTACCGCCACTACCTTAGCAGGGTCCACTGCTAACCCTTGTTTGGATACTATGTGCCCAAGGAACCTCACTTCTTCTCTCCAAAAGTGGCATTTGGAGAATTTGGCTTTTAGCTGATGGACTCGCAGAGTTTCCATGATTGCCCTTAAGTGCTGAGCATGTTCCTCTTCACTCTTTGAGAAGATAAGGATATCGTCTACGAAGACCACTACGAACTTATTGAGGAAATCTCTGAATAGCCTACTCATCAGGTCCACGAAGTAAGCAGGTGCATTTGTCAAGCCGAAAGGCATGACAAGCCATTCAAAGAAGCCGTCTGGGGTTCTGAATGCTGTTTTATCGATACTATCTTCAGCCACCCTTAGCTGATGAAAACCGGTCGCTAAATCGAGTTGGGAGAAAACAGACGCTCCTACAAGCTGATCAAACGAATCGTCAATTCTGGGGAGAGGGTGCCTATTCTTTTTCGTTAGCTTTTTGAGCTCCCTATAGTCAACACATAGACGGAGTGAACCATCCGCCTTTGTAGTGAACACCACTGGAGCGCCCCATTCTGAAATGCTCCTCCTAATGAACCCCTTTCCTAGAAGCTCTTTAATCTGTTTACTAAGCTCTTTCCTTTCCTGTGGGGCCATGTGTCTAACGGGCAATGCAACGGGCTTTGCATTATCTACAAGGTATATGCGGAAGTCTATCTCCCGCTTCAGAGGCAAGCCCTTCACCTCTTCAAAGACATCCGGATATTCCCGGACCACTCTAACTAATTGCAAATTTTCAACGGAGGCATCTAGCGATTCAAGGTAACTAAGCATAATCGCATACGAGGGATTACAAGAAATTTCCAAAGTATTACCGAGCTGGGTTAGGAGCCTAACAACCCTTTTCTCACAATCAAGGATGGCCCCATTACTGGATAGCCAATCCATGCCCAAAATCAAACCATATCCCGAAAAGCCCAAAACAAAGGCACTACATTGAAATTCTACGCTTAGAATAGAAGTTTTCAATCCCAAACAGATCATAGACAAATGAGCTGGGCCCCCAATTGGGTTTGAAACAATTAAGGGGTCCTCTACCATACTAGTTTTTAGGTGCAGAGATTCTACTAAAGCAGACGAGATAAAGGAGTGTGATGCGCCAGAATCAAATAAAGTGCGAACGGGGTGATCATAAAGATAAACTACACTTTCTACAGAAGTATTTATACCTCGCTGTTGCAGAGGTGGCGCTTCTAGCACATGAACTTGTGCCCCTGAGGTGGATCCAGCCTTCTGCCCCTGTCCTCGTTTCTTTGGGTAGTCCTTAGCCCTGTGGCCTGTCTCACCGCAAGAAAAGCACCCACCATTCTCCTTGGCCTTCTTTTTCCGGCAATCTTTCACTAAGTGCCCCACTTTGCCACAGAAATTACACTTCCTCTTCTCTTTGTTGCCTTTCCCGCCCTTCTTAAAGTCTGTCTTCTTAGACTGCAAACCCTCTTTCTTCCCTTGAGAGCTTTCTGCCTTTGTCTCCTTCTTGCCCTTATCCTCTTCGTTCAGCAATGCCATTTGTACCAACCGTTCATATGTAGCTCCCATGGGTATATGGGTCATGGCCAAACTGTGTAATGGCTCATTCAACCCTTTACCGAAACGGAGAGCCTTCTTGTGCGGGGTGTTGACTAGGTCCAGCCCAAACCTAGCCAGCTCATCGAACTGATTAACATACTCTTTGACTGTCTTGTTCCCTTGCTTAAGAAATAAGAATTTTTCCAACTGCAAACTCCTTTCCGCATCTGAGAGAAATTTAGCCTCAAACCTTGCCCTAAAGTCCTCCCATGTTTCCACTGGTCTTTCTGCATTGGTGACTTCCCACCAGTAGGAAGCCTCGCCCTTTAATAGCCACACTGCCAGTTGTACTTTCTGTCTATCTTCTACCTCAAAGATGATGAATAAGTCCTCGGTTTCTTTTAGCCAATTTCTAGCTGCCATGTAGGACTCAGTTCCATGAAAATCCTTTCCTCCCATAGCTTTAAAATCTTTACATATCTTAGCAAACGTGTTTCCCCGTGGAGGAGGTGGAGGAAGAGGTGCTGCTGCAGCTGGATGATTTCCTGCAGCTAGGGTAGGAGGAACGGTAGGACCTGGCTGAGTGGCCCTTGCTTCTAAGAACCGTCTAAACCAACCAGGTATTGGTACACCCTCTGGCAAGTTAAGTTCTTCGGACATGCTGAAACAAAAAGGATAGATTCAAAATGAAGGATAAGAGATAGTACCTATGGCTTTGGGGGGACTTTGCCTTTTAAAATAAAACATTTTATCTTTTAAAAAATGCTTCTTTAAATTTCCTTTTTGAAAATAAATTTCCAAAACTTTTTATCTTATCTGGTAAACCTATGCTCTGATACCAAGTGAAACACCCCACCTCCGTTAGGGTCACTCTCAAAGGGAATGCCCTAATTTTGGTGGAGGTTTATGAGTATAAGTCACAGATATACAAGACAGATATATGAACACATATTTTTGAACAGCGGAAAACAACAACTTTTATTTCATTAAAATACGTGTTACACCAACCATACCATAATTGTCTTACAATACTTCCACAAACATAACATCTTCATAACTGTCTTGATTACATTATTTAAAGAAGCATAAAGATAACATAAATAAACTGCAAAAGTCCTATCGTTATTGTCCAAAGCCATAGTCCAAAACGAAAAGATCCAAGCAATACATTCTTTCTCTTCAAGCTGGATATGAAGGCTGGTCAAGCTGCGGTATTCCCTCCCTGTGGACCTGGGGGGGAAACGGAAGAAAAGAAGATGAAAGAAAAGTAGAGTCAGACATAAAGCCTGAGTAAGTCTAGGACTATTCAGTCTATGAATAAAGAACTGGGTATGATAAGTATAAACTAGAAATGGGAAAGCACTATAAACTTAGTTAAGTTGTCTAGGGTCGAATATACTATCGTACCCCATATTAATCTCTATACCCATATAAACTAGTTCCCAACAGGCACCCCATAATCAGGGTGAAGTGATCCATTTTATGATGATCGGCTCCTACTCGCATAGTTACATGTGTCTTACGGCCCTCGATGTTGTAGTTACCTATGCTGGTCCCACCATGGGGTGTATCAAGTCCCATGGTGGCGGCCCGACACAATCCTAGAATGCACAGGTATGCTACTGGTGCCCAGTGCCTTATTTTTCTGCGCCGGAGTGTGTGCACGCCCGCACCCCGTTAGAACCTACACTGCTGCACCACCGCCGTCGATTTGACCTCTTACAGTCAGCCCAGTAATCGTGCCCCACCCTGCCTAGTTTCAGGGTATCATGATACACCTTATAGGGTTACTGCTGAAAAGGGTCCCCCGCTACTAGGTTTTCTATTTCTAGCCAACATGCTAAGTTGGTTAAGTGTTTTATAAACCTAACCCCCAATCAGTCTGTTTAGTTTAGAATGTTCCATTTTGATTAAGTATTAATATAATTTACTTAATCCTATCAATCCCGACTCAGCCTTAATTGTCTTATTAAAGCCTTGACCTCTCACATTAGACAGGTATTGTTGTGGCTGCCTGTTGCCGGTTGGGTTCGGGCAGTCTTACGCCACAACTCAGTCTAACCTCGGGTCCTTATTGGGCTCCATGTTTAACCACCCACATTGGATAGGTATTGTTGTGACTACTGGACAGTCGGGCGGTTTCGGGCAGGTTTACATCACAACTCAATCCAACCTCGGGTTAAACACATCGTATTTTCTACATTTACATATTTTGTCTTTCTTCTTTTTATATGTAAATATTTGCGGCCCATTATTCAAATTCATCTTTATTGGTTAAGATTTATTTATGCCACTTAATTGTTTTTCAAAGTTATTGGCGTGCGTCAACAAGCCAACACATATGTTCTATATTTTTAACCCAAACGTCATTTCCCCCGTTTTATTCGTTCGTTCCACTGTAAGGTGTGTTGGGTTTAATACTTAAACCCAATTTAGCCATATGAAAAGGGGAGGCTATAACATGGTGTTTATAAGGTGACATAAAAAAGGGGAGTGTGAACGCATGAACTTGCAACATACGATCTAATTAACATAAGATAGGCATATGTGAACTTGCAATTGTAACAACATATAATATATGCAATACTTAAACATGAATCATTCTATTCACATAATCATGGTGTAAATGAAACATGTAGTCTTGGCATAAATAGTACTTAAACATGCACCACTCTAATCATATAATTATGGCATAATCATTATTGAACATGAGTCCTTGTATGGTCATGGCATAAACATAATTGATTTTGAATCTTATTATTCATATAATCATGGGTTTTTGTCCAATCTATGTAACTTGCAAGGGGATGTAATTCTAATGTAAATATCTAATGTAACTTATGTGCCAAAAATATATTATCATATGATTAAGATAACAACATAAGCTTAGAAAACATGTTTTTAACTAGGCATAATAACAAACATAGCTTAGACATGTTCATAAAATTTATACAAGCTTACAAAGACGCTTGCTTTTGTCACTATCACAAAATCATGATTTTTATACTTGAACTATGATGCCAATTTCAATATAACCTTCACATGAATCATAATACTTAGGTGAATCAAATTACACTAAAGATGACCATAGAATTTTACATCATGTTGTCATAACAATAGATCATAGACTTGCATGAATTTCAAAATAAACTATTACAACATATAGTTGTTGTTTCAACATGAATCTTATACTTGCATTTACAAAATGGGTGTTGTAAATAACTACCACAAACATGTAGTTTTCAATATGAATCATATGCTTGCATAAGTCCCAATCAAAATTCCACAACATGTGGTTGTCAACATAAGCCACATACTTGTATGAATCAAACCATAGCATTGCCAAATCGTTTAGAATCAAAATAACATAAAAATATAAGTCATTATCGCCACAATTCCATTTCGTTTCCAACGCAAATCGCGTACTTGCAAATATCCAATCGTATACCATAATATTCCCAAATCGTTTTGCATCAAAGCAACATACAAATATAGATTATTATCGCCACAATTCCATTTCTTACATTACATAAATCAACACAATTATTTAATTCATATCGGAATAGCACTCTACTTACAGCGTATGGCGAATCTTCAATTCAGAAATCTGAATTCTGAATTTGGAGATGCTATCCTTTGTTGTAGGCATTGCTTTGATTTGATTAACGTTGCTTTAAGCTTTGAATTATCTCCTAGTTGTCTCTCTATTTCTGACGGCTATCTTCAGTCTCTCCTCAGCAGCATGACGGTCTCATCTCCATTTTAGTTTATGTGGATTAGGGTTAGTCTTAGGTCCTTTTTATAGAGTTTGTGAGTTGATTTAGACCATCGATGAAGCTTGGTTCAATGATAGCCGTTCGTTTGAAGGAGAGACCAACCAGGAGCTGACACCTAGCCCTAGTGACAAGGCAAGGCTCAGAAAATCGACCAAACACAGACCTGGCCAGCCAGGACTTGACCAGACCTAACCAGCATGTCATTTTTGACCTGGGCGCACTTGGCAGGTGCGCCAGGTCAAAAATGTACTGGCGCACTTCCCAAGTGCGCCAGTGCATTTTTGTTCTGGCGCACTTCCCAAGTGCGCCAGTGCATTCTGACCCATTTTCCGGTTTTTCGCCCAACTTCGTTCATCCATATCTTCTTCATACGATATCCGTTTTACGCAAACTCAGACTCTATCTCAAGCAGAATTTCGAGACGAATGAAATGGCGTATCCCGTTTCCATTAATTCTTTGATTTAAAATTAGTTATAGTTTAATTTATGAATTTCACAATTATAAAATACACAGGGTGTTACAACCGACGATCTTCACATCGAATGGATGTGTCGCTACAGAGACCCTTGATGGGAGTAGCTACCTTGAAGGGGCTTCAGTGGTAGCCGTCCAGACTATTGTAGATTGTTCAGATTTAGTTTTCGCTCAGACCCAGAGCATAAGCTAGTAAATGGATGCGTGTCTGACATTGGATTTCGTTCCATGTGAATTTAATCGATTTCTGTTAATGTATGTCTGTTTGGTTGTAGAGGATTTATTCCCTACTTAACACCTTGGTATATATTAACGGTGATTGATCTCATGGCGTGAATTGTCAATGTGGCACGCCAAGATGCAATTGATCAAGGCTTTTGTTGAAAAGCAGGGCCTTGTGGGATGATCAAAGCATAGCCTATTACGGCATAGCTTTGTGTATATCGTGACTTCGCGAGCCTCACACCCCGGTATGAGTCAAAAACGGGATATGGACTGCAAGGAGTGCACATGTTTCTTTCTAGTTAGAAGTGGTGTCAGTGCTTAAAACTTGCTGGCATTTTACTTATGTGGATGATGGATTTTGAGGCGCCTCGGATTTTTATAGGCTGTAAGTGGTCATGTTATAGGTCCAAAAGGACTGGGAAGCGTGTGTTCAGGCATAACCAATCCACTGTCGATAGGCGGTGACCGGCCCTGAAGATCCAAGGGTTCACTGCGGGGGGTCCTGAGGCATTTGCTAGAGTGTCTCGAATCAGAGAGGAGCTTGCCCCTAGCCCCGACTCATGATGGAAATCCAATTTCCAATACGACCTTGCGGTTTTGATTGTAGAACTAGTATGGCGACATAGTAGGATGGGGTACTATGCTGTCTATGATTAATACATTATGATTGAAATTGTTTATTATATATACCCATATATATACACACTAATATTAAATCCGATTTATCATATCAAGCATCTTTTGACCATTATACGGTAAAACTCTATCCTCCGGTTTGCGTTGCATTGTGTGATGGGACTTGAGTCTTATAATGGTTTCATTTTTCTAAAAATCATTGCGTTGTTTAACGATTTACTTTAATTTATGCACTGGCAATCCAATGGAGTAAACCTGTTCCGCGTCAGCGGCGTGGTCCTGTGATTAGCCTTATTAGATAAGTTTAGTTAAGATTTCTCATACCAGTCCCATGACTGACCTGTAGTTTGTTTCACTGGAAAACTCGGGTGCCCATATTTTCCACACGGGCAATCGAGTAGCTTTTCGTAGATATATTTACAGGATCCTGGTCTACAGCTGAAGCGATATTCGGAAAGCTCAGTATCCATGTATTCCTTTCGGTTGTATATTTGTATTATTTTCCGCTGCTATTTAAATGTAATTTAAAACTCAGATTGACTGTGAACAGTTATATTTTTGTAACGTATATTTAGAACTGTTTAAAATTGTATGATTGACTGTGTATTGACCGTTTGATTGAACTGCTAGTCAGTTAATTGAATTTCTATATTGATTCTGTTTAACAGAATATATCATATGGAACTGAAAGCGATGTTGATTTTATTGTGCAACATCTGTGGATGCAGGGAAACAGGTTGGAGGAATCCGACTGGATTCCTCAACAATTATTTTACTGTTTTTCATTAATTGTGATATATGATGTGTTATATAATCTGTTATGGATTATGTGTGTTGGAATGATATTGATCCTTGTTATTCGATATTTTAAATATCATAAAAAGTCCTTGGGATGTAAAAAGAATTATTTCAATGTAGATTGAAATAAAGAGATTTTATAAAATCAACAGATTTTATAAAAGGAAATATTTCGAAAGTAAATAAAACGGAAAATGTTTATAAAACGAACAGAGTTTTATAAAAGGGAAAAATGTTGATAAAACGAATAGAATAGAATAAAGGAATATTATTAGAAAATAAATAGGATATTTTAAAGGATAATATTTAGAAAACAAATAGAATTATAAAAACAGAATAGAGTTATTCCATTAGAGTTATTCTATAGTTTATATTCGAAGTAGTTAATCGAATATAGTTTATATTCAAAGTAGTTAATCGAATATAGTTTATATTCGAAGTAGTTAATCGAATATATTTATATTCGAAGGAGTTAAATCGAGTATAGTTATTCGAAATAAAGTTAAAACAGAATAGAGTTATTCAATTAGAGTTATTCAATTAGAGTTAATCGAATAGAGTTAATCGAATAGAAGAAAAGAAATAAAGTTAAACAAGATTAGAAACTGACTAGAGATTAGTTTAGTTGAATAGTTTTCTGAGTATCGATCTGATGTTGGTTTCGGCCTTCGGGGTTTATACTTAGAGAATTATTCTCCTATTAGTTTACAGTTAGGGACTGATAGTTGTGAAATGATAGTGATATGTAAATAACAATGGAAATGTTTTCCAGTGTTAATAACGTATATTTTCTAAACATAGGAAATAAGGATATATATATATATATGATTGATGATTTGATTGATAAAATTTCCATCTGGAAATAATATCGTTGTTTGCACACGTGTTTTTCTTTGATAGTTAAATCACCGACTATCGAAGTTTTTGACCATTTTAACGACGTTAATATAGAGAGACCGGTTGGATTATTATCCAAAGAACCACTCTGTATAGGCATAAGCGTTGCGAATCATATATGGAAAAGATAATTGAAGACAGAGTAAAGTGCAAGGGCTATTGTATAAGTCTTAGATAACAGTGCCTAAGATGGATGTACTGAATAGTGCCTTCGGTTCATCCTGTTCCTGGGTGACTTGTATGGATGAATGTCTGACAGAATATTTTCAGAAAGGTCACGTACATTGATTTCTTCAACCGTACCAAGAGTGGAAGCGGAGAAAGAAACTTCTTTAGCTAACACGTAATGTACTGTTGTAGACGTCAATTAGTGATTTTCGATGGATCCGACAATGTGGCATTCGAAGTGAATCTGATGTGATGATAGAGCGTAGCTTCTAGCCTCATCAACCGGTAAATGACAGAAATCGGGCAGGCAGCATGGCTAAGTCGGTCGCTCCGAAGTAGGGTGTATAATCACCTGATCTAGAGTTTCATTTACTTCTAAAAATATATTGTTGATGTTGTCCCATTCGGGAAACGGTTGCTGATCCCAACCGTTGGTGATATACATTCGATACACTCAAGCGAAATGAGTGGTCGGTCATGTGTGGCCGGGTTGCAAGATGTTCTTGTTGAACCCAGTGTATCCTATGTAGAGGTACACTAGCGAAAGGTGGTTCCATACCTTGTCATAGTTGGAAATCCTTTACCCAATACGTGCTTGCGGTCTTGATTGTATACTATATATGTAGAACGTGAGATGAAAGTGTTTCTGCTAGATGATTATTATATTGTGGTTGACGACATTATTATAAAATCAAAAGGTTTTTGATATAAAGATAATTTGGATTCTCATAAGGAAAAAACCCGTTCCGTTATACGATGTGGTCTTATGAGATATCATTTGCCTACTTAAACTGTTTTAAACTATTTTACTCATACCAGTCCCATGACTGACCTGGAGTTTATTTTGTTTTGTTTTCCCTAAACTCTTGGGTGCCCAATTTTACGGGCAGTCAAGTAGTCGGGATTTACAGATACTTGAAGAGCTGGAGCAGGAGGCTTCAGGATCATATAGCTATAGTTTATTTCCGCTATGAGGTTCGTGTTACTCTAATGTTGTGTTCTTTTTCTTCTTCTATTCTAAGTTTCTATCTTATCTTTCCTCACCCTCTAATTTCTTTCATTAATCATCCGGTAGTTTTCGATGTTTGGTTAGTCTCATTGAGTTTATGGCGATAACCAAAGTCGACAAAAACCCGGGTCATTACAATTGGTATCAGAGCTTAAGTTAAGTGAATTACCTTGGCTCTGTGGCATGACTCGGTAGAGATAGGGTTAGTAATACCCTAGATTGAGTTTGAGTGTATATATACGAGTGAACGTATTTGTTATTGATATAAAAAATTGTTTTATATTTTGGAGATTCATTGGTTGAGTTGTTTATGGGTTCTGGTCGATCAGTATGATCCACTGTATCAGTAGGAGTTGGTGAACACTTGAATACGATGAACCGTCATGATTTGTTTTGAAAAAAGGAGCAAATTAAAATAAGTTTACCCAATGTATATCTTGATATAGAGAAGATATATATCAAAATTATAATATATTGGATATGTTGGTTGTTATAATAATCGAGTAAGATTATAAATTAAATGGTTATGTAAATAACCAATCGGAATTCATATAAGTGTAATACGTGAAATTAGATGAGTTAAATCTGAAATTTAAATCAGAAATTGAATTAAAATTCTGGAAAATTGGATAAGTGTTTGTAAACGGATTTGAATTAAAAGTAAGGAAAATTTAAGATCTTGGGGGATTTTAAATTGTTTTACAAGCAGAGTGAATTATATTTTGAAATGAATTTCAAAGTGGAAAAGTTTAGAAATGGTTTTACAGTATTGAACTCACTTCGATCGCTGGAAAATAGATTCTGATGATGACAGATGCATCATCAGTATTCATTTTCAAGTTGTAAGTGACGAATTACTACCAGATATACTGTTTTGAATTTATTTTGGGAAAGACAAGTTATGTTGAATTTCAAAATGGGAATTTATAATATAGAATTTGAATATAGAAATTCAAATGGGATTTATAATATAGAATTTGAATAGAAGTGATATAAAATTTGAATAGAAATTGAATAGAATTAACTAAGTCGAAGAGGAATTAGTTAATCGAGTTTTGAATTGGAAGTTGAACATTGAAAGGTGAATTGGATTTGTAAATGGATATTCAAAATCGAATATAGAAATTAAGTTTGAAATTTGGATTCAAATTAGTTAATAAGCAAGTTAAAATATATTTGAACATGTCATGCTCAAATATAAAAGTGAAATAGACTAAAGAGTTAATTAACAAATTAATTAACGAATTGAGTTAAAACGATCAGGTATAGTTAAAATAGATTGGGCAGGTATAAATATACATGAGATAGGTATGGATAAGGTATGAAGGTATATAAATAGAATGCTCGAAGAAAATGTATGTATTTAATTCATATATGAGATTTTAGGCGCCGTATCGGCTAGCCGCTTAGCTTTTTCTTTTGGATTGGTGAAGGCCATGGGAGGCTATTTGAAATATCCCGATGCTCCTGGTACAAAGGAGGTTATGGCAAATTTTTCCTGGAATTTAAGGAGTTAGAATATTTTTAAGATAATTTGATAGTTAGAAATCAACGTATCGATATATATGTAGAAGTCGATAAGGAAACGAACTTAGAAATAGAGTAGTAAAGTCAAGAAGGAAGACTAAGAATAAAATCTAGTCAGAATAGAAAGAGGAAGCATATACGTGTTTAAAAGTGAATAAGTAGTTGTATGGTATTGATTATTCGAGTAAGTAGTCATATATGTTTTGACGTTATAAATGTTATTTAGTCAAGGTCTAAGAGGTAGTTATACCCCAACTTGATTGATTTCATTATTAACAAATAAATAGTAAGATTTCAGACTCGAAGATCAATGTTGAATAAGAGTTAGTTGAATATAGTATTTGGGTTGTCGTAACGATGTTTCACACAACATCCGTTTTAACCCAAATAAGTGTAGGCTTGGAAATAGAATAAAGAATATTTCCTAAGTATAGAAATAAACGAGATCGGAAAAGAGATAAGTAATTGGAATATTTTCCAATTATAAATAGCATATATTTTCTAAAGTTTAGAAAATAAAGGAAGGCGATATTCGGAAATGTTTTCCAAATAACATAAAAGGCCAATATGGTTATTGAAAATATTTGGTTAACAAATATTGATAAAGGAATAGAGAAGTGATTTAACTAATGGAATATTAATTAAGGGCTCAGTGACATGTTCAAAAGGAAAATTTGATTTTTGGAAAGAGTAAACTGTTTAAAAACTCCCAGGGAAAGACTGTTTGAATTAAAAACAAATTTAACAAAAATTTGTGAAAGCAAATTTGAATTAAAGTAAAGCCAGTAAAGTGGTAACGAAGATTGAATTAGAATGATATCAAGACAAATTGGATTGTGAGATTCAAATTTTGAAGTGTAATGTGATAATCAAGTTAAAAGTTGGGAATCGAGAAGAAACTCGAGTTGAAATGGTATTTGGCTCGGATATAAACGAATGGTTGTGTTGTGGATAAAAGAAGATTGGAATTTGATTGGGATAACACTGGTATATGCTGAATTGACAGCAGGTGAAAGTGATAGAGTTGATACGCCCGACAAAAAGGTACAAGTTTATATTCGATATAAGAATGAGATTAATGAGCCGATTTGGCAAGCCGCTTGGCTGCTTGATTTTCTTTTGGGATGGAGATGGCCCGGAGAGGCGAGTTGGAGTTTGACCTATTGACTAGTACAAAGGAGGTGAGGCGAAATTTTCGAAAAGTTAAGGTGTTAGAAAATTTTTAGGATTTTTGAAAATTTTCGTTGATAAGAATTGGTTAATAATTTAATTGAAATTAAATTGGTTCAGTTGAAACGGAAAATTAAGAAGTGAACAAATATATTATAACCAGTCGATAGGGTCGTTCTCTGCCTTAGCAATTTCGAGGACGAAATTATTTTAAGTGGGGAAGATTGTAATGACCCGCATTTGCATGGGTATTATAATTAATTTATTTAATTATATAAATAGTGATATAGTGAATTAAATGGTCGTGGAATTAAATTATGGTGAATATTTAGTTAAAATAATAAATTAAATAATATATATAATTCTGAAATAATCAGAATTGGCTGAAATGGCGATATGGTGTGAACAGGATCATCTGTAATATTTAATTCTGTTTAGAATTGAATTAGAATAACGAATATATTACTTGAACGACATTTTGAACGTATAATTATATTATAATTAAAATCGAGCTCGAAATGGCGCTGCAGTTCGTAAATTGGTGATTCGAATTTCAAACGAATATACAGAAGCCGTTTAAATCGGATTTCTGTGAAACAAGAAACGTGTGGAGCTGGTGGAGTATATCTTTCCAGTGGAAGCGAGAAATCGGGATTTCGTCGTGTAGATTTTGATTTATGTCTAAATCAAATTTTAGAAAAGTCGTTGTGGAATTCCTTTATAATTTATAAAGGAATTATATATATTTTAAAAAGGAATTTCATTTTAAATCGAATATCGATTTAATCAGGATTTGAAATATCGAGTTATAAATCCCAGTAGAGTTGTATGGTATTCCACTATGAGTATATACGATAATATAAATTTATTTGTATTTAATTTAATTATATTTAAATATATTTATATATTTAAATAGGTCATTTAGAGCTTTAAAAATAGCCAGTTTTGCAAACGACCTCAAAATTCGACGAAATCAGTTTCCTTGGGTCCGTAATGTCAAACGTTAGTAGTATGTCTAGTTTGGCGATTTAAGGGTATCGTGTGTGATCACACAGATTTTTAAAGGACAAAAACAAATATAAAAGCAGAAAAAAAATATTTAAAAAAAATCTAAAATTGCTATAAATACCCTCACTACTCCTCTAAACCTAATTCAACATCTTCTTTGGTCAGAGCATTTGCGCCTCCACCAAAAAGAACAACACAGCAACATTTCCTGGGTTTATAAATCAAAAGAAAATCATCCAAATTCTTATAAATCCAAGTGTATACATATATGGAATCTGCAAAGCAAGATCTTCACTTCTGTGTACTTCGTACAGGGTGCGATCCAAGTTTTGGGGTGTCAGGTTTATACAGCATCAGTTTTCCGTGTTCTAGGGTTGGGATTTTTTGGATTTTGGAGCCTCGATTGGCGAAAGGAGTATTGAATTTGGGTATGGTAGGAGAATCCGCACCTAGTTGCGAAGTTTGGTGGTATATGGTAGAAAACAAGTTTGGTACCCCTACTGCTCTCGCGCGTTGAATGCTTGGAACGAAAGTCAGGAAGTCCAGCTCGAGTTGAACATGTAGGAGATGAAGTTGAGGAGATTTTGATGAGAAGTTTATTGGTGAACTCGTTTTGGGTTTTGTGAAGGAATGGAGGAGATGTGGGGGTAGAAGGGAGATCGGCTAATGGATGTTGAAGGAGCAGGTCACGGCAATGTATTTGGGGAAGAAAGAGGTCCACGTGGGTGGGGTTTTGATTCGATGATGGGCCGGGTTTAATTAGTAAGCCCATTTTTAATTTAATTCATGTGTTAATTCAATTTAAATGTACGTTAACTTCGAATTGACGTAACTTTGTCATACGTGAACGAAATTCAGCGAAATAAGATCCGACAGGACCATATGGACGGACACTACCCAATGGAACTGACTGGGAGTGGAGTGGAGCTCGTTTGAATTTATGGCGAAAGAAATTGTTTGATTCAAATCAAACAACAGTTTACCGTTCTTTAACGATGAACTGCCAAAGTGTGTAAAACTCACCAACTCTGAACAGTTATATTTTTGTAACGTATATTTAGAACTGTTTAAAATTGTCTGATTGACTGTGTGTTGACCGTTTGATTGAACTGCTAGTCAGTTAGTTGAATTTCTATATTGATTCTGTTTAACAGAATATATCACATGGAACTGAAAGCGATGTTGATTTTATTGTGTAACATCTGTGGATGCAGGGAAATAGGTTGGAGGAATCCGACTGGATTCCTCAACATTTATTTTACTGTTTCTCATATATTGTGATATATGAGGTGTTATATAATCTGTTATGGATTGTGTGTGTTGGAATGATATTGATCCTTGTTATTCGATATTTTAAATATCATAAAAAGACCCTGGGATGTAAAAAGAATTATTTCAATGTAGATTGAAATAAAGGAATTTTATAAAATCAACAGATTTTATAAAAGAAATATTTCGAAAGTAAATAAAAGGGAAAATGTTTATAAAACGAATAGAGTTCTATAAAAGGGAAAAACTTTGATAAAACGAATAGAATAGAATAAAAGAATATTATTAGAAAATAAATAGGATATTATAAAGGAGAATATTTAGAAAACAAATAGAATTATAAAAACATAATAGAGTTATTCAATAGTTTATATTCGAAGTAGTTAATCGAATATAGTTTATATTCGAAGTAGTTAATCAAATATAGTTTATATTTGAAGTAGTTAATCGAATATAGTTTATATTCGAAGGAGTTAAATCGAATATAGTTATTCGAAATAAAGTTAAAACAGAATAGAGTTATTCAATTAGAGTTATTCAATTAGAGTTAATCAAATAGAGTTAATCGAATAGAGGAAAAGAAATAAAGTTAAACAAGATTAGAAACTGACTAGAGATTAGTTTAGTTGAATAGTTTTCTGAGTATCGATCTGATGTTGGTTTCGGCCTTCGGGGTTTATACTTAGAGAATTGTTCTCCTACTAGTTTACAGTTAGGGACTGATAGTTGTGAAATGATAGTGATATGTAAATAACAATGGAAATGTTTTCCGGTGTTAATAACGTATATTTTCTAAACATAGGAAACAAGGATATATATATATATATATATGATTGATGATTTAATTGATAGAATTTTCATCTGGAAATAATATCGTTGTTTGCACACGTGCTTTTCTTTGATAGTTAAATCACCGACTATCGAAGTTTTTGACCATTTTAACGATGTTAATATGGAGAGACCGGTTGGATTATTATCCAAAGAACCACTATGTATTGGCATAAGCGTTGCGAATCATATATACCAAAGATAATTGAAGACGGAGTAAAGTGCAAGGGCTATTGTATAAGTCTTAGATAACAGTGCCTAAGATAGAAGTACTGAATTGTGCCTTCGGTTCATCCTGTTCCTGGGTGACTTGTATGGAATGTCTGACAGAGTATTTCCAAAAAGGTCACGTATATTGATTTCTTCAACCGTACCAAGAGCGGAAGCGGAGAAGGAAACTTCTTTAGCTAACATGTAATGTACTATTGTAGACGTCAATTTGTGATTTTCGATGGATCTGACAATGTGGCATTCGAAGTGAATCTGATGTGATGATAAAGCGTAGCTTCTAGCCTCATCAACCAGTAAATGACAAAAATCGGGCAGGCAGCATGGCTAAGTCGGTCGCTCTGAAGTAGGGTGTATAATCACCTGATATAGAGTTTCATTTGCTTCTAAAAATCTATTGTTGATGCTGTCCCATTCGGGAAACGGTTGCTGATTGTAAAAACCCGTATCTTCCCCGGTGAGGAAAGTGCGGATAGTTCGAGAACAAGCCACAACAGAACGTAGACGAAAGAACATTTCATTGTATATTACAACAATGCACCAGAATACAAGAATATACAGAGTATAAATGAATATTACACAGAAATATCAGAGATTTAAATTACATTTAAATACTTAGCAGCGGAAAATAATACAATACACAACTAGAAGGAGATATACGGATACAAATCTTTCCGGATATCGTTCCAGCTGTAAACCAGGATCCTGTGAATATAAATCTGCAAAACCAAAACTACTAGCTGCCCGTGTCAAAATAGGGGCACCCAGAGTTTAGGTTAAAACAATAAACTCCAGGTCAGTCATGTGACTGGTGTGAGAACTAAAATAGTTATTGATCTTTATTTTAAAGTTAGGTAAATCAAGGGACCACGCCGTATAACACGGAAAGGGTTTCCTCCCAATAATACCAGTGCATAAAACAAACAGCGCAATGCTAAATAAAGAAAAATGAAGCTATTATAAGACCCAGGTCCTATCACACAATGCAACGCAAGCCAGGGGATAGGGTTTTTACCTTATAATAGCCAAGAATGCTTGATACGTTTAAAAGAAATCATTTGATACTATTATAAGTGTATAGTGTATAAAACAACTTCAAATCATAAGTATCAATCATAGGCGGCATGAATGCCCCATACCACTATGTCGCCATATATAGGTTATACAATCAAAATCGCAAAGTCACGTATTTGAAAATTGGGTTTCCATCTATGAACCGAGGCAAAAGATAGTCCTCTACCGATTCGAGACTGTATAGCCCGAGTCTCAGGATCAGAGCTCGAGTGATCCTTGGAGCGACAGGGCTGGTCCACCGATGTGGATTAAAATCCTGAACACTACGTTTCCCCGCCCTTTGGGGCGTAAATGAGCCAACGAATGGCTCCATCGAACCCGGATCGTCCGATCTAACCGAGGCGCCTCGCAACAGCAACAATCACACAGGTGAAAAGTATATAAATGTCAGGGCTGGTAGGTCACTGACACCACCCTAGCTAGAAAGAAACGCATGCCCTCCCTGAGGTCCTTCTCCCGTTTTTGGTTCACAACCGGGGTGTGAGGCTCGCGAATCAACGCTACACAAAGCTATGCCACACAGGCTGTGCTCTGATCATCACCACAAGACTTTGCTTTTCAACAGAAGCCTCGATCAATTGCCACTTAGGCATGCCACATAGGCAATTCACTCCATGCGTTTGATATCCATCAATATATAACCCCTGAGCTCGTACGTCTTAGAGAAGTGCGTTAAGCAAGAGAATAAATTCTCCACCGCCAAACAGATATATATTTAATAGAGATCAATCACACGGACTAAAATCCAATGTCAGACACACAGTCCATTCACAAGTTCGTTCTGGGTCTGAACGAAACCGGAGGCACCTAGTACCCCGCATATCCATCGATCTCCAAGTACGTCTGGACGATCACCAACTGTTTCCATCTTCTTGGGTGTACAGCCCAATCAAGACCATCAGTAATTGTCCAAACGACGTGAAGACCTCCGGTCTTCGACCATCGTCTTCATCTTCGACTTATCGTCGTATCAGTTATTCAGAATGAGATAAACCTGGTCTTCCCGAACAACTCGCGTATATTTTAAATAAGTGTTACACAAACACAATATACGCCTCATTCCAATTCATCAGTCCCTAACCGTAAATTAATCAAGAGAATAATTCCCCAAATATTAACCCCGAAGGCCGAAACCAACATCAGATCAATATCCAGGAAACCATTCTGCTTAGTTAACCGACAATTAGTTTCTAAATTTCACATTCATAGGGAAAGGTTCCCATTAATTTTATCAAAGATAAATCCTTTATATTTATTCTTTAATCTATCCTTTTGAATTTCGATTCAACTAGTCGGGATTAACGAAACTTACCGAAGTAATCATTTGTTTTAATTTCCCAATCCCAACCTATTCATCCCATGAAGTAAAACTGGTAATACTTCATATCTAACACCACAGTGTTATCGGTAAATTCAATTACCATTTCACGTTCAAATCTAATTAAAGATTTAACTATCGCCTGGAGTAAAACTGGTGATACTCCATTCTCGATCCTTTCAATCTAATTAAAGATTCATTAAAACTCCACTTTATTTTTAATCATTAACTGGGTTAAAGAATCAGTGTCATTTAAAACACGGTTCACGATAAACCCAAAACCGCATTCCATTTATTATCGGATTAAAGAACGAGTGTTATTTAAAAACACTGTCCACGATAAACCCAAAAATCAATATCAATTCAATTCCAATTAAATATTATTTAATTGGTACACTTCATTAAATATAAATAAAAAGATTTAATCTTTTCTCCACTGGGTTAAAGAACAGTGTTAGTCAAGACACCATTCACGACAAACCCAAATCACATTTGATATTAAATACAAGGCTCTGAATAGAAAATATACCGGCTTATATTCAATATCAAATTCTACGACGAACAAATATCGTATTGGAAGTAACGATATAAATATATCTTTCAAATTCCCATAACAATATCTGTATCATCATGAAATCCAACACCGAAATATTCCGAAGACAATTTCGATTCAAATCCATTCCAATATAATTATTGGAAATTCTGGTTATTTTCAAAACCATTTCAAATCCAATTTATTTATTTAAAAATAAATAGAATTATAATTCTAGTTCAAAACTAGTACATTTTGATAAAAAAACTATTTTTATCTTTTCAAATATGGAGTTTTTCATCCCAATTCTTCTCAAATCATTTCTTATGATTTTACACAAATTATTGGTATTTTTAATAATTTTATCAAGGCCTGTACAGTCGATTTCCATCAACGGCCATCGAACTGCACTTACAACGACCTTTTTCAAATTTGATTTGGACATAATTCCGAATCCAACCATTAGATTTCTAATTTCTAATATTCATTAGAAAGCTCTTTTCGATACGAACCCAACGGTTCCGGTTTTAGGAGAATCCGACGGTCGGATCTCCCGTAATATCCGTTCGAAGTCAATGGTCGAAATTCGCGAACTGCCGGCGCGTTCTATTCAGGCCATTATATTATATATATAATATATATAATATATATTTCATCGATTACTATTTAAAATGAAATTTATAAATCGTTTTAAATTTGTTTTCAAAACGTTTTCAACTTCATATTCAATTTCAAATCAAAATTGAATATTCCAATATAAATTCGTTTTAAATTCTTTTCAAATCGATTTTAATTCGAATTCATTTATATTCAATTTCAATTCGAATTCATTTCTATTCAATTTCAATTAGAATTCATTTCTATTCAATTTAAATTTGAATTCATTTCTGTTCAATTTCAATTTGAATTCATTTCTATTCAATTTAAATTTGAATTCATTTCTATTCAATTTCAATTCGAATTCATTTCTATTCAATTTAAATTTGAATTCATTTCTATTCAATTTCAATTCGAATTCATTTCTATTCAATTTCAATTCGAATTCATTTCTATTCAATTTAATTTGAATTTCAATTCTTTTCAAAATATCAGATTTTGAAATCACTTTCGATATTCATTATAAAATGAATAAAATTGATATAAACATCGTTCACATCAAAAAATGGCGTCAATCTAATCAACATGGCTTCATATATTTCTATTTTCAAATATTCTATTTCAAATATTTCTATTTCAAATATTTCTTTTTCGAAACTGGAATGAGGCCCAATCAATTACTATATAATGTTAATTATATGGATTTTCAACAACACATGTATACGTATGAATAATCAACCATCATCCAAAGTGCATTCTACACTGTATAAGCATCAAATATAAATATTCAGCGCTTATAACAGTCTGTCCATCAATCGATCGACATACAACTAAACAATCGAGATTAGTGTACGTCAAATATCATCCCAATACCCATGTGGGGTTTCAAACAATCAAATACAGATTTTTATTTGTGCAGTTGGGCGATGTGTAAAATTTATTGTCCCAATCAATATCAGTCAAATGTGTGTATATAAACAAATCGTCTGATTTATTTATTTACATTTCCTTTCATATATACGTTAAAAATTCTATTTTTAACTATAAAATATTTTTAACTATAAAATATTTTTAACTATATAAATATTTTATTTCATATCACATCACACAATCAACTACACATCAAAATCAAACAAACAAGCATACAAGCCGTCCATGGTCTGTGGACGACGGGCGTCGGGTGCTACTAAACACCGTTTGCATCCTAGTATATATTTATAACTAGAAAAAATAAATTGAAAGGTGAGAAGTTCTCACAGAATTGCTAATCCAATGCCACGACTCTTCTTAGGTAGAAATCTTCGTCGTTCTTGCCTCTTGTCACTTTCGTTGCCCATAGTCTCTACATATATAAAAATCGAATTTTTGCTTCGCTATTCAATATATAAAAATCGAATTTTTACTTCGCTATTCAATATATAAAAATCGAATTTTTACTTCGCTATTCAATATATAAAAATCGAATTTTTACTTCGTTATTCAATATATAAAAATCAAATTTTTACTACGCTATTCAATATATAAAAATCGAATTTTTACTATGCTATTCAATATATAAAAATCGAATTTTTACTATGCTATTCAATATATAAAAATCGAATTTTTAAACTTCACATATGATAAAAATTATATTTATATCCTCTCTCTAATATAAAAATTATATTTTTATCGTTTCCTTAATGTAAAAATTACATTTTTATTGCCACTTCATTTATGAAAAATAAAACGAACTTTTCTACAACGAAAAATCTAATTTTCCTTCTATGAAATTTTTTTTAATGAACCAAAAATCAAATTTTTACTTGATAAAAATCTAAACTTTATGGTAAATTAAAAATCAGTTTTAATGTTAAACAAAAAATCCGTTTTAAATGTAAATAAAAACCAGTTTTAAATGTAAATAAAAATCATAGAAACTCACAGTGATTTGCAGAGAGAGGAGGGGTTTCGGTCCGCAGCAGAGGGTAGGGGGCAGGTTTCGTGGCGCGGAGAGGCAGCAGAGGGGGTCTCGTGGCGCGGAGAGGCAGTAGGGGGGTTTCGTGGCGCGGAGAGGCAGCAAGGGGGGTTTCCGTCGCGCGGTGGCGCAGGATGGGGGGGTATCGTGCGGTGGCGCGCCGCCTGCGGGGGGCTCGGCGGTAGTTTAGGGTTTTTTTTCCTAATTCGATTTCGATTGAAAATCTAAGGGGGTGCAACGGTTTTGAAGGGGAGGAGAGAGGAAGAATTTTTATTTTATTTTATTTTAATTATTTAATTTCAAAAAGGTTGACTTTTCATACGACCTCCAAACGAGGCCCACCGCCTGTCGTCAATAGCGTTTTACCCCCATTCCGAACACAATGGGATATGTATCGCAAGCTGATTTGATCGTTTCGATCAGTTTCCGGTTAAATCAACATATAACTCTATATATTGAATTTGAACGCGCATTTCAATTTACTGGGGTCACATACTAACTCTATAAATCCCAAAAAAATATTTTCTAGCTTCGTATTGACGATACGGTCCTAACAAAACTAGTTTCGTCGAATTCTGAGACCGTTGGAAAAATGACCATTTTCCAGTCGATTAAAATCAATTGAAATGGTCAAAACACGTTTTCCTTTGCCATGCTCACATATTGATTCGAAAAATTATGAAATTTGGAATCTAGCAATAACTTTACATCACGGACCCAACAAAAGTGGTTTCGTCGAAATCCGAGGTCGTTTGCAAAATTTCCATTTTTAAGGGCCTGAATTCCATAGCGACTATTCAGAATTTTCAACTGGACATATCTTTTGATTCCCGCTATGAAATTTCGATTTTTCGGATTCGTTGGAAAGATATCATCAATTAGATCCTATTATTTTTGGTTTCACTAAAATCCGTTTTGTTTTGCACCCGGTACATTCATTTGAAGTTTGAAATCGAATTATCGAACTACCGCGCCATTTTCAATTCCTTTTATAATTATATATAATTATTTATATTCTAACGACGACGTATATAATATATACGTTCCAATTCTGTTCAAAATAAATTTCTCGTCGATATTATTTAAAATAATCTATTCTAAATGTTCAAAATTCACTAAAATTGCCAAAATAAAAATTTTAAACTGGCCCAGATTTTCGGGTTGTTACACTGATCCCAACCGTTGGTGATATACATTCGACACACTCAAGCGAAATGAGTGGTCGGTCATGTGTGGCCGGGTTGCAAGATGGTCTTGTTGAACCCAGTGTATTCCTTTCTAGAGGTACACTAGCGAAAAGTGGTTCCATACCTTGTTATAGTTGGAAATCCATTACCCAATACGTTGAGACGACCCGAACTTCCCCGGTCTCCGAAGAGAAGGGAAAGCGCGGATAGTTCGAGAACAAGACACAACAGAACGTAGACGGAAGAACATTTCATTGTTAATTACAATAATGCATCATATTACAAGAATATACAGAGTATAAATGAATATTACACAGAAATATCAGAGATTTAAATTACATTTAAATACATCGCAGCGGAAAATAATACAATACACAATTAGAAGAGATATACGGATACAAAGCTTTCCGGATATCGTTCCAGCTATAAACCAGGATCCTGTGAATATAAATCTGCAAAACCAAAACTACTAGCTGCCCGTGTCAAAATAGGGGCACCCAGAGTTTAGGTTAAAACAATAAACTCCAGGTCAGTCATGTGACTGGTGTGAGAACTAATACAGTTATTAATCTTTATTTTCAAATTAGGTAAATCAAGGGACCACGCCGTATAACACGGAACGGGTTTCCTCCCAAGAATACCGGTGCATAAACAAACAGCGCAATGCTAAATAAAGAAAAATGAAGCTGTTATAAGACCCAAGTCCTATCACACAATGCAACGCAAGCCAGGGGATAGGGTTTTCCCTTATAACAGCCAAAGAATGCTTGATACGTTTGAAACAAATCATTTGATACTATTATAAGTGCATAGTGTATAAAACAACTTCAAATCATAAGTATCAATCATAGGCGGCATGGGTACCATGTATCATGTCGTCATACTAGTTCTACAATTAAAACCGCAAATGTCACGTATTTGGAAATTGGATTTCCGTCTGTGAACCGAGGCCAGGGACCGTCCTCTACTGATTTTAGACAATCTAGCCCATGTCTAGGAACAGCCGCAACTGCCCCTTGGATCGTCAGGGCCGGTCCACCGATGTGTATTATTATGCCTGAACACTACGTTTCCTCGCCCTTTGGGGCGTAAATGAGCCAACGAATGACTCCATCGGACCCGGATCGTCCGATCAAACCGAGGCGCCTCGCAACAGCAACAACCACACAGGTGAAAATATATAAATGTCAGGGCTGGTAGGTCACTGACACTACCCTAGCTAGAAGGAAACGCATGCCCTCCCTGATGTCCTCTCCCTTTTTTGGTTCACAACCGGGGTGTGAGGCTCACGAATTCACGTTACACAAAGCTATGCCGCACAGGTCGTGCTTTGATCATCCACCACAAGACTTTGCTTTTCAACAGAAGCCTCGATCAATTGCCACTTAGGCATGCCACACAGGCCATTCACTCTATGCATTTGATATCCATCAATATATAACCCCTGACCTCGTAAGTCTCAGAGAAGGGCGTTAAGCAAAAGAATAAATTCTCCGCCACCAAACAGATATATATTTGATAGAAATCAATCACACAGACTAAAATCCAATGTCAGACACACAATCCATTTACAAGTCCGTTCTGGGTCTGAACGAAACCGGAGGCACCTAGTACCCTGCATATCCATCGATCTCCAAGTACGTCTGGACGATCACCAACTGTTTCCATCTTCTTGGGTGTACAACCCAATCAAGATCATCAGTAATTACCCAAACGACGTGAAGACTTCCAGTCTTCGACCACCGTCTTCATCCTTGACTTATCGTCGTATCAGTTATTCAGAATGGGATAAACCCGGTCTTTCCGAGTAACTCGCGTATATTTTAAATAAGTGTTACACTAACACAACATATGCCTCATTCCAATTCCTCGGTCACTAACCATAAATTAATCAAGAGAATAAATCCCCAAATATTAACCCCGAAGGCCGAAACCAACATCAGATCAATATCCAGAAAACCATTCTGCTTGGCTAACCGACAGTTAGTTTCTAAATTTCACATTCAAAGGGAAAGGTTCACATCCAGAAAACCATTTCGATTCAACTAGTCGGCATTAACGAACCTTACCAAAGTAATCATTTATTTTAATTTCCCAGTCCCAACCTATTCATCCCATGAAGTAAAATTGGTAATACTTCATATCTAACACCACAGTGTTATCGGTAAATTCAATTACCATTTTACGTTCAAATCTAATTAAAGATTTAACTATCGCCTGGAGCAAAACTGGTGATACTCCATTCTCGATCTTTTCAATCTAATTAAGGATTCATTAAAACTCCACTTAATTTTAATCGTTAACTGGGTTAAAGAATCAGTGTCATTTAAAACACGGTTCACGATAAGCCCAAAATCACATTCCATTAATTATCGGGTTAAAAAACGAGTGTTTTTTAAAACACTGTCCACGATAAACCCAAAAATCAATATCAATTCAATTCCAATTAAATACTATTTAATTGGTACACTTCATTAAACCCAAATAAAAAGATTTAATCTTTTCTCAACTGGGTTCAAGAACGTTGTTAGTCAAGACACCATTCACGACAAACCCAAATCACATTTGATATTAAATACAAGGCTCTGAATAGAAAATATCTCGGCTTATATTCAATATCAAATTCTGCGACCAACAAAGATCGTATTGGAAATAACGATATATATATCTATATCTTTCAAATTTCCATAACAACATTTGTATAATCACGAAATCCAACATCGAAATATTCCGAAGACAATTTCGATTCAAATCCACTCCAATGCAATCATTGGAAATTTTGGTTATTTTCAAAACCAATTCAAATTCAGTTTATTTATTTAAAAATAAATAGAATTATAATTCTAGTTCAAAACTAGTTTATTTCGATAAAAATCTATTTTTATCTTTTCAAATATGGAGTTCTTCATCCCAATTCTTTCTAAATCATTTCTTATGATTTTACACAAATTATTACTATTTTCAATAATTTTATCAAGGCCCGTACAGTCGATTTCCATCAATGGCCATCGAACTGCACTTACAGCGACCTTTTCAAAATTTGATTTGGACATAATTCCAAATCCAACCGTTAGATTTCTAATTTCTAACATTCGTTAGAAAGCTCTTTTCGATACGAACCCAACGGTTCCAGTTTTAGGAGAATCCGACGGTCGGATCTCCCATAATATCCGTTTGAAGTCAATGGTCGAAATTCGCGAACTGCCGTGGCGCGGCGTGTTCTATTCAGGCCATTATATTATATATGTAATATATATAACATATACTTCGTCGATTTCAATTCAAATCGTGATTTATAAATCGTTTTAAATTCATTTTCAAAATGGTTTCGACTTCATATTCAATTTCAAATCAAAATTGAATATTCGAATTTAAATTCATTTCAAATTGATTTCAATTCAAATTGATTTCTAATTCAATTTCAGTTCGTTTTCAATTCAATTCAATTTCAATTCGAGTTCATATCTATTCCATTTCAATTCGAATTCATTTATATTCAATTTCAATTCGAATTCATTTATATTCAATTTAAATTCGAATTCATTTCTATTCAATTTCAATTAGAATTCGTTTATATTCAATTTCAATTCGAATTTATTTTTATTCAATTTCAATTCGAATTTATTTATATTCAATTCTTTTCAAAATATCAGATTTTGAAATCACTTTCGATATTCATTATAAAATGAATAAAATCGATATAAATATCGTTCACGTCAAAATGGCGTCAATCTAATCAATACGGCTTCATATATTCCTATTTCCAAATATTCTATTTCAAATATTTCTTTTTCAAATATTTCTATTTTAAAACTGGAATGAGGCCCAATCAATTACCATATAATGTTAATTATATGGATTTTCTACAACACATGTATATATCAACAACGATGAATAATCAACCATCATCCAAAGTGCATTCTACACTGTATAAGCATCAAATATAAATATTCAACGCTTATAACAGCATGTCAATCAATCGATCGACGTACAACTAAACAATCGGGATTAGTGTACGTCAAATATCATCCCAATACCTGTGTGGGGTTTCAAGCAATCAAACACAGATTTTTATTTGTGCAGTTGGGCGATGTGTAAAATTTATCGTCCCAATCAATGTCCTTCAAATAGGTGTGCATAAACAAACCGTCTGGTTTGTACATGAATATTTATTTATTCACATTCACGTTAAAAATTATATTTTTAACGATCAAACTATTTTATTCAACCTATGAATTTTCTATTCGGTTCATTTATTAAATAAAATGTTATCTTTATTTTTCTAACTTATTTTTAGAAAATTTCGGCGGCATAACGACACGATACTAGAAACGGGACAAGGCCTAGCCTTATCCTCGGTCTAGTGAAGGCCCACGCCATTCACACATCAATCAAATCAATTTCATATCACCAAACAATTCAATTCAAACCAAATAATCTAACCAACTACACAACCAAATAATTAAACAAACAAGCCATCCATGGTCTGTGGATGACGGGTGTCGGGTGCTGCTAAGCACCGTCTGCATCCTAGTATATATATAACTAGAAAAAGAAATTGAAGAGTGAGAAGTTCTCACCGATAGCTATCCCAACCTCACGACACTTCATTTATAGAAATCTTCGCCGTTCTCGCCTTTCGTCACTTTCGTTGCCCGTAGCCACTACATATGTAAAAATCGAATTTTTATTTTGCTATTCAATATATAAAAATCGAATTTTTACTTCGTTGTTCAATATATAAAAATCGAATTTTTACTTCGTTGTTCAATATATAAAAATCGAGTTTTTACTTCGTTGTTCAATATATAAAAATCGAACTTTTACTTCGTTGTTCAATATATAAAAATCGAATTTTTACTTCGTTATTCAATATATAAAAATCGAATTTTTACTTCGCTATTCATTATATAAAAATCGAATTTTTACTTCGTTGTTCAATATATAAAAATCGAATTTTTACTTAGCTATTCAATATATAAAAATCGAATCTTTACTTCGTTGTTCAATATATAAAAATTGAATTTTTACTTAGCTATTCAATATATAAAAATCGAATTTTTACTTAGCTATTCAATATATAAAAATCGAATTTTTACTTAACTATTCAATATATAAAAATTGAATTTTTACTTCGTTATTCAATATATAAAAATCATACCTTTTTAATTTATAAAAATTGTACCTTTTTTATTTATAAAAATCTAAACTAAAAAATGAAAATCATATAAGAACTTACATCGTTTTTCAAGCGAAAGGAGGGGTTTTACTGAGTTCGCCGGAGGTGGCTTCAACGTTGAACTCGACATCGAATTGAGGAGAAGGAACTCGCGAAGGAGGGGAAAGGTTGAGTCAGTGGGGCCGGCGATGAGGTGGAGTCGCGCTCGCGGTGGAAGAAGTGGAGGAGGGTGGATTGGGGTCGGTAAGTGGTGGCGCAGGGGGTGGGGGGGTATCACGGAGCAGCAGAGGGCAGGGGGGGTTTCATCGATCGAAGCGTCGATTTGAAGGGGGGGTTTCTCCAGCATCGCGGCGAGAGGGGGGGTTCTCCGACCGGCGAGGGGGGAGATCGGTGGTGGCGCGCCACCTGTAGCAGGCGCGAGCGATTTTTTTTCCTTTTCTAATTGAAAACCGACGGTGAGAATAAGGAGGAAGAGAGAGAGTGTATAGGGGTAAGGGAATATATGTATTTATATATTTTATTTTATATTTTTATTTTATTTCAAAAAGTTGACTTTCACATATGACCTCCAAACGAGGCCCACCGCCTGTCGTCCATAGCGTATTACCCCCATTCCGAACACAATGGAATATGTATCGTAAGCTAATTCGATTGTTTCAATCAGTTTCCGTCAAAATCAACATATAACTCTATATATTGAATTTGAACGCGCATTTCAATTTACTGTGGTCACATACTAACTAGAAAAATTCCAGAAAAATATTTTATAGCTTCGTATTGATGATACGGTCCTAACAAAACTAGTTTCGTCAAATTCCGAGACTGTTTGAAAAATGGCCATTTTCCAGTCGATTAAAATCAATTGAAACTGGTCAAACACGTTTTCCTTTGCCACGCTCACATATTGATTCGAAAAATTATGAAATTTGAAACCTAGCAATAACTTTATACCACGGACCCAACAAAAGTGGTTTCATCGAAATCCGAGGTCGTTTGCAAAATGTCTATTTTTAAGGGACTGAATTCCATAGCGACTATTCAGAATTTTCAACTGGACATATCTTTTGATTCCCGCTATGAAATTTCAATTTTTCGGATTCGTTGGAAAGATATCCCCAATAAGATTCTATTATTTTTGGTTTCACTAAAATCCGGATTGTTTTGCACCCGGTACATTCAATTGAAGTTTGAAATCGAATTATCGAACTACCGTGCCATTTTCAATTCCTTTTATAAATATAAATAAATATTTATATTCTATCGTCGATCTATACAACTATATACGATTGAATTTTATTCAAAATAAATTTCTCGTCGTTTTTATTTAAAATAATTCATTTTAAATAATCAAAATTCACTAAAATTGCCAAAATAAAAATTTTAAACTGGCCCAGATTTCCGGGTTATTACAATCTCCCCCACTTAAAACTTTTCGTCCCCGAAAAGGAACAAAGCCGAAAGTTGTTTAACAATCAACTCAACTTTCATTATTTTGATTACGGCTTAAGTTCTTCAACTTTTCAGTTTCTAAGAATTTTTCAAAAGTTTCAAAAATTTGGCTAACACCCTAAATTTTTGAAAAATTTCGCCATAACCTCCCCTGCACCGGGAGCCACGGGAAAATCCCGAAATTGCCATACAGGCCTTCTGATCTCAAAAAGAAAAAGAAAAAGCCAAGCGGCTAGCAAATCGGCTCATAAAATCATCATCACCCAAACGAAACAGTAAATTATGATAAACATGTACCTATTTGTCGGGCAAACAAATTTTATTCTCTGCTCTCGCCTCCTTGCTATGACCTGTTCAATGTAAGTACAAGTATATGCAAGCAAATGCGACCAATTTTCAATACAATTCAATATTCGGTACAATTAGGCTAAATGGTTCAAAATTATCAAACAAATAAACAAACAACACAAACATCAATCAATTAGTGGATTAGAGTTTCAAATTCATAATTTTAATACATATACAAAAATCAGATTTTTGATGCAAAATCACAACAATAAGCCCTATCTAATTTTTGGTTCTCACACCAGTCAATAGGAAATATATAGATATTACACGTTCGTCACTCGAATATAAATTCTGATGATGATATATCAATCATCAGAATCACCCCCCGGGCGACTAGAGTGTAATTCTATATCTATCCAGTATATTAAAACTTCAAATACACGTTTGCATGGCGTATATGCAGAATCTTTATATACTGGACTGTCCTAATCAATATAAAATAAATATTCAACTACGTATACAACGATTTAAATTTTCAAAACAAAATTTGTTTTTCTTTTTATATTTCAAAAATATACTCTTCACACTCGTTCTAGGATACTACTGATCCCATCTCTAACGAGTCATCCCCATTGTATATTACTAATCCAATCATCTGATGAATTCTTTCGTATGGTTCTAATGTGCCTGGTTCTCTGAGCTTTGTAAACCAAAGCTCTGATACCACCTGAGACGACCCGAACTTCCCCTGTCTCCGAAGAGAAGGGAAAGCGCGGATAGTTCGAGAACAAGACACAACAGAACGCAGACGGAAGAACATTTCATTGTTAATTACAACAATGCATCAGATTACAAGAATATACAGAGTATAAATGAATATTACACAGATATATCAGAGATTTAAATTACATTTAAATACATCGCAGCGGAAAATAATACAATACACAACTAGAAGAGATATACGGATACAAAGCTTTCCGGATATCGTTCCAACTGTAAACCAGGATCCCGTGAATATAAATCTGCAAAACCAAAACTACTAGTTGCCCGTGTCAAAATAGGGGCACCCAGAGTTTAGGTTAAAACAATAAACTCCAGGTCAGTCATGTGACTGGTGTGAGAACTAAAACAGTTATTATTCTTTATTTTCAAATTAGGTAAATCAAGGGACCACGCCGTATAACACGGAACGGGTTTCCTCCCAAGAATACCAGTGCATAAACAAACAGCGCAATGCTAAATAAAGAAAAATGAAGCTGTTATATGACCCAGGTCCTATCACACAATGCAACACAAGCCAGGGGATAGGGTTTTCCCTTATAACAGCCAAAGAATGCTTGATACGTTTGAAACAAATCATTTGATACTATTATAAGTGCATAGTGTATAAAACAACTTCAAATCATAAGTATCAATCATAGGCGGCATGGGTACCATATATCATGTCGCCATACTAGTTCTACAATTAAAACCGCAAATGTCACGTATTTGGAAATTGGATTTTCGTCTGTGAACCAAGGCCAGGGATCGTCCTCTACCGATTTTAGACAATCTAGCCCATGTCTAGGAACAGCCGCAACTGCTCCTTGGATCGTCAGGGCCGGTCCACCGATGTGGATTATTATGCCTGAACACTACGTTTCCCCGCCCTTTGGGGCGTAAATGAGCCAACGAATGACCCCATCGGACCCGGATCGTCCGATCGCAACAGCAACAACCACATAGGTGAAAAGTATATAAATGTCAGGGCTGGTAGGTCACTGACACCATCCTAGCTAGAAGGAAACGCGTGCACTCCCAGATGTCCTCTCCCGTTTCTGGTTCACAACCGGGGTGTGAGGCTCGCGAATTCACGTTACACAAAGCTATGCCACACATGCCGTGCTTTGATCATCCACCACAAGACTTTGCTTTTCAACAGAAGCCTCAATCAATTGCCACTTAGGCGTGCCACACAGGCCATTCACTCCATGCGTTTGATATTCATCAATATATAACCCCTGAGCTCGTACGTCTTAGAGAAGGGCATTAAGCAAGAGAATGAATTCTCCGCCGCTAAACAGATATATATTTGATAGAAATCAATCACACGGACTAAAATCCAATGTCAGACACACAGTCCATTTACAAGTCCTTTCTGGATTTGAACGAAATCGAAGGCACCTAGTACCCCGCATATCCATCGATCTCCTAGTACGTCTGGACGATCACCAACTGTTTCCATCTTCTTGGGTGTACAGCCCAATCAAGATCATTAATAATTACCCAAACGATGTGAAGACTTCCGGTCTTCGACCACCGTCTTCATCTTTGACTTATCGTCGTATCAATTATTCAGAATGGGATAAACCCGGTCTTTCCGAATAACTCGCGTATATTTTAAATAAGTGTTACACAAACACAACATACGCCTCATTCCAATTCCTCGGTCACTAACCATAAATTAATCAAGAGAATAATTCCCCAAATATTAACCCCGAAGGCCGAAACCAACACCAGATCAATATCCAGAAAACCATTCTGCTTGGCTAACCGACAGTTAGTTTCTAAATTTCACATTCATAGGGAAAGGTTCCCATTAATTTTATCAAAGATAAAATCCTTGAATTTATTCTTTAATCTTCTTTTGAATTTCGATTCAACTAGTCGAGATTAACGAACCTTACCGAAGTAATCATTTTTTTAATTTCCCATTCCCAACCTATTCATCCCATGAAGTAAAACTAGTAATACTTCATATCTAACACCACAGTGTTATCGGTAAATTCAATTACCATTTTACATTCAAATCTAATTAAAGATTTAACTATCGCCTGGAGCAAAACTGGTGATACTCCATTCTCGATCTTTTCAATCTAATTAAAGATTCATTAAAACTCCACTTAGTTTTAATCGTTAACTGGGTTAAAGAATCAGTGTCATTTAAAACACGGTTCACGATAAGCCCAAAATCACATTCCATTAATTATCGGGTTAAAGAACGAGTGTTATTTAAAACACTGTCCACGATAAACCCAAAAATCAATATCAATTCAATTCCAATTAAATACTATTTAATTGGTACACTTCATTAAACCCAAATAAAAAGATTTAATCTTTTCTCAACTGGGTTCAAGAACGTTGTTAGTCAAGACACCATTCACGACAAACCCAAATCACATTTGATATTAAATACAAGGCTCTGAATAGAAAATATCTCGGCTTATATTCAATATCAAATTCTGCGACCAACAAAGATCGTATTGGAAATAACGATATATATATCTATATCTTTCAAATTTCCATAACAACATTTGTATAATCACGAAATCCAACATCGAAATATTCCAAAGACAATTTCGATTCAAATCCATTCCAATGCAATCATTGGAAATTCTGGTTATTTTCAAAACTATTCAAATTCAATTTATTTATTTAAAAATAAATAGAATTATAATTCTAGTTCAAAACTAGTTTATTTTGATAAAAATCTATTTTTATCTTTTCAAATATGGAGTTTTTCATCCCAATTCTTTCTAAATCATTTCTTATGATTTTACACAAATTATTACTATTTTTAATAATTTTATCAAGGCCCGTACAGTCGATTTCCATCAACGGCCATCGAACTGCACTTACAGCGACCTTTTCCAAATTTGATTTGGTCATAATTCCAAATCCAACCTTTAGATTTCTAATTTCTAGTATTCGTTAGAAAGCTCTTTTCGATACGAACCCAACAGTTCTGGTTTTAGGAGAATCCGACGGTCGGATCTCCCGTAATATCCGTTCGAAGTCAATGGTCGAAATTCGCGAACTGCCGCGGCGCGGCGCGTTCTATTCAGGCCATTATATTATATATATATAATATATACTTCGTCGATTTCAATTCAAAACGTGCTTTACAAATCGTTTTAAATTCATTTTCAAAACGGTTTCGACTTCATATTCAATTTCAAATCAAAATTGAATATTCCAATTTAAATTCATTTTAAATTCATTTTAAATTGATTTCAATTCAAATTGATTTCTAATTCAATTTCAGTTCGTTTTCAATTCAATTTCAATTCGAGTTCGTTTCTATTCCATTTCAATTCGAATTCATTTATATTCAATTTCAATTCGAATTCATTTATATTCAATTTAAATTCGAATTCATTTCTATTCAATTTCAATTCGAATTCATTTATATTCAATTTCAATTCGAATTTATTTATATTCAATTTCAATTCGAATTTATTTATATTCAATTCTTTTCAAAATATCAGATTTTGAAATCACTTTCGATATTCATTATAAAATGAATAAAATCGATATAAATATCGTTCACATCAAAATGGCGTCAATCTAATCAATACGGCTTCATATATTCCTATTTTCAAATATTTTATTTCAAATATTTATTTTTCAAATATTTCTATTTTAAAACTGGAATGAGGCCCAATCAATTACCAAATAATGTTAATTATATGGATTTTCTACAACACATGTATATATCAACAACGATGAATAATCAACCATCATCCAAAGTGCATTCTACACTGTATAAGCATCAAATATAAATATTCAACGCTTATAACAGCCTGTCAATCAATCGATCGACATACAACTAAACAATCGGGATTAGTGTACGTCAAATATCATCCCAATACCCGTGTGGGGTTTCAAGCAATCAAACACAGATTTTTATTTGTGCAGTTGGGCGATGTGTAAAATTTATCGTCCCAATCAATGTCCTTCAAATAGGTGTACATAAACAAACCGTCCGGTTTGTAAATGAATATTTATTTATTCACATTCACGTTAAAAATTATATTTTTAACGATCAAACTATTTTATTCAACCTATGAATTTTCTATTTGGTTCATTTATTAAATAAAATGTTATCTTTGTTTTTCTAACTTATTTTTAGAAAATTTCGGCGGCATAACGGCACGATACTAGAAACGGGACAAGGCCTAGCCTTATTCCCGGTTTAGTGAAGGCCCACGCCATTCACACATCAATCAAATCAATTTCATTTCACCAAACAATTCAATTCAAACCAAATAATCTAACCAACTACATAACCAAACAATTAAACTAACAAGCCATCCATGGTCTGTGGATGACGGGTGTCGGGTGCTGCTAAGCACCGTCTGCATCCTAGTATATATATAACTAGAAAAAGAAATTGAAGAGTGAGAAGTTCTCACCGATAGCTATCCCGACCTCGCGACACTTCATTTATAGAAATCTTCGCCGTTCTCGCCTTTCGTCACTTTCGTTGCCCGTAGCCACTACATATGTAAAAATCGAAATTTTACTTTGCTATTCAATATATAAAAATCGAATTTTTACTTCATTGTTCAATATATAAAAATCGAATTTTTACTTCGTTGTTCAATATATAAAAATCGAATTTTTACTTCGTTGTTCAATATATAAAAATCGAATTTTTACTTTGTTGTTCAATATATAAAAATCGAATTTTTACTTCACTATTCAATATATAAAAATCAAATTTTTACTTTGTTGTTCAATATATAAAAATCTAATTTTTACTTAGCTATTCAATATATAAAAATCAAATTTTTACTTCGTTGTTCAATATATAAAAATCGAATTTTTACTTAGCTATTCAATATATAAAAATTGAATTTTTACTTAGCTATTCAATATATAAAAATCAAATTTTTACTTAACTATTCAATATATAAAAATCGAACTTTTACTTCGTTATTCAATATGTAAAAATCATACCTTTTTAATTTATAAAAATTGTACCTTTTTAATTTATAAAAATCGTACCTTTTTTATTTATAAAAATCTAAACTAAAAAATGAAAATCATATAAGAACTTACATCGTTTTCCAAGCGAAAGGAGGGGTTTTGCTGAGTTCGCCGGAGGTGGCTTCAACGTTGAACTCGACATCGAATTGAGGAGAAGGAACTCGCGAAGGAGGGGAAAGGTCGAGTCAGTGGGGCTGGCGATGGGGTGGAGTCGCGCTCGCGGTGGAAGAAGTGGAGGAGGTGGCTTGGGGTCGGTAAGTGGTGGCACAGGGGGTGGGGGAGTATCGTAGAGCAGCAGAGGGCAGGGGGGTTTCATCGATCGAAGCGTCGATTTGAAGGGGGGTTTCTCCAGCATCACGGCGAGAGGGGGGGTTCTCCGGCATCGCGGCGAGGGGGGGAGATCGGTGGTGGCGCGCCACCTGTAGCAGGCACGAGCGATTTTTTTTCCTTTTCTAATTGAAAACCGACGGTGAGAATAAGGAGGAAGAGAGAGAGAGTGTGTATAGGGGTAAGGGAATATATATATTTATATATTTTATTTTATATTTTTATTTTATTTCAAAAAGTTGACTTTCACATATGACCTCTAAACGAGGCCCACCGCCTGTCGTCCATAGCGTATTACCCCCATTCCGAACACAATGGGATATGTATCGTAAGCTGATTCGATTGTTTCGATCAGTTTCCGTCAAATCAACGTATAACTCTATATATTGAATTTGAACGCGCATTTCAATTTACTGGGGTCACATACTAACTAGAAAAATTCCAGAAAAATATTTTCTAGCTTCGTATTGACGATACGGTCCTAACAAAACTAGTTTCGTCAAATTCTGAGACCGTTTGAAAAATGGCCATTTTCCAGTCGATTAAAATCAATTGAAACTGGTCAAACGCGTTTTCCTTTGCCACGCTCACATATTGATTCAAAAAATTATGAAATTTGAAACCTAGCAATAACTTTACACCAAGGACCCAACAAAAGTGGTTTCGTCGAAATCCGAGGTCGTTTGCAAAATGTCTATTTTTAAGGGCCTGAATTCCATAGCGACTATTCAGAATTTTCAACTGGACATATCTTTTGATTCCCGCTATGAAATTTCAATTTTTCGGATTCGTTGGAAAGATAGCCCCAATTAGATTATATTATTTTTGGTTTCACTAAAATCCGGATTGTTTTGCACCCAATACATTCAATTGAAGTTTGAAATCGAATTATCGAACTACCGCGCCATTTTCAATTCCTTTTATAAATATAAATAAATATTTATATTCTATCGTCGATCTATACAACTATATACGATTGAATTTTATTCAAAATAAATTTCTCGTCGTTTTTATTTAAAACAATTCATTTTAAATAATCAAATTTCACTAAAATTGCCAAAATAAAAATTTTAAACTGGCCCAGATTTCCGGGTTATTACATACGTGCTTGCGGTTTTGATTGTATACTATATATGTAGAACGTGAGATGAAAGCGTTTCTGCTAGATGATTATTATATTGTGGTTGATAGACATTATTATAATATCAAAGGGTTTTTGATATAAAGATAATTTGGATTCTCATAAGGGAAAAACCCGTTCTGTTATACGGCGTGGTCTTATGAGATATCATTTACCTGCTTAAACTGTTTTAAACTATTTTGCTCATACCAGTCCCATGACTGACCCGTATTTTATTTTGTTTTGTTTTCCCTAAACTCTTGGGTGCCCAATTTTGTACGAGCAGTCAATTAGTTGGGATTTACAGATACTTGAAGAGCTGGAGCAGGAGGCTTCAGGATCATATAGCTATAGTTTATTTCCGCTGTGAGGTTCGTGTTACTCTGATGTTGTGTTCTTCTTCTTCTATTATAAGTTTCTATATTATCTTTCCTTACCCTCTAATTTCTTTCATTAATCATCCGGTGTTTTTCGATGTTTGGTTAGTCATCATTGAGTTTATGGCAATAACCAAATTCGATAAAAACCCGGGCCATTACACATACGATCCTGTCGGATCTTGTTTCGCTGAAATTCGATAACGTATGGATAAGATATTGATATTACAAGTTCATATGCTAAAATTAAATTTAAATAACTTAAGTTAAATTTCAAACGGGCCTCACCCATTATTAAAACCCGGCCCATTCCAATCCTGACCCGCACCATTCCTACCCGTCTCCCCCAAATTCATTTTTGCTCCTCGTTTCTTCGAATCAAAACATGGCCATTTTCGATATTTCCCATAACCCAATCTCCATCACTACTTCATTACTTTCAAAACCGAGATCACCAATGAATCCCTCTTCGAATCCCCAACACAACCATACCCTTTTCACTTCGTTCGAATACAGGAACCTGGCGCGATGTTCTCCAGCGCCACAGGGACTGCGTCACTTTCTGGTCACGAAAATCAACGAATCCTTCACGGATGAACCCAATTCCGACCACAAATTACATAAACTTCTCCACTTAAACCAAGAACCACCATACACCAAATAAATCTGAACCCTAGGTTCACCGTGTTGTTTTTCCAACGAAGCAATTTGGCATCGAACTCAACAAAAAGGGTACCAAGATGAAGCTTAACTCAGCAGGATCGCATATATGTTATAGTTTGGTTTTATATAATTTTGTTTCTTTTTCCCTGGATTTTCTTTGTTTTCTTTTCTGCGTTTAGTCTTTGAGAATGAGAATTGTTGCTCCTGTTATAACTGGTTTGTGCGATTGGGAGAGAAAAGTTGCGTATCCCTTGTTTTGACCAAATATAGATTAGGATATTTTATTTTATATTATATTTTTCTTTTATTATTTATATTCGTTTTTGGCCTTCTAAAAATCCGTGTGATTAAACACAATGTTCAAAAATCACGGAAATGGTCATGTAGCTACAACTCGACATTATGGTCCCAACGAAACTGGTTTCGTCGAATTCCAATTCTGTTTGTTCACACAACGTATTTTTAACCATTGAAATACTAATGGTTTTTCACTCTAAAAATCCGTACGGCCACGCAGTGACTCTAAAAATCATGAAACTTGGAGTCTAGCAATGATTTAACAATGCGGATCCAACAAAATTAGTTTCGTCGAATTCCGACTTCGTTTGCAAAAGTGGCTATTTTTAAACCCCTAAATAATCCATTTAAATATATAAATATATTTAAATAAAATTAAATATAAATAAATTTATATTATCGTATATGTTCACAGTGGAATAGCATACAGCTCCAGAATATACCTATGTGAATTTCTAACTTGATATTTCAAATCCCGATAAATCGATATTCGATTTGTAATGAAATTCCTCTTTAAAATATAAATAATTCCTTTATAAATTATAAAGGAATTCCACAACAACTTTTCTAAAATTTGATTTGGACATAAATCAAAATCTACATAATGAAATCCCGATTTTTCTCTTCCACTAGAAACGTATACTTTACCAGCTCCATACGTTTCTTGTTTCACAGAAATCCGATTTAAAACGGACCCTGTATATCCAGTTGAAGTTTAAACCGCCAAATAGCGAATTGTCATTCCGTTATGCGCTCGTTTATAATTATATTATAAACTATACGTTCAACTGTCGTCGATTGAATATATTTGTTCATATAATTCAACTCTAAACTGAACTATATATCTTAAATAAATCCAATTCACGCTATGTTGTGAACTCCACTATTTTTGATTATTTCTGAATTAAATATATTATTCTATTATTTATATTAATAATTAAATATTCAATATTATTTAATTCTGGTTATCGATATCGCCACTCGATATTTAATAATTAAATTAATTAATTATTCGATAGCTGAAAAATGCGGGTCATTACAATTTATTTATTTCGTGAAATCATTTTATATGAATGTCAAAAAATGTTGTGCAGATTTTAACTTTATAATAAACCTCAACTAATTATTTAATTTATTGAAGATTGATATTCATTATAAATTTATTTGATATATAAGTTTGTAGACCATGTGAGCTTTATAGGAAGTTCATAATGCATTATGTTATACAATTATAACAATATCTTTCTTATAAAACTTAGTCTAATGTACCAATTTACATTCATTTGAATTATCACCATAAAGGATGAGAAAACAAAATCTACATTGAGTTAATCATCCATCGCACAAAATTTTCTTCTCGTGTTGTAAATCTAAGAATTAGTCTAGAAATGTGTATTATGAATGGTTGTAGAGTGTGGGCATATTGACATTTGTAGGTTGAGGGCAGTCGAATTATCATTATTGTTTAAACTGTTGACATTTGTGCATTTCCTTAATTTGTTACAATTTTTGGTGTCTGATGGGATTATGGGACTTAATGGGATATGCAAGAATGAGCATATCACGTTCAAGTTTCTGTACTTCCGCGGTCTTATAGACAGTAGACACCATGACATTGAAATAAAATTATAAAATATAAAAGAGGAAACAAATATTTAAAATTACAAAAAAAATGGGTGATGTAAAACCTCTATAAAATAAAGCTACAGATTAGTCTCTATAAGATGTTTCACATCTTTTCGGATATTGATACAAACTTGCTTTTGAGATAATTTATCTTCTATTTTTCTAATTTGTTACAAAATCTCTTTCCACACAATTGACAATTGTATGGAGAGGATGATAAGTTATTCCAACAACCTTTTCAGCATCTTTTTGGTCATTGCGTGTAGTGCTACTACACTCTTTTGCTCCCACCAACAACTCAAAGAACAGACAAAAAGATGTACTGGCTCTCGGATGCAAACTAATAATGGTGTTACCAATTCCTATATATCAAATGAATAAATTTGTAATATCCCGTATTTTCTGGCCATTTATTTGAAATATTTTATTTATTTAAAATATTGATTTATGTTTAATTAATGGATTTGACCATTCTAGTTTGAATATTTAAATTTATATTAATACTACAATAATATTTTATTTTTAGGATATTGAGAAAATATTGAATTTGCTGTATAATGGGAACGAGCGATTTAAAGTGGTTTACATATGGTTTATATTGAATTATATAAATATATTCGTTATTAAAACGATGTCAGAACGCTTAATTTTTAATTATATTATAAAACGAGCTGCAGCGGCATGGTAGTTCGTAATTTGGCGCTTTGAACTTTAAACGGCCGTACAGGGCCTAAAGTAAGTCGGAATTTCGTGAAATGAGAAACGTGTGAATTAGTTTAACTATGTTTTTCATATGAAAGAGAAAAATCAAGATTTCATGTTATAATTTATTAGTTATGTCCAGTTCAACTTTTAAAATAGTCGCTATGAAAACTATTTATAAACGATAAACTTTATTTAATAAATTTAATAAGGATTTTATATCTTTTAACCCAAATTCTCGAATGTTGAGTTTGAAAATCAATCTTAGGCTTATTTAAGGCTATATATCATTTCATTTGAATATATATATATATATATATGTATGTGTGTGTGTGTGTGTGTGTTCGATAATATCAATTTATTGTTATTAATTTCGAATTGGTTACTTTCATTTCATATTCGACAACGTCCAAATTATTATGGCAAATTAATATATCTCACTTGTCAATCTTGGAACGTTTCCAAACCTAGCTCGTTTCTTTCTATGGACCAACAATAACACGTTCTTAAGATGGTTGTATGATGAGTGCTAAACATTCATCAAATTGTATGCTTATAATACCGCATATCTTTTCGTTTGATGATGAACAAATATACAAACATATACCGATGAGTCCATTCCAAATTCTCTTCAATAAGCAAAAATATAATAAATTTATAACACAATCTTTCATGTACAGGGAAATACGAATAGTAAAACAAAAAGATTTATAAGATTTATATATGTTCGTATCGTCAAATCTACAGACCATTCGAAATAGCCAATATATATATATATGAATATATATATATATATATCTGAAACTGACTTTCCCAATGTGACAACACAACTACAATAAGAGCAAGAGAATCTAGAGTTCCACATACAATCGAAACAGCGAAATATGTATACATATAATTAGTAAAACAAACAGAGGAAAACAGAACATATTTACACCATCTAACATATACACATATACAGCAAATCTCATGTATAGTCACTGTTGCACATGAAAATGAAAGAAAATATAAGGCAAAAATCTCCTCATAACATCATGTCTTCACCACCAGAGGTCTGATCTGAAAAGAAGAAAAAGGAAAGCTATTAGTAGCTAAAAAAGCATGTATAGGTATGTATAAAGTTGAAAGATTTCAGATCATATAAAAAAATATGACTGAGTGCAACAGAATCAAAATAGATATGTATATATATATTTTATATAGGAGGGATCAAATCTTTAGACCAAATCTGTACCACATTGAAACAGCAAAACAAAACAGCTAAGTATATATAGCTGTTTCGGCCTCAAAATCTATAAAGCAGAACAAATATCCCGAACAGGGAAAAATATGAAATTTCAATTTGAACATGGCCGTACAAAAATTATCATCTACAGTATGGGTTGACAATTCAATTTGATAGCTGTATATTTCAAAGACAAGACCATACGATTAAACAATAAACAACTCAATGGTTTTATAGCTGTATCAATCTATACATAAACAGTTCGGTTCATGTGCATTTCTGAACACAGGCAGTAAATGAAATCCAACAAGATCCATCACAAAAGTTGCACCATTCTCTGTTCTATCACGAACAGATGATAATACAACTGAGATGAAAAAATGTAAACGCCTATGAACCTAGGAACAATTAAGGCTAACAATCGATGATTCGAAATCAAATTGACATCGTCCTTATCAAGAGCAAACCACAAGTATAAATAAAGGTCACACACCACATTTCAGAACACAACAGAAATCAAAACAGAAATTAAATTGGGAAAAAGACTTAGCTTTTGGGGAGGGTGGCCTCGGATTGAGTTTGGATCGAAGGGAAGGTCGAAGAATTGGTTGCGGAAGGAGGCCGAGAGGAAGACGGCGGCGAGAGCATCAAGGTGCTGTAGGGTTTTTCTTTTTCTCGTTTTGATGGCGGCCGATGTAATGAGAAAAAAATGGATCTGATGGTTTGTATGAGTTAGGGTTTCGGTGTTTTATGGTAGAAGAGGGGTCGGCGGTGACTGTTGGGGTCGGATTTTGGTGGCGGCGACGGAAGGAGAAAGGAGAGATGGAAGGGGGGTTTCGTTCTTTCTCCATTTTGTGTGGCGGCCGAAGTATGGTTTGAGGGCTTGAAGGATAAGCGGTAAACGATGGATTTTGACTGTTTTAAGTGGATAAGGGGTGCGGGTTTGGGCCATTCGGGTTGGGTTGAATGAACGAGAAAAGGGTAAGGCCCATTTTATTTATTTATTTAAGTTTGCTTAGTTTAAAGTTTTATAAAATTCAAATATTGATTTCGAACACTCTCGTTGTCAGAATTCGACGAAACGAAAAACGTCGGGACCGTGAAGATGAGTACTACGCGATGGATAGGGACTGGGCAGGGCAAGCAGCAGCTGGAATTTTCAGTTAAATTAAACGTCGTTTAATTTAACAGAAACCGAGCCGATTATCGACGAACTCAAATCAAAGTGAGTTAAACTCACTCAGTTATTTCCCTCTTATATTTTATAAGTTGGGTTTTTATTTTTGTGTGTTATGGTTGCTAGTGTTTGACTGATTGATGATACATTCATATATATATTGTTTGAACTAACGAAATTAAACGTCGTTTAATTTTAGTGAAACCCAAATCGTTATTTCTAACGATTGGTTCCAATTGAGGTAAGTTACCTTATTGGTCACGTTTATAAAATAAACGTGTTTTAATAAATGAATTATTTTGATTGATGGCTGTGGTTGATATTGAATTGTCGTTATAGACTGTTATTGAATTGTTTTGATTTGATGGTTGAATATTTACCTGAAATTCACCATTTGTTTGGTTTAAACCAACGGGTATTATTGGTTGAGTGATTGGCAGTACATGGCCTATGAATTAACCATTTTTATAAATATCGATCTACCGTCAGGTAAATCAACGACATAAAGTTATAAATTTTATTTTATAACTGAGAAATAGATTTTTAAATCTATTATTTGAATTATAGTTTGTAAAAAGAAAATAAATATTTATTATTTATAAATTGAATTTATAATTGGTTTTTAAATGACTTTAGAAAGGAAAGTGATAAAAGAAGGGTTATATAGAACCATGTTTTATAAACGAAGTTTATAATAAAAAGAAATGAGGTGTAAAGGATTTATAAATACTACTCAATAAAGGGATTTAGACTTTAAGCGAAAGGCTTAAATGTGAATGTGGCAAGTAATAGAATTTTAATAAAAATCCAAGTATCGTTTAGAAAGGTAATGAGGAACGTGATATTTTATAGATAATTTTCTTAATTAATGAATTAAGAATTTTGGTTATACTCGAAACGGAAGTTCTAAAGATAAGAAGTTTTATCAATAAGATAGCTAAATGAGGTGTATTCGATATTAAAATAAATATCTGTTGTTATCTAAAGGTAAGACCGTTGTTGGTCAAGGTCTGAGAGGTAAATAAATACCCCAACTTGAATGACCTCGGGATTATCTAAGGATGATGTTAGTTGTAATGTGAAAGGAGAGGAATAATTTATTTCCATATGGGAAATAATAACGAGATAAAAATGAAAGGTTCGAGAATATATAAATGAGTTCTTTCCAAGTAACGGAAGTGAAAAGAATTTGGCACTTATATATATAAATGTCCAAGATGAAATAAATGAAAAAGAAATGGTGGGGAGTTAAAATGGTGTTCTCGAGATAGGAAGAAATTGAAACATAAAGTTTGCGAATGGTTTATACTAAAAGTATAATAAATGGTCATTATATTCAAGTGGTGAAATACGGAAGATGTTATAACATTGTTTTCGCTTGAAGTAAGATAAGTCGTTTCCCAATATGGTTATTAGGATAGTAATTGGGTTTGAAACGATGATTGAGTATGATTAGAGAATATTTTCTTAAAACATGAAAATGAAATGGTTAAAATAAGAACCTTACGTCAAATAAGTATATTTAAAATGTTTAAGGGTTAGAGATTAACTATCATTAATAGTTTTGAATTAAAGAGGCCATGGGGTGTTGGTATTGAACTGGTAAACTCATGTCATTCACACAATTATTTATTTGATAGTTAAATCACCGACTATCAAAACCTGACCATACGATTGTTGGTACGGAAAGACTGGGATCGAATTTATATTAGAAAACCATTCCGACCAGCAAATATGAGAAAGAAGATTATTGAAAATGGAGCAATGGAAGACCGTTGATCTTCATGAGTGGAGGAACTACTGATTGGATTTCTCTGGTTAAGCGGCCGGGGATATTTCAACAGTGATTCTGTCGTGATTGGAATCTACGGATTGCAAGGGCCTCTCGCTACTGATCTGTAGGATGATTCCTAGGATGCAGTAGGAAGGTGCCTTCGGTCCATCCTGTTCCTGGATGACTTGTATGGACGAGTGTCTAACAGAGTACTTCCAAAGGAATTACATGCGTTGATTTCTCCAAGCGTACCATAGTTGATGGCGGAGAAATGGTTATTCTCTAGCCAAATAAACTTGAGTATTTTTGTGGACGTCAATCAGTGTGATATCTGGCGGATCTGACGATGTGGCATTCAAAGTGAATGGTGGCCAGGTGCTGTAAAGTGAATGGTGGCAGGCAGCATGGCTATGTGGGTCGCTCCCATTAGGGTGTATGATCACCTATCTATAGAAATTCCATTTGTTTCTTTAATCTATATTCGATGTTGTCCCTTTTCGGGAGGCGGTTGCTGATCCCAACCGTTGGTAATATAAATTCCATACACTCAAGCGAAATGTGTAATGACCCGCATTGGCAGAGGTATTATAATTAATTTATTTAATTATATAAATAGTGACATAGCAAATTAAATGGTGGTTTAATTGTATAATGGAGAATATTTAATTAAAATAATAATTAAATAATATATTTAATTCTGAAATAATCAGAATCGGCTGAAATGGCGATATGGTGTGAACTGGATCATCTGTGATATTAAATTAAGCTTGGAATTGAATTAGGATAACGAATATATTATATAAACGACAGTTTGAACATAGAATTATATTATAATTAAAATTGAGCTTGAAATGGCGTTGTAGTTCGTAAATTGGCGATTCGAACTTCAACTGAATATACAGGATTCGTTTTAAGTCGGATTTCTGTGAAACAAGAAACTTGTGGAGCTGGTGGAGTATATCTTTCTAGTGGAAGAGAAAAATCGGGATTTCGTCGTGTAGATTTTAATTTACGTCCAAATCAAATTTTAGAAAAGTCGCAGTGGAATTCCTTTATAATTTATAAAGGAATTATTTATATTTTAAAAAGGAATTTCAAAATAAATCGAATATCGGGTTGACCCAGAAGTGAATATCAAGTTAGAAATTCATATAGGAATATTCTAGAGCTGTATGGTATTCCACTGTGAATATATACGATAATATTAATTTATTAATAATTTATTTAATTTTATTTAAATATATTTATATATTTAAATGGGTCATCCAGAGCTTTAAAATTTGCCATTTTTGCAAATGGAATCGTAGTTCGGCGAAACTAATTTTGTTGGATCCGCAATGTCAAATAGTTGCTAGATGTCAGTTTCTGTGATTTTTAGAGTCACTGTGTGGCTGTACGGATTTTTAGAGTGAAAAATAGTCAGTATTCTGATGGTCAAAAACACGCTGTGTGAGCAAACGGAGTCGGAATTTGATGAAACCAGTTTTGTTGGGACCGTAATGTCGAACTCTAGCTACATGTCCAGTTTCGTGATTTTTGGATATTATTTGTAACCATAGGGATTTTTAAAGACTGGTATACATAGCGATGGCTTAAATTTTAATATAATAAATATAAAAATAATTTAACTTATCTATAAATACTCCACCAACCTTTCTAAACCTAATTTCAATCTGACTTTGTGCGCCGTCAGTATTCCTCTTCTAAAAACCAAATTGGGCTCTTCATAAAAGCAAGGAAATTCAAACTACGTTCTATAGATCCTTATATAGATATATTCGGAATCCTTATCAATTGTTCTTCGATCCTATACCAGTTCTACATGGTACCTCGCAGTTTTTGGTTGCTCCAGTTTGGAACAGTATGTGCTAGGGTTCGAACGTGTGGGCGATTGAGGTGTTTATTCATGAATCGAGCATGGGCTTTGAGTTTATGGGAAGTAGAGGCTTGGATTTGTGGCAAGTCGATGGGGTTTTGTTGTGGAAATGGTCGTGCGGTGTGCTGAGGACGTCGGTAATGGTCCTCGACGGAAATTGGGTTCCAAGATCGAGTTCATGGAAATGCATACGGGATTTGAGAGGATTGAAAGAGGAGTACAACGGTGATTTTGTTTTGGGGGTTCGTGAATTGTATAAGGAGGGAGAGGTGTTTGAAAAATCTATAATGGCCATTTTGAAATCCTGAAGCTCACGACCGAAATGTTGAGGAAAAGGGGATTTGCGGGAAGAAGGAATTGTTGGGGTATTGGGCCGTGAGATAGTGGGCCGGTTTCAAGTGGGTAAGCCCAAGTCTAAGGGAATTGAGTTTTTGTTTTTAATTAAAATTGTTTATCAACTTTTGAATGTCGTAACTTGATCATATGAAATCAGAATTTCGCAAACTCAGATCCATTGGAATCTTATGGACGGACACTACCCAATGGAACTGACGAGGAGTGGATTGAAGCTCGTTTGAATTTATGGCGAAATAAACTGTTTGATTCAAATCAAACAACAGTTTATCGTTCTTTAACGATGAACTGCAAATGTGAGTAAATCTCACTAACTTTGAACAGTTTATAATTTCATGTTGTATTCTTAGAACTGTTAAATATTGGCTGATTGACTGTGTGTTGACTGTTTGACTGAACTGCTAGTCAGTTAGTTGAATTTCTATATTGATTCTTTTTAACAGAATATATCATATGGAACTGAAAGTGATGTTGATTTTGTTGTGTAACATCTGTGGATGCAGGGAAACAGGTTGGAGGAATCTGACTAGATTCCTTAACAGTTATATTAATGTTTTTCATATATTTTGATATATGATGTGATATATAATCTGTTGTTGATTATGTGTGTTTGGACGATATTTATCGTTGTTATATGGTATGTTAAATACCACAAGAAATACTGGATGTGGGAAAGGGGATTTTCAAAGTGTATTTTGGAAATGAATTATTTTATATAAAATCGGTGGATTTTATATAGAAAAGGAAAAGGGTTTTTATAAAAGAAAATAAGTATAAAATCGAAGGATAAGTTATAATAGAGGAAATATTTATTTGCTAGAATAGAATAGAATAGAATATAAAAGGAGATATTTATTTGTTGGATAAATAGAATCGAAAAGGATATATTTGTAAACCATTTACAAGTAGAAAAGATAAAGGAAATATTTATGGGGAATAAATATGTTAAAAATAGAATTGAAAAGGGAATAGTTACTTGTTAAGTAAACAAATAGAAAGGGAATAAACTAAAGGAGTTAATTCAAAAGAGTTAATCGAAATGAGTTAATCGAATATTAGTTGTTCGATTAGAGTTAATCGAATAGAGTATGAGTTAGATTTAATCAATTAGAGTTAATCAATTAGGGTTGACCGGTTAAAGTGATCAGTTAGAGTTAACCAGTTAGAGTAAATTGATAGAGTTAAATCGAACTAGAGTTATTCAAATGGAGTTTATCGAATATTAGTTTATTTAAATAGAGTTAAAGGAAAGGAATTATCGATTATTAGTTAATCGAAAGGAGTTATCGATTATTAGTTAATCGAAGGAGTTATCGATTATAGTTTAATCGTATCGATTTGTTTAATCGAAGTGAGTTATAGAATATTGGTTACTCGAAGGAGTTATCGAATTTAGTTATTCGATGGAGTTAATCGATTAGAGTTAAAATAAAGGAGTTAATCGAATATAGTTTATTCGAATAGAATCAATTGAGTTAATCGAATATTAGTGATTCGAATAAAGTAAAAGGAGTTATCGAATATTAGTTATTCGAAGAAGAGTTAAATAGAGTTATCGAATATTAGTTATTCAAATAGAGTTAAATCAAATAGAGTTAATCCAATAGTGTTAATCCAAAGGAGTTAATTGAATAGAGTTAAGTGAAAAGAGTTATTCGAATATAGTTATTCGAAAGAAAGGTTAAGTAGGGAAGTTAGTTAAAGAAATTTAAAGTGAACTTTGCCTATTTCAAGGTTAGAAATGTTGTTCAGTTAAGGTCTGAGAGGTAGTTCTACCCCAACTTGATTGGCTTCGCTTTTAACTAAGGAATGGTTAAGGCTTGGCAGTAAAGGATGGTTAAGTGAATAAGTATGATGGTTTGAGTTGGCATAGCGATGTTTTATCTAAGCATCTGCTAAATCCAAACGTAGGAGTTTTGGAAATGTTTCTAAACAAGAACCAGGAATGTTTTCTAACATAGAAAACAAGAAATGGAAATGTTTCCAATGTTAATAAGATATATTTTCTAAATTTAGAAAATAGCAAATGTTGAATATAGGGAAACAGGAGATAAGATGAAAAATGAAATAAGGAGATAAATGTTAAATGATGTCTGATTGATAGAATTTCCATCTGGAAATAATATCGTTGTTTGCACATGTTATTTTCTTCGATAGTTAAATCATAGACTATCGAAGTTTTTAACCATTTTAACGTTGTTAATATGGAGAGACCAGTTGGATTGTTATCCAAAGAACCACTATGTATTTGCAAAAGCGTTGCGAATCATATATGCCAAAGATAATTGAAGACGGAGTAAAGTGCAAGGGCTATTATATAAGTCTTAGATAACAATGTCTAAGATGGATGTATTGAATAGTTCTTTCGGTTCATCCTGTTCCTGGATGACTTGTTTGGACGGATGTCTGACAGAGTATTTCCAGACGATCACGTATATTGATTTCTCCAACCGTACCAAGAGTGGAAGCGGAGAAGGAAACTTCTTTTAGCTAACACATAATGTATGGTTGAGGACGTCAATCAGTGATTTGATGGATTTGACGATGTGGCATTCAAAGTGAATCTGGTGTGATGATAGAGCGTAGCTTCTATCCTCGCATCTGGTAGATGACAGAAATCGGGCAGGCAGCATGGCTAAATCGGTCGCTCCGAAGTAGGGTGTATAATCACCTGATCTAGAGTTTCATTTATTTCTAAAAATCTACTATTGATGCTGTCCCATTCGGGAAACAGTTGCTGATCCCAACCGTTGGTGATATACATTCGATACACTCAAGCGAAATGAGTGGTCGGTCATGTGTGGTCGGGTTGCAAGATGTGCTTGTTGAACCCAGTGTATTCCTCTCTAGAGGTACACTAGCGAAAGGTGGTTCCATACCTTGTCATAATTGGAAATCCATTACCCAATACGTGCTTGCGATTTTGATTGTATACTATATATGTGGAACATGAGATGAAAGCGTTTCTGATAGATGATTATTATATTGTGGTTGATAGACATTATTATAATATCAAAAGGTTTTTGATATAAAGATATTTTGGATTCTCATAAGGGAAAAACCCGTTCCTTTATACAGCGTGGTCTTATGAGATATCATGTATGTGCTTGTACTATTTTAAATTGTTTTACTCATACCAGTCCCATGGCTGACCCGGAGTTTATTTTGTTTTCCCTAAACTCTTGGGTGCCCAATTTTGTGCGCGCAGTCAAGTAGTCAGGATTTACATATATACTGGAAGAGCTTGGAGCAGGAGGCTTCAGGATTATATAGCTATAGTTATTTCCGCTGTGTAGTAAGTGTTGTACTTTGGTAATGATATGTATATTCAAGTACAGATTTGTATTTCAAAGTTATGTTATGAGATTTATTTATTCGTTCCGCTATGAGATTCGTGTTACTCTGATAGTGTGTTCTTCTTCTTCTTCTTCTTCTTTTCTATAAGTTTCTATCTTATCTTTCCTCACCCTCTAATTTCTTTCATTAATAACCGGTATTTTTCTATGTTTGGTTAGTCGTCATCGTGTTTATTTCGATAACCTAAGTCGCTAAATTTCCGGGTCATTACAATTGGTATCAGAGCTTAAGGTTAAGTGAATTACCTTGGCTCTGTGGCGTGACTCATAAGAGATGGGGTTAGTAATACCCGAGAATGAGTTGAGTGTATATATACGAGTGAACGTATTTGTTATTGATATAAAAATTTGTTTTATATTGTGTGGATTTATTGGTTGAGTTGTTTATGAGTTCTGGTCGATCAGTTTGATCCACTGTATCGGTAGGAGTTACTAAACACTCGAATATGATGGGTCGTCACGATATGTTTTGAAAAGAGGGTAAATTAAAATAATTTTACCCAAAGTATATTTTGATAATATAGTGGATATATTGGTTGTTATTATAATCGAGTAAGATTATAAATTAAATGGTTATGTAAATAACCAATCAGAATTCATATAAGTGAAATACGTGAAATCAGATGAGTTGAATCTAAAAAAAAAATTAGCCAGAAATTGAATTAAAATTCTGGAGAATTGGATAGGTTTTTATAAATGGATTTGGATTAAAAATAAGGATAATTTAAGATCCTAGGAGATTTTAAATTGTTTTACAAACAGTGTGAATTATATTTTGAATTGAATTTCAAAGTGGAAATGTTTAGAAATGGTTTTATAGTATTGAACTCACTTCAATCGCTAGAAAATAGATTCTGATGATGACAGCTGCATCATCAGTATTCATTTTTGAGTTGTAAGTGATGAATTACTACCAAAGATAATGTTTTGAGTTTGTTTTGGGAAAGACAAGTTGTGTTGAATTTCAAAATGGGATTTATAATATAGAATTTGATATATAGAATTTGAATATATAGAATTTGAATATAGAAATTCAAATGGGATTATAATATAGAATTTGAATAGAATTTGATATATAGAATTTGAATAATAGAATTTGATATATAGATTTGAATAATAGAAGTGATATAAAATTTGAATAAAAATTGAATAGAATTAACTAAGTCGAAGAGGAATTAGTTAATCGAGTTTTGAATTTGAAGTTGAACTTTGAAAGGTGAATTGGATTTGTAAATGGATATTCGAAATCGAACATAGAACTTAAATTTGAAATTTGGATTCAAATTAGTTAATAAGCAAATTAAAATATATTTGAACATGTCATGTTCAAATATAAAAGTGAAATAGACTAAAGAGTTAATTAACAAATTAATTAACGAATTGAGTCAAAACAATCAGGTATAGTTAAAATAGATTGGGCAGGTATAAATATACATGAGATAGGTATGGATAAGGTATGAAGGTATATAAATAGAATGCTTGACGAAAAGGTATGTATTTAATTCATATATGAGATTTTATGCGCCGTATTGACTAGCCGCTTGGCTTTTTCTTTTGGATTGGTGAGGGCCATGGGAGGCTATTTGAAATATCCCGATGCTCCCAGTACAAAGGAGGTTATGGCGAATTTTTCCGGGAATTTAAGGAGTTAGAATATTTTTATGAAGTTTGATAACTAGAAATCCATATATCAATATATATATAGAAGTCGATAAGGAAACGAACTTAGAAATAGAATAGTAAAATCAAAAAGGAAAACTAAGAAAACAATCTAGTAAGAATAGAAAGAGGAAGCGTATACGTGTTCAAAAGTGAATAAGTAGTTGTATGGTATTGATTTTTCGAGTAAGTAGTCATATCTGTTTTGACGTTATAAATGTTATTCAGTCAAGGTCTGAGAGGTAGTTATACCCCAACTTGATTGATTTCATTATTAACAAATAAATAGTAAGATTTCAGGCCCGAAGATCAGTGTTGAATAAGAGTTAGTTGGATATAGTATTTGGGTTGTCGTAACGATGTTTTACACAACAACCGTTTTAACCCAAACAAGTGTAAACTTGGAAATATAATAAAGAATATTTCCTAAGTATAGGAATAAACGAGATCGGAAAAGAGATAAGTAATTGGGATATTTTCCAATTATAAATAGCATATATTTTCTAAAGTTTAGAAAATAAAGGAAGGCGATATTCGAAAATGTTTTCCAAATAACATAAAAGGCCAATATGGTTATTGAAAATATTTGGTTACCAAATATTGATAAAGAAATAGAGAAGTGATTTAACTAATGGAATATTAATTAAGGGCTCAGTGACATGTTCAAAAGGAAAATTTGATTTTTGAAAAGAGTAAACTGTTTAAAAACTCCCAGGGAAAAGACTGTTTGAATTAAAAAAAATTAACAGAAATTTGTGAAAGCGGAATTGAATTAAAGTAAAGTCAGTAAAGTGGTAACTGAGATTGAATTAGAATGATATCAAGACAAATTGGATTGTGAGATTCAAATTTGAAGTGTAATGTGATAATCAATTTAAGAGTTGGGAATCGAGAAGAAACTTGAGTTGAAATAATATTTGGCATGGATATAAGCGAATGGTTGTGTCGTGGATAAAAGCAGATTGGAATTTGATTGGGATGACCCTTGTATCCGCTGAATTGATAACAGGTGGAAAGGATAAAATGATATGCCGACAAAAGGTACAAGTTTATATTTCATATGATATGTGATTTTAATGAGCCGAATTGGCAAGCCGCTTGGCTGTTTGATTTTCTTTTGGGATGGAGAGGGCCCAGAGAAGCAAGTTGGAGTTTGACCGATTGACCAGTACAAAGAAGGTGCTGGCGAAATAAGGCGTTAGAAAATTTTCAGGATTTTTGAAAATTTTCGTTAATCAGAATTAATTAATAATTTAATTGAAATTAAATTGGTTCAGTTGAAACTGAAGTTAAGAAGTGAACAAATATGTTCTAACCAGTCGATAGGGTCGTCCTCTACCTTTTAGCAATTTCGAGGACGAAATTATTTTAAGTGGGAAAGATTGTAATGACCCGCATTGGCAGAGGTATTATAATTAATTTATTTAATTATATAAATAGTGATATAGCAAATTAAATGGTGGTTTAATTAAATAATGACGAATATTTAATTAAAATAATAATTAAATAATATTTTTAATTCTAAAATAATCAGAATTGGCTGAAATGGCGATATGGTGTGAACTGGATCATCTGTGATATTAAATTCAGCTTGGAATTGAATTAGAATAACGAATATATTATATAAACGACAGTTTGAACATAGAATTATATTATAATTAAAATCGAGCTTGAAATGGCGCTGCAGTTTGTAAATTGGCGATTCGAACTTCAACTGAATATACAGGATTCGTTTTAAGCCGGATTTCTGTGAAACAAGAAACGTGTGGAGCTGGTGGAGTATATCTCTCTAGTGGAAGAGAAAAATCGGGATTTCTCGTGGAGATTTTTATTTATGTCCAAATCAAATTTTAGAAAAGTCGTTGTGGAATTCCTTTATAATTTATAATGGAATTATTTATATTTTAAAAAGGAATTTCAAAATAAATCGAATATCGGGTTGACCCAGAAGTGAATATCAAGTTAGAAATTCATATAGGAATATTCTAGAGTTGTATGGTATTCCACTGTGAATATATACGATAATATTAATTTATTAATAATTTATTTAATTTTATTTAAATATATTTATATATTTAAATGGGTCATCCAGAGCTTTAAAAATTGCCATTTTTGAAAATGGAGTCGGAATTCGACGAAACTAATTTTGTTGGATCCACAATGTCAAATAGTTGCTAAATGTCAGTTTCTGTGATTTTTAGAGTCACTGTGTGGCTGTACGGATTTTTAGAGTGAAAAATAGTCAGTATTCTGACTGTTAAAAACACGCTGTGTGAGCAAACGGAGTCGGAATTTGACGAAACCAGTTTCGTTGGGACCGTAATGTCGAACTCTAGCTACATGTCCAGTTTCATGGTTTTTGGATATTGTATGTAACCATAAGGATTTTTAAAGACTGGTATACATAGCGATGGCTTAAATTTTAATATAATAATAAATATAAAAATAATTTAACTTACCTATAAATACTCCACCAACCTTTTGAAACCTAATTTCAATCTGACTTTGTGCGCCGTCAGTATACCTCTTCTAAAAATCAAATTGGGCTTTTCATAAAATCAAGGAAATTCAAACTAAGTTCTATAAATCCTTATATAGATATATTCGGAATCCTTATCGGTTGTTCTTCGATCCTATACCAGTTCTACATGGTACGTCGCAGTTTTTGGTTGCTCCAGTTTGGAACAGTAGGTGCTAGGGTTCGAACTTGTGGGCGATTGAGGTGTTTATTCATGAATCGAGCGTGAGCTTTGAGTTTATGGGAAGGAGAGGCTTGGATTTGTGGCAAGTCGATGGGGTTTTGTTGTGGAAATGGTCGTGCGGTGTGCTGAGGACGTCGGTAATGGTCCTCGACGGAAATTGGGTTCCAAGATCGAATTCATGGAAATGCGTACGGGATTTGAGAGGATTGAAAGAGGAGTTCAACGGTGATTTTGTTTTGGGGGTTCGTGAATTGTGTAAGGTGGAAGAGGTGTTTGAAAAATCTGTAATGGCCATTTTGAAATCCTGAAGCTCACGGCCGAAATGTTGAGGAAAAGGGGATTTGCGGGAAGAAGGAATTGTTGGGGTATTGGGCCGTGAGATAGTGGGTCGGTTTCAAGTGGGTAAGCCCAAGTCTAAGGGAATTGAGTTTTTGTTTTTAATTAAAATTGTTTACAAACTTCTGAATGTCGTAACTTGATCATATGAAATCAGAATTTCGCAAACTCAGATCCGTTGGGATTGTACGGACGGACACTACCCAATGGAACTGACGAGGAGTGGATTGAAGCTCATTTGAATTTATGGCGAAATAAATTGTTTGATTCAAATCAAACAACAGTTTATCATTCTTTAACGATGAACTGCAAATGTGAGTAAATATCACTAACTTTGAACAGTTTATAATTTCATGTTGTATTTTTAGAACTGTTAAATATTGGATGATTGATTGTGTGTTGAATGTTTGATTGAACTGCTAGTCAGTTAGTTGAATTTCTATATTGATTCTTTTTAACAAAATATATCATATGGAACTGAAAGTGATGTTGATTTTCTTATGTAACATCTGTGGATGTAGGGAAACAGGTTGGAGGAATCCGAATGGATTCCTCAACAGTTATTTTATTGTTTTTCATATATTGTGATATATGATGTGATATATAATCTGTTGTTGATTATGTGTGTTTGGACGATATTTATCTTTGTTATATGGTATGTTAAATACCATAAGAAATACTGGATGTGGAAAAGGGGATTTTCAAAGTGTATTTTGGAAATGAATTATTTTATATAAAATCAATGGATTTTATATAGAAAAGGAAAAGGGTTTTTATAAAAGAAAATAATTATAAAATCGAAGGATAAGTTATAATAAAGGAAATATTTATTTGCTAGAATAGAATATAAAAGGAGATATTTATTTGTTAAATAAATAGAATCGAAAAGGATATATTTGTAAACCATTTACAAATAGAAAAGATAAAGGAAATATTTATGGGGAATAAATATGTTAAAAATAGAACTGAAAAGGGAATAGTTATTTGTTAAGTAAACAAATAGAAAAGGAATAAACTAAAGGAGTTAATTCAAAAGAGTTAATCGAAATGAGTTAATCGAATATTAGTTGTTCGATTAGAGTTAATCGAATAGAGTATGAGTTTGAGTTAATCAATTAGAGTTAATCAATTAGGGTTGACCAGTTAAAGTGATCAGTTAGAGTTAACCAGTTAGAGTAAATTGATAGAGTTAAATCGAACTAGAGTTATTCAAATGGAGTTTATCGAATATTAGTTTATTTAAATAGAGTTAAAGGAATGGAATTATCGATTATTAGTTAATCGAAAGGAGTTATCGATTATTAGTTAATCGAAGGAGTTATCGATTATAGCTGAATCGAAAAGATTTATCGATTTGTTTAATCGAAGTGAGTTATTGGATATTGGTTTTTCGAAGGAGTTATCGAATTTAGTTATTCGATGGAGTTAATCGATTAGAGTTAAAATAAAGGAGTTAATCAAATATAGTTTATTCGAATAGAAACAATTGAGTTAATCGAATATTAGTGATCCGAATAAAGTAAAAGGAGTTATCGAATATTAGTTATTCGAAGAAGAGTTAAATAGAGTTATCAAATATTAGTTATTCAAATAGTGTTAATCCAATAGTGTTAATCCAAAGGAGTTAATCGAATAGAGTTAAGTGAAAAGAGTTAATCGAATATAGTTATTCGAAAGAAAGGTTAAGTAAGGAAGTTAGTTAAAGAAATTTAAAGTGAACTTTGCCTATTTCAAGGTTAGAAATGTTGTTCAGTTAAGGTCTGAGAGGTAGTTCTACCCCAACTTGATTGGCTTCGTTTTTAACTAAGGAATGGTTAAGGCTCGGCAGTAAAGGATGGTTAAATGAATAAGTATGATGGTTTGAGTAGGCATAGCGATGTTTTATCTAAACATCGGCTAAATCCAAACGTAGGAGTTTTGGAAATGTTTCCAAACAAGAACCAGAAATGTTTTCTAACATAGAAAACAAGAAATGGAAATGTTTTCCAGTGTTAATAAGATATATTTTCTAAATTTAGAACATAGCAAATGTTGAATATAGGGAAACAGGAGATAAGATGAAAAATGAAATAAGGAGATAAATGTTAAATGATGTCTGATTGATAGAATTTCCATCTGGAAATAATATCATTGTTTGCACACGTGTTTTTCTTCGATAGTTAAATCACAAACTATCGAAGTTTTTAACCATTTTAACGTTGTTAATATGGAGAGACCGGTTGGATTATTATCCAAAGAACCACTCTGTATTGGCATAAGCGTTGCGAATCATATATGCCAAAGATAATTGAAGACGGAGTAAAGTGCAAGGGCTATTGTATAAGTCTTAGATGACAGTGTCTAAGATGGATGTATTGAATAGTGCCTTCGGTTCATCCTGTTCCTGGATGACTTGTATGGACGGATGTCTGACAGAGTATTTCCAGACAATCATGTATATTGATTTCTCCAACCGTACCAAGAGTGGAAGCGGAGAAGGAAACTTCTTTTAGCTAACACATAATGTATGGTTGAGGACGTCAATCGGTGATTTGATGGATTTTGAAAGTGCGTACGTGTACTTGCCGAGTATAGTACACACAAGGATCTTGTAATATGACAAACAATATTCAAGTATAAAGTAATAACTATTCGCAGATAAGTAAATATAGTAAATGCAGTAAAAAGGAAAAGTCACACCAGGAATTTTTATACTGGTTCGGAGCACCGTCCTACGTCCAGTCCCAGACCTCTCTCTGTATTTTCACTAATCAACAACCTCGCTTCACCCGGAGGAACAGGTTCACAACACTACTTGATTTACGGGCCACAAGCTTACCCACTTGATTTCACGGGATACAAGCTTACCCACTTGATTTCATGGGCTACAAGCTTATCCACTTGATTTCACGGGCTACAAGCTTACCCACTTGATTTCACGGGCTACAAGCTTACCCACTTGATTTCACAGGCTACAATCTTACCCACTTGATTTCACGGGCTACAAGCTTACCCACACAGGACTTCAACAATTACAAGAGTTTGACTTCTGAATGTGTTCTTGTTTCAACACTGATTACTCAATAATTGAGTACACCCTTCCTATAATCTTATCCTCAAATGTAATTAGATGTTTATGAAGATTCGGAAGTGGATTATCGTTGAATCACAAGTGTATTAAATATGCTTGGAGATTCAAACGATAATATAATGATTTTGAGTGCTTTTTGAATTCCAAGTAATAATGCAAGATAGATCAGAGAATAGAGAGTGAAATTCGGTGATTTGGATGAATGAATCACGATGTATTTATAGTGATTGAAAAGTTATAATCATTAGTGAAAAGTTGCAATCAAAAGAGATGATTCCTGATGAAGAGAAATGGATGCAACATTTCATAAAAGAAGATGACTCTTCAAAAATATGCTTTGTTATTCAAAAAGCTATTGACAGGTAAAATGTACAGGTAGACAGGTTTTTGACCGTTACCTTTAAAAAGCTGTTGACAGGTTAATTTTTACAGGTAGACAGGTTTCATTTGAAATCCTGTTGACAAGTTAAAAATAACCTGTTGACATGTTTTTGTCAACTTGCTACAGAAAAGAGTTTTCATGAATATTTTTAAAAGCAATGAGAAGTATGATTATTTGAGGATAGATTTTAACATTTATAACTCTAAATAACCAATTTCTAACCTAAAAAAAATCAATTCTTCTTTTTGTCATTGATTCTCCTTTTTGTCGATCATGAAGCTTCTTCTTGTCATTAATCAAAATAATCATTGAAATCTTTGACTCAACATTCTCCCCCTTTTTGATTGATGACAATATTGCTTGATATTTCATTCTCCATTGCTATCTCCCTCTGTTTATATGCTCCCTCTGAATTATATAACTAAATCTCTACAAGAAGGAATGTTAGTAACATTTTCTCCCCCTTTGTCATTGACAAAAAGGGTACATTACACATATAACCAAACGAAGAAATAACATAGAATATCATATCCAGATTGTAGCACATATTACACATCATATCAATCCAACCATACCAAACGAAGTTACTTATCATACACCAAATTTAAACACAGCAATAATTACGTACAAGTGCTGATATAAGTGTTTTAACATTAGAAAAATATAAAATAGATAGAAGGAACTACTCAGGTGGCCAATCCGAATCGGTTTCTTCTTCTTCTTCTTTGTCTCCATCTTCTCCTTCCTCTTCTTCATCTTGTTCCACCTCTTAACAACGATTGGATCCATTAATCAGTGTTTAATGTGTGAATCAATAAGTTGGGGATGTGAGGAAGAAGAAGATGTTTTTGGTTTCTTATGTTTTGGAGCCATTGGAATATGAAATGAATTGAAATTGAAGAGATTAGGGCTGATAGGAATGGGTATTTTGAGTTTAAAAGGAGTTGAAAACGAAATGGTGTGTTGGATTTGAGTGTGAACCGACATTTGTATATATAAAAACAGATTTATTCGCGACCGGTCGACAGGGAATAATTCACATGTCGACAGGTAATGTTTCTGGTTTGAAATTGAAAACAGAAATCGGTCGACATGAGGGAATAGGGCGATCGACAGGAAATGTTTCTGGTTTGGAATTGAAAACAGAAATCGGTTGATAGGAGGGAATAGGGCGGTCGACAGGAGATGTTTCTGGTTTGAAAAAACAGTTTAAATATAAACCGGTCGACAGGAAATTTTCTACCGGTCGGCCTAATTTTTCTCTGGTTTTAATTTTATAAACAGCGGTCGACAGGTGATGTGCAAGCGGTCGACAAAAAAACTCTCTGGATTGTAATTGAGTAAAACCGGTCGACAGGTTATTTTAACCGGTCGACAGGTTATTTTAACCGGTCGACAGGTTATTTTAACCGGTCGACAGGTTATTTTAATCGGTCGACAAGTAGTGTATATTTTTGTTTTTCTGGTTTCTCATGGATATTTTCAAACTCCATCAAAACTCATGATTATAAAATATTATAAAATATGAAGAATGAAGTTTAAATACAACAAAATATATAAATGATCTCCATAGTCATAATTTTATTTCTTAAGTGGGACCTACAAAAAATAGAATTAAGATCATGGTACCCACTTTTTATAGGGTCCTAAGAGTCCGGTCTTAGGAGTCTAAACCCATACGGGTCCAGTATCCCCTTTATATAAATAATTGGAATTATGATACACAGTATTCAAAAAAAATTGAATGTACTTGTTCCTAATTAAATTGTTATTTGTTTTAGGAACCCATATTTTAATATTCTTGATATTTTTCTTTTGAAATTTCACAACTGATTTGGGTTTGGAATATAACAAACTAAGTTTTTTCTTAGCTTTAGTTTCTTGCACCTTTTTCTTTCTTTTATTACCAAGATGTTTCTTGGTATCTTGTTTCTTATACCCCAAACCATGTTTATTTGTAGCAGACTGTGAACTTTCAATAATCTTTGTCAAATTTTCACGACCTTTGTTGAAGTTAGAAACATTTTGAGTAATGTCATTTAACTTAATTTGTAATCTAGCTTTTTCTAGGTCTAGAATTTTGACTTTTGCCTTAAGCTCATGATTTTCAGCAGTAAGAACATCATTTTTCTCTTTTTGAGTTTCAGTTTCTTGACTTAAAAGAGATAGTTGAGAATCAATATTAGATGATGATTCTTCAGCTTTTTCAAGTTCCTCCTCTAATGTTTTCTTCTCGTCTTTTAGCATATCACGCTCCAATTCTGCTCTACGTAAGTCTACTTGAGCTTGTTTGCATTGTCGTTTCATATCTTTGAATTTATATATCAATTCAGCATTTATATCAAGAAATTCTTCAAAAGAAGGAATTTGTACCTTATCTTCTTTTTCCATAAAACATACAGTTGCTTGTTCATCGTCTGAGTCACTTTCACTATTAGACGAAGATGAGTCTGATTCATCCCATGTTATTGAGATTGCTCGTTTCTTTGACTTGTCCTTCTTGTGTTTGAATTTTTCATTTTCTGTCTTCTTCTTTTGCTCCGGACAATCCTTTTGCATATGTCCCTTCTTGTTACAGTTGAAGCATTCTACATTTGATGAAGATGGTTTATTTGATCCGAACTTCTTTCTGTTGTAACGACTAGCCTTTCGTTGCTTTAAGAATTTCTTGAATCCTTTTGCAATGAATGCTAGATCTTCATCTTCAGAATTTGAGATGTTTTCATCCTTTTCGGCGTGAAATGCTACAATTTTCTTTTCTTCTTTTTTTTCTTTTCTAGCTTGCAAATTTGCTTCATAGGACATTAGATTTCCTATCAATTCATCTGGCTTCATGACAGAAAGGTCATTAGCTTCTTCAATCGCTAATACTTTTCCTTCCCATTTACTAGTCAGAGAATGTAGGACTGTCGAAACAACATCAAAATCAGAATATTTTTTCCCTAATCCGATAAGTGCATGATGAATGGTTTGAAACCGTGAATACATCTCATTGATAGTTTCATTTGGATTCATTTTGAAATTGACTTTTCAACAAAGCTATTTTTGCTTGTTTAACCTTGTTAGTACCTTCATGAGTTGTTTTTAGCGTTTGCCAAATTTGATAAGCAGTGGTACAAATACTAACACGATTATATTCGTTTTGATCTAATGCAATCAACATATTAATTGCTTTTGCATTTACAGCAGCTGTAGTTTTCTCAGCAGCCGTCCATTCCGCATATTCAGTCGTTGGATTGACTATTTCTTTCTGAATAGCATTCCAAGCATCATAGTTAGTTGATTGCATGAAAAATGCCATACGTGTTGCCCAATATCTATAGTTAAGACCATTGAAGAAAGGAGGTCTTTGTGTCGATTGACCTTCAGTGTAAGTAGTGTTTGTGCTATTACTTGGGTTATTTGCCATATTACTAGAATATATCAAATAACTGTGTTACGGTTATGAGATAACCTTGCTCTGATACCAATTGAAAGTGCGTACGTATACTTGCCGAGTATAATACACACAAGGATCATGTAATATGACAAACAATATTCAAGTATAAAGTAATAACTATTCGCAGATAAGTAAATATAGTAAATGCAGTAAAAAGAAAAAATCACACCAGGGATTTTTATACTGGTTCGGAGCACCGTCCTACGTCCAGTCCCAGACCTCTCTCTGGATTTTCACTAATCAACAACCTCGCTACACCCGGAGGAACAGGTTCAAAACACTACTTGATTTACGGGCCACAAGCTTACCCACTTGATTTCACGGGCTACAAGCTTACCCACTTGATTTCACGGGCTACAAGCTTACCCACTTGATTTCACGTGCTACAAGCTTACCCACACATGACTTCAACAATTACAAGAGTTTGACTTTTGAATGTTTTCTTGTTCCAATACTGATTAGTCAATAATTGAGTACATCCTTCCTATAATCTTATCCTCAAATGTAATTTGATGTTTGCGAAGATTCGGAAGTGGATTATCGTTGAATCACAAGTGTATTAAATATGCTTGGAGATTCAAACGATAATATAATGATTTTGAGTGCTTTTTGAATGCCAAGTAATAATGCTAGATAGATCAGAGAATAGAGAGTGAAATTCGGTGATTTGGATGAATGAATCACGATGTATTTATAGTGATTGAAAAGTTATAATCATTAGTGAAAAGTTGCAATCAAAAGAGATGATTCCTGATGAAGATAAATGGATGCAACCTTTCATAAAAGAAGATGACTCTTCAAAAATATGCTTTGTTATTCAAAAAGCTGTTGACAGGTAAAATGTACAGGTAGACAGGTTTTTGACCGTTACCTTTAAAAAGCTGTTGACAGGTTAATTTTTACAGGTAGACAGGTTTCATTTGAAATCCTATTGACAAGTTAAAAATAACCTATTGACATGTTTTTGTCAACTTGCTACAGAAAAGAGTTTTCATGAATATTTTTAAAAGCAATGAGAAGTATGATTATTTGAGGATAGATTTTAACATTTATAACTCTAAATAACCAACTTCTAACCTAAAAAAAATCAATTCTTATTTTTGTCACCGATTCTCCTTTTTGTCGATCATGAAGCTTCTTCTTGTCATTAATCAAAATAATATTGAAATCTTTTACTCAACAGATTTGACGATGTGGCATTCAAAGTGAATCTAGTGTGATGATAAAGCGTAGCTTCTAGCTTCACATCCGGTAAATGACAGAAATCGGGCAGGTAGCATGGCTAAGACGGTCGCTCCAAAGTAGGGTGTATAATCACCAGATCTAGAGTTTCACTTATTTCTAAAAATCTATTGTTGATGCTGTCCCATTCGGGAAACGGTTGCTAACCCCAACCGTTGGTGATATACATTCGATACACTCAAGCGAAATGAGTGGTCGGTCATGTGTGGCCGGGTTGCAAGATGTTCTTGTTGAACCCAGTGTATTCCTCTCTAGAGGTACACTAGCGAAAGGTGGTTCCATACCTTGTCATAGTTGGAAATCCATTACCCAATACGTGCTTGCGGTTTTGATTGTATACTATATATGTAGAACGTGAGATGAAAGAATTTCTGCTAGATGATTATTATATTGTGGTTGATAGACATTATTATAATATCAAAAGGTTTTTGATATAAATATATTTTGGATTCTCATAAGGGAAAACCCGTTCCGTTATACAGCGTGGTCTTATGAGATATCATTTACCTGCTTGTACTATTTTAAACTGTTTTACTCATACCAGTCCCATAACTGACCCGGAGTTTATTTTGTTTTGTTTTCCCTAAACTCTTGGGTGCCCAATTTTGTACGGGCAGTCAAGTAGTCAGGATTTACAGATATACTGGAAGAGCTTGGAGCAGGAGGCTTAGGATTATATAGCTATAGTTATTTCCGCTGTGTTGTAAGTGCTGTACTTTGATAATGATATGTATATTCAAGTACAGATTTGTATTTCAAAGTTATGTTATGAGATATATTTATTCATTCCGCTGTGAGATTCATGTTACTCTAATAGTGTGTTCTTCTACTTCTTCTCCTTCTTTTCTATAAGTTTCTATCTTATCTTTCCTCGCCCTCTAATTTCTTTCATTAGTGACCGGTATTTTTCGATGTTTGGTTAGTCGTCATCGTGTTTATGTCGATAACCTAAGTCGCTAAATTTCCGGGTCATTACAAAATGAGTGGTCGGTCATGTGTGAGTCGGGTTGCAAGACGTTCTTGTTGAACCCAGTGTATTCGTATCAAGAGATACACGATCGGCAGGTGGTCCCATACCTTGTCAGAGTTGGAATCCAATCTCCAATAAGCACCTGCGGTTTTGTTTGTATACTATATATGTGGAGCATGAGATGCAAGCGTTCCGCTAGATTGATATTTACTTGTATTTAGACATTATTATAATATTAGAGAAGATATTAATTGTTTTCAAAACTGTTTTGGGTTATCGTAAGATAAAAACCGTACGTGTTTATGTGTGGATTCGGTCTGACGATTATCTTTTGCTTTTGAAAGGATTTCGAACTTTAAAATCATGATTGGATTATTCCCCTTTAATTCTGTGTGAGTTTATCTCACTCTGGTTCACCAGACTGACCCGGTATGTTGTAAATGCTCGAGATAGCCCGGAGTGTGCAGGTTCAGGTTATCAAAGACTGTGAAGAGACGGGCTGAAAGAGTTCAGACATACGATATTATTCCTCTATGTTTTATATAAGGGTAGTGTATTATTTTAACTGTCCAGTGTTGTTGATGTACTCTGATGATTGTAAGTTTTATTCAAAGCTCTCAATAAATATTTATTTCTATATTATATTTTGTTCCGGTGCAATGTGAGACTCTGTGTTGTGTTCTTCTTCTTCTTCTATTCTTATATTTCTTTCTTTCTTATCTCACCCTCTAAATTCTTTCATTAACAATCCGGTGTTCTCGGTGTTTGAAAGGTCAGCATGAGATACAGTAAAGGTATTTATGTCGATCTTCGGGCCCGAAAACCATGGGTCGTTACAATGGTATCAGAGCTATTGGTTTAGTGATAACCTTGGCTCTGTGGAGAAACTCGATAGAGATGGGGTTAGTAACACCCTAGATTGAGTTTGAGTGTATATATATATGAGAGCGTATTTGTAAATTTTATATACAAAGGTTTTGTATTGTGTTATGGGTCGGTTCAAGTGTTGAAAAGCACGGAACTGGTAAATGGACATAATATCGTTTTACAAAGGGGGTAAATAAAATAATTTTACCCGAAAGTTATTTTTTTATAAAAAAAGGAATAATTTTATGAAATTATTATGTGGTGTGTTGACTGATTTGAATGGAATTCAAAATTTAGTTAAAATTTTGAATTGGAACTTAACTGGGTTAAGTGAAATCGAATTAATAGTTAACAATGATATTGAAAATAAATGGTGTTGAAATTTAGTAATGTTGATTTAAATTTGGAAACTTAATGAATAATAATTAAATAGAAATCAATCGAATATTAATTGGTTGAAATTTGAATATGTTGAATTAAATTAGTTAGTATTGAATGTGAATTTAGTTGGCTTGATTGAGTTTGTTATGCCCTGGTTATTGATTTATCGTTGACTGATTGGTTGAATTAAATAAACTGAAATCAGAAAAAAAAATGAAGTGTTATTTAAATATTTCATATACATGTTATTGATATGATGGATTGAGTTAAGTACAGGAGCCAAGGGACGATGAAGATTGAGTTTGATGGCGTAAGTAGCACGTAGATTGAGTAGTAGACTCAATCAAGCTCGAAAAGGTATGCCTACGTAAAAATAAAAATTTTGGTTTTGATTTTTGTTTTTCGACCGTGTAGGTCGATATTACGTGTTTTTGCAATATCGCAGAAGTCCCTCCGTGCAGGGAAGAGTCTGCTAAATTTTACTGAGAATTCAATAGGTTAAAATATTTTCGATAATTTTTGGAAATTTTGTTTTACCATAAATAAATTGGTTTTGATTTGAGATAAAAGATATTTTTAAAATTAATGGGATTTACCACATTTTTCTTACCTTAGCAATTTCGAGGACGAAATTATTTTAAGGGGGGAAGAATGTAATATCCCGTATTTTCTGGCCATTTATTTGAAATATTTTATTTATTTAAAATATTTATTTACGTTTAATTAATGGATTTGACCATTCTAGTTTGAATATTTAAATTTATATTAATAATATAATAATATTTTATTTTCAGGATATTGAGAAAATATTGAATTTGTTGTATAATGAAAACGAGCGATTTAAAGTGGTTTACATATGGTTTACATTGAATTATATAAATATATTCGTTATTAAAACGATGTCAAAACGTTTAATTTATAACTATATTATAAAACGAGCTGCAGTGGCGCGGTAGTTCGTAATTTGGCGCTTTGAACTTTAAACGGCCGTACAGGGTCCAAAGTAAGTCGGAATTTCATGAAACGAGAAACGTGTGAATCAGTTTAACTATATTTTTCATATGAAAGAGAAAAATCAAGATTTCATGTTATAATTTATTAGTTATGTCCAATTCAACTTTTAAATAGTCGCTATGAAAACCGTTTATAAACGATAAACTTTATTTAATAAATTAAATAAGGATTTTATATCTTTTAACCCAAATTCTTGAATGTCGAGTTTGAAAATATATCTTAGGCTTATTTAAGGCTATATAGCATTTCATTTGAATATATATATATATATGTGTGCGTGTGTGTGTGTGTGTGTGTGTGTGTGTGTGTGTGTGTTCGATAATATCAATTTATTGTTATTAATTTCGAATTGGTTACTTTCATTTCATATTCGACAATGTCCAAATTATTATGGCAAATTAATATATCTCACTTGTCAATCCTGGAACGTTCCCAAACCTAGCTCGTTTCTTTCTATGGACCAACAATAACACGTTCTTAAGATGGTTGTATGACGAGTGCTAAAGATTCATCAAATCGTATGCTTATAATACCGCATATCTTTTCTTTTGATGATGAACAAATATACAAACATATACAGATGATTCCATTCCAAATTCTCTTCAATAAGCAAAAATATAATAAATTTATAACACAATCTTTCATGTACAGGGAATTACGAATAGTAAAACAAAAAGATTTATAAGATTTATATATGTTCGTATCGTCAAATCTACAGACCATTCGAAATAGCCAATATATATATGAATATATCTGAAACTGACTTTTCCAATGTGACAACACAACTGTAATAAGAGCAAGAGAATCTAGAGTTCCACATACAATCGAAACAGCAAAATATGTATACATATAATTAGTAAAACAAACAGAGAAAAACATAATATATTTACACCATCCAACATATACACCAAATCTCATGTATAGTCATTGTTGCACATGAAAATGAAAGAAAATATAAGGCAAAAATCTCCTCATAACATCATGTCTTCATCACTAGAGGTCTGATCTGAAAAGAAGAAAAAGGAAAGCTATTAGTAGCTAGATAAGCATGTATAGGTATGTATAAAGTTGAAAGATTTCAGATCATATAAATAAATGACTGAGTGCAACAAAATCAAAATAGATATGTATATTTTATATAGGAGGGATCAAATCTTTAGACCAAATATGTACCACATTGAAACAGTAAAACAAAACAACTAAGTATATATAGCTGTTTCAGCCTCAAAATCTATAAAGCTGAACAAATATCCCGAACAGGGAAAAATATGAAATTTCAATTTGAACATGGTCGTACAAAAGTTATCATCTATAGTATGGGTTGACAATTCAATTCGATAGTTGTATATTTCAAAGACAAGACCATACGATTAAACAATAAACAACTCAATGGTTTTATAGCTGTATCAATCTATACATAAACAGTTCGGTTCATGTGCATTTCTGAACACAGGCAGTAAATGAAATCCAACAAGATCCATCACAAAAGTTGCACCGTTCTCTGTTTTATCACAAACAGATGATAATACAACTGAGATGGAAAAATGTAAACGCCTATGAACCTAGGAACAACTAAGGCTAACAATCTATGATTCGAAATCAAATTGACATCGTCCTTATCAAGAGCAAACCACAAGTATAAATAGAGGTCATACACCACATTTCAGAACACAACAGAAATCAAAACAGAAAACATCAAAACCAAAACAGAAATTAAATTGGGAAAAAGGCTTAGCTTTTGGGGAGGGAGGCCTCGGTTTGAGTTTGGATCGAAGGGAAGGTCGAAGAGTTGGTTGCGGAACGAGGCCGAGAGGAAGTTGGCGGCGAGAGCATCAAGGTGCTGTAGGGTTTTTCTTTTTCTCGTTTTGATGGCAACCGATGTAATGAGAAAAAAAAATGGATCCGATGGTTTGTATGAGCTAGGGTTTCAGTGTTTTATGGTAGAAGAGGGGTCGGCGGTGACTGTTGGGGTCGGATTTTGGTGGCGGCGACGGAAGGAGAAAGGAGAGATGGAAGGAGGGTTTCGTTCTTTCTCCATTTTTGTGTGGCGGCCGAAGTATGGTTTGAGGGTTTAAAGGATAAGTGATAAATAATGGCTTTTGAGGGTTTTAAGTGGATGAGGGGTGCGGGTTTGGGCCATTCAGGTTGGGCTGAATGAACGAGAAAAGGGTAAGGCCCATTTTATTTGTTTATTTAAGTTTGCATAGTTTAAAGTTTTATAAAATTCAAATATTGATTTCGAACACTCTCGTGGTCAGAATTCAACGAAACGAAAAACGTCGGGACCGTGAAGATGAGTATTATGCGATGGATAGGGAATGGACAGGGCAGGCAGCAGCTGGAATTTTCAGTTAAATTAAACGTCGTATAATTTAACTGAAACTGAGCCGATTATCGACGAACTCAAATCAAAGTGAGTTAAACTCACTCAGTTGTTTCCCGCTTATATTTTATAAGTTGGGTTTTTATTTTTGTGTGTTATGGTTGCTAGTGTTTGACTGATTGATGATATATTCATATATATATTGTTTGAACTGACGAAATTAAATGTCGTTTAATTTCAGTGAAACCCAAATCGTCATTTCTAACGATTGGTTCCAATTAAGGTAAGTTACCTTATTAGTCACGTTTATAAAATAAACGTGTTTTAATAAATGAATTGTTTTGATTGATGGTTGTGGTTGATATTGAATTGTTGTTATAGACTGTTATTGAATTGTTTTGATTTGATGGTTGAACATTGACCTGAAATTCACCATTTGTTTGGTTTAAACCAACGGGTATTATTGGTTGAGTGATTGGCAGTACATGGCCTATGAATTAACCATTTTTATAAATATCGATCTACCGTCAGGTAAATCAACGACATAAAGTTATAAATTTTATTTTATAACTAAGAAATAGATTTTTAAATCTATTATTCGAATTATAGTTTGTAAAAAGAAAATAAATATTTATTATTTATAAATTGAATTTATAATTGGTTTTTAAATGATTTTAGAAAGGAAAGTGATAAAAGAAGGGTTATATAGAACCATGTTTTATAAACGAAGTTTATAATAAAAAGAAATGAGGTGTAAAGGATTTATAAATACTACTCAATAAAGGGATTAAGACTTTAAGCGAAAGGCTTAAAGGTGAATGTGGCAAGTAATAGAATTTTAATAAAAATCCAAGTATCGTTTAGAAAGGTAAAGAGGAACGTGATATTTTATAGATAATTTCCTTAATTAATGAATTAAGAATTTTAGTTATACTCGAAACGGAAGTTCTAAAGATAAGAAGTTTTATCGATAAGATAGCTAAATGAGGTGTACTCGATATTAAAATAAATATCTGTTGTTATCTAAAGGTAAGACCGTTGCTGATCAAGGTCTGAGAGGTAAATAAATACCCCAACTTGAATGACCTCGGGATTATCTAAGGATGATGTTAGTTGTAATGTGAAAGGAGAGGAATAATCTATTTCCATATGGGAAATAATAACGAGATAAAAATGAAAGGGTCGAGAATATATAAATCAGTTCTTTCCAGGTAACGGAAGTGAAAAGAATTTGGCACTTATATATATAAATGTCCAAGATGAAATAAATGAAAAAGAAATGGTGGGGAGTTAAAATGGTGTTCTCGAGATAGGAAGAAATTGAAACGTTAAGTTTGCGAATGGTTTATACTAAAAGTATAATAAATGGTCATTATATTCAAGTGATGAAATACGGAAGATGTTATAACGTTGTTTTCGCTTGAAGTAAGATAAGTCGTTTCCCAATATGGTTAATAAGATAGTGATTGGGTTTGAAACGATGATTGAGTATGATTAGAGAATATTTTCTTAAAACATGAAAATGAAATGGTTAAAATAAGAACCTTACGTCAAATAAGTATATTTGAAATGTTTAAGGGTTAGAGATTAACTATCGTTAATCGTTTTGAATTAAAGAGGCCATGGGGTGTTGGTACTGAACTGGTAAACTCATGTCATTCACACAATTATTTATTTGATAGTTAAATAACCGACTATCAAAACCTGACCATACCATTGTTGGTACGGAAAGACTGGGACGAATTTATATTCGAAAACCATTCCGACCAGCGAATACATGAAAGAATATTATTGAAGATGGAGCAATGGAAGACCGTTGATCTTCATGAGCGGAGGAACTACTGATTGGATTTCTCTGGTTTAGCGGCCGGGGATATTTCAACAGTGATTCTGTCGTGATTGGAATCTATGGATTGCAAGGACCTCTCGCTACTGATCTGTAGGGTGATTCCTAGGATGCAGTAGGAAGGTGCCTTCGGTTCATCCTGTTCTTGGATGACTTGTATGGACGAGTGTCTGACAGAGTATTTCCAAAGGAATTACACGCATTGATTTCTCCAAGCGTACCATAGTTGAGGGTGGAGAAATGGTTATTCTCTAGCCAAATAAACTAGAGTATTTTGTGGACGTCAATCAGTGTGATATCTGGCGGATCTGACGATGTGGCATTCAAAGTTAATGATGGCCAGGTGCTGTAAAGGAAATTCTGACCTCAAGCCTCATCAACCGGGAAATGACAAAAATCAGGCAGGCAGCATGGCTATGTGGGTCGCTCCCATTAGGGTGTATGATCACCTATGTAGAGAAATTCCATTTGTTTCTTTAATCTATATTCGATGCTGTCCCTTTTCGGGAGGCGGTTACTGATCCCAACCATCGGTGATATACATTCGATACACTCAAGCGAAATGAGTGGTCGGTCATGTGTGGGCCGGGTTGCAAGACGTTCTTGTTGAACCCAGTGTATTCGTCTCTAGAGATACACGATCGGCAGGTAGTCCCATACCTTGTCAGAGTTGGAATCCAATCTCCAATAAGCACCTGCGGTTTTGATTGTATACTATATATGTGGAGCGTGAGATGCAAGCGTTCCGCTAGATTGATATTTACTTGTATTTAGACATTATTATTATATTAGAGAAGATATTGTTTTCAAAACTGTTTTGGGTTATCGTAAGATAAAAATCGTCCGTGTTTATGTGTGGATTCGGTCTTACGATTATCTTTTGCTTTTGAAAGGATTTCGAACTTTAAAATCATGATTAGATTATTCCCCTTTAATACTGTGCGAGTTTATCTCACTCTGATTCACCAGACTGACTCGGTATGTTGTAAATGCTCGGGATAGCCCGGAGTGTACAGGTTCAGGTTATCGAAGACAGTGAAGAGACGGGCTGAAAGAGTTCAGATGTATGATATTATTCCGATGTGTTGTATACAAGGGCAGAGTATTATTTTAACTGTCTAATGCTGTTGATATACTCTGATGATTGTAAGTTTTATTCAAAGCTCTCAATAAATATATATTTCTATATTATATTTTGTTCCGCTGCGATGTAAAAATCTGTCTTGTGTTCTTCTTCTTCTTCTATTCTTATATTTCATTCTTTCTTATCTCACCCTCTAAATTCTTTCATTAACAATCCGGTGTTATCGGTGTTTGAAAGGTCGGCATGAGTTACAGTAAAGGTATTTATGTCGATTTTCGGGCCTGAAAACCCTGGGTCGTTACAAAATTTGTCAAATACTTGCATTCAATTTGTAATGGTATCAGGTAGTCATACGTAAGAATTACCAAAGAACCAAACATCAGAATGTTACATGGAAACGTATGTATTATGTAAATAGCTTTAAAATATCAGATAGTCAATTTGTAACTTCCTTTTTAGATTCAATATAAATGTTAAGAATAAATGCAAGTAGCTTTAAAACATTTAGACTACAACATTAGGTAAGTTATAAACATGGTGTATTAAATTTCAATAGTCTAAAGGACAATAATAGTTCATGGATTTTACATCATTGCACTATTAAATCTATCAGTTAACTTCCCAAAATTTTAGAGCTTCATTTTTCTATAGAAAATTAAATTCCATATTTAACTAAATCCAATCACTTAAACTCAAAATGTAATCAACTTAAAAATTAATGTGACAAAGATTAACAATTTCAAAAATTACGCCAGTTTTAACACTACTCAAGGATAATTTTATAAATAATAGAATATTATTGTTTGTACCTCAGTTGGGGACAGTAACATCAAGTGTGCACTGTGCAGTCATTGTTATCATCCCAATGCAACACATGGGGTGTTAATCAAACACCATGCCAGAAAAAACAAAGATGGACAATTAGCGGATTAAAGTTATGGAATACAATAGTTATTGACTTATTAAATAAGGATTTTCACATCATAGAGTGAAGAGTAAGGAAAGAAAGAGGAGCTTGATTGAAAGAGATATGATGGTAAAAGTGAATAACTAAACGTGAAATGGAGGAAGCAGCAACAAACATCGTGAATGCTCACAATAGAAACATGGAAAAGAAACTGAATGATTAATAAGAAAGAACAAAACTAAAATAGAAAGAAAAGAAAGGAAAATAATATAAACGATATTAATATGGAAAAAAAGACTGAACTCATATGTCAATATTAAAATTCTAGGCATGATTCTGCTTTTACTGGATTAACAAATTGATTAACACATTGCAAAACAATTATATATGTATGAATTTGTATATGAAAAATGTCATAGACGAAATTGCACAGATGAATATAACTAAACATATGCTAAATGTAAACTTGGTAAGGATGCTAATTCTTACCTTAAGACTAAGATCATAAATTTTATATGTTGATATGAGTCCATCATATCAAAATAGTAACAATCATGTGATTATGTGGATACCTACCAAAAGAAATAATGGATTTAGAGATTTCTTCCAATGTATTTGATGCCCTCTTGCCACCATTACGTCATTACCTAAAAAGAAAGACAATATCATCAATATAACAATTTAGTATAAAGTATCATGGAGGATAGCCAAGAAAATACCATTCCCTCTACCTTACAACCAAACATCCTTTTGAATTGTTTGACAATTGACAGAATCCTCCACTTATTATCATCATTAGAATTTTTATTAAAAAAATATTATGTGCACATGCTTTGTAAAAAGCTCAACTCATAAACCTAAAAAGTCAGTTTATAACCATGCAATATTATTAATATGAATTACATGGAAAAATAAGAAATTTAACTTGAAATTTTAAAGAGCAGTATGTTACATTTTTTTCCTGTTATCAATTTGGACCTAAATTGAGAAGTACGGTGTATAGTATGGACAAAAAATTGAAATTATGTATCATCTGCATTCCTGTTTGTGTTTGATAGAACGTACCACACAAATTTATGAAATGAAAATATTTGATATATACAAATGGGTGGAAAGAGGCATAACATTTATATATTCCATAATAATAATTAAAAAGTATAAAATATGAAGAACTGTATTTGCTTTGAAAAATAATAATTACAAAACTGTATACGTTTTAGAAAAAAATTAGAAGATAAAAAATAAGAGTAAAAAGATTAGAGTAGAAATTAAATAGAAGTATGAAATTAAACTATTTTTGAAATTAAAATGAAATTCAAAATCAAAATTTGAAATTTAAAACCATTGTTTCCCCTATTAAAAGTGAAACAATGAGAACAATTTTGGTATTAAAAGTTGATGACTACCTTTTACATATCACTAAAACATGAGTCGAACATTGTTAAATAATTAGCCGGTTAATTGATTACATGTAAGTAAATATCTTAAAATAGTCGTTCGTAAAATTGATTACATGCATGTAAATACTACCCTTAACCGATGAAAATCAAAACAGTTATATTTATTTAATCAAATTCTGTTGCTTAGATCAGCAAGTTTAAGACCTATCAAGTAGCACATAAAATCGAAGGACCGCATAATATTCTTAAACATATTATTTTTCCCTCGGGTAACAGGTACGTAAAAATACTATCTTTTTTTATTTATACAATCAATGAAAAATGATGTGCATATTTGATGAAAAACTCAATCAAATAGCTGAAAGAAAAAAAAACATTTTGTGGTCAATAGATTTTGAAATCATTGGTGTTAAAATTCGTAAAATCATACGATTCAACTCGCATTTTATATCGACTCGGACCTTTACAAATTCAAAATGTAGATAAAAGCATGATATAAAAATTCATACAAATATGCATTAAAATCAAAAACATCAGGTAAAAGATTGAATCGTCGATTTCTTACAATCTATTTAGTCGACTTCGAACTAAAGCCCTACCAACAGTCACATCAAATTTGAGGCAGCAAGTTATATTTTCCATAATTAGTATTCGTTAAATTTAGTACTTCAATATGGAGGAGAATCAAATCAGACCAATCGAAAATCAAAATTAACAGGAAAAAAGGAAAAAAGGATAGAAAAGAGACTAAGGTGTCACCAAGTTAGCAAGGAGTTAACTGCAAGGTTGGAGAAGCTACTTGAGAATTTAAATGCCACTTTCGCCTTCTCCCGCTTGATGTCTGGCTACCATTATGTAACGACCCTGGAATTTCCGGCCTCGAAAATCGACATATACCTTTACCATACTCATGTCGATCTCCCAACACCGAAAACACTGGAACGTTTATAGAAAGAAATTAGAGGGCGAGATAAGAAAGAAAGTTAGAATAGAAGAAGAAGAAGAAGAACCAACACAGAGTCTCACATCACAGCGGAACAAAATATAATACAGAATAAATCTTTATTGAGTGCTTTTGAAATTACTTACAATATCAGAGTACATCACATCTCTGGACAGTTATAATAATCTGTCCTCATATATAATTACACAGCGGAATATCATTCATTTGAACATCTTCAGCTCGTCTCTGGACTTCACAGTACCTGATAACCTGAACCTGTGCACTCCAGGCTAACCCGAGCATTTACAAAACACCGGGTCAGTCTGGTGGACCAGAGTGAGAAAAAATCGCACAGCATTAAGGTATCACACAATTTGATTTTAAATTCAAATTCCTTCTGAAAGGAAAACGTAATCGTAAGACCAAATCCACACATAAACACGGACGGTTTTTACCTTACGATAACCCAAAACAGTTTTCGAAATCAATATCTTTTCTGATATTATAATAGTGTCTAAATACAAGTAAATATCAATCTAGTGGAAAGCTTGCATCTCACGCTCCACATATACAGCATACAATCAAAATCGCGGGCGCTTATTGGAGATTGGATTCCGAGCTTGACAAGGTATGGGACCACCTGCCGATCGTGTATCTCTAGAGGCGAATACACTGGGTTCAACAAGAACGTCTTGCAACCCAGCCCTCACATGACCGACCACTCATTTCGCTTGTGTGTATCGAATGTACATCACCAACGGTTGGACTCAAACCACAGTTTCCCAATAAGGGACAACATCGAAATAGATTTAGAAATGAAATGGATTTTCTCTAGATAGGTGATTATACACCCTAATGGGAGCGACCCACATAGCCATGCTGCCTGCCCGATTTTTGTCATTTCCCGGTTGATGAGGCTTGAGGTCAGAATACATCTGGTCATCATACACTTTGAATGCTACATCATTAGATCCGCCAGATCACACTGATTGACGTCCACAAAAATACTCTAGTTTATTTGGCAAGGGAATAACCATTTCTACGCCATCAACTATGGTACGTTTGGAGAAATCAACGCATGTAACTCCTTTGGAAATACTCTGTCAGACATCCGTCCATACAAGTCATCCAGGAACAGGATGAACCGAAGGTAGTCTCCTACCACATCCAATATAGGAATCACCCCATGGATAAGTAGCGATAGTCCTTGCAATCCACGGTTTCTACCACGACAGAACCCCAGTATATCTCCGGGTCGAATCAGAGATTTTAAGTGGTTCTTCCGCTTCATGAAGATCTATGGTCTTCACATGCTCCATCTCGATCGTCGCTTGATATCTTCTATACTTTCGTATTTGTTGGTTGGAATGGTTTTCGAATATATATTCGATCCCGGTCTTTCCATACCAACAATCGTAAAGGTCAGACTTGATAGTCGGTTATTTAACTATCAAGTAAATATCCATGAAATCATAGAAATAGATTTACTGGTCTGGTACTTAGCATCACTTGGCTTTTAACAATAATCACCCAATTTCCTTTTAATTTCGCTACTAGGGAAATATCCTCTAATCTCATTCCCGTTACTTTGGAAATCTTATCACACACTCTCGCCATTACCAACTAGTATCATCTTTGGATCGTCCCGAAGTCGTTCAAGTTGGGGTATTTTAACTACCTCTCAGACCATGACCAACAACGTTCTTACCTTCAGATAAATACGAGTCGTAATTCAAAAACCCGATATTAATATTTCAATTCCTATTTCTAACCTCATTTTTCAAGCTCACATTTAAATCCCTTCCTCGGGAAATCTCCATTCAATTCTTTTGGTTTAACTTAACTCCATCATTAAGTATTTCAAATTCAAAATGACTTTTAAACTCACATTCCATTTATAAACTTTGTTTATAAGTTCCAGGTTTAATCTAAACCCTTTATATCTTCATCTCCCTTTTCTTAATTCAAACGCTAAGTAAAATTTCCATTTAACCTATCATATTCGTTTAGAACCCCTTTTTCTTTATGATAAAATCTGAGTACAAAAGTAAACTTGTTCATAACTTCTTTTCCGAAAACTCACTTAGTCAACTCAAAACATAACCATTTCTTTAGCCCATTCTAGTTAATTCCTCTTTTTAAATTAAAAATTAATTTAAATAACTCCTTTTGATTATTCACGATTAATCAAATACCTAATCGCTAGGTTATTTCCTGCTCTTTATTTATAATCCTTATCGACATAAGAATTCGTTTTATAAAACATAATTTCTATATAAACTTTAAATAAAAAAATAATTACTATTTAATTCCTTTTTAAATAATCTTTCAATGTAGTAACTTTCAAAATCTATTTTCGTTATAAAATATATTTATAATTAGATATTATCGACTTACTGTCGATAAAACCTAGATTTTATAAACTGATTGATTTTGTAGGCCAGGTGATACTAATTACCCTGCCAATTCTATACATTGGTGAACATCAGAATAGATATTGAAATATGGTTCAACGACCATCAAAATCAATCATTCGTACATTCTTATTCAACTGACAAATCTCTATAACGACCATCAATCAAATAACAGACCATTCAAACAATTCGAACACTTTCAAACACGTTTTATAAACATGACCAGTCAAGGGAAATTATTTTATTTGGGTTAACTCAAACAGTGGGTATTTTTTCGAAATTAAACGACTGTTTAATTTCCTTTATTGAATCAACAATATATATATATAATCAGCAAACAACCAATCACTAGCAATCAGAACACGTAAAACAAAAACCCAATTTGTATAAAATATAAACGGGAAGGGCTGAGTGAGTTTAACTCACCTGGGTTTGAATCTGACGGTAAACAGTCTGGTTTTTATTAGACTGACGTTTAATTCTAATAAAAATCCCAGTCACTTCAGATTCGGACTAGACCTGCTCCATCTCGAAGTATTCGTCTCCACGGTCCCAACGCAACTGACCGTGCGTAAATCTAATGTAGTATGAGAGAGAAATCATTTAAACAAGTTTATAAACTAATTTAATTAAAAACATTGATTTCCTTTTAAAACAAACATGGACTTTACCATAAATTTTCAGCCCAAAAGAACCCGACCCGATTGCTCCTTAAAAACTCTTATCCACCGTTCCTCTTTCCCATTCAACAGCCGCCTCAAATTTTCTTAAAACCGAAATAAATGAAAACCCTAATCCCCTTTTGTGATTTCAGCAACTGATCGGACTTTTATGGCATCGCACCCCCCTCCGCCCCTCGATCCGCCACCATGGCCTCGCGATCAACCCCCGGACCTCCCCAAATCCACTACAGACAACTACAAGCTACCTACACCTTCAACCCGAACGGATTTCGACACAAGAACCGAAGCTAAGTCTTTCTTTACTTGATTTTAATTGCTGACTTAGTTTGATTTGCTTTTTCTTGTTTCGAATTGGGTTTCTTTGATTGACCGTGTGTGTTTATGTGGTTTTTGGGATGTATGAAACACCACTATATTTATAGTTGCGGTTGGAAATCATCTCTGTCTACTACGAATTGTTATGTCAATCAATATTCGTATCTGTAAATTTTGATCTTGGTTCGGATTATAGGGTTTCAGATTGGTTCGAAAATGGATTTGATCGAACTGGTTAGGTGATAGTTATGTATTGTTAATTCAACCAAGAATTGAATCAATCCTTAGATTTTTGTGTTTGGATTTTTAAATACATGAAACAGTGAATTCGTACCTGATTTTTTTTATGTATATATAATTATACAGTACTATTCGATCCTGCCATATATTTTTTTGTACTGTTTTGGCTTGTCATTGATTATTTCATGTGCTGTCCACTGTATTATTCAATCAACCCTTATGTATATGAAGATATACATATATCTTGTTCATCAATTTATTTATGGGTGTTCGTATTGCATATATAGCTGTACAGCTATATTTTCATATTTTCAGATCTGTTTTCAGATCTGTTTTCCTATCTGTTCTTTGTATTACCTTAGCTGTTTATTTTATTCTTTCATTGATTTCAAAATCTGCTGTTGGATTTGTCCAAAAAGATTTGCGTATATGGATTTGATCTTCTTCTAGTTGTTCATGATTTTCTCTATTTTTTCTTCAACTGTGTACTGTCTATATTGATGTATCAATATGCATATCTTTACTTTAGTCATTCATGACATGTTCTTAGCTGTTTACTACTGCCATTCATCCCTTCTAATTGGTTTTCCTTCTTTTCTTTTTCGCAGATCGAAACCGACAGATTTACTGGTATTGGAAAGGGCCGAGACAATGCAGAAGTTGATTTACCAAAATGTTGATTCCTTCCTTGTTTTTTTTTGTATTTGAGAATTTGTAAATGTATATTTTTTTTCTTTTTTATTCTTTGTAAAAATAATAATGTGTATGATTCTTTTTGTATCTGCATGTGTAAAGATAATATGAATTTCGAATCATTGTGACTCGTGTTTTGACACCATAAAAGTTGTATATAATTCATATTTACAGCTACCGTTTAGGAGTTAATCAAAGAGTGTGTAAATATATCATTGCTAGAAATTGGAGTAATTAACTTTTTGCACTATTAAAATTTTCATATAAAGAAAGTATATTATCTGCACAGTCATCAGTGTTTAATACATATAACATTGGTAGGTTTCACATATAGTTGTTTACACATATATAAATTAGAAAACCTAAAGTGTACTGGAACTATTTTATAACCTTAAATGTTTACACATTTTATTTCTCTAGCATCGGTCTAAGGGGCTTTCATTCGTATCGTCGAACCAAAAGAAACATCGACGTATATGTCAACATATATATTAAAGGGTCCATTTAAAGGTCTAATATAATATTTGTTAAAATATAACTAAATTTAATTGGCTAGATTAACGAAAATAAATAAATAAATATTGTCGTATTTATTAAGCAACCTCTTCAACATCAACCAGTATAGAATTCAATCTCAACATAAAATTCTTGGTTTTAAATAATATTTAATTTACATAAAAAAATCCTTAATATAAATAAATAAATCGTTATAATTTTAAAACGATTTCACAGTGACTATTTGAAAATTTGAATTGGACTTAACTTGAAATTTACAAGCCGAAATCTCGATTTTTCTCTTTTATTAGAAAAATATAATCGAACCGGTTAAAAGGTGTCTCGTTTCACAGAAATCCGACTTATATCAAATCCTGTATATTCAGTTAAAGTTTGAATCGAAAATTTCGAACTACCGCATCGTTTCGAGCTCGTTTTAATTAATATATATAAATATATATATATTTATACTCCATTTTAAATAGATAAATTCGATTAAAAATTCCATTATATTTCAAATAAAATATATAAATTGATTTAAATATTCTATTTTAAATGGCCGAAAAATCCGAGACGTTACATTCTTCCCCCTTAAAATAATTTCGTCCTCGAAATTTCAAAGTAAGAAGAATATTCCGACCCATATTATTTTGAAATCATTACCTTTGCGTTAAATTCAAAATAACTTCAAACTCCAAAAAAAATCTCTTAAAATTTTGCCAGCACCTTCTCTGCATGGCTCGATTGGCATGATGTAACAACCCGTAAAATCTGGGCCAGTTTAAAATTTTTATTTTGGCAATTTTGGCGAATTTTGAATATTTAAAATGAATTATTTTAAATAAAATCGACGAGAAATTTATTTTGAATATAAATCGAACGTATATATTATACGCGTCGTCGTTAGAATATAAATATTTATATATAATTATAAAAGGAATTGAAAATGGCGCGGTAGTTCGATAATTCGATTTCAAACTTCAATTGAATGTACCGGGTGCAAAATAATCCGGATTTTAGTGAAACCAAAAATAATGGAATCTAATTGTGAATATCTTTCCAACGAATCCGAATAATTGAAATTTCATAGCGGGAATCAAAAGATATGTCCAGTTGAAAATTCTGAATAGTCGCTATGGAATTCAGGCCCTTAAAAATGGACATTTTGCAAACGACCTCGGATTTCGACGAAACCAGTTTTGTTGGGTCCGTGGTGTCAGGTTATTGCTAGATTCCAAATTTCATAATTTTTCGAATCAATATGTGAGCGTGGCATAGGAAAACGTGTTTTGACCATTTCAGTTGAATTTAATCGACTGGAAATTGGCCATTTTTCCAACGGTCTCGGAATTCGACGAAACTAGTTTTGTTAGGACCGTATCGTCAATACGAAGCTAGAAAATATTTTTCTGGAATTTTTCTAGTTAGTATGTGACCCCGGTAATTTGAAATGTACGTTTAAAATTCAATACAGTGATTTAAAATGTAAATTCAACGGAAATTAATCGAAACGATCAAATCAGCTTGCGATACATATCCCATTGTGTTCAGACTGGGGGTAAATTGCTAGGGACGACAGGCGGTAGGCTTCGTTTCGAGGTAGGTAGAAAAAGTTGCTGAATGTGAATAAAATATTGAAATTAAATAATATAAAAAAAAAGAATATCTCCCTCCCCTTTAACCCGCTGATGGCCCCCCTTTCTTCATTTTAAATCGATTCAGACAAAAAATAATAATAATAATAAGGGCTTCGAGCCATAATCGTCGACGCCGCGCCGCGAGGGGGGGGTGACCCATCGCCGCCGCCCCTTCTTCCACCAGCCCCCTCCTCTTCTCGTCTCCTCCTTCAGACGACGCCCGAAACCCCCCATCTCCAATCGCGAGACCCCAGTCGGGAATCCAATCCCGAGACCCCACCACCGAAGTCGACCCCGCCTGCGCCAGTCCCACCTCCATCGAGCACCTCCTCCTCCACCGATCTGACGTCGGCGCTAGGAAGACCCCCCCTGATTACAGTAAGTGTTTTTTTATTTTATTTTTATTTTCAATTCTGATTTTTTTTTTTTATTTTATTTTAAAAACTGACTTCTTTTTTTTAAAAAAAAAAGATATAAAAACTGAATTTTTAGCATTTAAAAACTGAATTTTTAGCATTTAAAAACTGATTTTATTTTTAAATTTTAAAATAGAAAATATCGTATTTTTAGAATAGAAGAGATCATAGTTTTAAATAGAAAAAAACGGAATTTTTATTGTGTATGAAGTTATGATTTTTAACTTAAAGGAAGAATTTATTTTTCTAAACAAGAAAAGAAATGTTTTTTAATTTGTAAAGATTATATTTTTATAACGAAAAAGATTATATTTTTAGAAGAAAAAATATATGCTTTTTGTATGTAAAACATAGATTTTTATAAATATAAAATCCGATTTTCTTATATGAACGTTAGCAAAAAGATGTGATCTTTATAGAAGATAGAGAAGTAAAAATAGAATTTTTATATATTGAACTTCGATAGAAAAATAGAATTTTTATATATTGAACTTCGATAGAAAAATAGAATTTTTATATATTGAACTTCGATAGAAAAATAGAATTTTTATATATTGAACTTTGAAATAAAAATTCGATTTTTATGTATTGAATAGCGAAGTAAAAATTCGATTTTATATATATAGTGGCCTTGGGCAACGAAGGTGACAAAAAGGCGAAACGACGAAGACTTCTGCAAAGGAAGAGCCGTGGAGCTAGGATAGCTATATGTGAGAATTTCTCACCTTTCAATTTATTTTTCTAGTTATATATATATACTAGGATGCAGACGGTGCTTAGTAGCACCCGACACAATCGTCCACAGACCATGGACTTGTTTGTTTGGCTGTTTGTTGATTGATTGCGACATTGGTTTGAATGTGGTTTGTGGTGTGAAAAATCGAATCGATAAATTGGTTAGGATTAGACGTGCGCCGTTATAAGGCGAAGGAGTAAGGCTAGGTTAGACTCTTACTCCAAATTTTGTGGTTTGCATAACGAATTGATTTGATTGATGTGTGAATGGCGTGGGCCTTCACTAGACCGGGGATAAGGCTAGGCCTCGTCCCGTTTCTAGTATCGTGCCGTTATGCCGCCGAAATTTTCTAAAATATATTAGAAAAATAAAAATATCATTTTATTTAAAGAATGAATTGAATAGAAGTTCATATGTTGGAATAAAATGTTTTATCGTTAAAAATATAATCTTTAACGTGAAGTGAATAAAATAAAATATTCATTTATAAACCGAACGGTTTGTTTATGTACACCTATTTGAATGACATTGATTGGGACGATAAATTTCACACATCGCCCAACTGCACGAATAAAAATCTGTGTTTGATTGTTTGAAACCCCACACGGGTGTTGGGATGAAATTTGAAGTTCACTCATCCTGATTGATTAAATATGTCGATCGATTGATTGACAGGCTGTTATAAGCGTTAGATATCTATATTTGATGCTTATACAGTGTAGTGCACTTTGGTTGATGGTTGATTATTTTTCAATGCTATTTTATACATGTGTTGTATGAAAATCCATATAATTAACTTTATATGGTAATTGATTGGGCCTCATTCCAATTTGAAAAATAAAGTATATTATAAAATAAAAGTTCATGTGTTGACAGTACTCATTCATTGAGATTGGTCATGTGTTGAACGAAATATTTTAGTAATAAAATTTGCACCTTTATCGATATAAAATAAAAGTTCATGTGTTGACAGTACTCATTCATTGAGATTGGTCATGTGTTGAATGAAATATTTTTGATAATAACAACAATTTGGAAAAGAAATATTTGAAATAGAATATTTGAAAATAGAAATTTATGAAGCCGTGTTGATTAGTTTGACGCCATTTTGACGTGAACGATATTTATATCGATATATAACGATTTCGAAATGAATTGAATTGAAAACGATTTCGAATTGAATTGAATTAAAACGATTTCGAAATGAATTGAATTGAAAATGAATTCAAATTGAATTGAAATTTGAATTGAATAGAAATGAATTTTAAAACGAATTTATAAAGAAGAATTCAATTTTGATTTGAATTGAAATGGAAATTGAAATTGCTTTTGAAACGAATTTTAAAACTATTTATATAATTCGTTTTAAATAGAAATCGTCGAAATATATATTATATATAGTATATATATAATATAATAGCCTGAATAGAACGCGCCGCGCCGCGGCAGTTCGTGAATTTCGACCATTTATTTCAAACGGATATTACGGGAGATCCGACCGTCGGATTTCCCTAAAACCGGAACCGTTGGGTTCGTATCGAAAAGAGCTTTCTAACGAATATTAGAAATTTGAAATCTAACGGTTGGATTTGGAATTATGTCCAAATCAAATTCGAAAAAGGTCGCTGTAAGTGCAGTTCGATGGCCATTGATGGAAATCGACTGTACGGGCCTTGATAAAATTATTAAAAATAGTAATAATTTGTGTAAAATCATAAGAAATGGTTTAGAAAGGATTGGGATGAAAAACTCCATATTTGAAAAGATAAAAATAGATTTTTATCGAAATGAACTAGTTTTGAACTAGAATTATAATTCTATTTATTTTTAAATAAATAAATTGAATTTGAAAAGGGTTTTGAAAATAACCAGAATATCCAATGATTGCATTGGAGTGGATTTGAATCGAAATTGTCTTCGGAATATTTCGATGTTGGAATTCGTGATTATACAGGTGTTGTTATGGAAATTTGAAAGATATATTTGTATCGTTATTTCCAATATGACATTTGTTAATCGTAGAATTTGATATTGAATATAAGCCGATATATTTTCTATTCAGAGCCTTATATTGAATATCAAATGTGATTTGGGTTTGTCGTGAATGGTGTCTTCACTAACACCGTTCTTGAACCCAGTTGAGAAAAGATTAAATCTTTTTATTTAGATTTAATGAAGTGTACCAATTAAATAATATTTAATTGGAATTGAATCGATATTGATTTTTGGGTTTATCGTGGACAGTGTTTTAAATAACACTCGTTCTTTAACCCGATCATTGATGAAATGTGATTTTGGGTTGTCGTGATCGGTATCTTCAATAATACAGTTCTTAGACCTAAAGGAGTTAAGAAAATCAGAAACTAACTGGAGATTAGTTAAGTTGAATAGTTTCCGAGGTATTGATCTGATGTTGGTTTCGGCCTTCGGGATCAATACTTAGGGAATTGTTCACTTGCTAATTTACAATTAGGGACTGATTGAAATGTGATGTGATTTTGGGTTTATCGTGAACCGTGTTTTTAAATGACACTGATTCTTTAACCCAGTCACAGATTAAAACTAAGTGGAGTTTTAATGAATCTTTAATTAGATTGAAATAATCGAAATGGAGTATCACCAGTTTTGCTCCAGGCGATAGTTAAATCTTTAATTAGATTTGAACGTGAAATGGTAATTGAATTTACCGATAACACTGGGGTGTTAGATATGAAGTATTACCAGTTTTACTTCATGGGATAAATAGGTTGGGATTGGGAAATTAAAACCAATGATTACTTCGGTAAGGTTCGTTAATCTCGACTAGTTGAATCGAAATTCAAAAGAAGAATAAATTCAAGAAATTTATCTTGGATAAAATTAGTGGGAACATTTCCTTATGAATGTGAAATCAGAAACTAACTGTCGGTTAGCTAGGCAGAATGGTTTTCTGGATATTGATCTGATGTTGGTTTCGGCCTTCGGGGTTAATATTTGGGAAATTATTCTCTTGATTAATTTACGGTTAGTGACTGATGAATTGGAATGAGGCGTATGTTGTGTTTGTGTAACACTTATTTAATATATACGCGAGTTATTCGGAAAGACCGGGTTTATCCCATTCTGAATAACTGATACGACGATAAGTCGAAGATGAAGACGATGGTCGAAGACCGGAGGTCTTCACGTCGTTTGGGTAATTACTGATGATCTTGATTGGGCTGTACACCCAAGAAGATGGAAACAGTTAGTGATCGTCCAGACGTACTTGGAGATCGATGGATATGCGGGGTACTAGGTGCCTCCGGTTTCGTTCAGACCCAGAACGGACTTGTAAATGGACTGTGTGTCTGACATTGGAATTTAGTCCGTGTGATTGATTTTTATTAAATATGTATCTGTTTGGCGGCGGAGAATTTATTCTCTTGCTTAACGCCCTTCTCTGAGACGTACGAGCTCAGGGGTTATATATTGATGGATATCAAACGCATGGAGTGAATTGCCTGTGTGGCATGCCTAAGTGGCAATTGATCGAGGCTTCTGTTGAAAAGCAAAGTCTTGTGGTGATGATCAAAGCAAGGCCTTTGTGGCGTAGCTTTGTGTAACGTTTACCTCGCGTGTTTCACACCCGGTATGAACCAAAAACGGGAGACGGACCTCAGGGAGGGCATGCGTTTCTTTCTAGTTAGAAGTGGCGTCAGTGGTTTTACACGCCCTGACGAGTTTGACTTATGTGGTTGTTGCTGTTGCGAGGCGCCTCGGATTGATCGGTCATTCTCGAACCGATGGAGTCATTTAATTGGCTCGTTTACGCCCCAAAGGGCGGGGAAACGTATCGTTCAGGCACTATAATCCACATCGGTGGACCGGCCCTGACGATCCAAGGGGCAGTTGCGGCTGTTCCGGTGGCTCGGGCTAGAGAGTCACGAATCGGTTGAGGACTATCTTTTGCCTCGGTTCATAGACGGAAATCCAATTTCCAAATACGTGACATTTGCGGTTTTATTTGTAAACCTATATATGGCGACATAGTGGCATGGGACGCTCTTGTCGCCTATGATTGATACTTATGATTTGAAGTGGTTTTATACACTATGCACTTATAGTAGTATCAAATGATTTGTTTTAAACGTATCAAGCATTCTTTGGCTGTTATAAGGGAAAACCCTATCCTCGGCTGCGTTGCATTGTGTGATGGGACCTGGGTCTTATAACAGCTTCATTTTTCTTTATTTAGCACTGCGCTGTTTGCTTTATGCACTGGTATTCTTGGGAGGAAACCCGTTCCGTGTTATACGGCGTGGTCCCTTGATTCACCTAATGATTTAAAATAAAGATTAATAACTGTTTTAGTTCTCACACCAGTCACATGACTGACCTGGAGTTTATTGTTTTAACCTAAACTCTGGGTGCCCTTATTTTGACACGGGCAGCTAGTAGTTTTGGTTTTTGCAGATTTATATTCTCAGGATCCTGGTTTACAGCTGGAACGATATCCGGAAAGCTTTGTATCCGCATATCTCTTCTAGTTGTGTATTGTATTATTTTTCTGCTGCTATGTATTTAAATGTAATTTAAATCTCTGATATTTCTGTGTAATATTTATTCATACTCTGTATATTCTTGTAATCTGATGCATTGTTGTAATATACAATGAAACGTTCTTTTATATGAGTTCTGTTGTGGTTTGTTCTCGAACTATCCGTCGCTTTCCTTTACGGGGAAGTTACGGGTTTTCACAGTTGGTATCAGAGCTTTGGTTTACAAAGCAGAGAACAAGGCACATTAGAAACATACGAAAGAATTCATCAGATATTGGATTAGTAGTATCCAATTAGAATGACTCGTTAGAGATAGGATCAGTAGTATCCTAGAACGAGTGTGAAGAGTATATTTTTAAAGTGAAAACAAATTTTTGTTTTGAAAATTTAAATCAATTATTCGTATTTGATTATTTATTTATATTGATGTGGACAATCCAGTATATATAGATTTTGCGTATACGTCTGATCAGCGTGTATTCGAAGTTTTGATATATTGGATAGATATAGAATCACACTCTAGTCGCCCGGACCTGATTCTGATGATTGACGCGTCATCATTAGTAATTAGTTTCGTGTTTCAAAGGTGTGCTTTTTATATATTTCCATTAGACTGGTGTGAGAACCAAAACTTATATAATTAGAACACATTGTTGTGATTTGGCATCAAAAATTTGATTTTTGTGTATGTATCAAAATTATGAATTTGAAACTCTAATTCACTAATTGATTGATGTTTGTGTTGCTTGTTTAATTATTTGATAATTTTGAACCATTTATGCCTAATTGAATCAAATATTGAACTATATTGAAAATTGGTCGCATTTGCTTGCATATATGTACTTACCTTGAACAGGTCATAGCAAGGAGGCTAGAGCCAGAGAATAAAATTTGTTTGCCCGACAAATAGGTACATGTTTACTACATAATTTCCTGTTTTGTTTGGGTGATGATGATTTTGTGAGCCTATTGGCTAGCCGCTTGGCTTTTTCTTTTTCTTTTTGAGATCTGAAGGACCGGGGAAGCTATTTGAAATTCCCCGATGCTCCCGGTGCAGGGGAGGTTATGGCGAAATTTTTCAAAAATTTAGGGTGTTAGCCAAATTTTTGAAATTTTGAAAATTCTCAGAAACTAAAGAGTTAGAGAATGAAAGCCAGATCGAACGTGGAGTTAATTAATCAAACCACTTTCGACTTTGTTCCTTTTCGGGGACGAAAAGTTTTAAGTGGGGGAGATTGTAACAACCCGTAAAATCTGGGCCAGTTTAAAATTTTTATTTTGGCAATTTTGGCGAATTTTGAATATTTAAAATGAATTATTTTAAATAAAATCGACGAGAAATTTATTTTGAATATAAATCGAACGTATATATTATACGCGTCGTCGTTAGAATATAAATATTTATATATAATTATAAAAGGAATTGAAAATGGCGCGGTAGTTCGATAATTCGATTTCAAACTTCAATTGAATGTACCGGGTGCAAAATAATCTGGATTTTAGTGAAACCAAAAATAATGGAATCTAATTGTGAATATCTTTCCAACGAATCCGAATAATTGAAATTTCATAGCGGGAATCAAAAGATATGTCCAGTTGAAAATTCTGAATAGTCGCTATGGAATTCAGGCCCTTAAAAATGGACATTTTGCAAACGACCTCGGATTTCGACGAAACCAGTTTTGTTGGGTCCGTGGTGTCAGGTTATTGCTAGATTCCAAATTTCATAATTTTTCGAATCAATATGTGAGCGTGGCATAGGAAAACGTGTTTTGACCATTTCAGTTGAATTTAATCGACTGGAAATTGGCCATTTTTCCAACGGTCTCGGAATTCGACGAAACTAGTTTTGTTAGGACCGTATCGTCAATACGAAGCTAGAAAATATTTTTCTGGAATTTTTCTAGTTAGTATGTGACCCCGGTAATTTGAAATGTACGTTTAAAATTCAATACAGTGATTTAAAATGTAAATTCAACGGAAATTAATCGAAACGATCAAATCAGCTTGCGATACATATCCCATTGTGTTCAGACTGGGGGTAAATTGCTAGGGACGACAGGCGGTAGGCTTCGTTTCGAGGTAGGTAGAAAAAGTTGCTGAATGTGAATAAAATATTGAAATTAAATAATATAAAAAAAAAGAATATCTCCCTCCCCTTTAACCCGCTGATGGCCCCCCTTTCTTCATTTTAAATCGATTCAGACAAAAAATAATAATAATAATAATAAGGGCTTCGAGCCCTAATCGTCGACGCCGCGCCGCGAGGGGGGTGACCCATCGCCGCCGCCCCTTCTTCCACCAGCCCCCTCCTCTTCTCGTCTCCACCTTCAGACGACGCCCGAAACCCCCCATCTCCAATCGCGAGACCCCAGTCGCGAATCCAAGCCCGAGACCCCACCACCGAAGTCGACCCCGCCTGCGCCAGTCCCACCTCCATCGAGCTCCTCCTCCTCCACCGATCTAACGTCGGCGCTAGGAAGACCCCCCCTGATTACAGTAAGTGTTTTTTTATTTTATTTTTATTTTCAATTCTGATTTTTTTTATTTATTTATTTATTTTAAAAACTGACTTCTTTTTTAAAAAAAAAAAGATATAAAAACTGAATTTTTAGCATTTAAAAACTGAATTTTTAGCATTTAAAAACTGATTTTATTTTTAAATTTTAAAATAGAAAATATCGTATTTTTAGAATAGAAGAGATCATAGTTTTAAATAGAAAAAAACGGAATTTTTATTGTGTATGAAGTTATGATTTTTAACTTAAAGGAAGAATTTATTTTTCTAAACAAGAAAAGAAATGTTTTTTAATTTGTAAAGATTATATTTTTATAACGAAAAAGATTATATTTTTAGAAGAAAAAATATATGCTTTTTGTATGTAAAACATAGATTTTTATAAATATAAAATCCGATTTTCTTATATGAACGTTAGCAAAAAGATGTGATCTTTATAGAAGATAGAGAAGTAAAAATAGAATTTTTATATATTGAACTTCGATAGAAAAATAGAATTTTTATATATTGAACTTTGAAATAAAAATTCGATTTTTATGTATTGAATAGCGAAGTAAAAATTCGATTTTATATATATAGTGGCCTTGGGCAACGAAGGTGACAAAAAGGCGAAACGACGAAGACTTCTGCAAAGGAAGAGCCGTGGAGCTAGGATAGCTATATGTGAGAATTTCTCACCTTTCAATTTATTTTTCTAGTTATATATATATATACTAGGATGCAGACGGTGCTTAGTAGCACCCGACACAATCGTCCACAGACCATGGACTTGTTTGTTTGGCTGTTTGTTGATTGATTGCGACATTGGTTTGAATGTGGTTTGTGGTGTGAAAAATCGAATCGATAAATTGGTTAGGATTAGACGTGCGCCGTTATAAGGCGAAGGAGTAAGGCTAGGTTAGACTCTTACTCCAAATTTTGTGGTTTGCATAACGAATTGATTTGATTGATGTGTGAATGGTGTGGGCCTTCACTAGACCGGGGATAAGGCTAGGCCTCGTCCCGTTTCTAGTATCGTGCCGTTATGCCACCGAAATTTTCTAAAATATATTAGAAAAATAAAAATATCATTTTATTTAAAGAATGAATTGAATAGAAGTTCATATGTTGGAATAAAATGTTTTATCGTTAAAAATATAATCTTTAACGTGAAGTGAATAAAATAAAATATTCATTTATAAACCGAACGGTTTGTTTATGTACACCTATTTGAATGACATTGATTGGGACGATAAATTTCACACATCGCCCAACTGCACGAATAAAAATCTGTGTTTGATTGTTTGAAACCCCACACGGGTGTTGGGATGAAATTTGAAGTTCACTCATCCTGATTGATTAAATATGTCGATCGATTGATTGACAGGCTGTTATAAGCGTTAGATATCTATATTTGATGCTTATACAGTGTAGTGCACTTTGGTTGATGGTTGATTATTTTTCAATGCTATTATATACATGTGTTGTATGAAAATCCATATAATTAACTTTATATGGTAATTGATTGGGCCTCATTCCAATTTGAAAAATAAAGTATATTATAAAATAAAAGTTCATGTGTTGACAGTACTCATTCATTGAGATTGGTCATGTGTTGAACGAAATATTTTAGTAATAAAATTTGCACCTTTATCGATATAAAATAAAAGTTCATGTGTTGACAGTACTCATTCATTGAGATTGGTCATGTGTTGAACGAAATATTTTTGATAATAACAACTATTTTGAAAAAGAAATATTTGAAATAGAATATTTGAAAATAGAAATTTATGAAGCCGTGTTGATTAGTTTGACGCCATTTTGACGTGAACGATATTTATATCGATATATAACGATTTCGAAATGAATTGAATTGAAAACGATTTCGAATTGAATTGAATTAAAACGATTTCGAAATGAATTGAATTGAAAATGAATTCAAATTGAATTGAAATTTGAATTGAATAGAAATGAATTTTAAAACGAATTTATAAAGAAGAATTCAATTTTGATTTGAATTGAAATGGAAATTGAAATTGCTTTTGAAACGAATTTTAAAACTATTTATATAATTCGTTTTAAATAGAAATCGTCGAAATATATATTATATATAGTATATATATAATATAATAGCCTGAATAGAACGCGCCGCGCCGCGGCAGTTCGTGAATTTCGACCATTTATTTCAAACGGATATTACGGGAGATCCGACCGTCGGATTTTCTAAAACCGAAACCGTTGGGTTCGTATCGAAAAGAGCTTTCTAACGAATATTAGAAATTTGAAATCTAACGGTTGGATTTGGAATTATGTCCAAATCAAATTCGAAAAAGGTCGCTGTAAGTGCAGTTCGATGGCCATTGATGGAAATCGACTGTACGGGCCTTGATAAAATTATTAAAAATAGTAATAATTTGTGTAAAATCATAAGAAATGGTTTAGAAAGGATTGGGATGAAAAACTCCATATTTGAAAAGATAAAAATAGATTTTTATCGAAATGAACTAGTTTTGAACTAGAATTATAATTCTATTTATTTTTAAATAAATAAATTGAATTTGAAAAGGGTTTTGAAAATAACCAGAATATCCAATGATTGCATTGGAGTGGATTTGAATCGAAATTGTCTTCGGAATATTTCGATGTTGGAATTCGTGATTATACAGGTGTTGTTATGGAAATTTGAAAGATATATTTGTATCGTTATTTCCAATACGACATTTGTTAATCGTAGAATTTGATATTGAATATAAGCCGATATATTTTCTATTCAGAGCCTTATATTGAATATCAAATGTGATTTGGGTTTGTCGTGAATGGTGTCTTCACTAACACCGTTCTTGAACCCAGTTGAGAAAAGATTAAATCTTTTTATTTAGATTTAATGAAGTGTACCAATTAAATAATATTTAATTGGAATTGAATCGATATTGATTTTTGGGTTTATCGTGGACAGTGTTTTAAATAACACTCGTTCTTTAACCCGATCATTGATGAAATGTGATTTTGGGTTGTCGTGAACGGTATCTTCAATTATACAGTTCTTAGACCTAAAGGAGTTAAGAAAATCAGAAACTAACTGGAGATTAGTTAAGTTGAATAGTTTCCGAGGTATTGATCTGATGTTGGTTTCGGCCTTCGGGATCAATACTTAGGGAATTGTTCACTTGCTAATTTACAATTAGGGACTGATTGAAATGTGATGTGATTTTGGGTTTATCGTGAACCGTGTTTTTAAATGACACTGATTCTTTAACCCAGTCACAGATTAAAACTAAGTGGAGTTTTAATGAATCTTTAATTAGATTGAAATAATCGAAATGGAGTATCACCAGTTTTGCTCCAGGCGATAGTTAAATCTTTAATTAGATTTGAACGTGAAATGGTAATTGAATTTACCGATAACACTGGGGTGTTAGATATGAAGTATTACCAGTTTTACTTCATGGGATAAATAGGTTGGGATTGGGAAATTAAAACCAATGATTACTTCGGTAAGGTTCGTTAATCTCGACTAGTTGAATCGAAATTCAAAAGAAGAATAAATTCAAGAAATTTATCTTGGATAAAATTAATGGGAACATTTCCTTATGAATGTGAAATCAGAAACTAACTGTCGGTTAGCTAGGCAGAATGGTTTTCTGGATATTGATCTGATGTTGGTTTCGGCCTTCGGGGTTAATATTTGGGAAATTATTCTCTTGATTAATTTACGGTTAGTGACTGATGAATTGGAATGAGGCGTATGTTGTGTTTGTGTAACACTTATTTAATATATACGCGAGTTATTCGGAAAGACCGGGTTTATCCCATTCTGAATAACTGATACGACGATAAGTCGAAGATGAAGACGATGGTCGAAGACCGGAGGTCTTCACGTCGTTTGGGTAATTACTGATGATCTTGATTGGGCTGTACACCCAAGAAGATGGAAACAGTTAGTGATCGTCCAGACGTACTTGGAGATCGATGGATATGCGGGGTACTAGGTGCCTCCGGTTTCGTTCAGACCCAGAACGGACTTGTAAATGGACTGTGTGTCTGACATTGGAATTTAGTCCGTGTGATTGATTTTTATTAAATATGTATCTGTTTGGCGGCGGAGAATTTATTCTCTTGCTTAACGCCCTTCTCTGAGACGTACGAGCTCAGGGGTTATATATTGATGGATATCAAACGCATGGAGTGAATTGCCTGTGTGGCATGCCTAAGTGGCAATTGATCGAGGCTTCTGTTGAAAAGCAAAGTCTTGTGGTGATGATCAAAGCAAGGCCTTTGTGGCGTAGCTTTGTGTAACGTTTACCTCGCGTGTTTCACACCCGGTATGAACCAAAAACGGGAGACGGACCTCAGGGAGGGCATGCGTTTCTTTCTAGTTAGAAGTGGCGTCAGTGGTTTTACACGCCCTGACGAGTTTGACTTATGTGGTTGTTGCTGTTGCGAGGCGCCTCGGATTGATCGGTCGTTCTCGAACCGATGGAGTCATTTAGTTGGCTCGTTTACGCCCCAAAGGGCGGGGAAACGTATCGTTCAGGCACTATAATCCACATCGGCGGACCGGCCCTGACGATCCAAGGGGCAGTTGCGGCTGTTCCGGTGGCTCGGGCTAGAGAGTCACGAATCGGTTGAGGACTATCTTTTGCCTCGGTTCATAGACGGAAATCCAATTTCCAAATACGTGACATTTGCGGTTTTATTTGTAAACCTATATATGGCGACATAGTGGCATGGGACACTCATGTCGCCTATGATTGATACTTATGATTTGAAGTGGTTTTATACACTATGCACTTATAGTAGTATCAAATGATTTGTTTTAAACGTATCAAGCATTCTTTGGCTGTTATAAGGGAAAACCCTATCCTCGGCTGCGTTGCATTGTGTGATGGGACCTGGGTCTTATAACAGCTTCATTTTTCTTTATTTAGCACTGCGCTGTTTGCTTTATGCACTGGTATTCTTGGGAGGAAACCCGTTCCGTGTTATACGGCGTGGTCCCTTGATTTACCTAATGATTTAAAATAAAGATTAATAACTGTTTTAGTTCTCACACCAGTCACATGACTGACCTGGAGTTTATTGTTTTAACCTAAACTCTGGGTGCCCTTATTTTGACACGGGCAGCTAGTAGTTTTGGTTTTTGCAGATTTATATTCTCAGGATCCTGGTTTACAGCTGGAACGATATCCGGAAAGCTTTGTATCCGCATATCTCTTCTAGTTGTGTATTGTATTATTTTTCCGCTGCTATGTATTTAAATGTAATTTAAATCTCTGATATTTCTGTGTAATATTTATTCATACTCTGTATATTCTTGTAATTTGATGCATTGTTGTAATATACAATGAAACGTTCTTTTATATGAGTTCTGTTGTGGTTTGTTCTCGAACTATCCGTCGCTTTCCTTTACGGGGAAGTTACGGGTTTTCACACATGACTACCACTGCTGCTCTGGGCCTCAACTTCTTCAAAAAGAAAATTTCAAATCTAAGTGGCAATCCATTTTATTCGAATCCCAATTTAATTATCCTTTAAATTTTCAAACCCCAACTCGTTCAAGTTCACTCAATTTGAATTCATTCTTAACTTGATTTTTCTTAACTAGATTTAATTTTATTTTCATATCTGATTCAACTGTCGAATTGATTTCCAAATCAGTTCAACTTTATTTCAAAATTCAAATTTGATTTCAAATCAAATCAATCAGTACATCAAACAACCCACATCATCATAATATGGAAAATTATTTCCCTTTTCTACATAAAAATATACCTTGGGTAAAATTATTTCATTTACCCACTTTGTAAAACAATATTGTATCCACTCGCTAGTTCAAGGCTTCTCAACACTTGAACCAATCAAATAACACAATACAAAACATTTGTATATAAAATTCTACAAATACGCTCTCATATATATATATATATATATATATACTCAACCCAATCTAGGGTGTTACTAACCCATCTCTATTGAGTTATGCCACAGAGCCAAGGTTACTACTCAACCAACAGCTCTGATACCACTGTAACGACCCAGGAATTTCCGGCCCCGAAAATCGACATAAATAACTTTACCATACTCATGTCGATCTTCCAACACCGAAAACACTGGAACGTTTATAGAAAGAAATTAGAGGGCGAGATAAGAAAGAAAGAAAGTTAGAATAGAAGAAGAAGAAGAACCAACACAGAGTCTCACATCACAGCGGAACAAAATATAATACAGAAATAAATCTATATTGAGAGCTTTTGAAATTACTTACAATATCAGAGTACATCACATCTCTGGACAGTTATAATAATTTGTCCTCATATATAATTACACAACGGAATATCATTCGTCTGAACATCTTCTGCTCGTCTCTGGACTTCGCAGAACCTGATAACCTAAACTTGTACACTCCGGGCTAACCCGAGCATTTACAAAACACCGGGTCAGTCTGGTGGACCAGAGTTAGAAAAACTCGCACAACATTAAGGTATCACACAACTTGATTTTAAATCCAAAATCCTTGCAAAAGAAAAGGGTAATCGTAAGACCGAATCCACACATAAACACAGATGGTTTTTATCTTATGATAACCCAAAACAGTTTTCGAAATCAATATCTTTTCTGATATTATAATAGTGTCTAAATACAAGTAAATATCAATCTAGTGGAACGCTTGCATCTCACGCTCCACATATATAGTATACAATCAAAACCACGGGCGCTTATTGGAGATTGGATTCCGGCCTTGACAAGGTATGGGACCACCTGCCGATCGTGTATCTCTAGAGGCGAATACACTGGGTTCAACAAGAACGTCTTGCAACCCAGCCCTCACAAGACCGACCACTCATTTCGCTTGAGTGTATCGAATGTATATCACCAACGGTTGGACTCAAACCACCGTTTCCCGATAAGGGACAGCATCGAAATAGATTTAGAAATGAAATGGATTTTCTCTAGATAGGTGATTATACACCCTAATGGGAGCAACCCACATAGCCATGCTGCCTGCCCGATTTTTGTCATTTTCCGGTTGATGAGGCTTGAGGTCAGAACACATCTGGTCATCATACACTTTGAATGCCACATCGTCAGATCCGCCAGATCACACTGATTGACGTCCATAAAAATACTCTAGTTTATTTGGCTAGGGAATAACCATTTCTCCGCCATCAACTATGGTACGTTTGGAGAAATCAACGCATGTAACTCGTTCGGAAATACTCTGTCAGACATCCGTCCATACAAGTCATCCAGGAACAGGATGAACCGAAGGCACTCTCCTACCGCATCCAATATAGGAATCACCCCATGGATCAGTAGCGATAGTCCTTGCAATCCACAGTTTCAACCACGACAGAACCCCAGTATATCTCCGGGTCGAATCAGAGATTTTAAGTGGTTCTTCCGCTTCATGAAGATCTATGGTCTTCACATGCTCCATCTCGATCGTCGCTTGATATCTTCTATACTTTCATATTTGTTGGTTGGAATGGTTTTCGAATATATATTCGATCCCGGTCTTTCCGTACCAACAATCGTAAAGGTCAGAATTGATAGTCGGTTATTTAACTATCAAGTAAATATCCATGAAATCATAGAAATAGATTTACTGGTCTGGTACTTAGCATCACTTGGCTTTTAACAATAATCACCCAATTTCCTTTTAATTTTGCTACTAGGGAAATATCCTCTAATCTCATTCCCGTTACTTTGGAAATCTTATCACACACTCTCGCCATTACCAACTAGTATCATCTTTGGATCGTCCCGAAGTCGTTCAAGTTGGGGTATTTTAACTACCTCTCAGACCTTGACCAACAACGTTCTTACCTTCAGATAAATACGAGTCGTAATTCAAAAACCCGATATTAATATTTCAATTCCTATTTCTAACCTCATTTTCCAAGCTCACATTTAAATCCCTTCCTCGGGAAATCTCCATTCAATTCTTTTGGTTTAACTTAACTCCATCATTAAGTATTTCAAATTCAAAACGACTTTTAAACTCACATTCCATTTATAAACTTTGTTTATAAGTTCCAGGTTTAATCTAAACCCTTTATATCTTCATCTCCCTTTTCTTAATTCAAACGCTAAGTAAAATTTCCATTTAACCTATCATATTCGTTTAGAACCCCTTTTTCTTTATGATAAAATCTGAGTTCAACAGTAAACTTGTTCATAACTTCTTTTCCGAAAACTCACTTGGTCAACTCAAAACATAACCATTTCTTTAGCTCATTCTAGTTAATTCCTCTTTTTAAATTAAAAATTAATTTAAATAACTCCTTTTGATTATTCACGATTAATCAAATACCTAATCGCTAGGTTATTTCCTGCTCTTTATTTATAATCCTTATCGACATAAGAATTCATTTTATAAAACATAATTTCTATATAAACTTTAAATAAATAAATAATTACTATTTAATTCCTTTTTTAAATATCCTTTCAAGGTAATAGCTTTCAAAATCTATTTTCATTATAAAATATATTTATAATTCAAATATTATCGATTTTCTGTTGATAAAACCCAGATTTTATAAATTGATTGATTTTTTAGGCCAGGTGATGCTAATTACCCTGCCAATTCTATACATTGGTGAACATCAGAATAGATATTGAAATATGGTTCAACGACCATCAAAATCAATCATTTGTACATTCTTATTCAACTGATAAATCTCTATAACGGCCATCAATCAAATAACAGACCATTCAAACAATTCAAACACTTTCAAACACGTTTTATAAACGTGACCAGTCGAGGGAAATTATTTTATTTAGGTCAACTCAAAACAGTGGGTATTTTTCTGAAATTAAACGACCGTTTAATTTCCTTTATTGAATCAACAATATATATATAACCATCAAACAACCAATCACTAGCAATCAGAACACGTAAAACAAAACCCAATTTATATAAAATATAAACGGGAAGGGCTGACCGAGTTTAACTCACCTGGGTTTGAATCTGACAGTAAACAGTCTGGTTTTTATTAGACTGACATGCAATTCAAATAAAAATCCCAGTCACTTCAGATCCAGACTAGACCCGCTCCATCTCGAAGTATTCGTCTCCACAGTCCCAACGCAACTGACCGTGCGTAAATCTGATGTCGTATGAGACAGAAATCATTTAAACAAGTTTATAAACTAATTTAATTAAAAACATTGATTTCCTTTTAAAACAAACATGGGCTTTACCTTAAATTTTTAGCCCAAAAGAACCCGACCCGATTGCTCCTTACAAAACCCTCATCCATCGTTCCTCTTTCCAATTCAATAGCCGCCTCAAATTTTCTCAAAACCGAAATAAATGAAAACCTTAATCCCCTTTTGTGATTTCAGCAACCGACCGGACTTTTATGGCATCGCACCCCCTCCGCCCCTCGATCCGCCACCATGGCCTCGCGATCAACCCCTGGACCTCCCCAAATCCACTACAGACAACCACAAGCTACTTACACATTCAACCCGAATGGATTTCGACACAAGAACCGAAGATAAGTTTTTCTTTACTCGATTTTAATTGCTAACTTATTTTGATTTGCGTTTCTTGTTTCGAATTGGGTTTCTTTGATTGACCGTGTGTGTTTATGTGGTTTTTGGGTTGTATGAAACACCACTGTATTTATAGTTGCGGTTGGAAATTATCGTCTGTCTACTACGAATTGTTATGTCAATCAATATTCGAATCCGTAAATTTAGATCTTGGTTTGGATTATAGGGTTTCAGGTTGGTTCGAAAATGGATTTGATCGAACTGGTTAGGTGATAGTTGTGTATTGTTAATTCAACCAAGAACTGAATCAGTCCTTAGATTTTTATGTTCGGATTTTTAAATACATGAAACAGTGAATTCGTACCTGATTTTTTTTATGTATATATAATTATACAGTACTATTCGATCCTGCCATATATTTCTTTGTACTGTTTTGGCTTGTCATTGATTATTTCTTGTGTTGTCCATTGTATTGTTCAATCAACCCTTATGTATATGAAGATATACATATATCTTGTTCATCAATTTATTTATGGGTGTTCATATTGCATATATAGCTGTACAGCTATATTTTCAGATTTTCAGATCTGTTTTCCTAACTGTTCTTTGTACTACCTTAGCTGTTTATTTTATTCTTTCATTGATTTCAAAATCTGGTGTTGGATTTGGCCAAAAAGATTTGTGTATATGGATTTGATCTTCTTCTAGCGGTTCATGATTTTCTCTATTTTTCTTCTTCTGTGTACTATCTATATTGATGATCAATATGCATTTCTTTACTTTAGTCATTCATGACATGTTCTTAGCTGTTTACTACTGCCATTCATCCCTTCTAATTGGTTTTCCTTCTTTTCTTTTTTGCAGATCGAAACCGACAGATTTACTGGTATTGAAAAGGGACGAGACAATGCAGAAGTTGATTTACCAAAATGTTGATTCCTTACTTGTTTTTTTTTTTGTATTTGAGAATTTGTAAATGTATATTTTTTTTCTTTTTTCTTCTTTGTAAAAATAATAATGTATATGATTATTTTTGTATCTGCATGTGTAAAGATAATATGAATTTCGAATCATTGTGACTCGTGTTTTGACACCACAAAAGTTGTATATAATTCATGTTTACAGCTACCATTTAGGAGTTAATCAAAGAGTGCATACAATATATAATTGCTAGACATTGGAGTAATTAACTTTTTGCACTAATAAAATTTTCACATAAAGAAAGTATATTATCTACACAGTCATCGGTGTTTAATACATATAACATTGGTAGGTTTCACATATAGTTGTTTACACATATATAAATTAGAAAACCTAAAGTGTACTGGAACTATTTTATAACCTTAAATGTTTACACATTTTATTTCTCTAGCATCGGTTTAAGGGGCTTTCATTCGTATCGTCGAACCAAAAGAAACATCGACGTATATGTCAACATATATATTTAAGGGTCCATTTAAAAGTCTAATATAATATTTGTTAAAATATAACTAAATTTAAACGGATAGATTAACGAAAATAAATAAATAAATATTGTCGTATTTATTAAACAACCTCTTCAACATCAACCAGTATAGAATTCAATCTAGACATAAAAATCTTGGTTTTAAATAATATTTAATTTACATAAAAAAATAAATCGTTATAATTTAAAAACGATTTCACAGTGACTATTTGAAAATTTGAATTGGACGTAACTTGAAATTTACAAGCCGAAATCTCGAGTTTTCTCTTTTATTAGAAAAATATAATCGAACCGGTTCAAACGTGTCTCGCTTCACAGAAATCTGACTTATATCGAATCCTGTATATTCAGTTAAAGTTAAAATCGAAAATTTCGAACTACCGCGTCGTTTCGAGCTCGTTTTAATTAATATATATATATATATTTATTTAAACTCCATTTTAAATAAATAAATTCGATTAAAAATTCCATTATATTTCAAATAAAATATATAAACTGATTTAAATATTCTATTTTAAATGGCCGAAAAATCCGGGACATTACACATTATTTGCTAATTTGCTTTATTTTTGGTTAATTTACAACGAAAAGCAAATTGCATAAAGTTATGATTAATAATTACAGCAAATACTTGGTCAGTACCACCTACCACTTGTCCAATCAAAATTCACTTCAAATTCGAAGGAAAATTACTTTGAAGTCGATACCAAGGAGTCCATGTTTTAGAACTGTACAGTATTTAACTTTGTTATGTATTAGTGACACCTGTACAACTTACTTAATTAGGCAAACATGTATATGTTGAAAATATAACATAAAAAAGTACTAAAATCTATGATTCACGGTTCAAGTCCAATCTGAGTCAAGATATGAAGATTACGATTTTCGATTTGAATCCAGGATTGACCACTTGGCTTGAAATTACTATTAGGACGTTGGGAAAGTTATAACAAAAATATGAATGTTTTTCAGGAACACGCATAGTATGTGCATGTATCATCACTACCATATGCATTACTGATAGCAGAACAATATTAATTTATATAGAAATTATCCTTTTATAAGCATATTTCCATTTTTTATTCTCTTACAAAAAAAAGGCAGATGAGTAAAAGGGGGTAAAAGAGTCATTGCAATGCAAGTAAAAATTCAATTTATTAACAAATGAGTAGCATCAAAGTTATATGGTTACAATGAACTGCTCAAACTGAACGTAGCAATTTTGTTGTAATTGAAAAATAATTTTTGGCAGTAACTCTATGTTTGAATAGTGCGCTAAATTTCATGTTTTAGTTATATACTAAAATATCTTCCAACTATATGCTACACTAATTCTCAAGAAATTTCGTGTTTGCGTTAACGTATATTACTAACAACTAAATCTAGCGGTATTGTTTCGTTCACGAACATCACATTTCACTCTATAGAAGCACCCAATAAATTATCAGTGATATTGCATGTAGTTACACTAACAATAAAAATAGCAGAATTCTCATCTTTGTGAAGCATTAAAACCAACCAATACAAAGTCAAACATATTGGACAGCTCAAATCGACAGATCATAATAACAATTTTCAAATATGATAGTTAATATATATAATGCTAGGAATGCTTTGTTAATTCTTCATAACTCATGACCTTTTTTCCATTGCAAAAGTTCAAGCCTTGCTGCTTGTAGTAGCAAATTCAACATGTGTTTCTGTTGGTAGAAGTTATAGTGGTTTAGAAATAAGACGAACTGATTCTACGAAAAAAAATTATTACCTAATATGCTTGCTAAAAAAGTATTAAAAAAAGTAGGAGCCTTTTGAAACTTGTAAAAAAAAAACTGATGATAAGTATAAAATACCTATTAATTCGAAACAAATATATGCTTCTAAGAGTGGAAGAATGTATGAGAAAAATATTCCATAACCGTAAAGTCAACAACAGTGGATGTATTTAATATCTGGCCACTTCCTTCTGGTTCATATTAGGAACCAACTCACTAAGTGAATAAACTAAAAATAAAGTGCAAATATACGTTTCACTTACATGAACAGGTTAAAGCAGAATAACAATCAACTGTGAATATGGGTTTAAGCCTATGCCAAAATAGAAATCCTTGTATAATCGGTATGGGTAGACTTAGTGTTGATTGCTCTAACTACTTTAAACACAAACTTCCAACACAATCTAGTAGGCTATTTTACATAATATCAATCTGGGTTTCAAAGATTTAAATGTAGATGCAAGTTCTAAATGTAGAAGCAAGTTTTGTATTTTCATAATTGTAACCTGGCAGTAGACTGTTTAACCACATTACTCACTTAACATAGAAAAACTCGGTAGCTTTTCAAATTTATAAATTGAAAAGTCTAGTGTAACCAACCGGTGGCAAACAAATCTGGAACTATCTAAATCAGTGATGTAAGATTAATGTAGCTCAATATGTTAATCCAGCCCAGTAAATTTGCACCAGACAGATTTGTCAAAGAATACATTCTCATGTCTTACATTGGATCAAGCGAAAATGTTAACTAAACCTTGTAGTCCTCTACTTCCTCGTTGTAAATTACCGTACTCCCAGCTTTTTATGACCAACCTACATTCATCATTAAAGAAAGTAACTTGGTTATAATGACATAGGTGCATGAATAGTACATTCGTAATGAGATAGTTTATAACAATACCTTGTTTACGTAAGTTACCACCTTTACTCCTATCCTACAATATTCACACTGAAATTGGGAATCTGTGATTGTCACTATTCTCACCACCAGTTGTTATGAAACCATAATAGGAAAATAATAGATAGCAAATCACGAAACAAAAAATCTTGACATATCAAATTAAGTTGCAATGGCAATATGTTGCAGGGAAATTAGCATGGGCATTATAATGTGTAGGTGTTATATGTGCTATTGTTAATCAGCATAGTTGGATATGCAGATTGCGTCACGTGGAAAAAGTGAGGTAGCGTACTCAACTATGAACCTCAAATTTCTGTAGGAACTTGTATGACTACTATTATTAGGCATAACAAAATTTTTGTATATAGTACGTGTTAGTGTTCGTATTAATATAATTTTATTATTCTTAAATTTTATGCTTGTTGTGTGGTAATAAGGTATCAATATTGCGACTGCTTATGAATTCATTATTTTTTAGTACTTACATGATATGAAAAAGAAATGATAAAGGTTTTAAAGAAGTGATATTTTACCTTATTTACTGCTCTTACATGTCAGTATGACGCATTTAGTTTATCACATACATTTACAATTTGTAACTATATATTTCTGCCTTTGAACCAAACACATAAATCAGTATAGCTTAATTCTGTAAACATTATTAAACTATTTGGAAACTTGTTAGAGGAATAAATTTTGATAATATATGAATATACAATACCCGTGAAGAGTGGAATCTGGCTAACAGTAGGTGCTAATTAATACTGATAGGAAATAGTAAGACATTGACATTGGTAAATTATATTGGTAGAAACGCAGGATTAAACCAATGAAGCAGGTATATTGTTAAATTAGAGCATAGTCATCTGATGAAAGGATGTACTGAAATTAAATTTGTAAATGACAACAACAAAAGGAATAATTCAAATTTCTTACAGTCCAATTTTTCATCAAGAAATGTCATCTTTTACTCAAGCAGAAGTTCGTGTTAAAGTACAGACAGAATACATGTGTCTTTGTTACATTTTGATAGTTTCATATGAAGAAGGTTAACTGTATTTCAATATATACAGTTTAAATATTAGGGAAGCAGAAGTGAAGTAGTTGAATAAAAAAATTAGAATATGTAGAAAACACAAACAAATTAGGCAGTCAAAACCAGGCTGTTTAGTAGAACAGAGTACAGACTGAATGATTATTTAAACAAAAGCATACATGCAGCAGTCAGTGAGTAATAAGAATTAGGACGGTCCATTTAGGTTCAATACATCAAATGACCCTAAATCACGGACAATTTAGTAGCAACATGGATGGACGGTGTATTAAACCCAAATTAATCAAGCTGTAAATGTGTAGTAAGAAATCGTTTAGTTCGAAGGAAATAAGTAAATCGTTTAAGAAAAAAGGGGGAAAACAGTACCTTAATAAGTTGAATCTTTTAGGTATGTATGCAACAGGATAGAATGGTGGAATCGAAGTGTGAAGAAAGGATGAAGGAGAGAAGAAAGTTGTCTGCAGAAAGCTTCAGCCGATATCAAATTGCGAGAGTCAATGGCGGTGAGGAAGGAACAGAGAGTTAGTAGGATGCTATAACGGGTGGTGGAAGAAGGGCGGTGGTGTAACGGGTTAATTACATTTGAATAGGCTGTGTAGCAGCGGGTTAGCAGTGGTGGAAATGTCGATTTGGGGAAGAAATAGGACGCAATTGAATGGTTAATTTTACCTAATCGATGAAAACCTAGAAGAGAAACACGCGAATTAGAAGGAACAGATGTTACGACCAAAGTGAGTTGGATTCTGCTTTCCAGTATAAGTAATAGAAGATATGTGTTGAGTCATGTTAGAATTATGTTAAAATCTATCCTCAAGTATAACATAAATATACAAAACAAGATATTATTATATATATATATATTAAAGGACTTTAAATAGCCGTGATTGTACAGACTCAGCTGTACCAATCGACTGGTAGAAATTCTACCAGTCGACTGGTCAGCCTGTCGTTGTACAATAACGGCTAGTTTTGAATGATTTTTAGATATAAACGTTTTGAAGTATGATTCAACCGCTCGACTGATGATTTTTCGACTAGTTGACTGATTCGAAATAGAAGTCTTTTTTATGAAGAGTCGCCTTCCTTTATGAAGAGATTCCGCTTCAATTACGAATGGAAATGGATGCAACTTTTTGCTAAAATCCTTCATGAAGAAATGCTACTCTTCTACTACTATATAAACAACACAAACATGTTTTCCAACAAACGAATTCTAGTTCTATTCTATCTATTTTCTGATTTGCTCTTCTTTATTCATTGCAATCTAAATCTCTCTCAAATTTAAGTTACTTGTTGAATCCCTCATAACATTTCACATATCTTGATTCAACAAGCAACTAACTTCCTTCAATCTTTTCAAATATATCAAATACGTGAGGATAATATTATAGGAAAGGTGTACTTCATCGTGACTACTCTATGTTGATTAGAAAACACATTCAAAGAGTCAAAAACCTTTGTAAATTTTGAAGTCCTGTGTGGGTGCTCAGGCGTGGACATCCTTGTTGGTGCTCGGGTATATTGTGACCTGTTCCTCCGGGTTAAGAGAGGGCGTGATAGTGAATTTCGAAGAGGAGCTTCGGGACTGGACGTAGGGCAGGAATTCTGAACCAGTATAAATGTGTCTTTACTTATCGCATTTACTTTTATTTGTGATATATTCCTATAGATTAGCTTTTACCTGCATAACTATTGTAGAGTGCTAGTTAGTTTATTACTTCTGCTATATCCATATAAGTATCCTTCTTAAGTCATACACACTGACTTTTCATTTGGTATCAGAGCCTGGTGTTTTATTGATCGTCACAACATCGTAGAATAATGGCCAAAAAGAGATGTGATCGAAACATAGCAAGCAAAAAGTGCCATACAAGCAAAGCTACAACAAATGAGGACTACAAAAAGGTTTTTCGATTTACAAATTTTAATGAAAAATAATGATGATTTAGGTAAACTTAATTTCTTAATTCTAAATAAGATGAAATATGTCGAACTTGAAAATGAGAAATTAAGAAAAGAAAACAATAATTTAGAAAACCAAAATGGTATTTTAAAAAATAATTTTATGAATCTTAAAAATTTTGTAGATGAACAAAATAGTACATTTGAAAAAGAAAAGGAAATATTTTCAAAATAAATTTGTGATTTGAAAAGACAAAATAATTTATTACAATCATCTTTAGATAACTCAGAATCTCGAATTGATCGTCTCGACAATGAGAACAGTACGTTAAAGAAGGAGAATTCTGAATTAAATAAGAAAATTGATTTAAAAAATTGCATAACTTCTTTTGAAAATTTCAATCGCAACTTTGGAATCAAATTTGAAAAATGTACAAATAAGTTCGCGAAATTTAGTAAAGGTCAAAATGATTTAAATGATATTTTATCTTGCTCTAGACCTTTACACGGTAAAAGTGACTTAAAGTGTAATAAAGCTAATCATGGAACTAGTACTAGATATGCTTTTATGTGTTATAAAAGTTTAACTACTAGTACTAAAGCATGTGTAACTCGAAGATCCAGTTTCTATAGAAATTCAAATGCTTCTATGACTAGAAACATTTATAATAGAAGTACAACATGAAATATTAATAAAAAATTATCTAAGTATTTGGGTTCCTGTAAATTGGAAAAAACAAAGAAAAATATATTGATGATTATTTTGATTCAGTGTTTAAAAATAAAAGTTTCACTTTTAAAGGTTCTATTAAACCCTTTTGGGTATGGTTACCTTCCATCTAACCCCTGGACCCTAACGGAGGAAGTGGGTACCAAAATGCATATATATATATATATATAATATTTGTTGCAGGTACACCACAAAAAAAGAGGGTATTTCAGTATCTCTAATATCTTTGAAAATTGAGCTCAAAGCTAAATCAGGGAATCTGGAAAAATATTCATATATCACACATTCAGGGGGAGAAAATAAAGACAAGATGACGATAATGCAAGAGTCTGTCATCAACCAAAAAGGAAGTGAATTTTGATTCAAGAATTTTTTCAAAGAGTATTTTTTTAATTAGATGTGATATTAGATTATGTTTTTATGTTCAAATAAATCCTCAAATATCACACACATAAATGCAATATATATATATATATGAATATGGGGAAACGGTGTCATGACTAGGCAATATGGTCTAACCAAACGGCTGGTTAGGATCCCGTCAGTCGATTGGTAATGCACAAAAATGCCCAGTTATGACAAAGGGGGAAAATAGTTATTATATTCCCTCATTCTTTTTGATGATGACAAAGGGGGGGAGTTATATTTTCAATTGGTATCAGAATGATGGATCTATTTATAGTTATATTTTCTATGCTCGTAATGATGAATCTATTTATTGAAAATATATGCGCTAACATTTTGTTGCATGAATCAGAACGGTATGTTTATAAATTTATGAACTAACAAAATGTTGCAGAAATTCAAGGGGAGCCAAATACTCAGGGGGAGAAATTTGAATATGTTGTCATCAATCAAAAGGGGGAGAATGTTGAAAACAAGAATTTTGATTAATGTCAACAAAGAGAAGAGCAATGAAAATCATGTCATGAAGATAAGGTTATATATATATATGTGTGTGTGTGTGTGTGTGTGTGTGTGTTGAGTCGTGTCAGAATTATGTTAAAATCTATCAAGTATAACACGAATATACAAAACAAGATATAATTATATATATATATATACGTATATATATTAAAGGGCTTTAAATAGCCATGACTATACAGACTCAGCTATACCAGTCGACTGGTAGAAATTCAACCAGTCGACTGGTCAGCCTGTATCTATACAATAACGACTAATTTTGAATGATTTTTAAATATAAATGTTTTAAAGTATGATTCAACCAGCCGACTGATGATTATTAGACCAGTTGACTAATTCGAAACAGAAGTCTTTTTTATGAAGAGTCACCTTCCTTCATGAAGAGATTTCTCTTCAATTACGAATGGAAATGGACGCAACTTTTTGCTGAAATCCTTCATGAAGAAATGCTACTCTTCTACTACTATATAAAAAACACAAACATGTTTTCCAACAAACGAATTCAAATTCTATTCTATCTATTTTCTGATTTGCTCTTTTATATTTATTGCAATCTAAAGCTCTTCCAAATTCAAGTTACTTGTTGAGTCCTTGATAAGATTTCACATATCTTGATTCAACAAGCAAGTAATTTCCTTCAGTCTTTGCAAATATATCAAATACTTGAGGATAAGATTATAGGAAGGGTGTACTTCATCGTGACTATTCTGTACTAATTAGAGAACACATTCAAGAGTCAAAAACCTTTGTAAATTGTGAAGTCCTGTATGGGTGCTCAGGCGTGGACATCCTTGTTGATGATCGGGTGTATTGTGACCTATTCCTTCGGGTTAAGAGAGGGCGTGATAGTGAATTCTGAAGAGGAGCTTCGGGACTGGACGTAGGGCGGGAAGTCCGAACCAGTATAAAATTCCTGGTATCTTTACTTATCGCATTTACTTTTATTTGTGATATATTTTTATAGCATAGCTTTTACCTGAGTAACTATTGTAGATTACTAGTTAGTTTATTATTTTCGCTATATCCATATAAGTATCCTGCTTAAGTCGTACACACCAACTTTTCAATATATATTAAAACTTTAAACTTATATGTTTGAAATCATAAGTAAAATAATTTAGAATTTGAAATTTTAAAATCAAAAATTTGAAAATTGAAAAAGAGAATTTGAAAATTGAAAAATAGAATTTTAACCTGGAGTGCTATTCAGAGTCTTACATATAAACTAGACTCTATTACTATATTTTTCTTAAACTCTTGATAATCTTTGTAACTCACGAGTCTTGAATCTATCTTGAATTCTGAGTCTCTTGAAATTCTAAAATTGTACTGTCTTTAGTATACATGTCTTGTATACAAATCCTACATATATATGTCTATATATTCTAGATAGAGTTGTTAGTATATATATTTTATAATCAGTGATAATTGAGACATGGCTGTTGTCATCAAAATTCCATTCTCCAACAAAAGAATTTTAATTTGACATTAATTCTGAAAACGTGTTAATTGTACTTAATATGAGATTAAGTAACATGTATTTAGAAAACATGTTGATCGAAATGAATTATACTTAATATGACATTAAGTGAACTATATTTTGAAAACGTATTAATCAGAATGAATTATACTTAATATGACATTAAGTAATCTGTATTTGGAAAACGTGTTAATCGGAATGAATTATACTTAATTGACATTAAGTAATTTGTATTTGAAAAACATGTTAATTGTACTTAATTTAACATTAAGTAACCTGTATCTAGAAAAACATGTTAATTGGAATGAATTGTACTTAATTATACATTAAGTAAACATGAGAATCGAAGTAATATATCCTTAATTGAATATTAAGAAACTTTTAATTTTATCTGTAAAACATCCAAACATAGATTTGTCTAACTTAGGGGAAATGTAGTATAAATAATTACATTTATTAAGAAATGTTATTTACAAGCTAGGAATATAACATCGGGTTATATTAAGCTTATTGGTGAACCTAAACCTGTCTGATTAATAGCTAATATGTCCACTCGGCTGGTAAAATATGTGGGGACTCTTAAAATCCTAGTTAACTTGGGGGCCAAGACTAAAGGTGGCTTGTGTTAGTCTACTGTTTTTTTTATCTGTTTGGAACCCAAATCAATTAGTACCCTTCGATTATCAAACGAGTCTCGCACTGGGCAGAGACTAGGGAACACTTTATTGATGGATGACTGCAAGAGGTTCAAAATTTGGAGGTGGGTACGGGCATGTTCCGGCAGAACCATGAGCGTGCATTGTTCCGACTGGGGAAGATAAGACGTCGTAACACCAGCGGATAAGGCTATGTCATTTAGTTGATGGGTTCAGGAATAATATCCCTGACTATCATAGCAAGCATAGGTTAGTATCTATTTAGGGAGCCGATCAATGGGTAGCCTTAGGAAATTCCTTTCTAATTACTTATTTTTGTTTGAATCTGTAGAAGCGCAACGTAGTCAAACAGCCTAATCTGATTATTATTATTATAATAACCATTGTCTTTTCATAAGAATAGCTAGTCCTTATTATTAGTTTATATCAGTTATTGTTCACCTTTAGATATGTACGAACACTTAACATTTTATGACACTAGTTATTTATCTATTTTACTTAACTTAGTAATTGAGCTAGTAATTACAGCAACTCACCAGGCTTTATATCTGAACCATTTCCTTTCTTTCCTTCTAGGGAGAAAATATATAGTTCACATTTCTGTGTTGATTTTGTAGTGATGGATTCCTGCAAGAGTTGAATCACTTCCTGTTCTCTTTCCACGGTTAGGTTGTATCTTTTTGACTATTTGGGGAATAATATTATTTTACTCTGATATTGTTTTTGACTGAAATTTTGAGACATAACACTTTGTAACTATTTGGTTAATTGAAATAAAGGTGGTTTTGTATTTAAAAGTGAAAGCTCTTCTTCCATTGTAGATTTATATTTTTATGTCTTGTGAAATCTTAGCCTCTGTGATATTTTATATCTATACTACAATGCTTCATAATTTCATAATGAAATCCTCATATGTGACGACAAGGAATTTCGCTCGATCCGAATCGATCGTTAAACCGACTAAGACCGTTCGAAACCCCTGATCGTTTTGAGAACAGGACAAATTGGAACGCAAACAGAAGAACATTTCATTGTTAATTACAACAATTCCATCAGAATATAAGAATATACAGAGTATGAATAAATAAAATACATTCGATGAATATCAGAGATTACAATAAATTACATAGCAGTGGAAAAATATACAAAACACAACTGAAAGTGATACACGGATACAGAGCTTTCCGAGCATCGTTCCAGCTGTAAACCAGGTTCCTGTGAATATAAATCTGCAGAACCAAAACTACTAGCTGCCCGTGTGGAAAATAGGGGTACCCAGAGTTTAGGTTAAAACAATAAACTCCAGGTCAGTCATGTGACTGGTGTGAGAACTAAAACAGTAATTAATCTTTATTTTAAAAGATAGTAATTCAAGGGAACACGCCGTATAACACGGAACGGGTTTCCTCCCAAGAATACTACTGCATATAACAAAACAACGCAATGCTCTTTGGAAAAATGAAGCTATTATAAGACCCAGGCCCCATCACACAATGCAACGCAAGCCGGAGGTTAGGGTTTTCCCTTATAATAGCCAAACATGCTTGGTACGTTTAAAACAAATCATTTGATACTATTATTAAGTGTATAGTGTCAAAACAATTTCAATCATAAATATCAATCATAGACGACATGGGTACCATATATCATGTCGCCATACAAGTTCTACAATTAAAACCGCAATATCACGTATTGGAAATTGGATTTCCTTCATGAGTCGAGGTAAGGGGCAAGCTCCTCTCCGTTCGAGACACTCTAGCAAATGTCCCAGGACCCCACTTTGATCCTTGGAATCGGTTGGGTCGGTCCTCACCTAACTTTGGAGGATTGGCAATTCCTGAACACACGTTTCCCGGTCCTAACAGACCTATATCCGAGGCGCCTCGCATTCCAACAACCACACAGGTGAAAAGTATATATAAATGTCAGGGCTGGTAGGTCACTGACATCACCCATAGCTAGAAAGAAACGTCATGTTCTCCCAACGGTCCATATCCCGTTTTTGGCTCATACCGAGGTGTGAGGCTCGCGAATTCACGTTTTACACAAAGCTGCGCCACACAGGTCGTGCTTTGATCATCAACCACAAGACTTTGCTTTTCAACAGAAGCCCTGATCATCTGCTACTTAGGCGTGCCACACAGGCAACTCACTCCATGCGACTGATGTCCATCGATATACAACCTCTGAGCTTGTACGTCTCAGAGAAGGGCGTTAAGCAAGAGAATAAATTCTCCGTCGCCAAACAGATGTATATTTAATAGAGATCAATCAACACAGAATAAAATCCAATGTCAGACACACAATCCATTTACAAGTTCATTCTGGGTCTGAATGAAACCGGAGGCACTTTCCTCGCATATCCATCCATCTCCAGGTACGTCTGGACGATCACCAACTGTTTCCCTCATCTTGGGTGTACAGCCCAATCACCAACTGTTTCCCTCATCTTGGGTGTACAGCCCAATCAAGATCATCAGTAATCACCCAAACGATGTGAAGACTTCCGGTCTTCAACCACCATCTTCATCTTTGACTTATCGTCGAATCGGTTATTCGGAATGGGTATAAACCCGATCTTCCAAATAACCCGCGTATATAATAAACACGTGTTACACAAACACAACCTACGCCTCATTCCATTCAGAATATTCTTTTATTCACAAAATCACATTCTTAGGGAAAGGTTCCCGTTAATTTTATCAAAGATAAATTCTTCTAAACTCATTCTTTAATCTTCCTTTGGATATCATTTCAAACTAGTCGGGATTAGCGAACCACACCGAAGTAATTATTTATTTTATTTCCCAATCCCAACCTATTCATCCCCTGGAGCAAAACTGGTGGTACTCCATTCTCGATCACCTTTCAGATTTGATAATTTAAATTATCAATTCACATTTCGATCTAATTAAAGATTCATTAAAACTCCACTTAGTTTTAATCTTCTTAAAAATCAATATCCTGTCTTTAACTGGGTTAAAGAACCAATGTCATCTAAAACATGGTTCACAATAAACCCAAAATCACTTTCTATTGTTAATCAGGTTAAAGAACAGGTGTTATTCAAAACTCCGCTCACGATAAACCCAAGAACCAATTTAAATTCAATTCCAATTAATATTATTTAATTGGTACACCTCATTAAATCTAAATAGAAGGATTTAATCTTTTTCTCAACTGGGCTTACGAACAGTGTTAATGAAGACACCATTCACGATAAACCCAAATCACATTTGATATTAAATACAAGGCTCTGAATAGAAAATATACCGGCTTATATTCAATATCGAATTTTGGAACCAACAAATATCGTATTGGAAATAACGATATAAATATATCTTTCAAATTCCCATAACAACATCTGTATAATCACGGAATCCAATGTCAAAATATTCCAAAGACAATTTCGATTCAAATCCACTTCCACTTTATATATATTGGAAATTCTGGTTATTTTCAAAACCGATTCAAATTCAATTTATTCATTTCAAAAATAAATTGGTTTTAGTTCTAGTTCAAAACTAGTTCATTTTGATAAAAATCTATTTTTATCCTTTCAAATATGGAGCTTTTCATCCCAGTTCTTTCCAGTTCACATATTATGATTTTACACAAATTATTAATATTTTTAATAATTTTATCAAGGCCCATACAGTCGATTTCCATCAACGGCCATCGAACTGCACTTACAGCGACCTTTTCCAAATTTGATTTGGACATAATTCCAAATCCAACCATTAGATTTCAAATTTCTAATATTCATTGGAAAGCTCTTTTCGATACGAACCCAATGGTTTCGGTTTTAAGAGAATCCGACGGTCGGATCTCCCGCAATGTCAATTCGAAGTCAATGGTCGAAATTCGCGAACTGCCGCGGCGCGGCGCATTTTATTCAGGCCATTATATATATATAATATATATATTATATATATTTCGTCGATTTCCTTTTAAAACATATTTTATAAATCATTTTAAATTCGTTTTCAAAATCATTTCAACTCTATATTCAATTTCAAATCAAAATTGAATATTTCATATCATTACTATATAAATGATAATATTTTCAAAATGTTATATTTTGAAATCACAACCTTTTCTATATTCATTATAAAAACGAATATAATCGATATAACTATCGTTCACGTCAAAATAGGGCAACTCTAATCAACACGGCTTTATATATTTCAATAAATTCATTATTCTATTCAACAAATGAATATTTATTCTTTTCAACACATGAATCTATATCTCCTTCAACACATGACTAATCTCAACACATGAGTACGGTCGACACATAACTATTTTTGTTATGTAAAATATTTTATATAATTATGGTATCTATCGTTTGATTTTCAATTAGACTCCAACCGTAAAGTAGATTCTAATTTTAAATATGATAAAGATGTAAATTTTATTATTAAAATATTTTACTCAACACATGAATAGTTTCAACACATGAATATTTTTATATTCTAATATTCCTTATTTTCCCAATTGGAATGAAGCCTAATCAATCACCACATAATGTTAATTATCTGGATTCCATACAACACATGTATATAATAGCAACGATAAACAATCAACCATCATCCAAAGTACACCACACAACTGCATAAGCATCAAATATAAATAATTAACGCTTACACAGCCTGTCGATCGATCGATCGACATACAATTAAATAATTGGGATTAGTGTACGCCAAATATCATCTCAACACCCGTGTGGGGTTTCAAATCAACAAACACTGAATATTATTTTTGCAGTTGGGTGATGTGTAAAATTTATCATCCCAATCAATATCCTTCAAATAGGTGTACATAAACAAACCGTCCGTTTTGTAAATGAATATTTATTTATTCACATTCACTATATTCATATTCACGTTATAAAATTATGTTTTCAACGATAGTTAATTTATTTCCACGCATGAATATTTTCATTATCTATTTCACATCAACATCACAAACAAATTCACAACACAACAAACAAGCATACAAGCCGTCCACGGTCTGTGGACGACGGGTGTCGGGTGCTGCTAAGCACCGTCTGCATCCTAGTATATAATTTAAACTAGAAAAGAAAATTTAAAATGAGACGCTCTCACTAAAGCTATCCCAACTCCACGGCACTTCTAATGTAGGAAATCATCACTGTTTTCGCCTTTTGCCACTCGTTGCCCGTAGCCACTACATATATCTCATTTCGCTATTCAATATATAAAAATCGAATTTTTACTTTGCTATTCAATATATAAAAATCGAATTTTCATTTCGCTATTCACTATATAAAAATCGAATTTTATTTCACTATTCACTATATAAAAATCGAAATTTTATTCCTATGCTATATGGATAAAAATCACATTTTTATATCGCTACTATATAGGTAAAAATTATATTTTTACACCACTACGATGTAGATAAAAATTATATTTTTACATCGACGCTCATATAATAGAGATTATATTTTTATCACGCTATTCTCTATATAAAGATTTCGCCTTTTCAAATATAAAGATTTCGCCTTTTCTAATATAAAGATTTCGCCTTTTCTAATATAAAGATTTCGACTTTTCTAATATAAAGATTTCGCCTTTTTTCATTTAAAAATATTGTCTTTCTCCATTTAAAAATATCGTCTTTCTCCATTTAAAAATATCGTCTTTCACTACATAAAAATATTAACTTTCTTTGTATAAAAATATAAACCTTCTACATATAAAAATTCAGATTTTTATTTGCAAAAATAAATTAAAGAAAACAAAACAAAATAAATTAAATAACTTACATTGTTTTAAGGAGGAGCGGGGGCGTAGCAGAGGACGTCGGGGAGGGGGGGTGGTCGATGAGGGGTTGGAGGTGGTGCTGCGTTGGCCCACGGTGGCGGAGGTGGGGCCACGACTGCTCGTGCTCGCGGTTTATTCGGGGGATGGGGACGGAGGGCGGATCCGACGAGGTAGGGCGTTGGAGAAGAGGAGGTGGCGTCAGTGGTGATGATCGCCAGTGGAGGGCAACGCTGAGTCTGGGGGGGTGGGCAACGAGCGATTAGGTTTTTTTTATTTATTTAATTCTCCATTGACTGAATGGAAGAGAAAGAGGGGGGCCAAAGTTTTTATATAATAATTTTTATTTTATTTTAATTTCAAAAAGTTGACTATTTCATTTGACCTCTAAACGAGGCCCACCGCCTATCGTCCATAGCTAATTACCCCAATTCCGAACACAATGGGATATGTATCGCAAGCTGATTCGATCGTTATGATCAGTTTTCGTCAAAATCAAAATATAACTCTATATATTGAATTTGAACGCGCATTTCAATTTACTGGGGTCACATACTAACTAGAAAAATTCCAGAAAAATATTTTCTAGCTTCGTATTGACGATACGGTCCTAACAAAACTAGTTTCATCAAATTCTGAGACCGTTTGAAAAATGGCCAATTTCCAGTCGATTAAAATCAACTAAAACTGGTCAAACGCGTTTTCCTTTACCACGCTCACATATTGATTCGAAAAATTATGAAATTTGAAACCTAGCAATAACTTTACATCCAGGATCCAACAAATGTGGTTTTGTCGAAATCCGAGGTCGTTTGCAAAATGGATATTTTTAAGGGCCTGAATTCCATAGCGACTATTCAGAATTTTCAACTGGACATTTCTTTTCATTCCCGCTATGAAATTTCAGTTTTTCGGATTCGTTGGAAAGATATTCTCTATTAGATCCTATTATTTTTGGTTTCACTAAAATCCGGTTTATTTTGCAATCAGTACATTCATTTGAAGTTTGAAATCGAATTATCGGACTACCGCGCCATTTTTAATTCTATTTATATATATAAATAAATATTTATATTCTAACGACGACCTATATAAATATATACGTTCTAATTCTATTCAAAATAAATTTCTCGTCGGTATTATTTAAAATAATTCATTTTAAATGTTCAAAATTCGCTAAAATTGCCAAAATAAAAATTTTAAATTGACTCGCATTTCCGGGTTGTTACAATCTCCCCCACTTAAAACTTTTTGTCCCCAAAAATGAACGAAGCCGGAAGTTGTTTAACTAACCAACTCAGCTTCCTTTGTTTTCCCTACGGCTTAAGTTCTTCAACTTTTCAGTTTCTAAGAACTTTTCAAATTTTTCAAAAATTTGGCTAGCACCCTAAATTTTCGAAAAATTTCGCTATAACCTCCCCTGCACCGGGAGTACCGGGAAAATCCCGAAATTGCCATGCAGGCCCTCTGATCTCAAAAAGAAAAAGAAAAAGCCAAGCTGCTAGCCAATCAGCTCATAAAATCATCATCACCCAAACAAAACAGTAAATTATAGTAAACATGTACCTATTTGTCGGGCAAACAATTTTATTCTTCTGCTCTAGCCTCCTTGCTATGACCTGTTCAATGTTAGTACATGTATATGCAAGCAAATGCGACCAATTTTCAGTACAATTCAATATTTGGCACAATTAGGCATAATGGTTCAAAATTATCAAACAAATGAACAATCAACACAAACATCAATCAATTAGTGGAATAATGTTTCAAATTCACAATTTTGATACATATATACAGAAAATCATGTTTTTGATGCCAAATCACAACAATATATTCTAGCTATATTTTGGTTCTCACACCAGTCTAATGGAAATATATAGATATCACACCTTCGAAACACGAACATAAATATTGATAATGTTGTCGCATTACCAGAATTATCTCCGGGTGACTAGAGTGTGATTCTATATCTATCCAGTATATTAAAACTTTGAATATACATTCATGACGCGTATATGCAAAATCTTTATATATTGGACTGTCCAAATTCAAAATAAATAAATATTCAAATATTTTTAAAACGAATTAAATTTTCAAAACAAAGTTTGTTTTATTTGAAAAATATACTCTTCACACTCGTTCTAGGATACTACTAATCCTATCTCTAACGAGTCATTCTAATTGGATATTACTGATCCAATATGTGATGAATTCTTTCGTTTGGTTCTAACTCGAGCTCTGTAAACCAAAGATCTGGTACCAACTGTGACGAAAAGGAATTTCGCTCGATCTGAATTGATCGTTAAACCGACTAAGACCGTTCGAAACCCCTGATCGTTTTGTGAATAGGACAAATTGGAACGCAAACAGAAGAACATTTCATTGTTAATTACAACAATTCCATCAGAATACAAGAATATACAGAGTATGAATAAATAAAATACATTCGATGAATAAAAATATACAAAACACAACTGAAAGTGATACACGGATACAGAGCTTTCCGAGCATCGTTCCAGCTGTAAACCAGGTTCCTATGAATATAAATCTGCAAAACCAAAACTGCTAGCTGCCCGTATGGAAAATAGGGGCACCCAGAGTTTAGGTTAAAACAATAAACTCCAGGTCAGTCATGTGACTGGTGCGAGAACTAAATCAGTAATTAATCTTTATTTTAAAAGACAGTAATTCAAGGGACCACGTCATATAACACGGAACAGGTTTCCTCCCAAGAATACTAGTGCATATAACAAAACAGCGCAATGCTTTTTGGAAAAATGAAGCTATTATAAGACCCAGGTCCCATCACACAATGCAACGCAAGCCGGAGGATAGGGTTTTCCCTTATAATAGCCAAACATGCTTGGTACGTTTAAAACAAATCATCTGATACTATTATAAGTGTATAGTGTCAAAACAATTTCAATCATAAATATCAATCATAGATGGCATGGGTACCATGTATCATGTTGCCATACTAGTTCTACAATTAAAACCGCAATATCACGTATTGGAAATTAGGTTTCCGTCATGAGTCGAGGCCAGGGGCAAGCTTCTCTCCATTTGAGACACTCTAGCAAATGTCCCAGGACCCCACTTTGATCCTTGGAATCGATTGGGCCGGTCCTCACCTAACTTTGGAGGATTGGCAATTCCTGAACACACGTTTCTCGGTCCTAACAGACCTATATCCGAGGCGCCTTGCATTCCAACAACCACACAGGTGAAAAGTATATATAAATGTCAGGGCCGGTAGGTCACTAACATCACCCATAGCTGGAAAGAAATGTCGTGTTCTCCCAACGGTCCGTATCCCGTTTTTGGCTCATACCGAGGTGTGAGACTCGCGAATTCACGTTATACACAAAGTTGCGCCACACAAGCCATGCTATGATCATCAACCACAAGACTTTGCTTTTCAACAGAAGCCCTGATCATCTGCTACTTAGGCGTGTGTAACAACCCGTAAAATGCGAGCCAGTTTGAAATTTTTATTTTGGCAATTTTAGCGAATTTTGATTATTTAAAATGAATTATTTTAAATAATGTCGACGAGAAATTTATTTTGAATATAATTATAACGTATATATTATATACGTCGTCGTTAGAATATAATAATTATATATAATTATAAAAGGAATAGAAAATGGCGCGGTAGTTCGAAAATTCGATTTCTAATTTCAAATGAATATACAGAATTCAATATAAGTCAGAATTGAACGAAACAAGAAATATTTGAATCTGTATAAGGATATCTTTCTAACGAAGTTGAGAAACTGAGATTTCACTTTAGAAGTTGAAAGATATGTCCAGTTGAAAATTCAGAAAAGTCGCTGTGGAATTTATATATATTTTAATATATATAAAGGCCCTTAAAAATGGACATTTTGCAAACGACCTCGGATTTCGACGAAACCAGTTTTGTTGGGTCCGTGATGTCGAGTTATTGCTAGATTTCAAGTTTCATAATTTTTCGAATCAATATGTGAGCGTGGCAAAGGAAAATGCGTTTGACCATTTTCAGTTGATTTTAATCGACTGGAAATTGGCCATTTTTCAAACGGTCTCAGAATTCGACGAAATTAGTTTTGTTAGGACCGTATCGTCAATACAAAGCTAGAAAATATTTTTCCGCAATTTATAGGGTTAGTATGTGACCCCGGTAATTTGAAATGTACGTTTAAAATTCAATATAGTGATTTAAATGTAAATTTGAATGAAAACTGGTCGTAACGGCCGAGATGGCTTACGAAACATATCCCATTGTGTTCGGAACGAGGATATTTAGCTAGGGGCGACAGTCGTTGGGTTCGATTCGGGGTTCGAATGCAAAAACGAATAATTATGGAATTAAAATAATAAAATAAATTATATATAAAGGCCAAGCCCTAATCTGATTAGTCGAAACCTTTTCCGCGGTCAACGTTCAAACCCACGCCTCTCTCTTCAAAGCCGATATACGGCGGATTTATTTCGATTCTTCCCTTTTATTTTTCTTTCAATCTACGCAATGAAATCAAATAATTTTTGAAGCAAAATCGAAGAGCTTTCTGCCCTCTTCAAATCTATACCAACTGGGGAATTTATCGCTAAGTATTTTAGTTGGAATCGAAGCTCAAAGAGCTCGCTGTCGAGCTCGATTTCGCGCCACCTGGGGCGTGCGAGTCCACCGCGCCGCCGGCCATTGGAAGCCCTCCCCGAGGCGAACGCCGTGGGGCCCCTTGATCTCCCTCCGGCGCCTTGGCTAGTGAGCAATGAGGAACCCTAGCCGACGAGTCCTCTTCGAAACGACACAGCACAACAGAAGGTGAATAAGAGTTAACACTTGTTTTTCAGTTTTTCTTTCTTCTGGGAAAAAAAAAACATTGTTGTTTATAGATTTTCAAAAGGGAAGAAAAAACATTTGTTTAAAATCAGTTTTTTTTTAGAAATTAAAATAGGGTTTTTATGTAAGTTATATTCAAAAACATAACTACTTTGTTTTGAATAATAAAATAACTTTGTTTTGAAAATTTTAAAGTAGCATATGGTTTTTAAAAATATAATCTTTATATAGAAATATTAAAGATATGATTTTTATATTTTTAAAGTATTAAAAATATAATCTTTATAGGATAGAGAATATAAAGATATCATCTTTGTATATGTAACGAAATAAAAATCTGATTTTTATTTTATATACGTTGAAATAAAGTGATGATTTTTATAAAGATGAAACCTTTATTTTTATAAAGGCGGAACCTTTATTTTGAAAAAGGTGAAACCTTTATTTTTATAAAGGCGGAACCTTTATTTTGAAAAAGGCGAAAACTTTATTTTTATAAAGTCGAAAACTTTATTTTTATAAAGGCGAAAACTTTATTTTTATAAAGGCGAAATAAATATTTTTGAAATGGAATTTTTATCTATATGATAACAAAATAGAAATATGATTTTTATATATCGAACATCGTAGTAAAAATTCGATTTTTAAATATATGAAGTGATTATAAAAATATGATTTATGAATTGAAAGTGAATAAATAAAAATGTGATTTTTATTTCAAAGAGATCAAAATATAAAAATGTGCGATTTTTATATATATAGTGACTACGGGCAACGAAGATGACGAAGAGGCGATAACGATGAAGACTTCTGCAAATGAAGAGCCGTGGAGCTAGGATAGCTATTTGTGAGGATTTCTCACTCTTCAATTTCTTTTTATAATTTTATATGTGTTGAAAGTGGAAGTGAATTGCTATATATAAATATCTATATATATATATATATATACGCCCCTCGTCCACAAACCATGGACGATATTTATTGGTTGAAATTGTTGTGAAAATTGATTGATAGCGAAGTGAAAATATCGAATATATGAAAAGTGAAATTTATATATATAGCAAAGTGAAAATATCGAATATATGAAAAGTGAAATTTATATATATAGCGAAGTGAAAATATCGAATATATGAAAAGTGAAATTTTTATATATATAGCGAAGTGAAAATATCGAATATATGAAAAGTGAAATTTTTATATATATAGCGAAGTGAAAATATCGAATATATGAAAAGTGAAATTTATATATATATAGCGAAGTGAAAATATCGGATATATTGAAAGTGAAAATATTCGAATTGAAAACAATGTATATGAAATATTCGAATTGAAAACAATGTATATGGAATATTCGAATTGAAAACGATATATATATATATATGAAATGAAAACGATGCATATGAAATATTCGAATTGAATTGAATAGAAAACGAATTCGAATTGAATTGACTAGAAAACGAATTCGAATTGAATTGACTAGAAAACGAATTCGAATTGAATTGAATAGAAAACGAATTCGAATTGAATTGAATAGAAAACGAATTCGAATTGAATTGACTAGAAAACGAATTCGAATTGAATTGACTAGAAAACGAATTCGAATTGAATTGAATAGAAAACGAATTCGAATTGAATTGACTAGAAAACGAATTCGAATTGAATTGAATAGAAAACGAATTCGAATTGAATTGAATAGAAAACGAATTCGAATTGAATTGAATAGAAAACGAATTCGAATTGAATTGAATAGAAAACGAATTCGAATTTGAATTGAATAGAAAACGAATTCGAATTGAATTGAATAGAAACGAATTCGAATTGAATTGAATAGAAAACGAATTCGAAATGAATTGAATTAAAAACGAATTCAAATTGAATTGAAATTTGAATTGAATAGAAATGAATTTTAAAACGAATCTATAAAGAAGAATTCAATTGTGATTTGAATTGAAAAGGAAGTTGAAAATGTTTTTGAAACGAATTTAAAACTATTTATAAACTTCGTTTTAAATAGAAATCGACGAAATATATATTATATATATTATATATATAATATAATGGCCTGAATAGAACGCGCCGCGCCGCGGCAGTTCGCGAATTTCGACCATTGACTTCGAACGGACATTACGGGAGATCCGACCGTCGGATTCTCCTGAAATCAGAACCGTTGGGTTCGCATCGAAAAGAGCTTTCTAAGGAATATTAGAAATTTGAAATCTAACGGTTGGATTTGGAATTATGTCCAAATCAAATTTGAAAAAGGTCGCTGTAAGTGCAGTTCGATGGCCATTGTTGGAAATCGACTGTACGGGCCTTGATAAAATTATTAAAAATAGTAATAATTTGTGTAAAATCATAAGAAATGATTTGTGAAGAATTGGGATGAAAAACTCCATATTTGAAAAGATAAAAATAGATTTTTATCGAAATGAACTAGTTATTAACTAGAAAAATAATCCAATGGTTAAAAATAAATAAATTGGATTAGATTTGAATTGAAATTATCAATGGATATTTTCGATATTGGATTCCGTGATTACAGATATTGTGATGGGAATTTGGAAGATATCGATATCGTTATTCCCGATATGATATCTGTTGGTTTCAGGATTTGATGTTGAATATAAGCCAATACTCTCTCTATTTAAAACCTTATATTTAATGTCAAATTTGATTGATTGATGGTTTGGATTGTGCTCGACCAGTTTATGAGCAGAATATGCTTTTGCATTTAGCATTGGGTTGGGTTGAAAATATCTGTGTGCTAACGCCTTGTGAAACACTTCACGATTTGACGATAAGGTGTTTAGCGATGTTGTGTTCATTTCAAATTTAACGAGTGATTGTGAAATGATATTTTCCTTAAGTGAAAAGAAATGTATTCCCGATTTTGGACAGGGAATGTTTTATAAAACAGAAAGGATTTCGAGGCCCAAAACCCGATGATTTCTAAAGTGATTTAGAAATGTATTATATGTTACATTGTGATTATTATGTTGTGAAATGATTTTCCCTACTTCGGGATATGAAATGATTTAGTATGTGACTAAAGATTCGGGTAACCCTGAGACTAAAAGTATGGGTGAGAGGGCGGTGTATGCTCTCCTGAGTGGGAGGTGCATCGTCGGTGTAGCCTACTCCTATGTGGGGTAGGTGCACATATATATATCGAGTTGCGAGGTGCGTACCCTTTGCCTTGTCGATGGGGAGCACGATATTTGGTTGCATACTTGTTTGTATGCATTGTTATGTTTTGGAATTCACATTTCCAAATGATTTGATTTGAGATCCCGAAGTGAAATCTACTTTGATATAGAAAGTTAGATATGTATTTCAAATGATTTGAAATAAGAAATCGGGAATAAAATCCAAAGGAATAATTTCTGTAAATTGAATTGGATTTGGAAAATCTAAGTGTTGTGATTAATCTAAGTGGGTAGATTGGGATATTGCATGTTGTGTGATGCATAGTAGATCCATATATCTATATTGATTGTTGCTTATACACTGGCTTTCATGGGGGTAAACCCGTTCCGCGAAAGTGGCGTGGTCCCGTGATTTGCCTTATTTTTAAACAAGTTTAACAACTGTTTTTGAGTTCTCACACCAGTCCCATGACTGACCTGTAGTTTGCTTTTCCCTTGCGAACTCGGGTGCCCCTATTTTCCACACGGGCAGTCGAGTAGTTTTATTTTGCAGATGTATTGAGCAGGATTCTGGATTGAAGCTTTAAGCTGTGTCCAGGCATTTACAGTCTTCCGCTGTGTAGTTTATATTTCCGCTGTGCACTGTTTTACATTTATGTAAATTTATCTTCCGCTGTGTATTATATTTCGATATACTCTGATATTCTGTACTCTGATGTAACATTATTATGATGTTTATTGAAGTCTTCTGTTATTTGTTCTGATGTGTTGTATACCCAAAGTTAGCGTATACGGGATTCGAACGGTCTTGGTCGGTTTAGCGATCGATTAGGTCCGGGCGAAATCCGTGTCGTTACAACGTGGTATCAGAGCTTTGGTTAAACTCAAATCTTTGGGGTACAACTCGTTAGAACAGAATAAAAGACTCATCAGAGGTAGGATTAGTAATGTCCTATAAAAGAATCCTCATTAGAGATAGAATCAGTAGCATTCTAGAATGAGTGACTCGTTAGAGATGGGGTTAGAAATGCCCCAGAATGAGTCGAGAGTTATTTGTTTATAAATAACGTATCTGTGATTATATATATAATCTGATTTTAGAAAATATGATTTTAAATATATAAAATTATATATTTGAAAATATAATCAATTAATTGATTGATGTTTGTGTTGTTTGTTTAATTGTTTGATAATTTTGAATCATTATGCCTAACTGAATCAAATAGTAAACTATATTGAAATTTGGTTGCAAATGCATGCATATACTTGCACTTACATTGAACAGGTCATAGCAAGGAGGCTAGAGCAGAGAATAAAATTTGTTTGCCCGACAAATAGGTACATGTTTACTACATAATTTCCTGTTTTGTTTGGGTGATGATGATTTTGTGAGCCTATTGGCTAGCCGCTTGGCTTTTTCTTTTTCTTTTTGAGATCTGAAGGACCGGGAACGCTATTTGCAATTTCCCGATGCTCCCATTGCAGGGGAGGTTATGGCGAAATTTTTCGAAAATTTAGGGTGTTAGCCAAATTTTTGAAATTTTTGAAAATTCTCAGAAACTGAAAAGTTGGAGAATGGAAGCCAGGTCGAGCGTAGTGTTGAATAATCAAACCACTTTCGACTTTGTTCCTTTTCGGGGACGAAAAGTTTTAAGTGGGGGAGATTGTAACAACCCGTAAAATGCGAGCCAGTTTGAAATTTTTATTTTGGCAATTTTAGCGAATTTTGATTATTTAAAATGAATTATTTTAAATAATGTCGACGAGAAATTTATTTTGAATATAATTATAACGTATATATTATATACGTCGTCGTTAGAATATAATAATTATATATAATTATAAAAGGAATAGAAAATGGCGCGGTAGTTCGAAAATTCGATTTCTAATTTCAAATGAATATACAGAATTCAATATAAGTCAGAATTGAACGAAACAAGAAATATTTGAATCTGTATAAGGATATCTTTCTAACGAAGTTGAGAAACTGAGATTTCACTTTAGAAGTTGAAAGATATGTCCAGTTGAAAATTCAGAAAAGTCGCTGTGGAATTTATATATATTTTAATATATATAAAGGCCCTTAAAAATGGACATTTTGCAAACGACCTCGGATTTCGACGAAACCAGTTTTGTTGGGTCCGTGATGTCGAGTTATTGCTAGATTTCAAGTTTCATAATTTTTCGAATCAATATGTGAGCGTGGCAAAGGAAAATGCGTTTGACCATTTTCAGTTGATTTTAATCGACTGGAAATTGGCCATTTTTCAAACGGTCTCAGAATTCGACGAAATTAGTTTTGTTAGGACCGTATCGTCAATACAAAGCTAGAAAATATTTTTCTGCAATTTATAGGGTTAGTATGTGACCCCGGTAATTTGAAATGTACGTTTAAAATTCAATATAGTGATTTAAATGTAAATTTGAATGAAAACTGGTCGTAACGGCCGAGATGGCTTACGAAACATATCCCATTGTGTTCGGAACGAGGATATTTAGCTAGGGGCGACAGTCGTTGGGTTCGATTCGGGGTTCGAATGCAAAAACGAATAATTATGGAATTAAAATAATAAAATAAATTATATATAAAGGCCAAGCCCTAATCTGATTAGTCGAAACCTTTTCCGCGGTCAACGTTCAAACCCACGCCTCTCTCTTCAAAGCCGATATACGGCGGATTTATTTCGATTCTTCCCTTTTATTTTTCTTTCAATCTACGCAATGAAATCAAATAATTTTTGAAGCAAAATCGAAGAGCTTTCTGCCCTCTTCAAATCTATACCAACTGGGGAATTTATCGCTAAGTATTTTAGTTGGAATCGAAGCTCAAAGAGCTCGCTGTCGAGCTCGATTTCGCGCCACCTGGGGCGTGCGAGTCCACCGCGCCGCCGGCCATTGGAAGCCCTCCCCGAGGCGAACGCCGTGGGGCCCCTTGATCTCCCTCCGGCGCCTTGGCTAGTGAGCAATGAGGAACCCTAGCCGACGAGTCCTCTTCGAAACGACACAGCACAACAGAAGGTGAATAAGAGTTAACACTTGTTTTTCAGTTTTTCTTTCTTCTGGGAAAAAAAAAACATTGTTGTTTATAGATTTTCAAAAGGGAAGAAAAAACATTTGTTTAAAATCAGTTTTTTTTTAGAAATTAAAATAGGGTTTTTATGTAAGTTATATTCAAAAACATAACTACTTTGTTTTGAATAATAAAATAACTTTGTTTTGAAAATTTTAAAGTAGCATATGGTTTTTAAAAATATAATCTTTATATAGAAATATTAAAGATATGATTTTTATATTTTTAAAGTATTAAAAATATAATCTTTATAGGATAGAGAATATAAAGATATCATCTTTGTATATGTAACGAAATAAAAATCTGATTTTTATTTTATATACGTTGAAATAAAGTGATGATTTTTATAAAGATGAAACCTTTATTTTTATAAAGGCGGAACCTTTATTTTGAAAAAGGTGAAACCTTTATTTTTATAAAGGCGGAACCTTTATTTTGAAAAAGGCGAAAACTTTATTTTTATAAAGTCGAAAACTTTATTTTTATAAAGGCGAAAACTTTATTTTTATAAAGGCGAAATAAATATTTTTGAAATGGAATTTTTATCTATATGATAACAAAATAGAAATATGATTTTTATATATCGAACATCGTAGTAAAAATTCGATTTTTAAATATATGAAGTGATTATAAAAATATGATTTATGAATTGAAAGTGAATAAATAAAAATGTGATTTTTATTTCAAAGAGATCAAAATATAAAAATGTGCGATTTTTATATATATAGTGACTACGGGCAACGAAGATGACGAAGAGGCGATAACGATGAAGACTTCTGCAAATGAAGAGCCGTGGAGCTAGGATAGCTATTTGTGAGGATTTCTCACTCTTCAATTTCTTTTTATAATTTTATATGTGTTGAAAGTGGAAGTGAATTGCTATATATAAATATCTATATATATATATATATATATATATATACGCCCCTCGTCCACAAACCATGGACGATATTTATTGGTTGAAATTGTTGTGAAAATTGATTGATAGCGAAGTGAAAATATCGAATATATGAAAAGTGAAATTTATATATATAGCAAAGTGAAAATATCGAATATATGAAAAGTGAAATTTATATATATAGCGAAGTGAAAATATCGAATATATGAAAAGTGAAATTTTTATATATATAGCGAAGTGAAAATATCGAATATATGAAAAGTGAAATTTTTATATATATAGCGAAGTGAAAATATCGAATATATGAAAAGTGAAATTTATATATATATAGCGAAGTGAAAATATCGGATATATTGAAAGTGAAAATATTCGAATTGAAAACAATGTATATGAAATATTCGAATTGAAAACAATGTATATGGAATATTCGAATTGAAAACGATATATATATATATATATGAAATGAAAACGATGCATATGAAATATTCGAATTGAATTGAATAGAAAACGAATTCGAATTGAATTGACTAGAAAACGAATTCGAATTGAATTGACTAGAAAACGAATTCGAATTGAATTGAATAGAAAACGAATTCGAATTGAATTGAATAGAAAACGAATTCGAATTGAATTGACTAGAAAACGAATTCGAATTGAATTGACTAGAAAACGAATTCGAATTGAATTGAATAGAAAACGAATTCGAATTGAATTGACTAGAAAACGAATTCGAATTGAATTGAATAGAAAACGAATTCGAATTGAATTGAATAGAAAACGAATTCGAATTGAATTGAATAGAAAACGAATTCGAATTGAATTGAATAGAAAACGAATTCGAATTTGAATTGAATAGAAAACGAATTCGAATTGAATTGAATAGAAAACGAATTCGAATTGAATTGAATAGAAAACGAATTCGAAATGAATTGAATTAAAAACGAATTCAAATTGAATTGAAATTTGAATTGAATAGAAATGAATTTTAAAACGAATCTATAAAGAAGAATTCAATTGTGATTTGAATTGAAAAGGAAGTTGAAAATGTTTTTGAAACGAATTTAAAACTATTTATAAACTTCGTTTTAAATAGAAATCGACGAAATATATATTATATATATTATATATATAATATAATGGCCTGAATAGAACGCGCCGCGCCGCGGCAGTTCGCGAATTTCGACCATTGACTTCGAACGGACATTACGGGAGATCCGACCGTCGGATTCTCCTGAAATCAGAACCGTTGGGTTCGCATCGAAAAGAGCTTTCTAAGGAATATTAGAAATTTGAAATCTAACGGTTGGATTTGGAATTATGTCCAAATCAAATTTGAAAAAGGTCGCTGTAAGTGCAGTTCGATGGCCATTGTTGGAAATCGACTGTACGGGCCTTGATAAAATTATTAAAAATAGTAATAATTTGTGTAAAATCATAAGAAATGATTTGTGAAGAATTGGGATGAAAAACTCCATATTTGAAAAGATAAAAATAGATTTTTATCGAAATGAACTAGTTATTAACTAGAAAAATAATCCAATGGTTAAAAATAAATAAATTGGATTAGATTTGAATTGAAATTATCAATGGATATTTTCGATATTGGATTCCGTGATTACAGATATTGTGATGGGAATTTGGAAGATATCGATATCGTTATTCCCGATATGATATCTGTTGGTTTCAGGATTTGATGTTGAATATAAGCCAATACTCTCTCTATTTAAAACCTTATATTTAATGTCAAATTTGATTGATTGATGGTTTGGATTGTGCTCGACCAGTTTATGAGCAGAATATGCTTTTGCATTTAGCATTGGGTTGGGTTGAAAATATCTGTGTGCTAACGCCTTGTGAAACACTTCACGATTTGACGATAAGGTGTTTAGCGATGTTGTGTTCATTTCAAATTTAACGAGTGATTGTGAAATGATATTTTCCTTAAGTGAAAAGAAATGTATTCCCGATTTTGGACAGGGAATGTTTTATAAAAATGTTTTATAAAACAGAAAGGATTTCGAGGCCCAAAACCCGATGATTTCTAAAGTGATTTAGAAATGTATTATATGTTACATTGTGATTATTATGTTGTGAAATGATTTTCCCTACTTCGGGATATGAAATGATTTAGTATGTGACTAAAGATTCGGGTAACCCTGAGACTAAAAGTATGGGTGAGAGGGCGGTGTATGCTCTCCTGAGTGGGAGGTGCATCGTCGGTGTAGCCTACTCCTATGTGGGGTAGGTGCACATATATATATCGAGTTGCGAGGTGCGTACCCTTTGCCTTGTCGATGGGGAGCACGATATTTGGTTGCATACTTGTTTGTATGCATTGTTATGTTTTGGAATTCACATTTCCAAATGATTTGATTTGAGATCCCGAAGTGAAATCTACTTTGATATAGAAAGTTAGATATGTATTTCAAATGATTTGAAATAAGAAATCGGGAATAAAATCCAAAGGAATAATTTCTGTAAATTGAATTGGATTTGGAAAATCTAAGTGTTGTGATTAATCTAAGTGGGTAGATTGGGATATTGCATGTTGTGTGATGCATAGTAGATCCATATATCTATATTGATTGTTGCTTATACACTGGCTTTCATGGGGGTAAACCCGTTCCGCGAAAGTGGCGTGGTCCCGTGATTTGCCTTATTTTTAAACAAGTTTAACAACTGTTTTTGAGTTCTCACACCAGTCCCATGACTGACCTGTAGTTTGCTTTTCCCTTGCGAACTCGGGTGCCCCTATTTTCCACACGGGCAGTCGAGTAGTTTTATTTTGCAGATGTATTGAGCAGGATTCTGGATTGAAGCTTTAAGCTGTGTCCAGGCATTTACAGTCTTCCGCTGTGTAGTTTATATTTCCGCTGTGCACTGTTTTACATTTATGTAAATTTATCTTCCGCTGTGTATTATATTTCGATATACTCTGATATTCTGTACTCTGATGTAACATTATTATGATGTTTATTGAAGTCTTCTGTTATTTGTTCTGATGTGTTGTATACCCAAAGTTAGCGTATACGGGATTCGAACGGTCTTGGTCGGTTTAGCGATCGATTAGGTCCGGGCGAAATCCGTGTCGTTACAGCGTGCCACACAGGAAATTCACTCCATGCGACTGATGTCCATCGATATACAACCTCTGAGCTCGTACGTCTCAGAGAAGGGCGTTAAGCAAGAGAATAAATTCTCCGCCGCCAAACAGATGTATATTTAATAGAGATCAATCAACACAGAATAAAATCCAATGTCAGACACACAATCCATTTACAAGTTCGTTCTGGGTCTGAACGAAACCGAAGGCACTTTCCTCGCATATCCATCAATCTCCAGGTACGTCTGGACGATCATTAACTATTTCCCTCATCTTGGGTGTACAGCCCAATCAAGATCATCAGTAATCACCCAAACGATGTGAAGACTTCCGGTCTTCAACCACCGTCTTCATCTTCGACTTATCGTCGAATCGGTTATTCAGAATGGGTATAAACCCGGTCTTTCCGAATAACCCGCGTATATAATAAACACGTGTTACACAAACACAACCTACGCCTCATTCCATTCAGAATATTCTTTTATTCACAAAATCACATTCTTAGAGAAAGGTTCCCATTAATTTTATCAAAGATAAATTCTTCTAAATTTATTCTTTAATCATCCTTTGGATATCATTTCAAACTAGTCGGGATTAGCGAACCACACCGAAGTAATTATTTATTTTATTTCCCAATCCCAACCTATTCATCCTTTGGAGAAAAACTGGTGGTACTCCATTCTCGATCATCTTTCAGATTTGATAATTTAAATTATCAATTCACATTTCGATCAAATTAAAGATTCATTAAAACTCCACTTAGTTTTAATCTTCTTAAAAATCAATATCCTGTCTTTAACTGGGTTAAAGAACCAATGTCATCTAAAACACGGTTCACAATAAACCCAAAATCACTTTCTATTGTTAATCGGGTTAAAGAACAAGTGTTATTCAAAACACCGCTCATGAAAAACCCAAGAACCAATTTAAATTCAATTCCAATTAATATTATTTAATTGGTACACCTCATTAAATCTAAATAGAAGGATTTAATCTTTTTCTCAACTGGGCTTACGAACAGTGTTAATGAAGACACCATTCATGACAAACCCAAATCACATTTGATATTAAATACAAGGCTCTGAATAGAAAATATACCGGCTTATATTCAATATCGAATTCTGGAACCAACAAATATCGTATTGGAAATAACGATATAAATATATCTTTCAAATTCCCATAACAATATCTGTATAATCACGGAATCAAATATCTAAATATTCCAAAGACAATTTCGATTCAAATCCACTTCCACTTTATATATATTGGAAATTCTGGTTATTTTCAAAACCGATTCAAATTCAATTTATTCATTTCAAAAATAAATTGGTTTTAGTTCTAGTTCAAAACCAGTTCATTTTGATAAAAATCTATTTTTATCCTTTCAAATATGGAGTTTTTCATCCCAGTTCTTTCCAATTCACATATTATGATTTTACACAAATTATTAATATTTTTAATAATTTTATCAAGGCCCGTACAGGATATTTCCATCAACGGCCATCGAACTGCACTTACAGCGACCTTTTCCAAATTTGATTGGGACATAATTCGAAATACAACCGTTAGATTTGTAATTTCTAATATTCATTGGAAAGCTCTTTTCGATACGAACCCAACGGTTCCTGTTTTAGGAGAATCCGATGGTCGGATCTCCCGCAACGTCAATTCGAAGTCAATTGTCGAAATTCGCAAACAGCCACGGCGCGGCGCGTTCTATTCAGGCCATTATATATATAATATATATATTATATATGTTTCATTGATTTTCTTTTAAAACGTATTTTATTAATCGTTTTAAATTCGTTTTCAAAACCATTTCAACTCTATATTCAATTTCAAATCAAAATTGAATATTTCATATCATTACTATATAAATGATAATATTATCAGAACGTTATATTTTGAAATCACTACCTTTTCTATATTCATTATAAAAACGAATATAATCAATATAACTATCGTTCACGTCAAAATAGCGCAACTCTAATCAACACGGCTTTATATATTTCAATAAATTCGTTATTCTATTTAACAAATGAATATTTATTCTTTTCAACACATGAATCTATATCTCCTTCAACACATGACTAATCTCAACGCATGAGTACTGTCGACACATAACTATTTTTGTTATGTAAAATACTTTATAAAATTATGGTATCTATCGTTTGATTTTCAATTAGACTCAAACTGTAAAGTAGATTCTAATTTTAAATATGATAAAGATGTAAATTTTATTATTAAAATATTTTACTCAACACATGAATAGTTTCAACACATGAATATTTTTATATTCTAATATTCCTTATTTTCCCAATTGGAATGAAGCCTAATCAATCACCATATAATGTTAATTATATGGATTCCATACAACACATGTATATAATAGCAATGATAAACAATCAACCATCATCCAAAGTGCACCACACAACTGCATAAGCATTAAATATAAATAATTAACGCTTACACAGCCTGTCGATCGATCGATCGACATACAATTAAATAATTGGGATTAGTGTACACCAAATATCATCCCAACATCCGTGTGGGGTTTCAAATCAACAAACACTAAATATTATTTGTGCAGTTGGGTGATGTGTAAAATTTATCATTCCAATCAATATCTTCAAATAGGTGTACATAAACAAACCGTCCGGTTTGTAAATGAATATTTATTTATTCACATTCACTATATTCATATTCACGTTATAAAATTATGTTTTCAACGATAATTTATTTATTTACACACATGAATATTTTCATTATCTATTTCACATCAACATCACAAACAAATTCACAACAAAACAAACAAGCATACAAGCCGTCCATGGTCTGTGGACGACGGGTGTCGGGTGCTGCTAAGCACCGTCTGCATCCTAGTATATAATTTAAACTAGAAAAGAAAATTTAAAGTGATAAGTTCTCACTAAAGCTATCCCAATTCCACGACACTTCTAAAGTACGAAATCATCACTGTTCTCGCCTTTTGCCACTTTCGTTGCCCGTAGCCACTACATATTTAAAAATCGAATTTTCATTTCGCTATTCAATATATAAAAATCGAATTTTTACTTTGCTATTCAATATATAAAAATCGAATTTTCATTTCGCTATTCACCATATAAAAATCAAATTTTTATTTCGCTATTCACTATATAAAAATCGAATTTTTATTCCTATGCTATATGGATAAAAATCACATTTTTATACCGCTACTATATAGGTAAAAATTATATTTTTACACCGCTACTATGTAGATAAAAATTATATTTTTACATCGATGCTCATATAATAGAGATTATATTTTTATCACACTATTCTCTATATAAAGATTTCGCCTTTTCAAATATAAAGATTTCGGCTTTTCTAATATGAAGATTTCGCCTTTTCTAATATAAAGATTTTGCCTTTTTTCATTTAAAAATATCGTCTTTCTCCATTTAAAAATATCGTCTTTCTCCATTTGAAAACATCGTCTTTCACTACATAAAAATATTAACTTTCTTTGTATAAAAATATAAACCTTTTGCATATAAAAATTCAGATTTTTATTTGCAAAAATAAATTAAACAAAACAAAACAAAACAAATTAAATAACTTACATTGTTTTAAGGAAGAGCGGGGGCGTAGCAGAGGACGTCGGGGGGGGGGGGGGGGAGGGGATCGATGAGGGGTTGGAGGTGGTGCTGCGTTGGCCCACGGTTGCGGAGGTGGGGCCACGACTGCTCGTGCTCGCGGTTTGGTCGGGGGATGGGGACGGAGGGCGGATCCGACGAGGTAGGGCGTTGGAGAAGAGGGGGTGGCGTAAGTGGCGATGATCGCCAGTGGAGGGCGACGCTGAGTCGGGGGAGGGGGGCGTGGGCGACGAGCAATTAGGTTTTTTTTTTCTTATTTAATTCTCCGGTGACTGAATGGAAGAGAAAGAGGGGAGGCCAAAGTTTTTATATAATAATTTATATTTTATTTTAATTTCAAAAAGTTGACTTTTTCATTTGACCTCTAAACGTGTCCCACCGCCTGTCGTCCATAGCTAATTACCCCCATTCCGAACACAATGGGATATGTATCGCAAGCTGAATCGATCGTTATGATCAGTTTTCGTCAAAATCAAAATATAACTCTATATATTGAATTTGAACGCGCATTTCAATTTACTGGGTTCACATACTAACTAGAAAAATTCCAAAAAAAATATTTTCTAGCTTCGTAGTGACGATATGGTCCTAACAAAATTAGTTTCATCGAATTCTGAGACCGTTTGAAAAATGGCCAATTTCCAGTCGATTAAAAACAACTAAAATTTGTCAAACGCGTTTTCCTTTACCACGCTCACATATTGATTCGAAAAATTATGAAATTTGAAACCTAGCAATAACTTTACATCCCGGATCCAACAAAAGTGGTTTCGTCGAAATCTGAGGTCGTTTGCAAAATGGCTATTTTTAAGGGCCTGAATTCCATAGCGACTATTCAGAATTTTCAACTGGACATTTCTTTTGATTCCCGCTATGAAATTTCAATTTTTCGGATTCGCTGAAAATATATTCTCTATTAGATCCTATTATTTTTGGTTTCACTAAAATTCGGTTTATTTTGTAACCGGTACATTCATTTGAAGTTTGAAATCGAATTATCGAACTACCACGCCATTTTTAATTCTATTTATATATAAAAATAAATATTTATATTCTAACGACGACGTATATAAATATATACGTTCTAATTCTATTCAAAATAAATTTCTTGTCGGTATTATTTAAAATAATTCATTTTAGATGTTCAAAATCCGCTAAAATTGCCAAAATAAATTTTTTAAATTGGCTCGCATTTCCGGGTTGTTACATCATACGGGTGACATTAAGGAACGTGGGGTGTTACATTTGGTATCAAAGCCTAAGGTTATCAAGATCATTAAAGTTTTGTTTTAAAAGAAAGTATTTCAAAAGAAAACACAATTTTAAGAAACCAAAAATTATTTTGAAAATAAAATATCCCCAATAGTAAGTTACAACCTTCCTTTGACTCTTATAAATCTTTATCTTTTTAGTCGAGTTATAAGACATTCTATCTAAGCTTTCCTTTATACATTGAAAATCTGGATAATGGACAAACCACTTTAACTTATTAGTTGCGAACGGTCGAGGCTAGAAAGGAACTTACTGCTTGAAAAATATTAAAAAAGGTTAATCATGGATATCAAAGGATAGTTTGGAAGATAAGAATTACCTAGATTGATTGGTTAAGAAAAAGGGATGTATTTCCGTAGTTAGGTTCGAAATTAACATAGAAAACGTCATTGCAAGAATGAATGGATTAGTGCGAAATAGGGTTTTTTACCGTATTGCGCACTGTCCTCCAACTTAAAGATAATTAAAAGGAAATATCTTACAGTTACGAATTTCTATAAAACAGATTATCTTATACTCTGGAAATAGATTTTATAACGTTTTCGGTAATCAATTAATAAGTGAACTTCCAAAAAAGTGAATTTAAGGATGGCAAGTAAAAGGTCAACATGAGTATATTAATGTTGAAAGGATTATGAGGAAAGGTGTTGATTAAAAGTGGTTGAGGAATGAGAGAAGGCAAAGGTTGGTGAAAGTAAGAATGTTATCTACCTTTAGTTCTTTCTAGTTTTCCTATTTGGTTTAAGAATATTTTGTTGCTTCTTTTTAATGTATTAGTTGGGGTGGCTACATGAGGCCATAGCCGCAATGAGTTGAGTCTTGTAGAGCATCTATATTGTAGGCTTAATGAAGAGGTCCTTTATAAATATAGTAAACTCTAGGGTGTAGCATTAGCACCATCTGGCTATTTTGCACTTAGGCCCGATAGTAGTTTCTGAACCCCATAGGTATCGACTTGATTATTTGTTTACCGTGGTAAGTCAGGATTGAAACTAAAATCTTGATATTTGTGGGATTTCCGAGTATGAATTACCTTGCCATGATTAGGCCTCATATGACATATCGATTTACAATAAGGGGGTAAATTATGAACCTAAAATATGGCGTAGGCTTTAATATGATATATGGACTTAGAGAGAAGGGTTACGGGCCTAATATTTGTTAAGTATTTCTTGGGGGCTATTTAAACTACAAGAAGGGGAAGATTGGGCTAAGTCATGCGATGGACTACTTTTTTGGACTTCTTGCGATCAGAAGGGTCAGTCATGTTGATATTCCTATTTTCTTAGTGTATCTCTAGGAAGCATCGATTTAGTTCTCTTTGTGTTTTGTATTCTGAATATAATAAGCAATTGAAAGATTATCTCTAGGAGAGAGAGAGAGAGATTGGTTTTCGGATCCGTATATGTGATGATGCTAAACCAGTAGCATTTTAGATAAAGAACATGGTGTAAGTGAGAATTGAGTTTCTTGGTTTTGACCGGAATCTTTCCTAGCTATGGGAATATGCCAACAATGAATGGGTTGGAAGTTTAGGAAAGCTATTAGTATAATAAGTCGTCTCAAATGTTAAAAGGAAAGTGGGTTTCTTTAGGGATACGTGAATCCGAGTATTGACTTGCGGAGGATTAGTTGGATTGGAGTATTTTACTCCCTAAAAACTATCTTTTGAAAATAATGGTGTGACTCTTATGTTGGATCCTTCCGCAAGTATTTTAAGGAAGTAATTTAACTTTAGTTGTATTTTGTAATAATATAGTTCCTAGATAAGAGTGTAACAAGGAGGTGTTTTATGGAAATTTGTGGAACCACTTTGAGTCGAAACCCTATGTGTGTAAGTTTTAAGAAACAGGAACTTTTGAAATGTATTTTGGAAATTTCATGAAAGGCAACTATATATATCTCAAAAAGGAATTTTTGTAACTGAATTTTTTTCTCATTAAGATTTTTCAAATAAGGTTCTGGAATATATATATATATGTATGTATGTATGTATATGTATATACTATATATATATATGATGCAGGTTCAATAGCACCCGTAACAGTGCAACACCCCATTTGCCCCTCTATTTCCACCAAGTATTTCCCCTTCTCTGTCCTTCCACTCACTCTCTCACTTCCCACTCACTTTCTTTACTATAAATGCGGGGATGATATCAGGGGACATTTGGGGTGCTCCATTTTTGGGGTGCTCCATTTTTGGGGTGCAACCGAACGCTTGCCTATATATATATATATATATATATATAAAGTGAGCGATAGATAAGTCTTCATGGGGTTAGACAATATAAGTGAAATGAGCCAAGGAACACAAAATAAGTAAAATGGAGACAAGAAGTTTGGGGACAGAAAGGAGGAAACGTGTGACTTTACTTGTAAGATTAAGGTAAACTTTTGGATTGGTTCATTAGAGAATTTCTCCCTGAAGTAACTAAGATGAGCGAGATGAAAGAACTTCATCGTGGGATTCAAGTTTCTTACCCATATTCTTTTGACAAGTATTTCTTCTTTGATATTGTATCAGTAGCTTCTTACTTTGATTAGGGACTTCCTTCTAGTATATCCTCGAGAAGTGTAGATCTTAGGACTTGAGCTTATAAATGATAGGATATGGTTGAAACATGTGTTTGAGACATGTTACGTTTAATGGTTGCAAGTGGATACAAGTGTTTGCTAGTGGATGAAGTGGATGCATATACACACACACTAAGTACTAGACTAGGGGTCAACTGAACTAGAACACTTACATATTGCATATGGATGCATGCACTTTTTTATTTAGTTTTAGATGGAAAAAAAATTAGTTGAATCATCACTTGGATGTTGCATTTGGTGAATTGTTGTTGCACACATATAAGATTTTATATGTGTCATTAGGATTTTTTTTGCATACATATTAGATACGTGGCACAAACATAATTGCATTAAGGAGGTCAACTGAATTAGTAGACCACCTGATTTTCGCATTAGCTTAGGGATATATACACGACACATTTGCATATGTTCATACAAAGCATTAGAAATTCTAAGGGCAATGGATTCTAGTGGATGACGGTTGAGTAGATGGGTCTTAGCATTCATAACATACTTCTAGCCTTGTAGATTTCAGGGACGAAATCCTTTAAGGATGGAAGAATGTAACAACGCGAATTTTTAACAAACAATAAATTAATTAATTGGGAAATAAATTGATAAAATAAATACTAATCAAAAAAATATTGAGAATTAAGCAAAATAGATTTTATCGTTGTGTTCGTTACGAAATTTTGATTTGAATAGACTTTTAGTTTGCGTAAATCAGACGAGAAATGAACAAGTTATAATCAATCACAGTTTGAAATTAAATTAAGGAAAATTAATTAATAAACAAAAATAAAGCAACGGTGAATGAGCAACCCAACACTTAACTGGGTTGACATATGGGTCGACCTAGGGGTCGACCCATGTTTAAGGTAGGTTAACCCAACTTCAAGCTTCTGGATAATTCTTTCTTATGTATTGCTGATGTGTAAAATATAATGAATTTGGAAAATAAATCCAATGAATCAGGACACCTAACTCTACTATGAATAGACTACAAACCTTCACTCTTTCCCCCCACTTATTCTTTTTCATCTTCTTAGCCTCCACTGTATTACGTTCTGGAAATAAAATTGGGGAAAAATTTAGGTGTTGTCAAATTATAGATCTGAAAGGATATCCTACTTCTACTTCTTTTTCAAAGACCTTTTTCTAGATCTACAACAATTTTATGTAAGTATTACCTTGATTATCAGATTTCTTCTAAGTTAATGTTAAAATAGATATAATAGTTGTTATAGTGATTAATAATCTAAATAGAAAGATTTAGACTAGTAAAATATATTGGACCTAAAAGTTACAGTGTTTATAACTTCATCTTTTACATGTTCTTACTCATTTTAATTACTATCAATTACATGTTCCTTTTTCAGTTGTTATTTGTTTACACTTACGTTCTTCTTGTTTATCCCCTTCTATGACATTGTTTTATTTTACAATCTTGTAATGCCTAATTATTCATTTTGTTCATTTCTGAGCTTAGATCTGTCTCTCCTTTTTCCTTTGTTTTGCGCTGAGCTTAAGCCAACGAGAGCCTAGGCCATTACCATTACATCTGCATATAATTGGAATAACAAGTAATAATATTAATAAGGGGATTTTTGACATATTAAGAATTGGCAAAATATGGGTTGTAAATGGGATAAAAAGAAGAATATGTTCATGTTAATTTGTCATTGACACTAATTTAGAGAATATATTCAACTTTATTTGTCATTAACATTAATTTAGAGAATATGTTCATGTCAATTGAGAAACATGTTAATTTGTCATTGATATTAATTTAGAGTATATATTCACGTTAATTTGATTATAATTTAGAAAACATGTTCATTTTTCATTTAAATTCATTTGACATTTGTTTAGAAAACATGTTAATTTGTCATTTATGTTCATTCGACATGAATTGGGTAAAATATGTTCATTTGTCATTTATATTCATTTCACATTAATTTAGAAAACATGTTAATTTGTCATTTATGTTCAACTGACATTAATTGGGAAAAATATGTTCATTTATCATTTATATTCATATGACATCAATTTAGAAAACATATTAATTTGTCATTTATGTTCAGTGGACATTAAATAGGAAATTATGTTCATTTTGTTGGAGAAAAGAGTTTTGATGACAACAAACTTATTTCAATATTAATTTATTATAAAATATGTACTAACACTTTTGTACAGAATACACACACACACACACATGCAAGATTTACATACAGGAAATAATACTGAAGATTGTACAGTTTAAAGATATTAAAGATTTAGAATTCAGAGATATTTCAAGACTCATAAGTATTCAAAATTTCAAGAGCTCAAGACTAATATAGTTACAGAGTCTAGATTATGTAAGACTCTAAATGGCACTCCAGGTTCAAAATCAAATTCTGATTTTCAAATTCCGTTTTCAAATTTTATCTTCAATCCTCTCTATTTTATTTTCTATCTTTTCTATTTTCCTTTCTTACTTTACTTTTGATTTCAATGTTAAGTTTTATATATTTACATTTTTATACTTTATATTTATATATAGTTTTCAATCTTATATTTTTATAAATATATTTATATAGTTTATATTTATGTTTTCATATGATTTCCTACTTTACAATATTAATTTATAAAACTATATTATTATTCAAGAATTTCTAGAATTATATTTAGTGAAAATAAGGCTCAGGTCCCTAAAACTTATTGAAATACATGCCACATCCCAGTTATGTTTACTTTTCAATCCCGCCCCCTATAGTAATAAAACTCTACGCAATCCAGCGTTGCGTGAGACTGGACATAGGAGCAATTCGAACCAGTATAAAATCCGGTGTGTTCTTTCCTTTTATGCATTTTTATTTCTATTTATTTTGCATCTGTGTTTGACTCTGCATATGTGATTGTTTCTGTGGTGTTTGATTCATATAGTTTATCACATATATTTTAGATTTTGTTTAAATTCTCAAAAACACTATTTACCCCCTCCTCTAGTGTTTGTTTTGCCTTAACAATCCTTTCTGCAATCCTTAACAATTGGTATTAGAGCAAGTTTTTTCAAAAAGTTCATAATTTGATTTTTGAAAATGTTAAATAGCAAATTTTGAACACTAGTTTAAATTTATGTATTGCATCAGTATTAGATAAGTCTGCATTCAATTGTTTTGAAAAATCAAGATACTATGATTTGATTTTTGAAATTCAAAATTTGAAAATTTTGAATTTTGAAATTTTTGATATATGAATATGTTACAAAACCATCATGATATTATTGTTTAAAATTGTAGTTAGTTATTTTGAAAAGTCATTTGATTATTTTGAAAAGTCATTTGATTATTAGAAAAGTTGTGTTGTTTTGCAGGAAAATATGTGTTATATGGCTTTTGAAAATTCAAAAGTTGAAAAGATGGGTAAAGCGGTTGTTGGTGATTCAAATCCTAAAATGATGGCTATTGAAAATTCAAATTTTAAAAAGGTGGCTGTTGGAAATTCAAATTCTGAATTGGTGGACATATGTGTTGAGAATTGAAATTCTGAAGGACAACTGAAGAAGAGTAATGACAATTAGCGAAAAGACATCAAGAGGAAGAAATGGAAATAAATAATGTAAATCAACAATGAAATGGGTACCAGATAAGTAGAAACTTTTGATTCTCATCTACAAGTAGAGTCAATATTGTACTTCTCTTCATTTTCTTCGTAATGCCGCTGGTTTCTTGTAAATCCATCAAGGATTGATCAAGTAATGATCAAACGAAGTTTTGGTGAATAAAGAGAGAAGGAAACCAAAATTGTCGACAGTTATCTTTAAAATTTCATCCACAGGTTAGACTATTTTGTCTCAAATCATTTTCCATATTGTGTTTCTCCTTCTCGTGGTCGATTTGATGGGTAGGTCGTCAAATTCCGATCAAAATTGAGTGAGATGTGACTATTTGAAGTTGGCTATACAAAACTGAAAAACTGTTACGGGATTTCATACATATCTCTTACTAGATCGACTTGCTGCACCCCAACACCATCCAAATTCATCCCCAAACTGTCACTAGATCGTAGTCCTTGAATTCCTCTTCGATTTGCCGCTGATTTCGTCCAATTCCGTGAAGAAACATAGAAGTTATATGTAACATCCCGGTTTTTCGTCCATTTAAATTCGAATATTTTAATCTGTTTTATTGGAAACTTTAAATGATATTTAATCAAATTTGTTTAAGATAAAGTTAGAATATATATATTGTTTAAACCAGAAATTTTAATGTAGAGTTTGAATTCTATACTATTGATGTTAAAAATGTTATTTAATAAATACAATGATATTATTTATAGTAATTGAATTTGATTTATATTGATTCTAACAACAACTGTTTACAATTAAAAACCATCAATTAAAAGTAAACAAAGATGAGGTTGATATCAAGTATTCCTTTACTAATAAAGTAGTCCATATGAAGGCGAATTTATTTCTTGAAAATATATTGACTGTAAAATGGTCATATGGTACTTGCATTTGATTCAACAATGTATAAATACACAGATGTGCAAGAAGAAGTAAAAGAATCCATTCATAGATTATTAGTGTACAATACATGTTAAATTTCTGCATTTGCAATATAAAACGGTACATGAAGAGTTTCGATACAATACAAGTTCAAATTTATTTTGTACATTACAAAGTCTCGAATACAATACAGAAAGAAATCAACATTTGGAATCAACTTCTCTATGTTTTCCAACCCAGCGGATCCGAGTCGTTCCCGTCAGTTTTGACCTGCGAAGAAGGAGAAGAGAAAACCCATTAAAAGGGTAATTTCATGATAAATAATAAACTGCATAAAAAAAAGAAAGAAAAGAAAAAAAGAAAAAAATAAAGGAAAGAGAGAAAAAGAAAAACAGTGAAAGACGCTCTTATAGGCACAGCTAAAAGGATTAGAAATGCATAGCCTTATAGATAAAGAAACAGCTAAAGCACATGTCATGAGCAGCTAAGGAAGTAGTACAATGTGTAGCTGATAAGAACAGGTATGTATACATCAAATTTTAGCAGTACAATGCACATGCTAGAGAGAGGCAAATCTATACTTGTACAATGCAAAACAGACAAGACAATACATAGCAGTATTGGAAAAGAAAAGAAAGAAGAAAAAGAAAAAATCTTCATGAAACAATAAAATCAAAACAGCAATTTAAGATATGTGTGTGAATATATATATATTTTTCATCAAGTTCAATGTAGAACCATATATATTCATACATCAGATCGAATATATATAAACAGGTAAAGCTAATAAATCAATGAACAGGTAAAGGTAATAAATCAAATGAACGGCAGAAGAATAGGACCGGCTAAGACAGTACATAGCTGGAAAAAAAGAAAAAAAAATAGATTTATCAAATTGAAACAAGGCAATTGGCAGCTATATATATCATGAACAGCTATGTCTACATATATATATATATATCGTAAGCGGCTTTGACTAACCTAGGAATTTACTAGTTGTATTCATAGCTAAACAGCTATATTTTTCTTTTTCATCTCTTTAGAAAATTGAAAGGGATAGCGTAGGAATAGGTATGTAAGTACATACATCAATGAAAAACAAATATGAACAACAAGGAAAGAAAGGAGATCACAAAATATATATAGTCAGAAAGACAAGACAATTCATAACTAAAGAAAAAAAAAACTGAAAATAAGGAATGCAAAACTGATCAGTGAATGTGACTGGAAGAAACTAATGTATACATCTATATTAATATAAACAAAATCGTCATAGAACAGAAAACCCACATGAGTAAGCAGTAAATCTCTGATATAAATTCCACTGTTCACTTATATTTAAAAATGAAAATCAAATCTATATTGCAGTCCAAGAATCTCTGATTCGAATTGAAAATTCATAAGCTTCACTGTCACATATACAAAATCATATATTAAAACCTGAACAAAAATCAATGATACAGTTTGAAAATCACTGAATTGATTAAAACAACTCATAGCAGATTCGATCATTTTTCCACAACAGTACTACCTAACCTACATAAGTTTGATCAAAAATCCATGTGAACTGATCAACAGATTTGACAATACTATACAGCCCTACACAAAATCCAACCAGATCTCATTTACAACCCATCGCGCAATCTATCTAGTTTCCATCACCATACAAAGATCTGAAACCCAATGGCCTAAACTAGAACCTATGCTGATAGACGTTGATCTAATATAATCAAAATCGCACTATAAATACAGGGGTATTTCACCATTCGAACAACAGAGCAAACCAGAAAATTCCCAATCGAAAATCCAGAAAGGGAAAACGATCACAAACAAAATACTGTAATTTAAAATAAAATAACTTAGCTTTATATGAAGTAGTAGCGTCCGATCTGAAGGTTCTTGGATCGAGCTCTGTTGCAGCCGTTCAAAACCTAAGACTCAGGAGCGACGGAAGCCTCGTCAAAAGCCTGTAGTGGATGTTGGAGGAAACCGTGTCATTTCTGGAAGGCGGAGGGCACGGTGGAGCTGTGGTAGTCGTTGATGAAGAAGCTGGTTTAGGGGTTTGGCGAATCGTTGGAAGAGGGGAACGGGGAGTAATCGAATAGAGGTGCGGAGGGGAGGGAAGTTGCGACGCCGTCGAACAGGAAGAAGGATCTGGAGTTCCGATTCCGGCCATTTAGGGTTTGCGTTGAGTAAATTTTGTGGAGGCGGTTCTGAAATGAGATGGATCGGTGGCAAGGGTTTTGAAGATTAAGGGGATTGGGTCTGGGCCGAAGATTGAGAAGGTAAGGGCCCAAATTTAATTTATAAATCTAAGTTTAGAATCCATGTTTTTAATTTAATTATTTATAAACTTGTTTAAACGATTTACAACTCATATGTTATCAGATTTACGAGCGGTCAGTTGCGTTGGGACCGTTGAGACGAGCACTTCGAGATGGATCAGGCCTAGTCCAGATCTGAAGTAACTGGAATTTTTATTCGAATTAAACGTCAGTTTAATTCGACTAAAACAGACTGTTTATCAACGGATTTCAAATCCAGGTGAGTTAAACTCACTCAGCCTTCCCGTTTATATTTTATATAAACTGGGTTTTTATTTTGCGTGTTCTGATTGTTAGTGGTTGACTGTTATATATATATACTGTTGATTCATCGGTCGTTAAATTTTAGAAAATACCCACTGCTTTGGGTTGACCACACAAAGTAATTCCCTTGACTGGTCACACTTATTGCTTGAATTGTTTGGACTGTTTGAATTGTTTGTTGATGGATTGTTGATCGTTATAGAAATTTCCAGTCAAATAAAAAGAAATGATTGATCATGGTTGATTATTGAACCATGTTTCCAATATTTGTTTTGATGGGTAGCGTGGTGGGGTAATTGGCATCACCTGACTTATAAATCAATCGATTTATAAAATATGAGTTTTATCGACGGTGAATCGATAAGATTTGAGTGATAAATACATTTTATAACGAAAATAGATTTTTGAAATTTATTTCATGGAAAGGGTTTTAAAAAGGGAAATAAAGATTTAACTATTTATTTATTTAAAGTTATATAGAGATTATGAAATGGTTGGTATAAAACAAATTTCTTATGTCGATAAGAAGTATAAACAATGAAATAACTTAGCAGAAAGTGTCTGATTAATCGTGAGCGATTAAATGAAGTTATTTAAATTTATTATATTTTAATTAATTTAAAGATGGAATTAAATAGAATTGGTTAAGAGAATAACCATGGTTGGTGTGTCGACCTTTTAGACTAAGGTAGATTTTAAATTAGTGAATTAATTTAATGGATCCAGCTTGGTAAGGTTTTGAAAAGAGGAAACTATTATTTATTCTAGTAAATGAAGAAGTTAATTGTTTTGAAATGATTAATGTGGAGTTGTTATAGTAATCATTAATCAAAGGAGATATATTCAAGTAAGCAAATTTGAAATGAAAGGGTCAAGGGTTGCAAAAGGGCTAAAGGATGAGTCTTTGTTTTTAAGCTCGAGTCTTATAATAAGGCAATAAAGAGGTTTAAAGGGATACCTAGCGTAAATGAAAGTTTTTGCTTTACTTAAGATTCGAATTAAGGAAATGAAGATATAAAGGGTATATATATACATATAACCTGGAATTTATAACGACGTTTATAATTGAATATGAGTTTAAACATCGTTTTTAAACTGGAAATGGTTAATAATGGTATTAAGTTGAATAAATAGATTTAAAAAGGGGTTCCCGAAAGAGAAAAGGTAATGGGAAAAAGGGATTTTCTTAGAGCTTGGTAAACGAGGCTTGAAATAAGGATTGAAATGATAATATAGGGTTTTGAATCACGACTCGTATTTATCTGAAGGTAAGAACGTTGTTGGTCAAGGTCTGAGAGGTAATTAAAATACCCCAACTTGAACAACTTCGGGACAACCCAAAGATGATACTAGTGGGTGAGGGCGAGAGTATGTGGTAAGATTTTCCAAAGTAACGGAAAGGAGATGAGATGATATTTCCATAGTAACGAAATAAAAAAAAAGGGACTTGAGCGATTAATTCTAAAAGCCAAGTGATACTGAGTACCAGATCAGTAAATAGATTTGTATGATTTTCATGGATGTTTACTTGATAGTTAAATAACCGACTATCAAGTCTGACCCTTACGGTTGTTGGTATGGAAAGACCGGGATTGAATATATATTTGAAAACCATTCCAACCAACAAGTACGAATATATAAAAGAGATCAAGCGATGATCGAGATGGAGCATGTGAAGACTATAGATCTTCATAAAGCGGAAGAACCACTTACAATCTCTGATTCGACCCGGAGATATACTGGGGTTTTGTCGTGGTTGAAACTGTGGATTGCAAGGACGATCGCTACTGATCCATGGGGTGATTCCTGTATTGGATGTAGTAGGAGAGTACCTTCGGTTCATCCTGTTCCTGGATGACTTGTATGGACGGATGTCTGACAGAGTATTTCCTGAAACCACGTACGTTGATTTTTACAAAAATACCGAGTGGTGGCAAAGAGGGGCACTTCTTTAATACCCAGAGTATATTTGTGGACGTCAATTAGTGACTTGACGGATCTGACGATGTGGCATTCAAAGTGAATGACGACCAGATGTTCAAAGGTAAATTCTGACCTCAAGCCTCATCAACCAGGAGATGAAAAAAATCGGGCAGGCAGCATGGCTATGTGGGTCGCTCCCATTAGGGTGTATAATTACCTATCTAGAGAAATTCCTTTTGTTTCTTAATCTATCGATTCTGCCCATTCGGGAACGGTGGTTTGAGTCCAACCGTTGGTGATATACATTCGATACACTCAAGTGAAATGAGTGGTCGGTCATGTGAGGGCCGGGTTGCAAGACGTTCTTGTTGAACCCTGTGTATTCGCCTCTAGAGATACACGTGCGGAAGGTGGTCCCATACCTTGTCAAGGTCGGAATCCAATATCCAATAAGCGCCCGCGGTTTTCGGTTGTATACTATATACGGGGAGCGTGAGATGCAAGCGTTCCTCTAGATTTGTTAATTATTTGTATCTAGACATTATCATAATATCAGATCAAGATATTGATTTCGAAAACTGTTTTGGGTTATCGTAAGGTAAAAACCGTCCGTGTTTATGTGTGGATTTGGTCTTACGATTACCCTTTTCTTTCGAAAGGATTTTAACTTTAAAATCAAGTTGTGTGATACTTAAATGCTGTGCGAGTTTTTCTCACTCTGGTCCACCAGACTGACCCGGTGTTTTGTAAATGCTCGGGTTAGACCGAGGTGTACAGGTTCAGGTTATCAGGTACTAAGAAGTCCAGAGACGAGCTGAAGATGTTCAAAATGAATGATGTTCCGCTGTGTGATTATATATATGAGGACAGATTATCAAAACTGTCCAGATGTGTGTTGTACTCTGATATTGTAAGTAATTTCAAAAGCTCTCAATAAAGGTTTATTTCTGTATTAGATTTTGTTCCGCTGCGATGTGAGACTCTGTGTTGGTTCTTCTTCTTCTTCTATTCTAATATTTCCATCTTTCTTATCTCACCCTCTAATTTCTTTCTAAACGTTCCAGTGTTTTTCGGTGCTTGGAGGATCGACATGAGTTACAGTAAAGGTATTTATGTCGATTTTCGAGGCCGAAATCCCTGGGTCGTTACAGTGGTATCAGAGCTATTGGTTGAGTAGTAACCTTGGCTCTGTGGCGTGACTCAGTAGAGATGGCGTTAGCAATACCCTAGACTGAGTGTGAGTGTATATATACGTGTGAACGTATTTGTAGATTTTATAAAAATTTGTTTTATATTGTGGAGATTTATTGGTTGGGTTGTTTATGAGTTCTGGTCGATCAGTTTGATCCACTGTATCGATAGGGGTTTATAAACACTCAAGTACGATAAACCGACGCAGTATGTTTTGAAAGAGGGTAAATGAAATAATTTTACCCAACGTATATTTTATATAGAAAAAGGAATTTATTTTCTATATTATATTAATGTGGAGTGTTTGTTTGTTCTGGTTGATTTGATTTGAAATCAAATTTGAATTATGAAATAAATTTGAATTGATTTGAAAAATCAGTTAGTCAATTGAATCAGATATGAGAATGAAACTGAACCTGGTTAGGTAAAACCAATTCAAGAATGAATTCAAATTGAGTGAATGAATTGGGGTTTGAAAATTTAATGGATAAATAGATTGGGATTCGAATAAAGTGGATTGCCATTCGAAATTTGAATTTCCTTTTCGAAGAAGTTAAGGCTAGAGTGGCAGTTGTAGTCATACCGATCAAGCCATGCAGAGGAAGTGCTGGCAAAATTCTCGAAAATTTTAGAGTTCGAATTTATTTTGAATTGAATTCAATAGTAATGATTTAAAAATATTACGATTCGAAACATTCTTCTTACCTTACAATTTCGAGGACGAAATTATTTTAAGGGGGGAAGAATGTAACATCCCGGTTTTTCGTCCATTTAAATTCGAATATTTTAATCTGTTTTATTGGAAACTTTAAATGATATTTAATCAAATTTGTTTAAGATAAAGTTAGAATATATATATATATTGTTTAAACCAGAAATTTTAATGTAGAGTTTGAATTCTATACTATTGATGTTAAAAATGTTATTTAATAAATACAATGATATTATTTCTAGTAATTGAATTTGATTTATATTGATTCTAACAACAACTGTTTACAATTAAAAACCATCAATTAAAAGTAAACAAAGATGAGGTTGATATCAAGTATTCCTTTACTAATAAAGTAGTCCATATGAAGGCGAATTTATTTCTTGAAAATATATTGACTGTAAAATGGTCATATGGTACTTGCATTTGATTCAACAATGTATAAATACACAGATGTGCAAGAAGAAGTAAAAGAATCCATTCATAGATTATTAGTGTACAATACATGTTAAATTTCTGCATTTGCAATATAAAACGGTACATGAAGAGTTTCGATACAATACAAGTTCAAATTTATTTTGTACATTACAAAGTCTCGAATACAATACAGAAAGAAATCAACATTTGGAATCAACTTCTCTATGTTTTCCAACCCAGCGGATCCGAGTCGTTCCCGTCAGTTTTGACCTGCGAAGAAGGAGAAGAGAAAACCCATTAAAAGGGTAATTTCATGATAAATAATAAACTGCATAAAAAAAAGAAAGAAAAGAAAAAAAGAAAAAAATAAAGGAAAGAGAGAAAAAGAAAAACAGTGAAAGACGCTCTTATAGGCACAACTAAAAGGATTAGAAATGCATAGCCTTATAGATAAAGAAACAGCTAAAGCACATGTCATGAGCAGCTAAGGAAGTAGTACAATGTGTAGCTGATAAGAACAGGTATGTATACATCAAATTTTAGCAGTATAATGCACATGCTAGAGAGAGGCAAATCTATACTTGTACAATGCAAAACAGACAAGACAATACATAGCAGTATTGGAAAAGAAAAGAAAGAAGAAAAAGAAAAAATCTTCATGAAACAATAAAATCAAAACAGCAATTTAAGATATGTGTGTGAATATATATATTTTTCATCAAGTTCAATGTAGAACCATATATATTCATACATCAGATCGAATATATATAAACAGGTAAAGCTAATAAATCAATGAACAGGTAAAGGTAATAAATCAAATGAACGGCAGAAGAATAGGACCGGCTAAGACAGTACATAGCTGGAAAAAAAGAAAAAAAATAGATTTATCAAATTGAAACAAGGCAATTGGCAGCTATATATATCATGAACAGCTATGTCTACATATATATATATATATCGTAAGCGGCTATGACTAACCTAGGAATTTACTAGTTGTATTCATAGCTAAACAGCTATATTTTTCTTTTTCATCTCTTTAGAAAATTGAAAGGGATAGCGTAGGAATAGGTATGTAAGTACATACATCAATGAAAAACAAATATGAACAACAAGGAAAGAAAGGAGATCACAAAATATATATAGTCAGAAAGACAAGACAATTCATAACTAAAGAAGAAAAAAAACTGAAAATAAGGAATGCAAAACTGATCAGTGAATGTGACTGGAAGAAACTAATGTATACATCTATATTAATATAAACAAAATCGTCATAGAACAGAAAACCCACATGAGTAAGCAGTAAATCTCTGATATAAATTCCACTGTTCACTTATATTTAAAAATGAAAATCAAATCTATATTGCAGTCCAAGAATCTCTGATTCGAATTGAAAATTCATAAGCTTCACTGTCACATATACAAAATCATATATTAAAACCTGAACAAAAATCAATGATACAGTTTGAAAATCACTGAATTGATTAAAACAACTCATAGCAGATTCGATCATTTTTCCACAACAGTACTACCTAACCTACATAAGTTTGATCAGAAATCCATGTGAACTGATCAACAGATTTGACAATACTATACAGCCCTACACAAAATCCAACCAGATCTCATTTACAACCCATCGCGCAATCTATCTAGTTTCCATCACCATACAAAGATCTGAAACCCAATGGCCTAAACTAGAACCTATGCTGATAGACGTTGATCTAATCTAATCAAAATCGCACTATAAATACAGGGGTATTTCACCATTCGAACAACAGAGCAAACCAGAAAATTCCCAATCGAAAATCCAGAAAGGGAAAACGATCACAAACAAAATACTGTAATTTAAAATAAAATAACTTAGCTTTATATGAAGTAGTAGCGTCCGATCTGAAGGTTCTTGGATCGAGCTCTGTTGCAGCCGTTCAAAACCTAAGACTCAGGAGCGACGGAAGCCTCGTCAAAAGCCTGTAGTGGATGTTGGAGGAAATTGTAACAACCCGAATTTTTACAACACGTTAAATTAAGAATCAAGGCAGGATTTAGTTTTAAATTCTGAATCAAGTAAAACGGGCTATGCCATTGCGTTCGTCTCGGAAAAATACGCGAAATAGAGTCCGAAATTTTGTAAATCGGAGTCCGTATGACCCGTTAAAGGCCCAAAGAAGATTTCTGAAAATTTGAATTTCGGAAACAGTTTTTAGAAAGCAGATCTGGGGCTAGGCGGGAAGTTTCCCCGCCTAGGCCATGTCGACAGGGCTGTCGACAGGCCTGTCGACTTGGGCCCAGACCAAGTCGACAGCCCTGTCGACTTGCCTGTCGACAGGGGGTGGCCGGGGCAAGCTGCCTGGTGCACCTGCTTGGCTCACCTAGTCTTGTTCTTGGGCTGGTTCTGGAAGCTTCCGAGATCTGACGGTCCTAATCTATCCTAGGGTTAATCTAAGGGCCTAAAACTATCCTAATCTCTATAAAAACACCCCTAAGCCCCCCTAAACCCTCATAACTCACCCTCTCCACGAAGTGCTGCCCAAATGCCAAGTGATCATGGCCTCCACCCCCTTTTCCTAAAGCCTAAGCACTCAAATCGAGTTCAAATCAAAAGATGCAAGCTTGCTACACCAAATAGAGGCCAAATCAACATTTCTATGCGAGTTTCGTGATGGTTCTTCGTCAAAGGAGCCACCTTTCTTCGTCATAATGATGCATGATCCCTTTCCTAAGCCTTGCCTAGGTAAGTTCTAGCTACTTTTAGATGGAAACGGTAGTTTGTGATAATGACATGGGATAAAATGAGGCTAAACATGATTATGCGAACTTATATGAACCTTACCATGCCTCTTGTGTTCATATTTGTGATCTTAGGCCATGTGAGTGACTTAATCATGCCTCTCATGCTATGCATAACCTAGTTTAACTTGCAAGTTTGGATCTTTATGCATGAAATGCTAGCATGAACCTTTAGGGATCACTTATGTGTGAAACATTGGCTAAGACAAGATTTTGGGGATTATGCATGTTTATGGCCAATCCCCTCTTATAAGTGTGCATGTTTATGGCCAAACCCTTTTTGATAATATGCATGTTGTGGCCGAATCCCCTTGTGACATTTTGTGTGTTTGTGGCCAAAACCCTTTTTATGACACTATGCATGTTTGAGGCCAATTTGTAGCCATAGTATTCCTACTATGTGGACTCGTCTATACTTACGTTGGAAACACGTTTTGGGGTTAGGTTAGACGAGCGTGAATATACATGAGAAACTTAACTTGAAGTTCCATGAAATATGATGTGAAACATGATTTGGGTTAAATGGGTATAACATGACAACATGCAACATTGAATATAGCATGTAAGTTAACATGTAAATATGCATAAACATAAGCTTGGGAATTTACCTATTAAGTTAGGTCTACCCATTGGGAATTTACCTATTAAGTTAGGTCTACCCAATTTCTTGAAAACTTGACTATGAACATGACACTAGACTAAACATGGAAGTGGCCAACTCGAGGTTGGGTTGAGTTTGCAACGTAAAACTACCCGGAACCGACCGGCCTAACTAGTAGTTGCAAACAATAGGACTCAATGTGAGAAGTTGGTCATGTTGTGCTTGAACCCGAGGTTAGACCAAGTTGTGGTGTAAATCTACCCGGACCCGCCCGGCTTAACTAGTAACCACAACAAAGTCTAATGTGAGAGGTTGGGGTGCATTAAATAATTAATGCCACATAATAGGGTTAAGTTAATTTGATTAATGAGGCTTAACCAAATATGATATGGACAAATGGGTTAAGTAATTTGGTTAGGCTAATGATACTTAACAAAACATGATAAGCTTGGGTAGGTTAAGTAACTTGATTTGCCTAATGACACTTGACCATTTTTATACGACTAGTGGACGGAATTAAGTTAACCAACACTTAATCAATCCAACACGATAACGTAATAAGGTTAAGTAAATTTTCTTAATGACACTTAACCGTATAATACAGTTAATGGATGGGGTTAAGATTAGACTTAACTAATCTAAACATGGTAATCGGATGGGGTTAAGTTAGCCTAGACTTAATTAATCCAACTTGGTAATTAAATGGGGTTAAGTTAAACACTTAACTAATTTAACACGATGATTTGATAAGGTTAAGTGACCTATACTTAACCAATCTAACTCGTTAATTTGATGAGGTTAAGATAACCCATACTTAACCAATCTAACGTAAAAACATGATAAGGCTAAGTCACGAATCGTTTGAATGCGCTTGACCAATATGACTCAGTAATTGGATAAGGTCAAGTTAATATACTGAACCAATCTAAAATGATAATTAGACGAGGTTAAGTTATGGATTGCTTAATATACTTAGCCAACTTGACGCATGGTTTGTAGGGTTAAGTCTTGGACTTGGATACTTAGCCAATTTTGACATGGTTTGTAGATGAGCTAAGTTATGAACTTAAGTGACACTTAACCCATTAGGTAAACCCTAATTCGGAGGATTAGGTAAATAACCATAGTTAACAAGGATTATGGAAATAAGGCTAAGTGGTAAACCTTAGTTAAGGGAAACTAAGTAATAATTCTTAGTCAAGGAAATTGGGACCATTTCTTAGATAGATTAGTAACCCGATACGTTAGGTCAACGGTTAAGAATGCGTGTAGGAGCAGGCTATCTGATTTAGATAAAGGCTCCAACGAACTGGGTAACGAAGCAGCGGCTTCGGGGAACGTGAGGATATTCTTGGGATCCCTCTGTGAGCTGCCAGGTCATTATACTAGGCTCACGAGAGGTTGAGGTCTGCGGTAGAAGAACCAAGAATATGCCTTGGTTGCTATGCGAGCGACCTAAAGACTGGGGTGGATAGCAGTGAGTCGACGAATACATAAGTTGCCCGAGATAGCAAGTTCGTCGATCATCTACCATCTTGAGTCAAGCGTGTACGTGCGGAAAGGCAGGGAACACCCAACAGACCATGATTGCTATCTAATTATGGGTGAGGTAGGCCGTAGGATTTGGGCTAGCCGGAGTGTAGTTCTCATGCAGGATTTTCTCTTGTGTTGCCTTTCACTAGTTGAGGGAGGGGTCTCGTGGGACCATAGCCACGTGTAGAAAAGCAGACCTTAGTATCTGCATCGGCAGATAAATCTAAAGCTCCTGACCGAGTCCTGTATTTCTTGTTTTGCCCTGGGACAGGACTCGGATGGCACGATGTGATACATGTGCAGACAGTTATAGGAAAACGATTCACGATGAATGCGTGGGAAAAAGGGCGCGGTTGATGGTCAACGCAATCCCTAGTGGCCTAGGTGGTTGAACCCAAACCGAAATACGAAAGCATGCAATAGATAAGCGTAATCCCTAGTAGCGCTAGGTGGCGTAAGTCTAGTAGTTCAAACGATGATTCATATGGAAGAGCCTAGCTAGAACAAGGGTGACAGTCCAAACGGTTTCAAGGATAATACGATATGAGGAAGCCCGTACGAGGTACGGCAAAGGACTGAACTTATATACATGGAAAGAAACATATGATTTGAGTAACCTATATACGCGATATATTAGGTTGACATGGACCATTTCATGACATGGGGCAAGGAACGTTCATGGTTAACACATGATGCGGGTAGGGATACTAGTACGAGAGGTGCAGAGCAAATATACATGTTAGAACTCGGAAGAATATACATAATAGATACCGTGGGATGTTAGACGGGGTAGATACCTTGGGATAATGTACTCGATAGAAATCTGACGATGCGATACCTTGACTTATCATAACACCGTAGTTTATCATGATACCTTAGTTTACCTTGCCACAGTAGTTCAACCGGCTACCCTGGTTTATCTATCTTGTAGTTATCCTTATGTTTACTTTCAGTTTATGCATGTCATGTTACCTTTACCTGTTTTTATACTGGAAGTAGATAGGACTTACTCAGTCTTTTTGACTGACCCGTTTTGTTTCGCCTCTTTTCTTCCGTTTCCCCCCCCCCCCCAGGTTACAGGGAGGAAACACTGCTGTTTAGTTCGGACTTCTTCTGCTTGAAGGTCATCATGGATAGCTTGGACTTTTCCTGACTATGGCCACTTTACTGTTTTTACTTGGGGAATAATTTATGAAAAAGTTTTTATGCTTCTTTACTATTGCAAGACAGGTTTTGATGTACTCTGATGTAAAAGGCTTTAGACCTTGTTTATTCATGTTATGAAAACTTGATTTTACTTCCGCTATTTATATATGTTCTGTCTTGTGATATTTCTGTGCATGTTTACCAATAATGCCCCTCTAAAGCTAGTGCATTCCTTTGCGAGTGACCCTAGTGGAGGTGGGGTGTTACATTTGGTATCAGAGCGAGGTTTACCAGACTGGGAAAAAGTTTTTAAAGACCTTCTGAAAATTATTTGAAAAACCGTTTACGAAGAAGCATTTTTCAAGAAAATTTTCTTTTAAAAAGAAAAGGCTATTCCCCAAAGGCCATTAGAATTATCCTTGTTTCCTTGATTGAATCTCTTTTCCTTTCTTTCCTCCATCTGTAGTCACAGTGGTTTTGACTGCGACTAGTCTTTCTAGCTGCGTAAGTGTTTCCCGTACGATGGAGGTGGTTCTCGAGAGACCGTTGCAGAGTTATGCATGAAAGGATAGTAAGAACAAGGGTAAAGGATACGAGCTCAGGGATAAGCAACATGTTGGTATGGCTGAGTCCTAAAAGGAGGGAGAAAGATGAACAATGAAACCCATGACGAGAGAGTACCTTTGGCATGGTGAAACAGGACGGATAGTTAAGTATCATGGAACAAGGACGAGATCATTCGGAGGACAATAGTATGCTCTCATTTCTAGGGTACCTCAGAAAGAGGGTAACGATCTTGTTAAAGGTTTAGCTTTTCTTCCCTATCATCCTGTCGGGACTTTGTTTTGATCACCGCATCTTTTAAGTCCGCTTCGATAGTTGAGTCTCTGCACCTTAGTACTAGTATAATAGAGGATCTCGTTTTTGTCTCAAGTCCTATTGGAAGGTCGGTCCATTTATTCATGACTGGATGGATTTGAGAGTGCCCATGTTTTTGGAACTATGGATGGATTCTAGGGATGAAGTGGTTATCCAGTAAGGGGTGCCACTCTCGGTTTTAGAAGGAGGGTAGTTAGACTCTTGGCTCGCTTTGGTAATACCCTTGAAGTATCGCGTAACCTTTCGGGTTCTGTCATGATTAGTTACTTAGAAACCCTAGATGCCTTGGTTGGAAATTAGAAACCCGATCGAGTGGTGTTCGCTAATAAAACGGATGGTGTACTTCGCTTATGTATGGGTAATGGGAATTACCCTAGTAAGTGCGCATGGTAACCTGTTTGCTTTCAAGGGGAAGTTTTTTCTACGTGGAATACCTTATGGTGCGAGGTTCAGGATTCACAAGTAAATTTTGGAAAGCTCGCATGGAATCATGAGTACGCAGTCCTGTTTGCACCAAGTATTCTCGAAGGAGAATAAGTATAAGTAGAACGAGAGGCGACTAGGAAATGAGTTCCAACTCATGTTATGGAAACAGGAAATAAGAAGCTGCGAAATCGTGAAGTAAAAAGGGGCGATCAAGGCACGATGGAACTAAGCTCAAGGTAATGCGACTCAGGAGACTGAAGACTAAATGCGTGCATGATATCTCTTTTGGGAATATATCCTCGATCCCTGTTTTTCTGTAAAGCTTACTTGTAGGCTATCTTTTGTGGACATCCTCTCGGTCCTATTCTCCGTTACAAACCCCGTACGGAGTTTGTTTTGTTTATCTCCTCGACCCTGTTTCAGGGAATCTTAGGTAGAACCCTATGGATGTAAACATGTAATTGAAACATGTTATGGATGATATGGTTGCAAATGGTTGCAAGTGGTTGCTCGTGGATGCGCGAATTTACAATAGATATTAGCTCGACTCGGTCGCATTTCATATTACATATGCACGAGTACTTATACTTGTTTATGGATGAAATTGAATGTGTTATCATGCGGATGTTGCATATGGTTGAATGTTTGTGCACGCATATAGTATATATGACTAGGACTATTTGCATACATGATGGATTCATAGCACTAAACATGTTTTTGCATTCAAAAGATTTTCAGGCCTGATCATTAGCATTAGCTAAGGAACATGTACACACACGTTTTGCATATATTCATATGGCATTAGAAATCATCTAAGGACAATGGTTGCTTGTGGATGATGTTTTGAGTAGATGGATGATGGATGGTAGGGTATGTTCTTCCTAACTTGGAGATTTCGGGGACGAAATCCTAAAAGGTGGGGAGAATGTAACAACCCGAATTTTTACAACACGTTAAATTAAGAATCAAGGCAGGATTTAGTTTTAAATTCTGAATCAAGTAAAACGGGCTATGCCATTGCGTTCGTCTCGGAAAAATACGCGAAATAGAGTCCGAAATTTTGTAAATCGGAGTCCGTATGACCCGTTAAAGGCCCAAAGAAGATTTCTGAAAATTTGAATTTCGGAAACAGTTTTTAGAAAGCAGATCTGGGGCTAGGCGGGAAGTTTCCCCGCCTAGGCCATGTCGACAGGGCTGTCGACAGGCCTGTCGACTTGGGCCCAGACCAAGTCGACAGCCCTGTCGACTTGCCTGTCGACAGGGGGTGGCCGGGGCAAGCTGCCTGGTGCACCTGCTTGGCTCACCTAGTCTTGTTCTTGGGCTGGTTCTGGAAGCTTCCGAGATCTGACGGTCCTAATCTATCCTAGGGTTAATCTAAGGGCCTAAAACTATCCTAATCTCTATAAAAACACCCCTAAGCCCCCCTAAACCCTCATAACTCACCCTCTCCACGAAGTGCTGCCCAAATGCCAAGTGATCATGGCCTCCACCCCCTTTTCCTAAAGCCTAAGCACTCAAATCGAGTTCAAATCAAAAGATGCAAGCTTGCTACACCAAATAGAGGCCAAATCAACATTTCTATGCGAGTTTCGTGATGGTTCTTCGTCAAAGGAGCCACCTTTCTTCGTCATAATGATGCATGATCCCTTTCCTAAGCCTTGCCTAGGTAAGTTCTAGCTACTTTTAGATGGAAACGGTAGTTTGTGATAATGACATGGGATAAAATGAGGCTAAACATGATTATGCGAACTTATATGAACCTTACCATGCCTCTTGTGTTCATATTTGTGATCTTAGGCCATGTGAGTGACTTAATCATGCCTCTCATGCTATGCATAACCTAGTTTAACTTGCAAGTTTGGATCTTTATGCATGAAATGCTAGCATGAACCTTTAGGGATCACTTATGTGTGAAACATTGGCTAAGACAAGATTTTGGGGATTATGCATGTTTATGGCCAATCCCCTCTTATAAGTGTGCATGTTTATGGCCAAACCCTTTTTGATAATATGCATGTTGTGGCCGAATCCCCTTGTGACATTTTGTGTGTTTGTGGCCAAAACCCTTTTTATGACACTATGCATGTTTGAGGCCAATTTGTAGCCATAGTATTCCTACTATGTGGACTCGTCTATACTTACGTTGGAAACACGTTTTGGGGTTAGGTTAGACGAGCGTGAATATACATGAGAAACTTAACTTGAAGTTCCATGAAATATGATGTGAAACATGATTTGGGTTAAATGGGTATAACATGACAACATGCAACATTGAATATAGCATGTAAGTTAACATGTAAATATGCATAAACATAAGCTTGGGAATTTACCTATTAAGTTAGGTCTACCCATTGGGAATTTACCTATTAAGTTAGGTCTACCCAATTGCTTGAAAACTTGACTATGAACATGACACTAGACTAAACATGGAAGTGGCCAACTCGAGGTTGGGTTGAGTTTGCAACGTAAAACTACCCGGAACCGACCGGCCTAACTAGTAGTTGCAAACAATAGGACTCAATGTGAGAAGTTGGTCATGTTGTGCTTGAACCCGAGGTTAGACCAAGTTGTGGTGTAAATCTACCCGGACCCGCCCGGCTTAACTAGTAACCACAACAAAGTCTAATGTGAGAGGTTGGGGTGCATTAAATAATTAATGCCACATAATAGGGTTAAGTTAATTTGATTAATGAGGCTTAACCAAATATGATATGGACAAATGGGTTAAGTAATTTGGTTAGGCTAATGATACTTAACAAAACATGATAAGCTTGGGTAGGTTAAGTAACTTGATTTGCCTAATGACACTTGACCATTTTTATACGACTAGTGGACGGAATTAAGTTAACCAACACTTAATCAATCCAACACGATAACGTAATAAGGTTAAGTAAATTTTCTTAATGACACTTAACCGTATAATACAGTTAATGGATGGGGTTAAGATTAGACTTAACTAATCTAAACATGGTAATCGGATGGGGTTAAGTTAGCCTAGACTTAATTAATCCAACTTGGTAATTAAATGGGGTTAAGTTAAACACTTAACTAATTTAACACGATGATTTGATAAGGTTAAGTGACCTTTACTTAACCAATCTAACTCGTTAATTTGATGAGGTTAAGATAACCCATACTTAACCAATCTAACGTAAAAACATGATAAGGCTAAGTCACGAATCGTTTGAATGCGCTTGACCAATATGACTCAGTAATTGGATAAGGTCAAGTTAATATACTGAACCAATCTAAAATGATAATTAGACGAGGTTAAGTTATGGATTGCTTAATATACTTAGCCAACTTGACACATGGTTTGTAGGGTTAAGTCTTGGACTTGGATACTTAGCCAATTTTGACATGGTTTGTAGACGAGCTAAGTTATGAACTTAAGTGACACTTAACCCATTAGGTAAACCCTAATTCGGAGGATTAGGTAAATAACCATAGTTAACAAGGATTATGGAAATAAGGCTAAGTGGTAAACCTTAGTTAAGGGAAACTAAGTAATAATTCTTAGTCAAGGAAATTGGGACCATTTCTTAGATAGATTAGTAACCCGATACGTTAGGTCAACGGTTAAGAATGCGTGTAGGAGCAGGCTATCTGATTTAGATAAAGGCTCCAACGAACTGGGTAACGAAGCAGCGGCTTCGGGGAACGTGAGGATATTCTTGGGATCCCTCTGTGAGCTGCCAGGTCATTATACTAGGCTCACGAGAGGTTGAGGTCTGCGGTAGAAGAACCAAGAATATGCCTTGGTTGCTATGCGAGCGACCTAAAGACTGGGGTGGATAGCAGTGAGTCGACGAATACATAAGTTGCCCGAGATAGCAAGTTCGTCGATCATCTACCATCTTGAGTCAAGCGTGTACGTGCGGAAAGGCAGGGAACACCCAACAGACCATGATTGCTATCTAATTATGGGTGAGGTAGGCCGTAGGATTTGGGCTGGCCGGAGTGTAGTTCTCATGCAGGATTTTCTCTTGTGTTGCCTTTCACTAGTTGAGGGAGGGGTCTCGTGGGACCATAGCCACGTGTAGAAAAGCAGACCTTAGTATCTGCATCGGCAGATAAATCTAAAGCTCCCGACCGAGTCCTGTATTTCTTGTTTTGCCCTGGGACAGGACTCGGATGGCACGATGTGATACATGTGCAGACAGTTATAGGAAAACGATTCACGATGAATGCGTGGGGAAAAGGGCGCGGTTGATGGTCAACGCAATCCCTAGTGGCCTAGGTGGTTGAACCCAAACCGAAATACGAAAGCGTGCAATAGATAAGCGTAATCCCTAGTAGCGCTAGGTGGCGTAAGTCTAGTAGTTCAAACGATGATTCATATGGAAGAGCCTAGCTAGAACAAGGGTGACAGTCCAAACGGTTTCAAGGATAATACGATATGAGGAAGCCCGTACGAGGTATGGCAAAGGACTGAACTTATATACATGGAAAGAAACATATGATTTGAGTAACCTATATACGCGATATATTAGGTTGACATGGACCATTTCATGACATGGGGCAAGGAACGTTCATGGTTAACACATGATGCGGGTAGGGATACTAGTACGAGAGGTGCAGAGCAAATATACATGTTAGAACTCGGAAGAATATACATAATAGATACCGTGGGATGTTAGACGGGGTAGATACCTTGGGATAATGTACTCGATAGAAATCTGACGATGCGATACCTTGACTTATCATAACACCGTAGTTTATCATGATACCTTAGTTTACCTTGCCACAGTAGTTCAACCGGCTACCCTGGTTTATCTATCTTGTAGTTATCCTTATGTTTACTTTCAGTTTATGCATGTCATGTTACCTTTACCTGTTTTTATACTGGAAGTAGATAGGACTTACTCAGTCTTTTTGACTGACCCGTTTTGTTTCGCCTCTTTTCTTCCGTTTTCCCCCCCCCCCCAGGTTACAGGGAGGAAACACTGCTGTTTAGTTCGGACTTCTTCTGCTTGAAGGTCATCATGGATAGCTTGGACTTTTCCTGACTATGGCCACTTTACTGTTTTTACTTGGGGAATAATTTATGAAAAAGTTTTTATGCTTCTTTACTATTGCAAGACAGGTTTTGATGTACTCTGATGTAAAAGGCTTTAGACCTTGTTTATTCATGTTATGAAAACTTGATTTTACTTCCGCTATTTATATATGTTCTGTCTTGTGATATTTCTGTGCATGTTTACCAATAATGCCCCTCTAAAGCTAGTGCATTCCTTTGCGAGTGACCCTAGTGGAGGTGGGGTGTTACAGAAACCGTGTCATTTCTGGAAGGCGGAGGGCACGGTGGAGCTGTGGTAGTCGTTGATGAAGAAGCTGGTTTAGGGGTTTGGCGAATCGTTGGAAGAGGGGAACGGGGAGTAATCGAATAGAGGTGCGGAGGGGAGGGAAGTTGCGACGCCGTCGAACAGGAAGAAGGATCTGGAGTTCCGATTCCGGCCATTTAGGGTTTGCGTTGAGTAAATTTTGTGGAGGCGGTTCTGAAATGAGATGGATCGGTGGCAAGGGTTTTGAAGATTAAGGGGATTGGGTCTGGGCCGAAGATTGAGAAGGTAAGGGCCCAAATTTAATTTATAAATCTAAGTTTAGAATCCATGTTTTTAATTTAATTATTTATAAACTTGTTTAAACGATTTACAACTCATATGTTATCAGATTTACGAGCGGTCAGTTGCGTTGGGACCGTTGAGACGAGCACTTCGAGATGGATCAGGCCTAGTCCAGATCTGAAGTAACTGGAATTTTTATTCGAATTAAACGTCAGTTTAATTCGACTAAAACAGACTGTTTATCAACGGATTTCAAATCCAGGTGAGTTAAACTCACTCAGCCTTCCCGTTTATATTTTATATAAACTGGGTTTTTATTTTGCGTGTTCTGATTGTTAGTGGTTGACTGTTATATATATATACTGTTGATTCATCGGTCGTTAAATTTTAGAAAATACCCACTGCTTTGGGTTGACCACACAAAGTAATTCCCTTGACTGGTCACACTTATTGCTTGAATTGTTTGGACTGTTTGAATTGTTTGTTGATGGATTGTTGATCGTTATAGAAATTTCCAGTCAAATAAAAAGAAATGATTGATCATGGTTGATTATTGAACCATGTTTCCAATATTTGTTTTGATGGGTAGCGTGGTGGGGTAATTGGCATCACCTGACTTATAAATCAATCGATTTATAAAATATGAGTTTTATCGACGGTGAATCGATAAGATTTGAGTGATAAATACATTTTATAACGAAAATAGATTTTTGAAATTTATTTCATGGAAAGGGTTTTAAAAAGGGAAATAAAGATTTAACTATTTATTTATTTAAAGTTATATAGAGATTATGAAATGGTTGGTATAAAACAAATTTCTTATGTCGATAAGAAGTATAAACAATGAAATAACTTAGCAGAAAGTGTCTGATTAATCGTGAGCGATTAAATGAAGTTATTTAAATTTATTATATTTTAATTAATTTAAAGATGGAATTAAATAGAATTGGTTAAGAGAATAACCATGGTTGGTGTGTCGACCTTTTAGACTAAGGTAGATTTTAAATTAGTGAATTAATTTAATGGATCCAGCTTGGTAAGGTTTTGAAAAGAGGAAACTATTATTTATTCTAGTAAATGAAGAAGTTAATTGTTTTGAAATGATTAATGTGGAGTTGTTATAGTAATCATTAATCAAAGGAGATATATTCAAGTAAGCAAATTTGAAATGAAAGGGTCAAGGGTTGCAAAAGGGCTAAAGGATGAGTCTTTGTTTTTAAGCTCGAGTCTTATAATAAGGCAATAAAGAGGTTTAAAGGGATACCTAGCATAAATGAAAGTTTTTGCTTTACTTAAGATTCGAATTAAGGAAATGAAGATATAAAGGGTATATATATACATATAACCTGGAATTTATAACGACGTTTATAATTGAATATGAGTTTAAACATCGTTTTTAAACTGGAAATGGTTAATAATGGTATTAAGTTGAATAAATAGATTTAAAAAGGGGTTCCCGAAAGAGAAAAGGTAATGGGAAAAAGGGATTTTCTTAGAGCTTGGTAAACGAGGCTTGAAATAAGGATTGAAATGATAATATAGGGTTTTGAATCACGACTCGTATTTATCTGAAGGTAAGAACGTTGTTGGTCAAGGTCTGAGAGGTAATTAAAATACCCCAACTTGAACAACTTCGGGACAACCCAAAGATGATACTAGTGGGTGAGGGCGAGAGTATGTGGTAAGATTTTCCAAAGTAACGGAAAGGAGATGAGATGATATTTCCATAGTAACGAAATAAAAAAAAAAGGGACTTGAGCGATTAATTCTAAAAGCCAAGTGATACTGAGTACCAGATCAGTAAATAGATTTGTATGATTTTCATGGATGTTTACTTGATAGTTAAATAACCGACTATCAAGTCTGACCCTTACGGTTGTTGGTATGGAAAGACCGGGATTGAATATATATTTGAAAACCATTCCAACCAACAAGTACGAATATATAAAAGAGATCAAGCGATGATCGAGATGGAGCATGTGAAGACTATAGATCTTCATAAAGCGGAAGAACCACTTACAATCTCTGATTCGACCCGGAGATATACTGGGGTTTTGTCGTGGTTGAAACTGTGGATTGCAAGGACAATCGCTACTGATCCATGGGGTGATTCCTGTATTGGATGTAGTAGGAGAGTACCTTCGGTTCATCCTGTTCCTGGATGACTTGTATGGACGGATGTCTGACAGAGTATTTCCTGAAACCACGTACGTTGATTTTTACAAAAATACCGAGTGGTGGCAAAGAGGGGCACTTCTTTAATACCCAGAGTATATTTGTGGACGTCAATTAGTGACTTGACGGATCTGACGATGTGGCATTCAAAGTGAATGACGACCAGATGTTCAAAGGTAAATTCTGACCTCAAGCCTCATCAACCAGGAGATGAAAAAAATCGGGCAGGCAGCATGGCTATGTGGGTCGCTCCCATTAGGGTGTATAATTACCTATCTAGAGAAATTCCTTTTGTTTCTTAATCTATCGATTCTGCCCATTCGGGAACGGTGGTTTGAGTCCAACCGTTGGTGATATACATTCGATACACTCAAGTGAAATGAGTGGTCGGTCATGTGAGGGCCGGGTTGCAAGACGTTCTTGTTGAACCCTGTGTATTCGCCTCTAGAGATACACGTGCGGAAGGTGGTCCCATACCTTGTCAAGGTCGGAATCCAATATCCAATAAGCGCCCGCGGTTTTCGGTTGTATACTATATACGGGGAGCGTGAGATGCAAGCGTTCCTCTAGATTTGTTAATTATTTGTATCTAGACATTATCATAATATCAGATCAAGATATTGATTTCGAAAACTGTTTTGGGTTATCGTAAGGTAAAAACCGTCCGTGTTTATGTGTGGATTTGGTCTTACGATTACCCTTTTCTTTCGAAAGGATTTTAACTTTAAAATCAAGTTGTGTGAAACTTAAATGCTGTGCGAGTTTTTCTCACTCTGGTCCACCAGACTGACCCGGTGTTTTGTAAATGCTCGGGTTAGACCGAGGTGTACAGGTTCAGGTTATCAGGTACTAAGAAGTCCAGAGACGAGCTGAAGATGTTCAGAATGAATGATGTTCCGCTGTGTGATTATATATATGAGGACAGATTATCAAAACTGTCCAGATGTGTGTTGTACTCTGATATTGTAAGTAATTTCAAAAGCTCTCAATAAAGGTTTATTTCTGTATTAGATTTTGTTCCGCTGCGATGTGAGACTCTGTGTTGGTTCTTCTTCTTCTTCTATTCTAATATTTCCATCTTTCTTATCTCACCCTCTAATTTCTTTCTAAACGTTCCAGTGTTTTTCGGTGCTTGGAGGATCGACATGAGTTACAGTAAAGGTATTTATGTCGATTTTCGAGGCCGAAATCCCTGGGTCGTTACATTATACCTGCTAAAAGTTTGATAGAAAGTGAAAAATGAGAAGAAGAAGAAGAAGACATTGTGAGGAGACATGATTTTTGGGCCTTTATATAGTAGTTGAAGAGTCCATTCATTCAAAATTCAAAATTCAAATTCAAATTTTGGCGCAAAGTTGGTTGAACTACCAAATCTTCAATATCTTTCTCATACAGTGTTCAAATTTAGCAAATGAATATACTATCCTGACCAGAAAAACAAGCCCATTGCAATAAAGTAGATTTCATCATCAAATTCTAGAAGATGCGAATATGTGATTCATGACAATGGAAGAACAACAAAAAGAAGGATTGCAAAAGTAGGTACGCTTTAATTAATTTTTAAATTTTTCGGTTGAATGAATGCTTTGATTGTCTTGCTTTTTTGCTTTGCTTTGAATTTGAAATTTAAAATTTTAAAACTCAAATTTGAATTTTGAAATTCAAAATATTAATAAAATAATAAAATAAATTTTGGATGTTTGTTAGGATTAACATTATTTCAGGAAATAGTTAAACCTGAAATACAAATCGATAATATAAAACCAAGAAGTAAAAACAATATATCTTTTGATTTTCTATATGTATGTCGACATACAAAAATGGTCATGTTGACGTAATAAAATTTAAAATTTGAATTTCAAGAGTTTAAACTTTCAAACTTCCATCCATCTTTTCAATAAGAAAATGCCAGTTCAAATTCTAGTTATTAACTTTATTTGTCTACTTATTTTCTTTTATCTTGTTTCAAAAAATACGTATATTATAAGTATATAAATTAATAAAATTATATAGACATGTTAATATGATATAAGAGTTAAAATAATTTTTTTATTGTTATAAAATATAATTTTACTTATCTTTCATATATAGTTTAAACATATATATTGTTCATATGATTTCACAAATACTATTTGTAACTTAATACTTATTTTGACTTCTTATTAAGATTTATAAAAGCTTGAATATTTAACCTAATATTTTGGTATAATAATAATATATATATATATATGATTTTTATGTCTTAAAAATATAGTTTAAATATAAGAAATTATAGCTTTATATATTACTTCATATTTTGTTATAACCATAGATTCTCGTTAAATTTTAACATATAATTTGTTCTCTAGCAAATAAATATGATTGGATTTCTAAAGTTTAAATTTAAAATCAGTTTTTAAATACTATTATGAATATATGTTTATAGTCTACTTTATATAATTTTATATTCTTTCTAAAAGGATCTTCAATTCTTACTATATTTACCGTACTAATATTATCTAACTCCATAATTATTTTGAATATTTTACTACTTATCATGAATATTTTTTAATTAAACTCTATCTTTATTATTATTTCAATCACTTTCATTAGTATAATTAACCTAAGTCTAGATATTAACATTATCCTTGTTTGATTCAAATAATTTATTATATGCATAATAATTAGATATTACTTTAAGTATCTTTTATAGAAATACATATCATCATCAGATCATTCTATATATTATTACCATAATATTATTGCACATCTTATTTCATATCATACATCATTATAGTGCATCTCAAATTAAAATCGTTCACATCACAAGTTGCATTTCATTCAGTATATCATTTCATATAGATTTGCATATGACATACTGCATTATAACTAGCACACTACATTACATGTTAAGTTTAACTCCGCACGTAACAAGGTACGTAACATATTTACTTTGTCTTGATTAATTTGATTGAATTATTTGGCTTGATTAAAATTGATTGAATTGATTGACCTGTTTTGTTTGTCTGGTTTGTTTGACTTGAATAACTTGATTGACTTACTTGACATGAGATAAGAGCTTTATAAGTTTAGGATAAATAGAAGTACAAGAAATGCTTGGTTTTATGTTTGAGTTGATTGACTGTTTGGATTAAATTGCTTTTCTTATATCATAATTTTAAGGATATAATATTAGAGTTAATTCTTAGTCTAGATTTTATTGTTTTAAACTAAACTATGGGTGCCCATATTTTTCACACGGGCAGCTAGTATTTTTGGTTTTGCAGATTTATATTCACAGGATCCTGGTTTATAGCTGGAATGATATTCAGAAAGCTCTGTATCTGTATATTCCTTTCGGTTGTGTTTTGTTTATTTTCCTCTGCATTGTAATTTGTAAATCTCTGATGTTTATCAAATGTATTTGATTCATTCATACTCTGTAATATTCTTGTATTCTGATGAAGTTGTTGTAATAAGCAATGAAATGTTCTTCTATTTGTGTTCTGAATCGTCTTGTCCTCAAAGCAATCCGTTCTTTCTTGTCTCTTCGGAGACCAGGGAAGTTCGGGTCGTTACACTTAGTCTAGATTAAAGTCTTATTATAGTTTTAAGGAAATTAGAGTATAGGCTAGGTTTAATCTTGTATTATACTAAGGGGGAGTTTTTTAGTTTCTAGGATTTTTGAAGATTCAAGAAGTGTTTATTAACACATATTATTTAATTTGGTTGGTTGCTTGAATTGATTGCTTGAGTTGATTGCTTGAGTTGACTGCTTGAGTTGATTGCTTGAATTGTTTGTTTGAATTGCTTATTTGGATTGACTTGCTTGTTTGAATTGATTATAAATATTGATTGGTTTTCTTAGTTTATTATCCTTCTATTTAGTTTATTAGAAAGTCATTATTTTAGGGGGAGTTATAATCTTTTAGGATTAGAATCAAAATCAGGGATAGTTATATTTAATCATTAGGATCATTTATAACATGGATTTAAGGGGAGTATTTTGTAAGGTATAGATAGATTTAGGATTCAGGGGGAGTACTTCACTTTAGTGTAGGAATTATTATGATAGTTATAAGATAGGGGAGTAGTTTTAGAATTTCTTTTTGATAATGCCAAAAGGGGAGAAATTATAAAATATAGGATTCATATAAAAAGGGGGAGTATTTGAAGGATCATCATCAACATGCATATACAAGAATGATATTTTATAAACTAAGGTTGTCGTCATCAAAAAGGGGGAGATTATTGTAGAATGGAGTTTTCATGACAACAACCTTATTTCAATATTAATTGATTATAAAATATGTACTAACACTTTTGTATAGAATATATATATACACACACACACACATATGCGGGATTTATATACAGGAAATATCACTGAAGACTGTACAGTTTAAAAATATTAGAGATTCAGAACTCAGAGATATTTCAAGACTCGTGAGTATTCAAGATTTTAAGAGTTCAAGAGTTCAAGACTAATATAGTTATAGAGTCTAGATTATGTAAGACTCTAAATAGCACTCAGGTTCAAATTCAAATTCTGATTCTCAAATTATGTTTTCAAAATCTATCTTCAATCCTCTCTATTTTATTTTCTATCTTTTCTATTTTCCTTTCTTACTTTACTTTTGATTTCAATGTTAAGTTTTATATATTTATATTTCTATACTTTATATTTATTTATAGTTTTCAATCTTATAATTTTATAAATATATTTATATATTTTATATTTTATATTTATGTTTTCATATGATTTCCCACTTTACAATATTAATTTATAACACTATATTATTATTCAAGAATTTCCAGAATTATATTTATAACAAAGCACTTGAAAAATGCTCGAAAATTAAATTTACACTAAACGTATATCGACATATATAAAACTCTAAGTCGACATATAACTGTCATTTTTTCAATTTAGAAAGGAAGTGTCTTTAACTAATTGTAATGGTTCTGAAGCATTGCAACCTTTCACACACTATAAAAAGGGCTTGAATCCTTCTTCTCCACTTTCACTCTTTTTCATTACACCATTATTTCTTATCATTTTTATGATTTCTACACCTACACTCTGCCGAATTCAATTCTGTTTTCACTAATCTTCTTCTCTCTACACTCTCTACTCATTACTCTCTGAATCAAGTGCTACTTAAGAGTTATAGGGTTGTTTGTATGTAACGAACCGTGATTTTCCCGATCCTGATTATCGTTACAAATACCATATTGACTAACCAAACACTAGAAATAACTGAATCATTAATAGAAAGAAGTTAGAGGATGAGAAATAGAAAGAAAGAAATATTAGAATAGAATAAGAAGATAAACACAACACAGAATCTCACAACGCAACGAAATAAAATATAATATATAACAGCATTTGGAATACAAAATTTAACTATATATATACACATACCATCATCAGAGTACAACACAATACAGCGGAAAATACATAATATATATCTAACGTTGAAGCCTGTTGCACCAAGCTCCTCCAAGATATCTGTAAACCCCTGAACTACTTGACTGCCCGTACAAATTTGGACACCCAAGAGTTTAGGGTAAAACCAAACAAATAAACTCTGGGTCAGTCACGGGACTGGTGTGAGTAAATTCCAATCATTGGTTTAACTTCTAAAATTTTCTTTTCGAAAGAAAAGATAATCATACGACTGATCCACACATAAACACGGACAGTTTTTACCTTACGATAACCCAAAACAATTTTTGGAAATCATATCTTAGTCTAATATTATAATAATGTCTAAATACAAATAAATAGAAATCTAGTAGAATGCTTGCATCTCACGCTCTACATATATAGTATACAATCAAAACCGCATGCTCTTATTAGATAATGGATTCCAACAAGAAACTGTAACTATCCGGGGATTTTGTGATCCTGGATATCGACATACAACACTTTGTCGACTATTCAAGCATCGAAAACACCAGATAGTCCATGAAAGAAATTAGACGGTGAGGATAGATAAGATAGAAACTTAGAATAGAAGAAGAAGAAGAAGAACATACAACATCAGAGTAAACACGAATCTCACAGTGGAACGAACAATATATTATAGATACATAATTTTGAAATAAAATCAGTATATGTATACAGCAACATTATCAGAGTATAACACTTACATCACAGCGGAAATAAACAATGGCTATAAAAACGCTGTTGAAGCCTCCTGCTCCAGCTCCTTCTAGTGCATCTGTAAATCCCGACTACTTGACTGCTCGTACAAATTTGTGCACCCAAGAGTTTAGGGAAAACAAAACAAAACAAACTCCGGGTCAATCATGTGACTGGTGTGAGTAAACTCAAATCATTCGGTTTAACTTTCAAAATTTCTTTGGAAACAAGGGAAAATCACAAGACCGATCCACACATAAACACGGATGGCTTTTACCTTATGATAACCCAAAATATTTCTAAAACGATACTTGTCTGATATTATAATAATGTCTAGATCAAGTAAATAGAAATCTAGCAGAAACGCTTGCATCTAACGTTCTATATATATAATATACAATCAAAACCGCGGGCTCTTATTTGGGGAATGGATTCCAACTATGACAATGTATGGATCCACCTTCCGCTCAGTGTACTTTAGAAGCGATACACTGGAGTTCAACAAGAATATCGTGCAATTCGGCCACACATGACCGACCACTCATTTCGCTTGAGAGTATCGAATATATTGTCACCTTACAGTTAGTAAACCAACATAACCATTCCCGGGAGATACAGAATTGAAAGAAGTAACAAATATGAATATTCTCTAGATGGTGACAATATACCCTACTTAGGTGCGGCCCACTTAGCCATGCTGCAAGCCCGATTTCTGTCATTTCCCAGTTGATGAGGCTGGAGGTCATAACGTATCTTTCAACCGATTACTCATTCATTCACTTTGAATGCCACATCGTCATACCCATCAAATCACAAATTGATTTCCCCAAAAATACCACGGGTATAAGCTAAGAGAAACGAATTCCTCTACCACCAACGTAAATATGTTTGAAACGATCAACTTACGTGATCTACCAGATATATTCTGTCAAACATTCGTCCATTCAAGTTGTCCTGGGACTGGAAAAACCGAAGGCACTATTTTGTAAATCCATCTTAGGCAATTTCTACCTAGGATTTATTTGATTCGAAACGCCAATGCCCATACGGAGTGGTTCTCAGACAATAATCCAACCGGTCTCTCCGTATTGAGGACGGAAAAATGGTCAAAACTTTGATAGTCTGTGATTTAACTATAAAAGAAAACACATGTGCAACCAACGATATTATTTCCAGATGAAAATTATATCAATCAGTCATCATTTAACATTTATCTCTTTAGTTCATTAATTTACTTATCTCTTGTTTCCATATATTCTAAATTCTTATTTTCTATTATCAGAAAACATTTCTGATTCTTATTTGGAAAACATTTCCAAAACTCCTTCACTAGATTTAAACTGATGCTTAAATCAAACATCGCTATGCCAACTCAAACCATTTCACTCATTAACTAAATTCACTTATTAACTAAATTCACTTAACCATCCTTTACTATTAAACCTTAGCCATTCCCTAGTTAAGAAGGAAGTCAATCAAGTTGGGGTATAATTACCTCTCAGACCTTAACTGAACAACGTTTTAACTTCGGAATAGACAAAGTTTACCTTTTAAATCTTTAACAAACTTCCTTAATTAACTTTCTTTCGAATAAATTTCTATTCGATAACTCTAACTGATTTACTCTATCTATTAACCCCTTTTGATTTAACTCCTTTCCGAATAAGTAATTTTCGATTAACTCCTTTTGATTTAACTTCTTTTCGAGTAAATAATATTCGATTAACTCCTTTCTTCGAATAGCTAATATTTGATTACTCCTTTCGAACAACTAATATTTGATAAATCCTTTCGAATAACTAATATTCGATAACTCCTTCCTTCGAATAACAAATATTCGATAACTCCTTTCTTCGAGTAACTAATATTCGATAACTCCTTTTGATTTAACTCCTTTTACTCTATGCGAATAAACTATATTGGATTAGCTCCTTTAATTCTATTCGAATAAACTATATTCGGTTAACTCTTTTAATTCTATTTGAATAAACTATATTCGATTAACTCCTTTCTTTCTATTCGAATAAAATATAATCGATTAGCTCCTTTAATTCTATTCGAACAAACTATATTCGATTAACTCCTTTAATTCTATTTGAATAAACTATATTCGATTAACTCCTTTCTTTCTATTCGAATAAACTATATTCAATTAACTCTTTTAATTCTATTTGAATAAACTATAATCGATTAACTCCTTTCTTTCTATTCGAATAAACTATATTCGATTAACTCATTTCTTCGAATAACTAATATTCGATAACTCCTTTCTTCGAATAACTAGTATTCGAAAATTCCTTTTCAATTTGCTCTAACTCTAATCAGTTAACTCTAACTCTAATCGATTAACTCTAACTCATTTTGATTAACACATTTCGATTAACACATTTTGATTAACACTTTTGGATTAACACATTTTGATTAACTCCTTTGATTAACTCTACTTCTATATTCAGTTTCAAATATTGATGTTGAAATCGATTCTTACTTCTCTATATAAGTCCTGGCTTATATATTCTATTTATCCAATGATAAATATTTTATTTAAATTATAAAATATTATTTATAAATTAATCTTCTCAATCCATTGGTTACTACAGATTCTATTTAAAATCTTTGCTTTAAATCCATATCATGCTATACCCGTGTGCGAAGTACAGGTCTAAAATTTCCTGATGTAAAATTCTATTCATTTGCCAAATATTTCCTTATATGACATTCTTTTCATTTCCCAATAAATCCCTTTTATAACTCTATTTATTTTCTAAATAAATATTTCCTTTTTATAACTCTATTTTTTTCTAAATAAATATTTCTTTCCAATTCTATTTATTTAACAAATAAATATTTCTTTTCAATTCTATTTATTTAACAAATAAATATTTCTTTTCAATTCTATTTGTTAAACAAATAAATATTCCTTTTATAAAATTCTTTGATTTTATAATTATTTTCTTTTATAAAATCCTTTGGTTTTATAAATAATTTCCTTGTTCTTTGATTTCATAATTATTTTCTTTCATAAAATCCTTTGATTTTATAAATAATTTCTTTCAATATATATACATTGAAATTTCCCTTTATACATTCCAGTGTTCTCTATGGTGTTTAACATACCATATAAAATTGATCAATATCATTCAACCATATATAATCAACAGCAGGCTATATATCATATCATATATAACAATATATGAAAAACAGTAAAATGAATGTTGAGGTATCCAGTCGGATTCCTCCGACCTGTTTCCCTGCATCCACAGATGTTAAACAATATAATTAACATCGATTTCATTTCAATATGAAATATTTTGATAAACAGAATCAATATTTGATTGACGATATATATATATATATCGTTATATATAATTTCAACTAATACATAAGCAATTCAACCAAACAGTTAACACATAGCAATCGACCAATATTTATCAGTTCTAAAAATACGTTATAAAAATATGAACTGTTCAGAGTTAGTGAGATTTACTCACATTTCGCGTTAACCGTTAAATAACGATTTGCGTCTATTGATTCAGACAGACAATTTATTTCGCTATAAATTGTAACGAGCTCCAGTCCACTCCCAGTTAGTTCCATTGGGTAATGTCCGTCCATACGATCCCAACTGATCTTGTTTCGCTTGATTCTGATATCATACGATCAAGTTATTAAATTTATACATTGATAGCTTATTTAAAGTAGAATAAAACTTGAATTATAAGATTCTGGGCTTTAACCTTATTTCCGGCCCAATTTCACATAAGTACAGCTTCAGACCATTTCACTTTGAGCAATGCAAATCCTCTCAACCAAATACCCACCCTATATTATTTCCCATTTCCCTTTTTGAATGTCCTCCCTTTGATTCTTTTTACTGGGCCTCTTCATATACAAATCAGCCCAACTCCTTACCATTAAACCCAGACCCGTTTCTTCCCCATCTAAAAGCTCTGTACCCTCTCCTCGTTATTTCTATCTCGTAACACAGCTCCAACATAGTACACCCACCGCCAACAATCCCATTTCCACAATCCTTCATTTTCATTGTGATTTCGAAAACAGCAACCACCATTTAAATTCTCAAGAAAATCTCCAACTCTTCCTCATCATTCGAATGCTGCTCTATCATCACAATGAAATGCGAATCCAGATTAAAGTGCACAGCGACAAGGATAAAAACATCGAACTCCATAAACACCATTCCTCCACCATCTTCAAAACCGCAACCACCATTCATTATCCCGTCACAAGCTCCTTCTTTCCCCATACACTTTGATGAACTCGACGCTCTACATCTCGTCGCAGTTTTCTGAAAACTCGCACACCCAAGGAACAGTATCCGAACTTTTTAATCATGGAAACACTCAGAAAATTCCTATCAGATGTTATTTGACTCTGAAGCGACCCGAACTTCCCCGGTCTCCGAAGAGATGAGAAAGAACGAATTACTGTGAGGACAAGACAAATCAGAACACAGACGGAAGAACATTTCATTGTTATTTACAACAATTCCATCAGAATACCAGAATATACAGAGTATGAATGAATATTACACAGAAATATCAGAGATTTAAATTACATTTAAATACATCGCAGTGGAAATAATACAAAACACAACTGAAGGAGATATACGGATACAAAGCTTTCCGGATATCATTCCAGCTGTAAACCAGGATCCTGTGAATATAAATCTGCAAAATCAAAACTACTAGCTGTCCGTGTGGAAAATAGGGGCACCCATAGTTTAGGTTAAAACAATAAACTCCAGGTCAGTCATGTGACTGGTGTGAGAACTAAAACAGTTATTAATCTTTATTTTAAAGTACGGTAAATCAAAGGACCACGCCGTATAACACGGAACGAGTTTCCTCCTAAGAACACCAGTGCATAAAACAATAGCGCAATGCTAAATAAAGAAAAATGAAGCTATTATAAGACCCAGGTCCCATCACACAATGCAACGCAAGCTGAAGGATAGGGTTTTTACCTTATAATAGCCAAGAATGCTTGATACGTTTAAAACAAATCATTTGATACTATTATAAGTGCATATTGTATAAAATATCTTCAAATCATAAGTATCAATCAGAGACGGCATAAGCGCCCCATCCCACTATGTCGCCATACTAGGCTCTACAAATAAAACCGAAATACACGTATTGGAAATTGGATTTCCATCATGGTGGCTCCTGATTCGAAAGATCGATCGCGTAATGCAATTCCCCACAGCTTACGTCCCAACAAGAGAAAACACCGTCCGCACATCCGCACTTTTCGGACCAGAGTATCACCGCGGCTTATGTCCCAGCGAGAGAAAACACCGCTTACTCTATATATCCTTAAGCACTAAGCTCGTCTCGGTCGACCGAATCCACGACACCACTAAGGTGCCCATCCACTAAAAAGCATACTGATCAAACCATCAGTTTACCACCATACCGAGGTGTGAGGCTCGCGAATCAACGTTATACACAAAGCCATGCTATATCAAAGCTGCACTTTGATCATCATCCACCAAACTTTGCTTTTCAACAAAAGTCTGGATCACTGCATCTCAGCATGCCACACTATCAATCCATATCGTACCACTGATTTCTGCCAATATATAACCTCTGAGCTCGTATGTCTCAGAGAAGGGCGTTAAGAAAGAGAATAAATTCCCCGCCGCCAAACAGATATATATTTAGCAGAGATCAACGAATACAATATAAAGGAATACAATGTCAGACACACCATCCATTTACAAGTCCGTTCTAGGTCTGAACGAAACCGGGGGCACTTTCCTCGCATATCCGTCGATCTCCAAGTACGTCTGGACGACCACCAACTGATTCCCTCATCTTGGGTGTACAGCCCAATCAAGATCATCAGTAATCACCCAAACGATGTGAATACTTCCGGTCTTCGACCATCGTCATCATCTTCGACTTATCGTCGAATCGGTTATTCATAATGGGTATAGACCCGGCCTTTCTAAATGACCCGCGTATATTATAAACAAATGTTACATAAACACAACATACGCCCCATTCTAATCCAGCAGTCACTAACCGTAAATTAGCAAGGGAACAATTCCCTAAATATTAACCCTGAAGGCCGAAACCAACATCAGATCAATACCCAGGAAACCATTCTTCTTAGCTAACCTACAGTTAGTTTCTAAAGTTCACATTCTTAGGGAAAGGTTCCCATTAATTTTATCAAAGATAAATTCTTTAAAATTTATTCTTTAATCTTCCTTTGGATACCATTTCAACCCAAATTATGCTTTTCTAAACTAGTTGGGATTAGCGAACCACACCGAAGTAATTATTTATTTTATTTCCCAATCCCTACCTATTCATCCCATGAAGCAAAACTGGTAATACTTCATATCTAACACCACGGTGTTATCGGTAAATTCAATTACCATTTCACGTTCAAATCTAATTAAAGATTTGACTATCGCTTTGGAGCAAAACTGGTGAAACTCCATTCTCGATCTTTTCAATCTAATTAAAGATTCATTAAAACTCCACTTAGTTTTAATCTTTAACTGGGTTAAAGAATCAGTGTCATTTTAAAACACGGTTCACTATAAACCCAAAATCACATTACATTTCAATCAGACCCTAACCATAAATTAGCAAGTGAGCAATTCCGTAAGTATTAACCCGAAGGCCGAAACCAACATCAGATCAATACCCCAGAAACCATTCAACTTAACTAATCTCCAGTTAGTTTCTGATTTTCTTAACTCCTTTGGATCTAAGAACAGTATTATTGAAGATACCATTCACGACAACCCAAAATCACATTCTATTAATTATCGGGTTAAAGAACAAGTGTTATTTAAAACACTGTTCACGATAAACCCTAAAAGCAATACCAATTCAATTCTAATCAAATATTATTTAATTGGTGCACTTCGTTAAATCTAAATAAAAAGATTTAATCTTTTCTCAACTGGGTTCAAGAACAGTGTTAATAAAGACACCATTCACGACAAACCCAAATCACATTTGATATTAAATACAAGGCTCTGAATAGAAAATATACCGGCTTATATTCAATATCAAATTCTACGACCAACAAATATCGTATTGGAAATAACGATATATATATATCTTTCAAATTCCCATAACAATATCTGTATCATCACGAAATCCAACATCGAAATATTCCGAAGACAATTTCGATTCAAATCCATTCCAATATAATTATTGGAAATTCTGGTTATTTTCAAAACCATTTTCAAATTCAATTTATTTATTTAAAAATAAATAGAATTATAGTTCTAGTTCAAAACTAGTTCATTTCGATAAAAATATATTATTATCTTTTCAAATATGTAGTTTTTCATCCCAAATTTTGCCGAATCATTTCTTATGGTTTTACACAAATTATTACTATTTTTAATAATTTTATCAAGGCCCGTACAGTCGATTTCCATCAACGGCCATCGAACTGCACTTACAGCGACCTTTTCCAAATTTGATTTGGACATAATTCCAAATCCAACTGTTAGATTTCAAATTTCTAATATTCTTTAGAAAGCTCTTTTCGATACGAACCCAACGGTTCCGGTTTTAGGAGAATCCGACGGTCGGATCTCCCGCAATGTCTGTTTGAAGTCAATGGTCGAAATTCACGAACTACCGCGGCGCGGCGCGTTCTATTCAGGCCATTATATATATAATATATATATATATTATATATATTTCGTCGATTTCCTTTTTAAAATGAATTTTATAAATCATTTCAAATTTGTTTCAAAAACAATTTCAACCTTTATTTCAAATTCAAATCAAAATTGAATTTTCCCTTATAAATTCTTTTTACATTCACTTCTATTTAATTTCAATTCAAATCGATTTCAATTCGTTTTCAATTCAATTCAGATTTGTTTTCTATTCGATTCAATTCGAATTCGTTTTCTATTCAATTCAATTCGAATTCGTTTTCTATTCAATTCAATTTGAATTCGTTTTCTATTCAATTCAATTCGAATTCGTTTTCTATTCAATTCAATTCGAATTCATTTTGAATTTCAATTCTTTTCAAAATATCAGATTTTGAAATCACTTTCGATATTCATTATAAAATGAATAAAATCGATATAAATATCGTTCATGTCAAAATGGCGTCAATAATCAACATGGCTTCATATATTTCTATTTTCAAATATTCTATTTCAAATATTGGATGAAGCCCAATCAATTACCATATAATGTTAATTATATGGATTTTCTACAACACATGTACCATAACAACGATGAATAATCAACCATCATCCAAAGTGCACTCTACACTGTATAAGCATCGAATATAAATATTTAACGCTTATAACAGCCTGTCAATCAATCGATCGACATACAACTAACTACTGGGATTAGTGTATGTCATATGTCAACCCAATACCCGTGTGGGGTTTCAAACAATCAAACACAGATTTTATTTGTGCAGTTGGACGATGTGTAAAATTTATCGTCCCAATCAATATCAGTCAAATGTGTGTATATAAACAAATCGGCCAATTTGTTTATTTTTATTTCCTTTCATATATACGTTAAAAATCCCATTTTTAACTATAAAATATTTTCCACTATAAAATATTTTATTTCAACTATATAAATGTTTTATTTCATTTCACATCACATCACACAATCAACTACACATAAAAATCAAACAAACAAGCATACAAGCCGTCCATGGTCTGTGGACGACGGGTGTCGGGTGCTACTAAACACCATCTGCATCCTAGTATATATTATTAACTAGAAAACAAAATTAAAAGGTGAGAAGCTCTCACCAAAGCTATCCCAACTCCACGACACTTCATATGTAGAAATCTCCGTCGTTTCTTCTTTCTTCACTTTCGTCATCCGTATTCACTACATATATAAAAATCGAATTTTTACTTCGTTATTCAATATATAAAAATCGAGTTTTTATTTTGCTATTCAATATATAAAAATCGAATTTTTACTTTGCTATTCAATATATAAAAATCAAATTTTTTACTTCGCTATTCAATATATAAAAATCGAATTTTTACTTCGCTATTCAATATGTAAAAATTGAATTTTTACTTTGCTATTCAATATATAAAAATCGAATTTTTACTTCGTTATTCAATATATAAAAATCGAATTTTTACTTCGCTATTCAATATATAAAAATCGAATTTTTACTTTGCTATTCAATATATAAAAATCGAATTTTTACTTTGCTATTCAATATATAAAAATCGAATTTTTAATCTTCTACTATAATAAAAATTATCTTTTTAATGTTCTCCTATAATAAAAATTATCCTTTTAATCTTCACTCTCAACATAAAGATCATATTTTATTTCACTTTCACATATATAAAGATCACTTCTTTTTATCTTCTAAAAATCTAATCTTTTTCTAATCTAAAAAATCATACTTTCCTATACTACAAAAACATATTTTTATACTTAGTTATATAAATTAAAAATCAAAATTTATTACTCTATATATTAATCTTATATTTTTATTTCCATGCTATTATATATAAAAATAATATTTTTATTTCAAACATTACATTTTGTTAAAACTGATTTTAATCTAAGTAATTATATTTAGATCAGTTAAACTAAAAAAAAAAAAAAAAAAAATTTAAAGACTCAGTGTAGCCCTTTAATATCTCGGCAACCATGAAAAAAACGCTGCTCGAATTCTAGGGCTAGGATTAGCACGCCATCCGAAGCTCCTGCTGATGATCGGATTGTCCCACAAGATGCGACGTGGAGGGCGCCACCTGCGCTAGGCTCGCCGTCGAGATCGACGGTCATCGGTGGCCAGGAAATGGCTTTGAATGGAACGAGTTGGAGAGGAGAAACTAGGGGTAGCGGCGCGTTCAGAGGGGTGGAGGCCATTGGCGGAGGCGCGGGGCACGCCGGAGGGAAGGGTTGCAATCGTGAATCGATTTGAGGGAGCCTGAACGAGATCGACAATTTTTTATTCTTTTTTTTCCTTCTTTTTCTTTCTGTTCGGTCTTGAGAGAGAGAGAGGGGGGTAGAGGAGAGGTAGTGGGGTGTTGACTTCCATATATTAATATAATTATTTAATTTAATTTTAGTTCCTAAAAGTTACTTTTTATTTTGAAGTCCAAACGAGACCCACCGACTGTTGCCCCTAGCTAATTGCCCCCATTCTGAACACAATGGGATATGTTTCGTAGGCTGGTTCGATCGTTTCGATCAGTTTTCATTAAAATCAACATATAACTCTATATATTGAATTTGAACGCGCATTTCGATTTACTGGGGTCACATACTAACTCGAAAAATTCCAGAAAAATATTTTCTAGCTTTGTATTGACGATACGGTCCTAACAAAACTAGTTTCATCGAATTCTGAGACCGTTGGAAAAATAGCCATTTTCCAGTCGGTTAAAATCAACTGAAACTGGTCAAACGCGTTTTTCTTTGCCACGCTCACATATTGATTCGAAAAATTATGAAAATTGGAATCTAGCCATAACATGACATCACGGATCCAACAAAAGTGGTTTCGTCGAAAACCGAGGTTGTTTGCAAAAATTCCATTTTTAAGGGCCTGAATTCCATAGCGACTATTCAGAAATTTCAACTGGACATATCTTTTGATTCCCGCTATGAAATTTCGATTTTTCGGATTCGTTGGAAAGATAGTCACAATTAGATTCTATTATTTTTGGTTTCACTAAAATCCGATTTATTTTGCACCCGGTACATTCAATTGTAGTTTGAAATCGAATTATCGAACTACCGCGCCATTTTCAATTCCTTTTATAATTATATATAATTATTTATATTCTAACGACGATCTATATAATATATACGTTTGAATTCTATTCAAAATAAATTTCTCGTCGATATTATTTAAAATAATTCATTTTAAATAATCAAAATTCGCTAAAATTGCCAAAATAAAAATTTTAAACTGGCCCAGATTTCCGGGTTATTACAGACTCTCTCATCATGAATATGAACTTCTTTTTAATGATTGATGCCTCTACTTCCCAAAATTACCAGCCCTATTCGAAAGAGACTCTCGCTGTGTAAATAACAGCGACCCCAAATGATTCGAAACCCAATAATACATGTATGGAATTGAAGCTTAGCCCCTCACGAATTCAGAAATATATATATAGAGATTTATGGGAATTTATTGGGTTTTATACGAATTTATGAAGGTGGAAAAATGTTCACAAGAAGAGAAAGAATACTGGCGGCTCGTTGGTTTGACCTAAGAAAAGTAAATTTAGGTTTTAGAGAGGGATATTTATAGAGGGATGGATTTAGATATTTTCAGTTAGATATTTTGTGAGATATTTTATATTATATTCGCTTATATTCTAATTGATGTTTTAACCCCCGTGTGACTTCATAACAAACCCGTTCTTCACAAAATTTGTCATCGTGCTACAATACAGCACTTCGAACTCGATAAAGCTGGCCTCGTTGAATTCCGACTCCGTTTGCTTACACAGCGTATTTTTACCCATCAAAATACTGACTGTTTTTCACATTAAAAATCCATACGGCCACACACTAACTTCAAAAATCACGAAAATTGAAATCTAGCAATAATTTAATATTGCGGATCCAAAAAAATTAGTTTCGTCGAAAACGAAGGTCATTTGCAAAACTGGCTATTTTTAAAGCACTAAATAACCCATTTAAATATTAATATATTTAAAAATAATTTAATTAAATATTTATAAATAAATATTATCGTATATATATTCATATACGATATCATACAGCTCTAATATATTTCTAACTGGATTTTTAGCTCGATATTTCAAAGTTCCCCGTTATATCGATATTCGATTTATATTAAATTCCTTTTATAATATAAATAAATCGATATAAATTATAAAGGAATTCCACAGTGACTTTTCTAAAATTTGATTTGGACATAAATCAAAATCTACACGACGAAATCCCAATTTTTCTCTTCCATTAGAAAAATCACCAGCTCCGAACGTTTCTTGTTTCACAGAATCCGATTTAAAACGGCTTCTGTATATTCGTTTGAAGTTCGAATCGCCAATTTACAAACTGCAGCGCCATTTCGAGCTCGATTATAATTATAATATAATTTATATGTTCTAACTTCATTGATTAAATATATTCGTTATCGTAATTCAAATTTAAATTGAATTATATATTTTGAATTGCCCAATTCACACTATATTGCCATTTCAGCTAATTTTGATTATTTCAAAATTAAATATCTTATTTAATTAGTATATTAATTAAATATTCAATATTATTTTAATTAAACAACCTTTAAATTACTAAACCATTATTTTAAATAATTAAATTAATTAATTATTCGACCATAAAATACGGGCTGTTACAGTATGGGACCACCTTTCGATAGTGTATCCCTAGAGAGGAATACACTGGGCTCAACAAGAACATCTTGCAATCCATACTAAACATGATCGGCCCCTCACTTCGCTTGAGAGTACCGAATGTATTGTCACCAACAATTGGGATCAGCAACTGTTCCGAAGCAACAACATCGACAGATTTAAGAAGCAAAAGGAATTTCTCTAGATCAGGTGACAATACACCCTACTTGGCTGCTAACCACTTAGCCATGCGACCTACCCGACTTTATACCATTTCCCGGTTGTGAGGCTTGAGGTTACGATTACTTGATAGCACCATCTCTTTGAATGCCACATTGTCAGATCCGTTAATCACTAATTGATTTGCACAAAGATATTCAGGATATTATACTATGAGAATAAATTCTCCACCACCAGATGTATATTTGTACAGATCAACATATGCAATCATTGGAAATACTCTGTCAAATATTCGTCCATACACGTTCGTTCTAGGACTTAACGAAACCGAAGGCACAATTTCCATAAATCCATCTTAGGCAATTTCTACCTAGGACTAACAAAAAAAGCCCTTGCACTTCACTCCGTCTTCGATTGTCTTTATATAATCTGATTCATAACGTTACTGCCAATACGGAGTGTTTCTCGGATAAAAATCTAACCGGTCACTCCGTATTGATAACGATATTGGCCAATACTTCGATAGTCGGTTATTTAACTATCGAAGAAAAATAAACAAACATTCATCCATAACATCAAACAATCACTGGGCCCCTTAATTAATATTTCATTAATTAAATTCCTTCCCCATTTCCTTATCGATATTTGTTAACACGATATTTTCAATAATCATCCTGCCCTCTTATGCTATTGGGAAATCATTTCTCATATATCGTCTTATTTTACTTTCTGTACTTAGAAAATACCTTCTATTTATATTTGGAATTCATTTCCATTTACTCCTTCCTTTCATGACGATTCATTTCTATCCTCATGAAATATTTATTATTATATTTCCAAAATTCCACTTATTTGGGTTAAAACGAATGTTGTGTAAAACATCGTTACAACAACCCAAATCATTGCAGTCAACTAAATCTTATTCAAACATTGATCTTCGAGACTGAATCTTGTTATTTATCGGTTAAAGATGAAATCAATCAAGTTGGGGTATGATTACTTCTCAGACCTTGATTGAATAACATCTTAACTTCAAAATAGACAAGACCAGTTGCCTCGAATAATCAACACTGTAAAATCCAATTATTCATTTTTAAAATGTGTATACGTTTCTCTTTTTATTTTTACCAGATTGAAATTCATAGATTTTCTTTTTGTTTATAATATTCTATTTTGAGTTCGTTTCCTTATCGAATTCTATATATATCGATATATTGATTTCTAGTTATCGGATTTTCTTAACAATATTCTAACTCCTTAAATTTTCGGAAAATTTTGCCATAACCTCCTTTGTATGGGTCACTTGGTACAACTGCAAAACGCCTCTCTGGTCCCTTTCCATTCAAAAAGAAAATCAAAAAGCTAAGTGGCTTGCCGATTCGGCGCATGAAAACCCATATGGAATTTAAACATGTACCTTTTTATCGAGCGCTTAAATTTTAATCTTCATCCTTTTCATTCCATACTTGTTTAACACATATGCGTTCATATCAAATTTATTCCAACTCAATCTAGTCATTTTACATCAATTCGCTAATTTATTCTTTTTATTTGCTCTTTTTTCGATTCCATTTTTAACGGAACATATCACGTTCACATATATGTATTTAATTTGCTTATAAATCCATTAAGTTCCTTTTTCAATTCAAATTTCATGTTCGATTTCAAATATGAATTTATAAACCCCTTTTTCTTATCCAAAGTCCAATTTCGATCCAAAATTCCGTTAACTAATTATTCATCAAATTAGTTAATTCTATTCAATAATTAAAAATCTAATTTTTGTTTCAAAAATCAATCCATTTACTTTATTTGAGTTCATATTTATCTTATCTCTCAAATCTGGATTTTTCTAATGGAAATTCGAATTTTATTTGTCTAAAATCCTTTTATTAACTTAAATAAACCGTTATGGTTTAATAATGGTTATGGCGCTGTTTTTCTGAAAATTTGATTTTGATATAACTCAAAATCTATACGATGAAATCTAGATTTTTATCTTCCATTATAAAATTATTATCAAATCGGTCCTGACGATTCTTGTTTCAAAAAATTCCGACTTAAATCGAGTTCCATATACTCAATTGAAGTTCGAAACACCAAATTATGAACTACCGCGTTGCGGCGAGTTCGTTTTAATTATATTAATATATATAAATGTTTAAACTTCATTTATAATAAATTTCAACTCCATTCTAATATATTTTAATATATATTAAACCAATTTTCCCAATTCAACTTAATATTCCGATTATTTATAATTGTTGATTTTTCATTTACTCTGTTATAAATTTATTTATACCCAATTTGCTATATTAAATTCTAATTCCCTTTATAAATAAATTTATTCATGAAATTCGATATAAGTGAATTTTAATTATAAATCCGTTAGATTTTTCTCGCTTCAATTTATATTCCGAATTCCAGAATAAACTTTATCGTTCTATTTTAAATCGTTTTCCAATTCACTTTTTAAATTCATACTTGAATTTAAAATGAATAAATTATCTAATGATAATTTATTTTACTAGATTTATAACCATCGTATATAAATCCAAATTCCATGTTTTGTATATTAAAACAAGTTTCATTTCAAAATCTATTTTGAAACTCAATTCCTTTTATATTCCTAATTCCGGAATAAAAACTGTCATTCCTTTTTAGAAATGATTTCAAATTCTATTTTTAAATTCGTACTTGAGTTTAAAATTCCAAAGTATCTCACGATAGTTAATTCACTACATTTATAAACATCGTTTATAAATTTACTTGTTTTATAAATTCAAACAAGTTCCATTCCGAAATCTATCTAAAATCAAAATCTTATTTTGGAATATTCTATTTATTAAAGCTTATCTATATAAATATAAACATCTTATTTTTCATGTTTAATTTTAGTTCTATCTAATACAATTCCAATATATTTTCTAAAAAATATTTTATTTAAATTAATTCGAATTCAAATCATAAATCCATACGGATTTATTTTAGTTCGGTTTACATTCTGAACATCAGAATAGATTTTATCGTTTCTATTTGAAACTAATTCCAATTTCCCTTTTTAAATTCACATTTGAATTTAGACTTCCCAAATTATCCAAATGATAATTTTTCCCATTTCATTTATAAGCACCATTTATAAATTCACTTCAATTCCCTACATTATTCAATTTATAAACTTCATTTATAAATTTTAATACTTCAATTTCTTGTATTATTTAATTTATAAACATCGTTTATAAATTTCAGTACTTGTTTTATTTATTCAAAACAAGTTAATATTTCTTAGCCCATTCGAAATTCAAATTCTATTTTAGAAAAATAGTTTTTTTCCCGTTTAAATCTCAAAATCCCTATCCACGGTATTTTTATAAATCAACATTTAGGCCCAGTGATATTTAAACATTCAAAAACACCCAATTATTAATCACAGATTTTCTAACACATCATATATGATAATATATTTGTAAACAAACAAATAATAATAATTTTGAGGAATCCAGTTGGATCCCTCCAACCTTTTTTCCTGCATCCACAGACGTTAGCCAACATAAATAATGCCCATCTTGCTTCGAGGCAGGGTATCGCGGTATAGAAGGTCATCCACTATCATAGCGTGGGGAGCATAGGGTCATCCGCTAATGATACTGCGGGCATCCGCTAATGGTACTGCGGGAAATATCCAACCACCAATATATATATATATAATAGTCACAAACACCAAGCCTAAATAACTAATATATTTATAATATAACACAATAATATTTAAACACATCCAAACAACCAACCAACAACATATAAAAATTATATTAAATAAAATCTAAGGAGTGAGTTTACTCACTATTTTGTCGAGATAGCGGTTTGTTTTCGATTAAATTAAACCGATGTTTAATTTAACTGAAAAATCCAACTTCTTCCAAACGACTTCCAAAATCCCATAGCGTAGTTTTTGTCCATACCAATTCAATGGACTTTGTTACATTTGATTCTGGTTCCGTACAAAAAGATATATGTGTTAATTTTTTTGATATGAATCTAAATGATCATTAACTTGCAAATAAAAATTTAGTTGTACCTTAATCACTTATAAATCTGACTTCCCTTACTGTCAAAACTAACACAGCTCCTGAAGTTTACAAACCTATAACTCGCATCATCTCTTTCTCCAACCTCACTCAATACTCCATGCTACCCCAAAAATGACTCCACCAGACTCCCTAAATCGTGTTTCAAGCTCCACCATGCGAGACATATAGGTCTCCTGATCTTAACACAACACATGACAATACCCAAACTAGCGCAAGGTGCTGCTTTCCACCAATCTAGAAATCACCACCGATTATTACCAACCTTATATAACATTGTTCGAAGAACCAAACTCTCAACACATCGCGACAGCAGGAATTTGTACCGCGATAGGAAGAACATCGCAACCTCCAGTAATCACCAAGAATCACTTTGCCACTTTGTCTTCTATTCTAACCCAAAACACGTCGCTCCAAAACACCCAATGCCTTCCCAATCGAACGCTAACTGAAGCCACCCGAAACCATCGAGCTTCCAACAACAATTGCACCCCTTGCTTCCCCGATCTTCTCGGTGCTGATGCCTTAAGGCTACTGTTCGAACTCGAACTCTCCCCATAGCGTATTGCTCATCGCGGTTTTTATTTATTATTATTATTGTCGATCGATTTTGGATTCTGATTTGAGGAAACAGAAAAGGGGATGGCACGGCTTGGAATTTTAGAACAGAAGAGGTTTGGACTTGTTGAATTGAAATGAGGAAGGAAGAGGGACTCGCAGTTTTTAATTGAGGAATGGAAAACACAGCTTGCCCTTATTACTGATAAATTGTGAAAGAGGGAATGGCCATTTATAGTTTTCGAGCTTTCTGGTTTGGAAATCTCATTCTCTAGAAAAGAAATCAAAAGAGAACGGTGTGATTTTATAAACAAGAATACTTAGTCATTAAGAATTAAGGTCTGCGTAAGATTACACATAGGTTAAGGTAGGTTTATAGTGTACTATGTTTGCTTAAGAAGGAAGGAAGTTGTTTTTAATAATATGTTTTATTTTATTTTAGTTTGAACCCTGTATGATTTTGTTTAAAATACCCCGTGATTCTAAACTCCTTTCTAAACCCAACAATTGACATTTTTAGGGTTATACCACTATTTTGAACACACTGGGACAAGTTTCGAAGCTCAATTCAATCATATGGAGAAGATATAAAATTCAAATCAATATAAATTGAATTAAACACAATTAATTCTTCGAAAATAAATTAATATTATTATTATAATTCAAACAGAAGTTTGTATTGATCTTCTGAACAATTTTTAATTCATTTTCAAATTTTGAATTCAATTAAATTCATTTTCGTATTACGATGATTATATATATTCGTAATAAATCGTATATCGATTACTAAATCGATAACTCAATAAATAAATAAATAAAATCGATTTATATTATCAACTCAATATTTAAATCCATATTAAATATTAAAATTTACCGACCAAAAATTCAGGTCGTTACATTGTAATTGTTTGGGTTATATTTAGGGTTAAATGGTGGTATCCCTTGTAACCGTGAAATCAAAGACGGGTAATCAGTGGTATCCCTTGTAGCCGTGAAATCAAGGAGGTTGGAATCGGTGGTATCCCTTGTAGCCGTGCAATCAAGGAGGTTGTATTGGATATTGATATAGTAATAAAACTCTACGAAATCTAGCGTTGCATGGGACTGGACGTAGGAACAATCCGAACCAATATAAAATCCGGTGTGTTCTTTCCTTTTCTGCATTTTTATTTCTGTTTATTTTCAATATGTGTTTGATTCTACATCTATGATTGTATCTGTGGTGTTTGATTCATATAGTTTATTACATATATTTTAGATTTTGTTTAAATTCTGAAAAACACTATTCACCCCCCTCTAGTGTTTGTTTTGCCTTAACGATCCTTTCCGCAATCCCTAACACATTTGACATTAGTTTGGAAAACATGTTAATTTGACATTTGATTGGGAAAAACACGTTAATGTCAATTTATTAGGAAAACATGTTAATTTGACGTTAATTCGAAAAACATGTTAATTGTACTTAATATGACATTAAGTAACCTGTATTTGGAAAACGTGCTAATCAAAATGAATTATACTTAATATGACATAAAGTAACCTGTATTTGGAAAATGTGTTAATCAGAATGAATTATACTTAATTTGACATTACGTAATCTGTATTTGAAAAAATATTAATTGTAAATTTAACATTAAGTAACCTGTATCTGGAAAACATGTTAATTGGAATGAATTGAACTTACATATACATTAAGTAAACATGAGAATCAGAGTAAGATATACTTAATTAAATTTAAGTAACTTGTAATATGTATCTGTAAAACGTTTGAGCAGGGATTTGTTTGACTTGGAGGAAAGGTTGTATAAAGAATTACATTTAATAAGAAATGTTATTTACGACCTAGGAATATATTATAGGGTTATATTAAGCTTATTAGTGAACTTAAACCTGCTAAGTTAAAGATGTCTTATTAATAAGCTAAGATGTTCATTCTACTGGTGAAATATGTAGGGACTCTTAAAATCCTAGTTAAGTTGGGGGCCAAGCCTACGGGTGGCTTGTGTCAATCTTCTGCTTGTTTATCTTTCTGAAACCCATATCAATCAGTACCCTTATGCTATTAAACGAGTCTCGCACTAGGTAGATACTAGGGAACATTTTGCTGATGGATGATTGTAGGAGGTTCAAATTCTGGAGGTGGGTACGGAAGCATTCCGGTAGAACCATGAGTGTGCATTGTTCCGATTGGGGAAAATAAGACGTTGTAACACCAAAGGATAAGGCTGTGTCTCTTAGCTGATGGGTTCAGGCCGATATCCCTGAATACCATAGTCGGCACATGTTATTCGTTTCTATTTAGAGAGTCGATCAATGGGTAGCATTTGGAAATTCCTTCCAAATTACATGTTTCAGTCTGAGTTTGTAGAAGTGCAAAAAAGTCAATCTGCCTGATCTAGTTATTAGTGTTATTATTATTATCACCATTGTCTTTTCATAAGAATAGCAAGTCCTTATTATCAGTTCATATCAGTTATTGTTCACATTTAGATATGTACAGACATTTACCCTTTTATGACACTAAAACCACTGTTTATTTGTTTTACTTAACTTAGTAGTCGAGCTGGTAATCACAGTAGCCCACCAAGCTTTATGTTCGACTTATTTCCTTTCATCCTTTATCATTTTTTCCCCTAGGCCTACAGGGAGAAAGTATATAGTTCATATTTCTTTGTTGATTTTGTCGTGATTGATTTCTGCAAGAGTTGTATCACTTCCTGTTCTCTTTTCAAGGTTAGGTTGTATCTTCTTGACTATTTGGGGGATAATATTATTTTAATCTGATATTGTTTTTGACTGAGATTTTGAGACATGATACTTTATAACTATTTGGTTGATTGAAACAAAGATGCCTTTGTATTTAAAAGTGAAAGCTCTTCTTCTGCTGTAAAGTTATATTTTTATGTCTTGTAAAATCTTAGTCTCTGCAATGTTTTATGTCTTTATACCTATAATGCTTCATAATATCTTTATGAAATCCTCATACGGGTGACATTGCGAATGTGGGGTGTTACAACAACTAGGATATTGTTTAGAGGAGTATGTACAGGTGGCACTCAAGAGGAGACACATTTGCCGAATTATGGCGGATAAATGACTAAGGACCTATGCCAGCGGTCTCAAGAGGAGACACGCTTGCCATATTGTAGTTGATAAATGACAAATTAGAATAAGGATCTCGAGATAATGCATACCAACGATAGCCAACTATGTAGTTACATCAATTTGTGGTAAAGAACACATTGTCGGTCCTTGTGTTAGATAGATGTCCATTTGGCGAGCGAATTCGCAAAAAAGGGATGTTAAGGACAAGATCCAGTTCACTTCTGGACATGGTTGATTCAGTGTAAGTGGAATTTGTTAACATATTAATTTGATGGTAACAAGGTTGTTGATCGATGGTTAGTATTTGGAAATTATCCTAATCATGTAGATTGCGTTTAGTAACTGAGAAAGTGAAAACAATCAAAGACCAGTTGAGTTAGATAAACAACCGAACAATACTCGTATAGTTCAAGTATATTTCGTTGTATACAATTCCAGTATGTTCGCTTTTGTAGTTGTACACGGAAACTTACTTATATGACACTATAACTATTATAGAGTCTATCTTTCCTTCATTAGTCAAACATGCAAGTAATCACAACACTTACCAGGCTTTATGTCTGACCCACTCCTCTTTTTTCCTTTTTCTTGCCTCCTTAAGGCTTACAAAGCTGAGATGGATTGATACCAGCAGCTTTGGAAGACTAATGTTGAAGATCCTATTTTCTTTCATTTCGGTGTACTTAGTTTCATGATAGCTTATTTGTCATAATCTGGATCTGTACTTGAGAGGGGATTTTTTTTGCATACTCTAATTGGAGCTAAGATTATGTGAGATGCATGTTTTGTATTAAACTTATCTCATGCAAAGTATTGTTTTGTAGTAATAAGTTATTGGAAAATAAATGTTTTTGATGCTTTTTAATGTCTTCCCAATCTTAGTCTTTGTGATTTGTTTCGTTGTACCTATAACGCTCTACATTCCTTTGTATAACCTTAATTGGGAATACTAAAGGGTGAGGGGTCTTACATTTATTGATAAAACGATTTTTTCCATTTTACCTAAGGAAGTATTTTTCGGAATAATTTTCCAAAATGAATTAATCGTCTTATATCCTCATTTTAAAATTTATCATTATTTAGAAATATTTCGTATCTGAATATTTAAAATAATTTAAATATCCCTAATCAAAGCTTTAAAATTCTGAGTTGTTATATTCCCCCTTAAAACGATTATATCCCCAAATTCACGCCAAAAAAAACCTAAGGTAGTTTCCCAAAATTTTATTTTACTTACTCCCGCCAGATTTATGAACCATCCATATGCGTATCTGATTCGGTCCTCTATCCAAATTGACAACCTTACCTTCCGAACAAGTATCATCCATCAGTCCTTTAGTGCAAATTTTGATCAAGTTCTTTGATCTGAAAACTTGGCTTTCCTTGTTTTCCTTGCACACATCCCAACTATGATAGAAAACTCAAATATTAAATCATAAACCCTAATTAATATTCATCATCCTTAATCATGTGATGAATCTTTTTTCGGAATGATGTAAACACTTTAAGGTTCTAGACTCGAATCTAGGTCAAGAAGCAAATAAAACTATCTATGTACAACTTACGCATTTATACTACCAGTTTCCTAAATCCAATATCATTTTCAAGTTTAAATAATGTGTCATTTCTTCAAGTTTATACAGATTTTATAATTTTAAATTAATAATTGTATAATACCCCATTACGTCTTATAAGTACATACAAACATCAAGTTCGTTTTCTCAACAAATACGTTCAATAAATTTTCTTTACTTGTTATCTTCTTAATTTAAGTGTTATATAAAATTGACTTTATATTTTAACAAACACTTTAATCTTAAGTTCTAAATTAATCTCGAGGTTTTTAACTATCCAAATTCATCAATATTTTATTCATTTAATTAAACTTAACAAATTACTTATTATAAGATATTGTACATCCTATGTATTCACTTAATTATTTACGATACTTCTTGCAAAGATGAAGTTTTATCTTTAACTAATTAAATATATAACCATTTAAAAAAATTCTCTTTTAAAGGGTAGTTTATATCAATTATAGAATATTTACTTTAAGTCCATGGCATTTATACATATAGATCGAGTAACACCAAAGTGATCTAAGAAACTGGGTACTACCAATAGTGTCTTATTCTCCTTTACCAAGATGGTTAATACTTAAGAGAAGTGATTACGAACTGAGTACATCTTTTGTCTATTTTTATCACTTTCAAGCCAATTGGACTTGCTAACACAAAAATATTTTACTTTTGGAGTCTTTAGAAATCGTCTTTACAAACACCGCAATTTTGATTCACAAACTTACATCTTAAATTCTTCTTAGTTTTTAAATCCTATTTATGTAAAATAGTCCTTGATTACTTTATAAATGTATATCTTTGTTTAAATTTTAATAAACAACTCTTGTTGGAACTTAATTATCACTGCATTATAGTTAAATCATTGGGTTTGCTTCATAAGGTGTTCGTATATTGATTATTCTTCCCAATATTTCATAAAGCTTTTATCTTTTATTTCTACAATTATAATAACTTCTAATATTATAGAAATTCTTTCTTAACAAATAATTTTTGTGACGAACATATTATTGATTAATATACTCCCTTTAACTAATGTTAAATACAACACCTTGATAAATTTCAATTACTAATTAATCTATCAATTAATAATTCACATTATCCCTTTTATTAAAACATTTTATAAATCTAATTTGTAAAGTTTCTTATATAAATCATATTCTTGCAATTTATTTCAATTATAAAGTTCTTTTATTAATCATTTTGGTGCTATTTTGAACATCTTATAATTGGAAATTCTAATCACAAATTGTTTATCGTTTATTGTTTTGACAATTATCATCTAATACCTTTGCTAAGATGTTCTTTTATTTAAAATTATTAAGTGTAATAATATCATTTTTGTTTAATTATAATAAATATATATATATATATATATTCAATAAATGTGTTTATTATTGTACTATTTTGTAATAACCCGGAAATCTGAGCCAATTTAAAATTTTTATTTTGGCAATTTTAGCGAATTTTGAATATTTAAAATGAATTATTTTAAATAATAACGATGAGAAATTTATTTTGAATAGAATTAGAACGTATATATTTATATACATCGTCGTTAGAATATAAATATTTTATTTTAATTATAAAAGGAATTGAAAATGGTGCGGTAGTTCGAAAATTCGATTTCAAAGTTCAAATGAACGTATCGGGTTCAAAATAAATCGGATTTTAGCAAAACCAAAAATATTAGAATCTAATTGAGAATATCTTTCCAACGAATCCGAGAAATCAACATTTCATAGCGGGAATAAAAAGTTACGTCCAGTTGAAAATTCAGAATAGTCGATATGGATTTCAGGCCCTTAAAAATAGAAATTTTGCAAACGACCTCGGTTTTCGACGAAACCACTTTTGTTGGATCTGTGATGTCAAGTTATTGCTAGGTTTCAAAATTCGTAATTTTTCGAATCAATATGTGAGTGTGGCGAAGGAAAACGCATTTGACCAGTTTTAGTTGATTTTAATCGACTGGAAAATGGTCATTTTTCAAACGGTCTCAGAATTCGATGAAATTAGTTTTTTTAGGACCGTATCGTCAATACGAAGCTAGAAAATATTTTTTGGGAATTTTTAGAGTTAGTATGTGGCCCCGGTAAATTGAAATGTGCATTCAAATTCAATATATAGAGCTATATTTTGATTTTGACGAAAACTGATCGAAACGATCGAACCAGCTTACGATACATATCCCATTGTGTTCGGAATAGGGGTAATTAGCTATGGACGACAGGCGATGGGTTCGATTCGAGGTCAAAATTAAAAGTTGCTTTTTGAAATTAAATAATTAAATAAAAATATAAACCCGTTGACCCCCCCTTTCTCTTCAGTTCGGATCGAAGAATCAAAAAAAACAAAAAAAAGAGGAGGGAGGAGCTCTTCGCTCCTCCGATTAGGGCGCCGCCGCACCCCTCTCAGGCTAGCCACCCCCTCCACGCAACCGCCTCCCTCCTCCCTCGCTTTCCCCTCTCTCTCTTCGTCCACGTGAGACCACGAACACCGAGACCCCCACCTCCAGCAGCCCCCTCCCTTCCTGGCGCCACCACCTCGCCTTGGTCGGCCACCAACGATCCCACCACCCTCCAACGCGGCAGCAGCAGCCCCTCCCCCCTTATTCAAAACAAAGGCAAATTTTATTTATTTCATTTTATTTCAGTTTCTTTAATCATTTACTTATATAAAACTGAAAATAAAATGATGATTTTAATGTAAAGAAAGTTAGAATTTATATAGATAGAAAAGTTAGATTTTTATGCGGATTTTTAGCAAAGTAAAAATCGGCTTTTTAACTTGGAAAGGATTGATTTTTATCGTTGAAAAGTTTTGATTTAAAAGTGAAAGGATTATATTTTTATTTATAAAAATATGATTTTTATATCATAGGAAGAATAAAGATATGATTTTTATTCATGTAGAGTAATAAAAATATAATTTTTATTATATTACTAGCGAGGTAAAAATAGAATTTTTATCTATATAGTAGCGGTGTAAAAATAGAATTTTTATCTATATAGTAGCGGTGTAAAAATGTGATTTTTATCCATATAGCGTAGTTATAAAAATGTGATTTTTATATACATAGCAACAATATAAAAATGTGATTTTTATATATGTAGTGGCTACGGACAGTGAAATTGACAAAGGGAGAGCACGACGAAGATTTCTACATAAGAAGAGTCGTGGCGTGTGGTTAGCTAGTCGGTGAGAACTCCTCACCTTTAATTTATTTCTAGTTTGAAATATATACTAGGATGTAGACGGCGTTTAGTAGCACCCGACACCCGTCGTCCACAAACCATGGATGACTTGTTTGTTTGATTGCTGTGTTGTGAAATTTGATTGTGTGTTGTGGAATGAAATAAAATATCTTATAGTGGAAAATATTTTATGGTTAAAAATATAATTTTTAACGTGTATATAAAATAAAATATTTATAAACAAATCGGACGATTCACACATTTGACTGATATTGATTGGGACGATAAATTTTACACATCGCCCAACTGCACAAATAGAACCTGTGTTTGTAGTTTGAAAACCCTACACAGGTATTGGGATGAAATATGACATACACTAATCCCAATAATTAGTTGTATGTCGATCGATTAATTGACAGGCTGTGTAAGCGTTGAATATTTATATTCAATGCTTATATAGTATAGAATGCACTCTGGATGATGGATTGCTGTTTTCAATATTGTTATACACATTTGTTGTGTGAAATCCATATAATCACATTATATGGTAATTGACTGTGTCTGATTCCAGTTCAGAATTATTGAATATTTTAAAATAATATTCAGTGAATATTGAAATGTGAAGCCGTGTTAAGTAGTTAAACGCCATTTTAACACGAACGGAAATTTTGTTGATTTTATTCATTTTACAATGAATATCGAAAGTGATTTCAAAATCTGATATTTTGAAATGAATTGAAATTTGAATTATTTTGAATGAATTGAAATTCGAATTAAATTGAAATGAATTGAAATTCGAATTATTTTGAAATGAATTGAAATTCAAATTAAATTTAAATGAATTGAAATTCAAATTATTTTGAAATTAATTGAAATTCGAATTATTTTGAAATGAATTGAAATTCGAATTAAATTGAAATGAATTGAAATTCAAATTAAATTGAAATAAATTGAAATTCGAATTAAATCGAAAAGAATTGAAATTCAAATTACATTGAAATAGAATTGAAATCATTTTGAATTGAATTTAAAACGTATTGAAATTGAACTGAAATCGATTTGAATTGAAACCGATTTGAATTGAAATTGATTTGAATTGAAATCAAGTTGAAATGAATTTAAAACGAATTTATATTGGAAAATTCAATTTTGGTTTGAATTTGAGTTGGAAGTTGAAATTGTTTTGAAAACGAATTTAAAACGATTTATAAAATACGTTTTGAAAGGAAATCGATGAAATATATATAATATATATATTATATATATAATGGACTGAATAGAACGCGCCGCGCTGCGGCAGTTTGAGAATTTCGATCACTGACTTCGAATGGACATTGCGGGAGATCTGACCGTCAGATTCTCCTAAAACCAGAACTGTTGGGTTTGTATCGAAAAGGGCTTTCTAATGAATATTAGAGATTTGAAATCTAACGGTTGGATTTGGAATTATGTCCAAATCAAATTTGGAAAAGGTCGTTGTAAGTGCAGTTCGATGGCCGTTGATGGAAATCAACTGTACGGGCCTTGATAAAATTATTAAAAATAGTAATAATTTATGTAAAATCATAAGAAATGATCTGGGAAGAATTGGGACGAAAAACTCCATATTTGAAAAGATAAAAGTAGATATTTATCGAAATGAAATAGTTTTTGAACTAGAATAATAATTTATTTATTTATTAATAAATAAATTGGATTTGAAATGGTTTTGAAATATACCAGAATTTCCAATAATTGAATTGGAATGGATTTGAATCGAAATCATCTTCGGAATAGTTCGATGTTGGATTTCGTGATTATACAGATGTTGTTATGGAAATTTGAAAGATATATTTATATCGTTATTTCCAATACGATATTAGTTGGTTTCATAATTTGATATTGAATATAAGCAGATATATTTTCTATTCAGAGCCTTGTATTTAATATCAAATGGGATTTTGGGTTGTCGTGAACGATATCTTTAATAATACTGTTCTTAAACCCAAATGGAGTTAAGAAAATAAAGAACTAACTGGGGATTAGTTAGGTTGGATGGTTTCTTGGATATTGATCTAATGTTGGTTTCGGCCTTTGGGGTTAATATTTAGGGAACTGTCCTCTTACTAATTTACGGTTAGGGACAGATTGAAATGTGATGTGATTTTGGGGTTTATCGTGAACCGTGTTTTAAATGACATCGTTTCTTTAACCCAGTTAAAGATTAAAACTAAGTGGAGTTTTAATGAATCTCTAATTAGATTGAAAAGACCGAGAATGGAGTGTCACCAGTTTTGCTCCAGGCGATAGTTAAATCTTTAATTAAATTTGAACGTGAAATGGTAATTGAATTTACCAATAACACCGTGGTGTTAGATATGAAGTATTACCAGTTTTACTTCATGGGATGAATATGTTGGGATTGGGAAATTAAAACAAATGATTACTTCGGTAAGGTTCGTTAATCCCGGCTAGTTTGGATAACCCAAATTTTTGGTTTGAATTGATATTCAAAAGAAGATTAAAGAATAAATTTGAGGAATTTATCTTTGATAAAATTAATGGGTACTTATCCCTAAGAATGTGAAATTGAGCAACTAACTGAAGATTAGTTAAGATGAATGGTTTCCTGGGGATTGATCTGATGTTGGTTTCGGCCTTCGGGGTTAACGTTTGGGGAATTGTTCTCTTGCTAATTTACGGTTAGTGACTGATGAATTGGAATGAGGCGTATGTTGTGTTTGTGTAACACTTGTTTATTATATACGCGAGTTATTCAGAAAGACCAGGTTTATCCCATTCTGAATTACTAATTCGACGTGGTGTCAAAGATGAAGACGGTGGTCGATGACCGGAGGTCTTCACGTCGTTTGGGTGATTACTGATGATCTTGATTGGGTCGTACACCCAAGAGGAGGGAATCAGTTAGTGATCGTCTAGACGTACTTGGAGATCGACGGATATGCGGGGTACTAGGTGCCTCCGGTTTCGTTCAGACCCAGAACGAACTTTTAAATGGACTGTGTGTCTGACATTGGATTTTATTCTGTGTGATTGATTTCTATTAAATATATATCGGTTTGGCGGTGGAGAATTTATTCTCTTGCTTAACGCCCTTCTCTGAGACGTACGAGCTCAGGGGTTATATATTGATGGATATCAAACGCATGGAGTGAATTGCCTGTGTGGCATGCCTAAGTGGCAAATGATCAAGGCCTCTGTTGAAAAGCAAAGCCTTGTGGTTGATGATCAAAGCACGGCCTGTGTGGCATAGCTTTGTGTAGCGTTGACTCGCGATCCTCACGCTCCGGTTGTGAACCAGAAACGGGAGAGGACATCAGGGAGGGCATGCATTTCATTCTAGTTAGAAGCGGCGTCAGTGGTTTTACAAGCCCTGACGAGTTTGACTTATGTGGTTGTTGCTGTTGCGAGGCACCTCGGATATATGGGTGACTATGTGAAGCTGATGGAGGCATTTGTTGGCTCATTTACGCCCCAAACGGCGGGGGAACGCAGTGTTCAGGCATTTTAATCCACATCGGTGGACCGGCCCTGACGATTCAAGGGTCACTCGAGCTCTGATCCTGAGACTCGGGCTAGACAGTCTCGAATCGGTAGAGGACTATCTTTTGCCTCGGTTCACAGATGGAAACCCAACTTCCAATACGTGACATTTGCGGTTTTGATTGTAGAGCCTAGTATGGCGACATGATATATGGTACCCATGCCGTCTGTAACACCCCGGATTTTTGAATAATCGAATTAACTAAATTAAAGAATAAATATTTAACATTGTTCTAAGGTTTGTAATCAAAAGACTTAGTAGCTCATTTGGTTGGAACATGTGACTTGCATACAAGAGGTACAGAGTTTGATCCCCGCCAACGCCATATTTCTGTTTTAGGGGAACGGCTAAAAAGCGGCTTAGTGTGAACACGGTTCAAAAAGTAGTTTAGTGTGAAAATGGTTAATTAAGAAGATAGAAATATATATATATGAATAAAATAAAATTCAACCTAAAATTTAAGAAAAAAATTCAAAACAGCGGAAGCGGGAAGGCAAAACACCAAACCGACCTATTTTATGAGTCGACCCGAGACCCGCTTGGTTGACCCCAGGGTCGACTCAGGAGGTTTGGAATTGGTCCCGTCGGCCCTAAATGGTCTATGACGAAATTTTATGTTTTAGGGCTTAGGTGGCAATTTCTGGTTGGTCTGTTGACATCATTTCTTGGTTTCTAAAGGCTAGATGGATTCTAGGATGACCTGATGGCTGTAAATAAATCTAACTTCTATATATACATGGGTAGACTCACATTCTAAAATCAAATAAAATTAGAACCATGGCCGTCATGATGTCAGTCTACAACTTGGAATAGCCGCCACCAATTAGAAGAAGATTAAAGCAACTCAATTCAATCCAACAGCAAATTCAACTACAACAAAGGGACGCTAATAAATTCCAGAACTTCGTTGAATGGTGAGTTTGATCACTTTAACAAAATAATTGCTAAATTAATTATGATGTGATATACGTTGGATTATAAGTTGTGGTTGTGAATCTAATTCTTATGTTTAATCATGTATGTTAACTTGATTCATATTATATGATGTTATGCAAGTTTTATATATGATGTTATGCAAGTTTCATGTATGATGTTATGCAAAATTAATATGATTATGCAAGTTAATATGATCATGCAAGTTTCATATATTATGTTATGTAGGTTAATATGATTATGCAAATTTCATATATGATGTTATGCAAGTTAATATGATTATGCAAGTTGCACATATGATGTTATTCAAGTTAATAGGATCACGCAAGTTGTATGCGAGTTATATGATGTTAAGTAAGTTTGGATCTAAAATATATGCTAGTAGTTCATGATGTTAACTTGTGTCAATGAATCCATTTTTATAATCCAATCACCTAGGTTTATAACATCGGTTTTTATGCGAATATGGATGTGGAACATATGCTAGTTCGTGTAAGTATTATGTTCATATGCAAGTTTAAGTGGTAATTGGATTCACATATATACAAGTTCACACCTTTAAAGTTTAGATCCATATTCAAGTTGACATTTTTATGTTGAAACTATGACATGCATAGTTATGCAAGTTTACACCTTTATGTGGATCCATAGTTTACTCAGGTTGACACCTTTTATTGGATCCATAGTTATGCAAGATGACACCTTTATGTTTAGGTTGATGACATACATAGTTTATGTAAGTTTGTGATAATTACCTAGGCTAGTTGGGTGTAAAACTATGTTCATACATGCAAGTTCACACCTTTTAGATCTATGATTTTTGGATCCTTGATAATATAAAGACTATGCAAGTATGTTATAATTCTTAATTGCAAGTTAGATGCAAATTAGATCTATTATTGGGTGTATGTGACTTTGTGACGTTTATTCCCTTTTTTTAAGTATTAGACTATTTGCTAGTCTAATATGTATATGTCATGTTAAGCGAACGAATGACGGTGGTACGATGGGGATAATAGTGGATACACACATATTGTGAATTTGGCATGTAATGGCCTAAAAAGGCATGTAATTAATTTTAAGGAATAAAATTAATTAGTGATGAAATTGGTATAATTTATATACCATAAATAGATGAGCATAATTTAGGTGATAAATTATGGACATAAATAAATATGGAAATTTGAATAGGGAAAGTAATTCAAATTTAGGGAAAATTAATTATGTATAATTAATTGCCTAAGACACGAGGTTGGACTCATTTGTGGTATAAGACTGCCCGAACCCGCCCGGCAAATCCAGCGACCACAAATGGTAGCCCAATGTAAGAGGTCAAAGGCCCAAACTAAATGCGTAACAATTGTATGGACACGAGGTTAGGCTTGTTTGTGGTGTAAGACTGTCCGGACCCGCCCGACAAATCCAGCAGCCACAAATGCCAGTCTAATGTGAGAGGTCCTACAGGGGTTACGGTAGTAATAAATTAAGAAACACTTAACCAAAGTAAAACATGTGGTGGGACATGGGGGTTAAGTGGGTTCCTTGGGTGGCATGAGGAAATACGATTAGTAACACTTAACCAAGGTAAAACATGTAAGTGGGACATAGGGGTTAAGTGGGTGCCTTGGGTGGCATGTGGAATTACTAATAGAAACCCTTAACCAAATTTAAAACATGTAAGTGGACATGAATGGGGTTAAGTGGGATGTACTAGAGGGGACCAAGCCTAGGTGGAAGGCTTGTGTCAAGCATGGGGGGCCCTTTTTAGTCTAGTAGCCCATTAAGTATCTTTGTGAGCTCGACCCAAGTCGAGGACGGGACACGCCTACTGGGTCTGATTATTAGAGGCCAAAACGGGTTAGCAATGGCAACACAAGTCCAACGGGGTCACGTGCGTGCGTGGGTCCGGGCTGGTAGGTAAGACGTTGTTGCATCGTGTAGTTATAAGCCGTGCATTCGTTGCGTAGTATAAGGTTGCCATATTGGGGAGTGATACACCCCACTGTGGGACCTGCACGGGTATCTACGAGTTAGGGAGCCGATCGAATGGGGCAGAGTAGTGGGTACACCTAGTGGAGATAGGAGCAGACGGCACCTATGTAGTCAGCTAGGGGTACACGAAGCTACCACTATTAATAATAAATATTAAGGGGGTACACCTAGTGGAGATAGGAGCAGGCGGCACCAATGACGTCAGCTAGGAGTACATGGAATTACCATTATTAATTATTGAAGGGGTACATCTAGTGGGGATAGGTACACGTTGGGTACCTATGATAGCAAGTAGAGATATACAGTCAAACATGGAGGATAGTGGGTACATCTAGTAGTACACGAAGCTATCATCGTTCTAGTTAGCCAAGAGGGATCAAATTTCTAGAGTGACTAGTAGGGGTGTAGTTAGTGTTAGTACGGTACAATACGGTAGAGTATAGTAATTATCCTATATTGATTAGGAAGCGCCATTAACGTTATCTCTGTTTCTCTTGATTTCCTTGCCGTACCCATGTGGTTCACACAGTCATTACCTTATTCTCCAGCTTATATCTTATCATTTTGCTTTAATAATTATGTTGTTAGAGTTATCGAACTCGCCAGACTTTATGTCTGACCCCCTTTGTTTCCACCTCTTTTCTTCCTTCCCCCTAGGTTCTAAGGGTGGGACTAGTACTAGTGGAGCTTGATTGGGATCTCTTTGGGAGCACTTGGATTTGGATTGCTGAAGTAAAGTCCAGCCTATCATTTTCTTTAGGGCTATTTGTAGTAGTGGGATTATGACTTTGTTTTATCAAGATGGATATTATGTACTTGACTTTGGTTTATGGTTTTTGATGATGTAACCAAACATATTTACCTTCTGCTGCAATAAATAAAGTTTTAAATTTTCAAATACTGCTTTATATCTGTGTTGTTGTGATTTTTTGTTCTACATTCACTTAAAATGCTCAATGGAAGTTAATGCATTCCCTTTGCGAGTGACATTAATGGACATGGGGTGGTACACCGTCTATGATTGATACTTATGATTGAAATTGTTTTATACATTATACACTTTTAGTAATATCAAAATAATCCGTTTTTAAATGTATCAAGCATTCTTTGTCTATTATTAGGTAAAACCCTATCCTACGGCTTGCGTTGCATTGTGTGATGGGACCTGGGTCTTATAAAAGCTTCATTGTTCTTTAATTAGCATTGCGTTGTTGTTCTATGCACTGGTGTTCTTGGGAGGAAACCCGTTCCGTGTTATACGGCGTGGTCCCTTGATTTACCTAACTTTAAAATAAAGATAAATAAATGTTTTAGTTCTCACACCAGTCACATGACTGACCTGGAGTTTATTGTTCTAATCTAAACTCTGGGTGCCCCTATTTTCTGCACAGGCAGCTAGTAGTTTTGGTTTTGCAGATTTATATTCACAGGAACCTGGTTTACAGCTGGAACGATACTCGGAAAGCTCTGTATCCGTGTATTACTTCTAGTTGTGTTTTGTATTATTATTTTTTGCGGCTTTGTAATGTATTGTAATCTCTGATATTTTTCTGTTGTGTAATATTTATTTATACTCTGTATATCCTTGTAATCTGATGGAATTATTGTAATAAACAATGAAATGTTCTTCTGTTTGCGTCCCGATGTAGCTTGTCCTCAATTCAATCCGGGCTTTCCTTACAGGGGAAGTTCGGGTCGTTACATATTTTATTTTTTTCACATAACCAAATATTTGTCAAATAAAGTAATCAAACTTGTAATTTATTTGAACATATATTGTATCCAAACTAATATTCTATTATATATTTAAATAGTACATTTATCTATTCCCACTATTTTACTATTCTCAATTTCTACACAAACCCGTATACTCTCACATACTCATCCTCACTACACACTCATATACAACTCTCACATACTCATCCTCACTACACACTCATATACAACTCTTACTCTCTCACACTCGAATTAATCTGCATTTGCTTGCTCCAAAAGTTGTCCAGTCATCCGCTATACCTGGAAAATAAACAACACAATAAACTAATAAAAGAAATAAATATAAGTTGCAAACATAAATTTACACTTGAATTTTTATTTGCCTTAATATTAAGGTATGTTTCTCTTCATGTTTTAGACAGGGACATGTATGCATATATGTACACACACACACACACATATATATATATATATATATATATATATATTAGATCAATTTATGATATTTACAGTGATAAACTGTAAACACAACAAGGCTAAGCTCAGTATCACCGTTATGGATAACTACAAAGGACTAGCCTGGAATCTTAACTTAATGCAAGTGAGCATGATGTCAAATTCAAACAAGTTTGAACTCAACTCAAATGATTCATACAATAGTCAAGACCAAGTATAGAAATCAGATACTTCAAACATGTATATGGAGATTAGCCAAAATACAAAATGCAACTTTAAATCAACATAGGTCAGACTAAGTGTAGTAATCAAGACAGATATGACAAATATAACTAGTCAACCCAACATGATATACAACCACAAAAAGAAAGCAAGGAGCAAACCAATCTATAAGTGCACTTGAAACAATTCATAATTGTATGCATAAAAACAGTGAGTAACAAGATACAAGAATGAAAAAAAATCAACAAAATGAAGTAACATCAAAAAATGTAAAATAAGAAGAACTTCGACAATCCATATATATATATATATATGTTTTTGTGTGTGTGTGTGCGCACGCATATACTCATCCATATATATGTACATACAAATTAGGAGATTTTTTTAAAAAAAATATTTATGTTTTAGAGATGCAAGGAAGGAAGGGTGCAGGTCAATGATGCAAGTTCAAACACTAACTTCATAAATGTAAGTGCATACGTATATAGATCCAACGCACAAACAACTCAGACCAGCAAGAACAAACCATAATACACGTAAGCATAATGAATTCTAGTTCAACATCAACACAAGCTGGATCAATACAGAAATAGCTTAGGCAAGGGAGCAACTCAAAGTGACTTGACTACAAGCTCAAATAGAAGCAAGTGAACATACTGACATAAGTTAACCATGATAGTAAGTCAATATACATAAGTATGACAGAAACTGATATGCCCAAACCAAAATAGTACAAAACATAAATTGTACTAGTGCAACGAGCTGACTCAAGTAGAAAATGCCTAGAAAATGAATTAGATGATGGTAAAACACATGTGGACATGGCAAAGCCAAAATATCATACAACTATGCAAGGAAGGGTGAACTGATACAAGTGCAACAGATCAACAAGTACGTTAAACAATTTCTAGAGTTAAAACATGGCAGTTAGTATTTAAATTTCCAACAGTAGCAATCAGAGCCAAAACATAGTAGTAGCAGGCTTCAATTAATTAAATTTTCCAGAACTGATTAAGTTTTTTTTACTAAATAGCACAATGTTCGATATCACACATATTGGTTCAGTCAGAAAGAACCAACAAATTCAAGCATATATTCAGAGAAAGATATGAAAGGCTTGGATGCATTTACAGATCCAAGAGTCTGAGAAATATATAAAATCTAGCAGAAATACTAAGGTGAAAAGTTAGAGTAAATATAGGAACTTATTTCCTAAGTGGATGGTATTTAGTGTGGAAAAATTATCAAAGTCGAACATAGTTGAATCGAAAAGTGGTTGAATTAAACTAGATCATTTGTGCAATAATTCCCAACAAACATCACCAAGGAATGTCGAAGATTAGAGAATGATTGACAAGGCAATTAGAAAAATCATACTAATTTGGTTGAAGGATAATCGTGTCAGCAACTTAAATTTTGTTTCCAATGAAAACCCTTAGTTAACAAGAATGATCGAGAAAATAATGAATAAAAGAATCAGTGGGTTTATCAAGTGTAAACATGTCAGGTTTTTTACTTATAAATTTTAGTAGGGTCTGTTTTATAATTAGGGTGTTTTGTTCTCTTTTTAATTTTAGCTGTAATTTTTTTTATTAAAAAAATCTTGATTTTTTAGGGATGCAAACTATAGGGCCTAGTTTAGCAACTCATCGGTTGAAATGTGACAAAGTTTTGAGCGTAGGGTTAGAACAATCGGATGGGAAAGAGTCGCGAGTTTATAGCATTGGTAAGCGTTGTATTATTCAGTTCCAAGTATAAACCTTAGGGTAAGGTTTTGAGCATAGGGTCAAAGTACCCAAATGAGCAGGAGTTGCAAGTTTACAGTGTTTATTGGTGTTATATTGTTTAATTCCTATTATAAATCCTGGGGCAACAACAGGTAGGATTTTTCGAAGTTGGACAAATTTGTTGTATTTATTTCCCATAATTACTTTATTGATATTTGTGTACGTAATTTATTATTATTATTCTATGAAATTTATAATAAACCCTATTTACCCCTCTTTGGGTTAATTTTTATTCTACAAATGGTATCAGAGGAAAGCCAATAGCATAGACGTCTAACCCTAGTTGTTGATTTAATGAGAGTCATTCCAATATTACTCCAAATATTTTTGATGGAAAGTATTTTCTAAATTGGAGATTAAAAGTAGAATTATATTTAAAATCCATTAAATTTAAATTTTGTGATATTATTAAAAATGGGTGTGATATAGTGTTATGTAATAACGGTCGAAACAAATCCCCTTCTTTCCGCATAGGGCACACACATATTAGGTGGCACACACATCCTTGTAACAGAAGGAATCCCTGATGCTACGTACCTACCAACTCATATTTGTACTCCACTCCTTCAATTTATTCCATAATGTGGGACTATTCATTCAATCTATCATTCTTATCTTAGCAACATGAGAGGAAATCCTAACTGTCTCCCCCTTGACTTATATCCTACGAGAATCTTTTGAGAGCACTGCCTTGCTTGTATGACCCAGTCTGTAACCTTCGGCTCTGATACCACTGTTATGTAAGGACAGTCAGAACAAAGCTCCATTCCTTCTGCATAGTGCACACATTTGAGTTGGCACATACATCCTTGTAACAAAAAGAACCCCTGATGTTATGTGCCTACCAACTCATATTTGTACTCCACTCCTTCAATTTGTTCCACGATGCGGGACTATTCATTCAAACTATCATTCCTACCTTAAAATCATGTGAGGCAATCCTAACAAATAGTAGATAAGAAAAACTTTTCAATTTATGCTCTTGCTATGTATATTCTATGTTCTCATATTAATAAAGGTGAATTTAACTATATCTCTCGTTATTTAACAGCACAAGAAATTAGGAATACTTACGATGCAATATTGCAGAAAAGTCAACAACATGGAGAAACCCTCAAAACTTGACTCAATTAAAGAATTGTGCATGTTGGGATTTGCAAAGGGAATTTTGAACAATAGCGGTAAAGAAAGCTCTAATGAAGACACGATCGATGATGAGATAAGTAATTTTTCTTTCGATGTTCTAGTTCACTTCTATCAAAAATGAATTAAAAATAATAATGATCTTGAGATGAAAAACAAATGATTGAAAATTGGACGATTTGAATTGCATCAAGAGAGTTTTTTTTTTGAAAAAGTGCTCAAAAACAATAAGATAGCTGGAAATTCAAAGTGTAAAAACTGCTTAAATTACAAAAAGGGAATTGCTTGTTTCCTTGAAAAATTTCAGAAGCTAGAAAAAAATTAAAATTTTAAAGAAAAACAAATTAGTTTTGATTTCTAAAAACGGCATTTTACACATCCAGTTGTAAAGTTTCAAAAAGTTAGAAAATTCTAAAAGTGCGAGGTTTGGAAGAAAACTAAATGAGGCCGAAAAAATTTCAAAACCCTAGAGAACAAAAACATGATTATGAAAAAAAGAAAAAAAGAAACTATCGAATAAATAAAGAGTTTGAAAAAGTGATTAATGAAATCAAGGATTAAAAACTAGAGTCTGAAAAACGCAAACTTTTTGAAACTGAAATGTTTGAATTAAGGTAAAGCTAAATGGATTGACTGGGAGAATTTAGTTATCAAAAGAAATGTTTTTGAAAAGAGAGAAAACGTCAATAGTCTTTGTTTTAAGCTAATAAATGAGAATAATGCCCTTAGATTTAAGGTTCAACAACTTGAATCAACATTAACTGAATTTTCAAATAGAGAAAAATCCTTTTGTATGTTGTTGAAAAATTGAATTTTTGTTGAAAATAAAAAGTGACTTAGTTTTCATAAAGTTGAAAAATTTTAAAAAGGAAATTTTGACTGACGACTCTTCTAAATGTTGTTGCAACTCACCTTCGGGTCTGGTTCAACCCGGTAATTAAACCGACTAAAGTCGTTCTTGGAGGTGGATTGCTAGAGGTACTTACACATTAGAACAAACAAAAAGAGATTCTCATTATCGTTACAATGATTTTACATCAGAGTACAAGAAAACATCAGAGTACATCGCAAATACCAGAGGAAAAATAAATACACGGCAGAAAATAAAAACTCTCAGCGGAAGACTACCAAACGATCAATAGTATAGCTCCAGCCATAATCCAGAATCCTGCTCTAAAATTGAATTCAAACCTAAAACTGCAAAACTAAAACTATCGGGCTGCCCGTGTGGATGATATGGACATCCAGAGTTTAGGTGCGAAACAATAAACTCTGAGTCGATCATGGGACTTGTGTGAGAACTAAAAGAGTTACTTTCATTTTAAGTACGGTAAACTATAGGACCACGCCGTATAACATGGAACGAGTCTTCCCTATATGAATTTCAATGCATAAAAGCTCGCAATGCACTTTAGAAAATGAAGCTACCATAAGGTCTCGCGTCACACACACAATGCAAATGCGAATTTAGGCGAGGTTTGCTTTGTAATAACCAAAATATGCTTGATACATGAAAATTTCTCTTATATTATAATCTGTGCATAGTGTAAAAAATCACTTTCGCAAATAAGTGTATCATTCCTAGTCAGCATAGGTATCATAATATTATACTAACATCCTACGCATTTTACGTAGGATTTACAATAAAAAATCATATGCGAACGTAGATGATAAGCTTGGGTTTTCCAACAAATAACCAAGACAAACGAACATCCTTACCGAATGAGAACGCCTCTAGAGGGACGTCCCGAGAAGTAAACCCTTCTCTGCCAACACAAGGTCGACGGTGTTGTTCAAAGCCATGCCACACGAGTATGCCATTTCCGGTCGTTACCGACATTTCTCTACGGGTACCTGAATTTCCAACAAAACCACAATGGTAAAATGCCCGAGCTCCATACCATAGAATTACCTCATCAGAGCTATATAGAAAACACCTGGGCTCTATACCATTGTATTGCTTCAAAAATCTAGAAGAAACTGGTCATCCCCTAAGGGTCTTGAACCCTATAACCATGCCGCATCTTTTCTTATTTCGGTCATTTCCGGGATGTGAGGCTTGTCATCTCTCGTTACATAAAGCTACACTTCAATAAGACATGCTTTGATCATCATTGCACATCACTTAATATGCCACAATTTCATTCCATAATACATAATCGATAATCACTAACCATATAACCTTTGAGCTTGTACGTCTCAAAGAAGGGTGTTAAGCTTAGGGATAAACCTTCCCGCCACCAACAGAAATTGTTTAGTAAAGACGAATCATACATTACAAAATACAATGTCAGACACACATCCATACAAGTCCATTCTAGGTCTGAACGAAACCGTAAGCACCTTATTCCTCATCCAATGAATGGAGAGGCTCTTGCAAATTCGAAATTCCTTCAAATACGTCCGGACCACTGCCAATTAACTGATATAAAATCCATCTTCGAATGGAAGCTATCCATTTGAGACATTTAGCAAGCAGCACTTTTAATTTGAAGGTTCCCGGTCTTCACCATTGTCTTCAATAACATTCGACTTGCTTCAACACGTCGTTTTGATGTTTGGAATGGCTTACGTATCAAAACACCGTTCCCGGTCTTTCCAAATAATAAGCAAAAATTAAAAAACATGTAGTGAATTTACAGGGATATCACAGGTTTCATCATATTTTGGATTATTCTTTGATTTCAATCAAACCTTAACACAAAGGTTATTACCAAAAATCAAGATCCTATTCCCATCCACTAAGTGGAACATAGAGGAAGACACCATTCCCACTTTATCAGTCTAGGATAATTTCTACCTACGATAGAATGCGACTAGCTCCTTAGCCCTAATTTATATCCACATTAATTTCGCTAAATTCCAATTACCTTCATTAATCCCTTTTTCATTTCATTCATTCAAATATTTATCTAACGAATTATTTAAAACTCCATCTTAGTTTTAAAACTCTTCAAAACTTTATTCAATAATTACTTAACTTTGGAAGCCAATCCCGTCTTTAACTGGGTTAAAGAATAACTGTTATTTGAAACTTCGCTCACGACAAACCCACAATCCAAATTGATATCAAATATAAGGCTTTAAATTGAAAACATCTCGACTTATATTTAACATCAAATTCTAAAATCACGAATACCGTACTGGTAATAACAATATCAATTTCTTCCAAATTCCTCAAACAATATCTGTAGAACTATGAAATAAATTGTCAAAATATCCAAAGATTTTTTTCCATTCAAATCCAATGAACTTAAGTTTGAAACTTTTAGTTTAATTTTAAACTAAATGACAAAATATTGATTTACTATGTTAAATAAATCAGGTCAAAAGTACAAAATTTCAAATCATAGTTCAAAAAATTACACTTCTTCCTTGAACCCCTTTAAAATCATTAATTATGATTTATCATGATTTTTCTATATTTCAATAAATTTTATAAGGCCATTTTAGTCGATTTCCAATTACGGTCATCAAACTGCTTCTATAGCGACCTATTCAAAATAGTTTTGAACTTATTTTAAAATCTAACCATTGGATTTTAAATTTTCCTTTTTCGTTTGAATTCCTATCATTTTAAACCCTATTTTTTTTCTTTTGGGAAAATCCGACGGTCGGATCTCCCGGTACGTCAGTTTAAAGTCAATGGTCAATATTCACGAACTGTCGATGTGCGACTAGAACTACTCAGACCAAATTTCGATTGTAATAAAAATTTAAATCGAATTACTTCCAAAATAGTCTATTTATTATTTAAAACATATATAATTATTTTAGGAAACCATATTTCAATTATTTCTCTTTGAAATAAATTATTCTATGATTTAATCATTTTAATATTATCCAAATCATTAAAATATTATTATTATTCGAAACTTATTATTTTAAACCCAAATTTTCCTGAAGTCCATTATAGAAATAAATAAGATAGTTTGGAAAATAAAATTTTATTAGAACATTTTCTGGATACCCAAACCAAACTTCACCTTTTTAAAGTTACAATTCATTTTTAATTTAAATTTGAAAACATGCCTTTATTAATTTGAAAATAATTGAAATCAAATTCTCATTTTTACGAAAACTATTCATAACTACTTAAACTATCTATCCAAATTATTTTGGATTTAAAATTCAAACTTTTATTTTCCACTTAATATTTTATTAATAAAATATTCAATTTATTTCCAAATTGGAATAAATTTCAACCAACCACCATATAATTCAATTTATATGGATTTCACACATCATTAGCATCCCGTAATAGTTATTAACAACTATTAACATCTAATTACCACATAGTTGCTTCATCAGCATAAGTGTTAAGGCCATTAACCCCTAATACCCAATTAAGCCATCGTAAATTAAGGTATTAAACCTCATTAATACTTCATTGCCATAACTAGCGAACTAAATTCACGTTAAAATACATCACATTCGAATTGCAAATCAATGTCAAAAAAAATTCATATCAAACCTTCCATACACCAATCACATACAAACAACGTTTAGCATATGATCAAGTTTTTCCTATTACTTGAAATCATGGTGTATTCCAATTATAAGCACAAAACTGCTTACTAACTCTTCCAAAATTATATTTCTAGCCAACTAACCATTTTAACTTCGATTGTTACCATATCGTTAGCTCAATAACTTAAATATTTAGCTATGTCAGTTCACAATTTCTTGTCCTTAACACATGCAACATAAAGGAACCAACTTTATGAACATTAGTAAACTAACCTTTTTAGCAATATGAATTTGCTAACTTATACTACATAAAGCTACAAACTTTATCAACATTATCAACAAAACATAACCATCCGTAATCATCACAACATCATTAGCAAGCCGTTAATATCATAAACAATTTTATGAACATCATTAGCAAACATAAGTACTAATTTAAGCTAACAATCTAATAGCAAGGGTAGAGTTCTCACCGAGGGTCCTCTACTCCAATCCTTAAGGGTAGGATTCCCTTGCTTCACCACCGCTTTACTATCACTTCACAACTCAAAGCAGCAAGCTTTTCAACCCAATTAAACTCAAACTACCATGTGTATATATTTTATTTAGCACATAGAAGTAGGAAAGGTGAAATTTTTGCAAACGGATCTTGATCTAAGGGGGGTAGGTTGGTCATGCTTACGGTATAGGCGGTACGGGGTGGGTGAGTTACAAGGAGGTATGTGTAATAACCCGGAAATCCGAGCCAGTTTAAAAATTTTATTTTGGCAATTTTAATGAATTTTGAATATTTAAAATGAATTGTTTTAAATAATAACGACGAGAAATTTATTTTGAATAGAATTAGAACGTATATATTTATTTGAATCGTCGTTAGAATATAAATATATTATTTTAATTATAAAAGGAATTGAAAATGGCGCAGCAGTTCGAAAATTCAAATTCAAATTTCAAATGAATGTACAGGATTCAAAATAAACTGGATTTTAGCGAAACCAAAAATATTAGAATCTATTTGAGAATATATTTCCAATGAATCCAAAAAATTGAAATTTCATAGTGGGAATAAAAAGTTATGCCCAATTGAAAATTCAGGATAGTCGCTATGGAATTTTGGCCTTTGAAAATGGAAATTTTGCAAACGACCTCTGTTTTCGACGAAACCACTTTTGTTGGATCCGGGATGTCAAGTAATTGTTAGATTCCAAAAGTCGTAATTTCTGAATCAATATGTGAGCATGGCGAAGTAAAACGTGTTTTAACAGTTTCAGTCGATTTCGATAGACCAGAAAATGGCCATTTTTCAAACGGTCTTCAAATTTGACGAAATTAGTTTTGTCAAGACCACATCGTTAATACGAAGCTAGAAAATATTTTTTTGGGAATTTTTAGAGTACGTATATGGCCGCGGTAAATTAAAATGTGCGTTCAAATTCAATATACATTGATTTATAATTTAATTTAAACGAAAACTGATCGAAACAACCGAATCAGCCTATGACATATATCCCATTGTGTTCGGAATGGGGGTAATTAGCTAGGAGTGGCATTCGTTGGGTTCGATTCTAAATTTTAAAATGAATTAAATAATATTATTATAAAATATAAGGCCCCTAAGTCAAACCCTATATTTTCATTTCCCCGATCAACTCAAATCAAACGCAACCGCTTTCCCCAATCGCGACAGACACCGCTACTCCTCAACCGCCGACCCCACGCCGTCGCGCCCATCCCAGCGACGCCGCACCTCTTCCACTCGGCCCCCAAACCCCGTCGCCTCTTCCTCCTCCATCTTCAATTCGAAAACCCGCTTAAAACCACCCAAATCCACGCCGTAGGCCCCACAGCGTCGCCCCTCACCACCGTGCCACCCCATGGCCATCAGCTCCACTTCTAGACCTCCGCCGGCGATCGATGTTGGCTTATGCAGTGGTGTGATGGTGTCGAGCTCGGGTTTGAGCTTTCCGGGGGTGAGAAACGATGGAGAAAGGTAAATAATTAATTTATAAAATATATTAGTCAATGCTAATGATATTACATTGTTTAAAATCAGGTTTTTAATATAAATCACATATAGGTTTTGAAATTTAAATATAACAAGATGAGTTTTTTTTAAAATATGAAAAGATGAGATCTTAAAGTGAAATATCCTTGCATAAAAATGTGATTTTTACATGCAAAGTAGAAGAATAAAAATATGATTTTTATATTATAGAAAGAATAAAAATATGATTTTTATATTATAGAAAGAATAAAAATATGATTTTTATATTGGTAGAGTATTAAAAATATGATTTTTAATGTATAGAACATCATATTAAAAATGTGATTTTAATATGAATACCGTGGATAAGACTGCGTTGGAAGTACGGCCAGATCCAGATGTTCTGAATTTCAAAAATAAAATGGAGGAGTGGAACCCTCGGTGAGAACTCCTCACTTTTATTTTATTTTCTAGTTGAAATATATAGTAGGATGCAGACGGTACTTAGCGGCACCCGACACCCGTCGTCCACAGACCATGGATGACTTGTTTGTTTGATTGATGTATTGTGAAATTTTATTGTATGATGTGGAATGAATAAATATTTTATAGTTAAAAATATAATTTTTAAAGAGTATATAAAATAAATATTTATAAACAAATCGGACGATTTGTTTATATACACACATTTGACTGATATTGATTGGGACGATAAATTTTACACATCGCCCAACTGCACAAATAAAACCTATGTTTGATTGTTTGAAACCCCACACGGGTATTGGGATGATATTGGGCATACACTAATCCCAATAATTAGTTGTATGTCGATCGATTGATTGACAGGCTGTTATAAGCGTTAAATATTTATATATGATGCTTATACAGTGTAGAATGCACTCTGGATGATGGATTGCTATTCTCATTGTGTTATACACATTTGTTGTGTGAAATCCATATAATCAACATTATATGGTAATTGACTGTGTCTGATTCCAGTTCAGAATTATCGAATATTTTAAAATAATATTCAGTAATATTGAAATGTGAAGCTGTGTTAAGTGGTTAAAAGCCATTTTAACTCAAACGGGAATTTTGTTGATTTTATTCACTTTACAATGAATATCGAAAGTGATTTCAAAATCTGATATTTTGAAATGATTTGAAATTCGAATTAAATTGAAATAGAATTGAAGTTCGAATTAAATTGAAATAGAATTGAAATTCGAATTAAATTGAAATAGAATTGAAATTCGAATTAAATTGAAATAGAATTGAAATTCAAATTAAATCGAAATAGAATTGAAGTTCGAATTAAATTGAAATAGAATTGAAATTCGAATTAAATTGAAATAGAATTGAAATTCGAATTAAATTGAAATGATTTGAAATTCGAATTAAATAAAGTGGATTTGAAATTCGAATTAAATTAAATAGAATTGAATTTCGAATTAAATTGAAATGATTTGAAATTCGAATTAAATTGAAATAGAATTGAAATCTTTTTGAATTGAATTTAAAACGGATTGAAATTGAACTGAAATCGATTTAAATTGAAATCGATTTGAAATGAATTTAAAACGAATTTATATTGGAAAATTTAATTTTGATTTGAATTTGAGATGGAAGCTGAAATCGTTTTGAAAATAAATTTAAAATGATTTATGAAATACATTTTAAATGGAAATCGACGAAATATATATTATATATGTAATATAATGACCTGAATAGAACGCGCCGCACTGCGGCAGTTCGTGAATTTCGACCATTGACTTCGAGTGGACATTACGGGAGATCCGACCGTCGGATTCTCCTAAAGCCGGAACCGTTGGGTTCGTATCGAAAAGAGCTTTCTAACGAATATGAGAAATTAGAAATCTAATGGTTGGATTTGGAATTATATCCAAATCAAATTTGGAAAAGGTCGCTGTAAGTGCAGTTCGATGGCCGTTGAGGGGAATTGACTGTACGGGGCTTGATAAAATTACAAAAAATGTCAATAATTAGTGTAAAATATAAGAAATGATTTGGGAAGAATTGGGATGATAATTCCATATTTGAAAAGTTAAAAATAGATTTTTATCAAAATGAACTAGTTTTGAACTAGAATTATAATTCAATTATTTTTAGAAATAAATAAATTGGATTTGAAATGGTTTTAAAAATAACCAGAATTTCCAATATATAAATGGGAAATGGATTTGAATCGAAATTATCTTTGGAATATTTCGATGTTGGATTTCATGATTATACAGATATTGTTATGGGAATTTTAAAGATATGTTGATATCATTATTTCCAATACAATATTTGTTGATTATAGTATTTGATATTGAATATAAGCCGATAAATTTTCTATTTAGAGCCTTGTATTTAATATCAAATGGAATTTGGGTTTGTCGTGATGGTGTCTTCATTAACACTGCTCTTAAACCTAGTTGAGAAGAAGATTAAATCATTTTATTTAGATTTAATGAAGTATACCAATTAAATAATATTTAATTGAAATTGAATTGGAACTGAATTTTGGGTTTATCGTAAACGGTGATTTAAATAACACTTGTTCTTTAACCCGATAATTAATGGAATGTGAATTTTGGGTTTATCGTGAACCGTGTTTTAAATGACATTGGTTCTTTAACCAAGTTAAAGATAGGATTTATTTCCTGGATTTGAATAATCATTAAGTAATGATTTTTAGAAATTAAAACTGAATTAGAGTTTTAATGAATCTTTGATTAGATTGAAAAGTGAATTTGATAATTAAAATTATCAAATTCAAGAAATGACCGAGAATGGAGTACCACCAATTTTACTCTAGACGATAGTTAAATCTTTAATTAGATTTGAACAAGAAATAGTAATTGAATTTACCGATAACACCATGGTGTTAGATATGAAGTATTACCAGTTTTACTTCATGAGACGAATAGGTTGGGGTTGGGAAATTTAACAAATGATTACTTCGGTAAGGTTCGTTAATCCCGATTGGGATAAACCATAATTTGGTTAGAATTGAAATCCAAAGGAAGATTAAAGAATAAATTTAAAGAATTTATCTTTGATAAAATTAATGGGAACCTTTCCCTAATAATGTGAATATTTGAATAAAAGAATATTCTGAATTGGAATGAGGCGTATGTTGTGTTTGTGTAACACTTGTTTATTATATACGCGAGTTATTTAGAAAGACCGGGTTTAACCCATTCTGAATAACTGATTCGATGAGGTGTTGAGGATGAAGACGGTGGTCGAAGACCAGAGGTCTTCACATCGTTTGGATAATTACTAATGATCTTGATTGGGCTGTACACCCAAGAGGAGTGAATCAGTTGGTGATTGTCTAGACTTACTTGGACATCGATGGATATGCGAGGAATAAGGCTCCTCCGGTTTCGTTCAGACCCAGAACGGACTTGTAAATGGATATGTGTCTGCATCGGATTTCATTCTGTGTGATTAATATCGGTTGCATAGCGTGAATTGCCTATGTGGCATGCTGAGATGCAAATGATCAAGGCTTCTGTTGAAAAGCAGAGTCTTGTGGTTGATTATCAAAGCACGGCCTTTGTGGCGTAGCTTTGTGTAGCGTTGATTCGCGAGCCTCAGACCTCGATGTGAACCAAAAACGGGAAAGGACCTCAGGGAGGGCATGTGTTTCCTTCTAGCTAGGAGTGGTGTTAGTGTTTTACATGGCCTGACATTTTACTTATGTGGATGATGGATTGCGAGACGCCTCGGTTAGATCGGTCGATCCGGGACCGATGGAGTCATTTGGCTCATTGACACCCCATAGGGTGGGGAAACGCAGTGTTCAGGCATTATAATCCACATCGAGTGGACCGGCCCTGACGATCCAAGGGGCAGTTGCGGTTGTTCCTGAGACACGAGCTAGAGCGTCTCAAAGCGGTGAGGACGATCCCTTGCCTTGGTTCACGTATGGAAATCCAACTTCCAAATACGTGATTTTGAGGTTTTAATTGTAGAACTAGCATGGCGACATGATATATGGTACCCATGCCATCTATGATTGATACTTATGATTGAAATTCTTTTGACATTATACACTTATAGTAATAATAAAAGATGAAATTTAGCGTATCAAACATTCTTTGACTATTACAAGGTAAAACCATATCCTTCGGCTTGTGTTGCATTGTGTGATGGGACCTGGGTCTTATAATAGCTTCATTGTTCTTTATTTGGCATTGCGCTGTTATTTTATGCACTGGTATTCTTAGGAGGAAACCAGTTTCGTGTTATACGGCGTGGTCCCTTGATTTACCTAACTTTAAAATAAAGATTAATAATTGTTTTAGTTCTCACACCAGTCACATGACTGACCTGGAGTTTATTGTTTTAACCTAAACTCTGGGTGCCCCTATTTTCCACGGGCAGCTAGTAGTTTTGGTTTTACAGATTTATATTCACGGGAACCTATTTACAGCTGGAATGATATCTGGAAAGCTCTGTATCTGTATATCTCTTTCAGTTGTGTATTGTATTATTTTTCCGCTGCAGTAATGTATTTAAATCTCTGATGTTTGTCAAATGTATATTATTTGTTTATACTCTGTATATTCTTGTATTCTGATGAAATTGTTGTAATAAGTAATGAAATGTTCTTCTGTTTGTGTTCTGATTCATCTTGTCCTCAAAGCAATCCGTGCTTTCCTTCACGGGGAAGTTCGAGTCGTTTCATTTTGGTATCAGAGCTTTGGTTTACAGAGCTCGGAGAACAAGACACGTTAAAACCAAACGAAAGAATTCATCAGAGATAGGATTAGTAATATCCAATGAGAATGACTCGTTAGAGATAGGATCAGTAGTATCCTAGAACAAGTGTGAAGAGAATATTTTTAAATTAAAAACAAATTTTGTTTTGAAAATTAAATTCAATTATTCATATTTGAATATTTATTTGTATTGATTTGGACAATCAAGTATATAGAGATTTTAGTATACGTCTGATCCACGTGTATTGAAGCCTCAAATATATTCGATAGATATAGGATCACACTCTACTCGCCCAAGTCTGATTCTGATGATGGCGTGCCATCATCAATATTTATATTCGAGTGCTGAAAGTGGGATATATGTATATTTCCAATTAACTGGTGTGAGAACCAAAATATAGTTAGAGTATATTGTTGTGACTTGGCATCAAAAACATGATTTTCTATGTATATATCAAAATTATGAATTTGAAACGTTAATCAATTAATTGATTGCTGATTGTGCTGTTTGAATATTGTTTTGATTAATAAAACTTTGGAACCTTTTAGGCCAAATTGAACCAAATGTTGAACTGAATTGAAAATTGTTTGAAATTGCATGCATATACATGTGTATCCATTGAACAGGTCATAGCAAGGAGGCTAGAGAAGAGTAATAAAATTGTTTGCCCGACAAATAGGTACATGTTTATTGTATTTCTTGGGTTTTGGATGATTTTATGAGCCAATTGGCTAGCCGCTTGGCTGTTTCTTTTTCTTTTGGATTGGTGAGGGCCATGGGAGGCTATTGAAATATCCTGAAGCTCCCGGTGCAGGGGAGGTTATAGCGAAATTTTTCGAAAATTTAGGGTGTTAGCCAAATTTTCGAAAAATTTGAAAAGTTCTTAGAAACTGAAAAGTTAAAGTAAAGAACTTATGCCATAATGAAAATAATGAAAGTTGAGTTGATTTGTAAAACAACTTTAAGCTTCGTTCCTTTTCGGGGACAAAAAGTTTTAAGTGGGGGAGATTGTAATAACCCAGAAATCCGAGCCAGTTTAAAATTTTTATTTTGGCAATTTTAATGAATTTTGAATATTTAAAAATAATTATTTTAAATAATAACGACGAGAAATTTATTTTGAATAGAATTAGAACGTATATATTTATTTGAATCGTTGTTAGAATATAAATATTTTATTTTAATTATAAAAGGAATTGAAAATGGCGCGGTAGTTCGAAAATTCGATTTCAAATTTCAAATGAATGTACAGGATTCAAAATAAACCGGATTTTAGCGAAACCAAAAATATTAGAATCTATTTGAGAATATCTTTCCAATGAATCCGAGAAATTGAAATTTCATAGCTTGAATCAAAAGTTATGTCCAATTGAAAATTCAGGATAGTCGCTATGGCATTTTAGCCTTTGAAAATGGAAATTTTGCAAACGACCTCTATTTTCGACGAAACCACTTTTGTTGGATCCGAGATGTTAATTAATTGCTAGACTCCAAAAGTCGTAATTTTCTGAATCAATATGTGAGTGTGGCGAAGTAAAACGTGTTTTAACAGTTTTAGTCAATTTCGATCGACAAGAAAATGGCCATTTTTCAAACGGTCTTCAAATTTGACGAAATTAGTTTTATTAAGACCGTATCGTTAATATGAAGCTAGAAAATATTATTTGTGAATTTTTAGAGTCCGTATGTGGCCTCGGTAAATTAAAATGTGCATTCAAATTCAATATACATCGATTTATAATTTAATTTAAACGAAAACTGGTCGAAACAGCCGAATCAGCCTATGACACATATCCCATTGTGTTCGGAATGGGGGTAATTAGCTGGGGGTGGCAGTCATTGGGTTCGATTCTAAATTTTAAAATGAATTAAATAATATTTTATAAAATATAAGGCCTCTAAGTCAAACCCTATATTTTCATTTCCCCGGTCAACACAAATCAAACGCAGCCGCTTTCCCCAATCGCGACAGACATCGCTCCTCCTCAACCGCCGACCCCACGCCGTCGCGCCCATCCCAGCAATGTCGCACCTCTTCCACTCGGCCCCCAAACCCCGTCGCCCCTTCCTCCTCCATCTTCAATTCGAAAACCCGCTTAAAACCAACCAAATCCGCGGCGTAGGCCCCACGGCGTCGCCCCTCGCCACCGTGCCACCCCTTGGCCATCAGCTCCGCTTCTAGACCTCCGCCGGCGATCGATGGTGACTTATGCAGCGGTGAGATGGTGTCGAGCTCGAGTTTGAGCTTTCCAGGTGTGAGAAACGACGGAGAAAGGTAAATAATTAATTTATAAAATATATTATTCAATATTAATGATATTACATTGTTTAAAAATCAGGTTTTTAATATAAATCACATATAGGTTTTGAAATTTAAATATAAAAAGATGAGTTTTTTTAAAATATGAAAAGATGAGATCTATATGTGAAATATCCTTGCATAAAAATGTGATTTTTACATGCGAAGTAGAAGAATAAAAATATGATTTTTATTTTATAGAAAGAATAAAAATATGATTTTTATATTATAGAAAGAATAAAAATATGATTTTTATATTGGTAGAGTATTAAAAATATGATTTTTAATGTATAGAACATCATATTAAAAATGTGATTTTAATATGAACAGCGTGGAGAAGACTGCTTGGAAGTACGACTAGATGCAGATGTTCTGAATTTCAGATATAAAATGGAGGGAGTGGAACCCTCGGTGAGAACTCCTCACTTTTATTTTATTTTCTAGTTGAAATATATACTAGGATGTAGACGGTGCTTAGCGGCACTCGACATCTGTCGTCCACAGACCATGGATGACTTGTTTGTTTGATTGATGTGTTGTGAAATTTTATTATGTGATATGGAATGAATAAATATTTTATAGCTAAAATATAATTTTTAACAAGTATATAAAATAAATATTTATAAACAAATCGGACGATTTGTTTATATACACACATTTGACTGATATTGATTGGGATGATAAATTTTACACATCGCCCAACTGCACAAATAAAACCTGTGTTTGATTGTTTGAAACCCCACATGGGTATTGGGATGATATTCGGCATACACTAATCCCAATAATTAGTTGTATGTCGATCGATTGATTGACAGGATGTTATAAGCATTAAATATTTATATTTGATGCTTATACAGTGTAGAATGCACTCTGGATGATGGATTGCTATTTTCATTGTGTTATACACATTTGTTGTGTGAAATCCATATAACCAACATTATATGGTAATTGACCGTGTCTGATTCCAGTTCAGAATTATCGAATATTTTAGAATAATATTCAGTGAATATTGAAATGTGAAGCCGTGTTGAGTAGTTAAATGCCATTTTAACACGAACGGGAATTTTGTTGATTTTATTCATTTTACAATGAATATCGAAAGTGATTTCAAAATTTGACATTTTGAAATGATTTGAAATTCGAATTAAATTGAAATAGAATAGAAATTCGAATTAGATTGGAATAGAATTGAAGTTCGAATTAAATTGAAATAGAATTGAAATTAGAATTAAATTGAAATAGAATTGAAATTCGAAATAAATTGAAATAGAATTGAAGTTCGAATTAAATTGAAATAGAATTGAAATTCGAATTAAATTGAAATAGAATTGAAGTTCGAATTAAATTGAAATAGAATTGAAATTCAAATTAAATTGAAATAGAATTGAAATTCGAATTAAATTGAAATAGAATTGAAATTTGAATTAAATTGAAATGATTTGAAATTCGAATTAAATAAAGTGGATTTGAAATTCGAATTAAATTAAATAGAATTGAAATTCGAATTAAATTGAAATGATTTGAAATTCGAATTAAATTGAAATAGAATTGAAATTGTTTTGAACTGAATTTAAAACGGATTGAAATTGAATTGAAATCGATTTGAAATGAATTTAAAACGAATTTATATTGGAAAATTTAATTTTAATTTGAATTTGAGATGGAAGTTGAAATCGTTTTGAAAATAAATTTAAAATGATTTATAAAATACATTTTAAATGGAAATCGATGAAATATATATTATATATATAATATAATGGCCTCAATAGAACGCGTTGCGCTGCGAAAGTTCGTGAATTTCGACCATTGACTTCGAGTGGACATTACGGGTGATCCGACTGTCAGATTCTCCTAAAACCAGAACTGTTGGGTTCGTATCGAAAAGATCTTTCTCACGAATATGAGAAATTAGAAATCTAACGGTTGGATTTGGAATTATGTCCAAATCAAATTTGGAAAAGGTTGTTGTAAGTGCAGTTCGATGGCCGTTGAGGGGAATCGACTGTACGGGCCTTGATAAAATTATTAAAAATGTCAATAATTGGTGTAAAATCATAAAAATGATTTGGGAAGAATTGGGATGAAAAATTCCATATTTGAAAAGATAAAAATAGATTTTTATCAAAATGAACTAGTTTTGAACTAGAATTATAATTCAATTATTTTTAGAAATAAATAAATTGGATTTGAAATGGTTTTGAAAATAATCAGAATTTCCAATATATAAATTGGAAATGGATTTGAATTGAAATTGTCTTTGAAAGATATATTGATATCGTTATTTCCAATACAATATTTGTTGGTTATAGTATTTGATATTGAATATAAGCCAATATATTTTCTATTTAAAGCCTTATATTTAATATCAAATGGAATTTGGGCTTGTCGTGAATGGTGTCTTCATTAACACTGTTCTTAAACCTAGTTGAGAAGAAGATTAAATCTTTTTATTTAGATTTAATGAGGTATACCAATTAAATAATGTTTAATTGAAATTGAATTGGAATTTATTTTTGGGTTTATCGTGAACGGTGATTTAAATAACACTTGTTCTTTGACCCGATAATTAATGGAATGTGGATTTTGGGTTTATCGTGAACCGTGTTTTAAATGACATTGGTTCTTTAACCCAGTTAAAGATAGGATTTATTTCCTAGAATTGAATAATCATTAAGTAATGATTTTTGGAAATTAAAACTGAATTAGAGTTTTAATGAATCTTTAGTTAGATTGAAAAGTGAATTTGATAATTAAAATTATCAAATTCAAGAAATGATCGAGAATGGAGTACCACCAGTTTTACTCCAGACGATTGTTAAATCTTTAATTAGATTTGAACGAGAAATGGTAATTAAATTTACCGATAACACCAAGGTGTTAGATATGAAATATTACCAGTTTTACTTCATGGGATGAATAGGTTGGGGTTGGGAAATTTAACAAATGATTACTTCTGTAAGGTTTGTTAATCTCGACTAGTTTGGGATAAACCATAATTTGGTTAGAATTTAAATCCAAAGGAAGATTAAAGAATAAATTTAAAGAATTTATCTTTGATAAAATTAATGGGAACCTTTCCCTAATAATGTGAATATTTGAATAAAAGAATATTCTGAATTGGAATGAGGCGTATGTTGTGTTTGTGTAACACTTGTTTATTATATATGCGAATTATTAAGAAAGACTGGGTTTATCCCATTCTGAATAACTGATTCGACGAGATGTCGAGGATGAAGACGGTGGTCGAAGACCGGAGGTCTTCACATCATTTGGATAATTACTAATGATCTTAATTGGGCTTACACCCAAGAGGAGGGAATTAGTTGGTGATCATCCATATGTACTTGGAGATCGATGGATATGCGAGGAATAAGGTTCCTCCGGTTTCGTTCAGACCCAGAGCGGACGTGTATATGGATGTGCGTCTAACATCGGATTTCATTCTGTGTGATTGATATCGGATGCATAGCATGAATTGCCTATGTGGCATGTTGAGATGCAAATGATCATGGCTTCTGTTGAAAAGCAGAGTCTTGTGGTTGATGATCAAGGCACGGCCTTTGTGGCATAGCTTTGTGTAGAGTTAATTCGCGAGCCTCACACCCTGGTGTGAACCAAAAACGGGAGAGGACCTCAGGGGGGCATGCGTTTCCTTCTAGCTAGGAGTGGTGTCAGTGTTTTACACGGCCTGACATTTTACTTATGTGGATGATGGATTGCGAGGCACCTCGATTAGATCGGTCTATCCGGGACTGATGGAGTCATTTGGCTCATTGACACCCCATAGGGCAGGGAAACGCAGTGTTCAGGCATTATAATCCACATCGAGTGGACCGGCCCTGATGATCCAAGGGGCAGTTGCGGCTATTCCTGAGATACGGGCTAGAGCGTCTCGAAGCGGTGAGGATGATCCCTTGCCTCGGTTCACAGATGGAAATCCAACTTCCAAATACGTGATTTTGCGGTTTTAATTGTAGAACTAGTATGGCGACATGATATATGGTACCCATGCCGTCTATGATTGATACTTATGATTGAAATTGTTTTGACACTATACACTTATAGTAATAATAAAAGATGAAATTTAGCGTATCAAGCATTCTTTGGCTATTATAAGGTAAAATCCTATCCTCCGGCTTGTGTTGCATTGTGTGATGGGACCTGGGTCTTATAATAGCTTCATTATTCTTTATTTAGCATTGCACTGTTATTTTATGCACTGGTATTCTTGGGAGGAAACCCGTTCCATGTTATACGTCGTGGTCCCTTGATTTACCTAACTTTAAAATAAAGATTAATAACTGTTTTAGTTCTCACACCAGTAACATGACTGACCTGGAGTTTATTGTTTTAACCTAAACTCTAGGTGCCCCTATTTTCCACGGGCAGCTAGTTGTTCTGGTTTTGCAGATTTATATTCACAGGAACCTGGTTTACAGCTGGAATGATATCCGAAAAGCTCTGTATCCGTATATCTCTTTCAGTTGTGTATTGTATTATTTTTCCGCTGCAGTAATGTATTTAAATCTCTGATGTTTGTCAAATGTATATTATTTGTTTATAATCTATATATTCTTGTATTCTGATGAAATTTTTGTAATAAGCAATGAAATATTCTTCTGTTTATGTTCTAATTCGTCTTGTCCTCAAAGCAATCTATTCTTTCCTTCACAGGGAAGTTCGAGTCGTTTCAGTATGGGTTGGGTATGGTGGTGGTATAGGGTGCTAGGTTCCTTGGGTAGTGGGGAAAAGAGGTAAAAATGAATTTTTTAATGGATGGAAGGTTTTTTGGTAAAGTAGGGCCATGTGTGGTGGGAGGAGGGTGCTAGGGTGGTGGTAGAGTAGGTGGTGGAGGCCATTAGAGCTAAGGTGGAAGAAGAATAAAAATGGAAATGGAACAAATGTTAAATGGAAAACTAAATGAAAATGAAACAAATGAACCCTCTCTCTTTCACATGCCTAAAGTACCATGGAAAAGCGAGCAAATGGAAGAAAATGACAAGTGTTGAAGTGAGAACATGAGTTGTCTAAATGGTGGAGGTTTAGGGGACTTAAGTGTTAAGGCTTTTCCTTATTTAATACTGAAATTAACACTTTAGGTTTATATAACGCATGTCTTATCTATACTTATTTAAAAATTTATGAAACCATTAGCACATGTTAATAGGTCAACGCTGAGACGACCCAAACTCACCTTTACGGGGAAGCCCAAATTGAATTGAGAACATGATGCATCACACACAAACAATAGAACATTTCATTGCTATTACTACAATTTACATCAGATTACAAGATATCAGAGTATGGATAATTATACAACAGAAAATATCAGAGATTTAAAACGTAAAGCCGTGGAAATTAAATGTATAAATACAATGCGTAGCGGAAAATACAATAACTAGCACAACTGAATGAAATACACGGATACAATGCTTTCTGAATATAGCTCCAACTGTAATCCAGGATCCTATGAAAAGAAATATCTGCGAAAACCAAAACTACTAGCTGCCCATATGGAAAATATGGGAACCTAGAGTTTAGTTTAAAATAATAAATTCCGAGTCAGTCATGAGACTGGTGTGAGAACTAAAACAGTTATTAGCTTGATTTTAAAGTTAGGTAAATCAAGGGACCACGCCGTATAACACGGAACAGGTTTACCCCAAGAATACCAGTGCAATAAACAAACTGCACATGCTAAATAAAGAACAATGAAGCTATTATAAGACTCAGGTCCCATCACATAATGAACGCGGTCGAGGATAAAGTTTTCCCTTATAATAGCCAAATATGCTTGATACACGAAATTTCATCTTTTATTATTACTATAAGTGAAGAAATCAACTTCAAATGTAAATGTATCAATCCTAGGCGACATGAATGTCCCATACCACTATGTCGCCAATAGTATACAACTAAAACTATAAAATGTCATATTGGAAGTTGGATTTCCGTCACGGTGGCTCCTAATTCAAAAGATCTATCGCGTAGTGCAATTCCCCACGGCTTACGTCCTAGGCATGAGAAAACGACGTAATGCACATCCGCACTATATCCAGGATATCGAGTATCTCCACGACTTACATCCCGTGCATGAGAAAATGCCGCTTACTCTATCCTTCTGGGAATTGGGAGGTGTGCCCTATCCCAACCAGATGTGGAGCAACCACACCCAGCCTATCTCGGCCAATCGAATCCATCCTCATATCGAAAGTATACTGATTTAACCATCAGTTCACCATCATACCGATGTGTGAGGCTCGCGAATTAACGCTACACAAAGCTATGCTTTGATCATCATCCACCAAACTTTTCTTTTCAACAAAAGTTTGGATCACTGCATCTCAGCATGCCAAACTATCAATCCATACCGTACCACTGATTTCTGCCAATATATAACTTTTAAGCTCGTACATCTCAAAGAAGGGTGTTAAGCAAGAGAATAAATTCTCCACCACCAAACAGATATATATTTAGTAGAGATCAACGAATACAGTATAAAGGAATACAATGTCAGACACATCATCCATTTACAAGTCCGTTGTAATAACGCGGAAATTCTGAACAAATTTAAAATTTTTATTTTAGCTATTTTAAGGAATTTTTAAATAATAACGACTAAAAATTTATTTAAAATGAAGTTAGAACGAATAAATTTATTTTAATTATAAAAGGAGTTTGAAATGGCGCGATAGTTTGAAAATTTGATTTTAAACTTTAAATGAATGTATAGGATTCAAAATAAATTGGATTTCAGTAAAACTAGAAATATTTGAATCTGTTGAATTATATCTTTCTAACGAATGTGAGAAATTCAGATTTTATAACGGAAATAAAAAGTTATGTCCAGTTTAAAATTCAGAATAGTCGCTATATATTTTAATACAATATGTAGCCCTTAAAATAGCCATTTTGCAAACGACCTCCGTTTTTTGACGAAACCACTTTTGTTGGATTCAGAATGTCAAATTATTGCTAGATTCAATTTTCATAATTTTTGGAATTAATATGTGAGCATGGTAAATTAAAATGCGTTTGGTAATTTCTGTTGAATTACATCGACCATTGAAAAGCCCATTTTTCAAACGGTCTCCAAATTCAACGAAATTAACTTTGTTAGGACCGTATCATCAAAATTAGCTAGATTTTTTTTCTAGAATTTTTAGAATCAATATGTGGCCTCGGTAAATTAAAATGTATGTTCAAATTTAATATTGAATGCTTTATATTTTAATTTAAAGAAAAACAAACTAAAACAGTCGAATGGGCTTACGAAACATATTCCATTGTATCCGGAATGGGGGTATTTAGCTAGGGAGGATAGTCGTTGGGTTTGAATTAGAGTTCGAATCGATTAACAAGTTATTTTGGAAAATAAATAAAATAAATATTAGTATATATATACCCTCCCCTTATAACCCTAAACCCTAGAAACGTCCCGGCCGCCAGTGGATAAAATCGAAGGCCGATCCTTTCCCGTTTTCTTCTCCAAAACCCTTGAAATCCAAGCCGAATACAAAGAAACTTCCAAAGGCAAACGTGTTGTGCTCTTCAAGCTCTACCAACTGGATGGTCAAGATCGGAGCTAACGAGCTAGGATGGCCAGAATTTGGCCCCAAAACTGCCGACATTGAACTAAATTGTGTGTCCTAGGGACCACTGAGTCGCGCAAGGTGGCAGGCGCCGATGGGGGAGGAGAAGGGCTCGACGGCGACAAGGTCTGATCTGGGTCTGGGCGAACGTAGGTGGAGCGTCGGCGGTCCCTGAGTGGTCGAGATGGCTTTCCTGAGCCGATGGATTTAGGGAAATTAATTAAGGGATAGGCTAGGTTAATTTTTAATTAACTAATTTAATTTTAAATTTTAAATTATTCAAATATTTGTAATGCGGTATCTTTTTCAAATAAGGTCAGAATTTGATGAAACGAAATGCGTTGGACTCATATTGACAAGAGCTACAACATGGAATCAACTGGAACTAATATGGAGCTGGCTACAATTTAAGGAGGAGAAAAACCAATGTGAGATCTCTAATTTAAAATAAATTTAATTGTGATAGTGATGTGAAATTTATTTATATTCGCTATAATAAAATTCATATATGTGTCGTATGAAATTGAAATGGATTGATTGTGGTTGCAATGAATTGATTGGATTGAATTGTTTGATGAAAATTTATATATACAATAAAAGTCATATTTTTATTGTATATATGAAAATAAAAATGTTCATGTTTGACTAGAATTTGTTTATACAATAAAAATCATATTTTATTGTATATATGAAAATAAAAATGTTCATGTTTGATTAGAATTTGTTTATACAATAAAAATCATATTTTTATTGTATATATGAAAATAAAAATGTTCATGTTTTATTAAAATTTGTTTATACAATAAAAATCATATCTATCTATCTTTTATTTATACTGGAAAGAAGAAACCATGCCTTTTTGTGATCGCCACGTGTCCCAACATCCCTTCAATGCTATCGTTATTTTTCCTCCACATCACTTCTTAAAATCCTAAAGTCCTACAAAATGAGTTTCAATTCCTCTCTAAATCGTTCATCCCCTTGCCTTATACACATAAATGTTTGTTTACAAACAGCGGGGATCTTCGTTATACAACCTATGCAACTTCGAACCTCTTCTATCACTTATACTCTGGCTTGATTTCATATTTCGTCAACCGTTAGGAAATTCCAGGTATGGTGAAATCTGCTATTCCTCTGTGATTTTAATTTGTTCTATGCTTTAATTTAACTTCCATACTTATTATATTACTCAGTTCATTCTTGCAATGTGGTTGATGGATTTAATCCATTTATTCAACTATATAGTTGAATGGATTCACCGATCGTAATCTCTTGATTTATTCGATTAGGTGTGGTGTTCTTTTACGTTCTCTATTCAATTTCCCAGTTCTATGATTTGATTTTTTGATGCTTCATGTAATGGCCCTTCTTTGGTTTTCTAACTATTCAGCAACACTAATTTTTAATGAATTCAGTAAAAGTGAAATTATAGGGAAATGGAGGGGTGAAGTTTTAATATTCAAATTGCACTATTCCAACTTCCAACCACACTTTCCTTCATTTCCTATTCCAGAGAGAATTTTCTAAGCCATAAATAGTCTCCCCCATTTATGTGTTCCATGTTTTCCCCATTTATGTGTTCAATCACGTACGACGTACGTGCTTTATTGTTTTTGAAAGAAATAGTTCAACTATTGATTCTTACTCTATTTAGGTTTGGTTTTGACCTTTTGTTCTACCAATTTTTTGATCAGTTGTTGATATTTCTAGCCCAGTTTTTTTAATCATTGAAAGTTAAATTGTAGTTTTTTATTTTTACCCTAAATTAGGTTCTTTTAAACTTAATTTTATCATATTCTGACTTCGGGTTTTATAAAACAATTAATCCATTCTTCTTTGTGGTTGATTGTTTTCCTTTTAGCCTTATCACTGTTATTAACATAGGGTAAGACTGACGAGTTAGAATGAAGTGGGTTGACTAATGTTCTATTGTTTCTTTTCTTCTTTACCATTTCAATTGCATTGAATGAAACAGGCAAGTTACACTAGCATTTTCAAAAGAAAGTGTAATGTATTAAAATATACACCACTTGATTTTGGTACAACTAGGCTGAAAGGTTAGTGCAGGTAATATACTTTTCCCAAATCTTTGTTATTCTTTTATATGTTTATAAACTACATATAACATGATGTTGTAGTACGAACTCAAATTCATGTTTTCTTGAAATTACATTCATTTGTTTCATATATATGCAATGCATAAAGACATTTAAATATGTTTTGTTAACGTGAGGTACTTATTTACTATTGAACTCAATGATGTAGGAATTCATTTTGAGGATAATAAAATATAAATGACCCACATTTTTCATTTTACGGTATGTTTACTTATTCCATGTACATGAAGTATACCTATATATTTTTTGCATGTGCACACACGTATTTCTGGCTTTAAGCAGTTCCAATATTAAAGTGATTGATTTAGTTGCGACTATTTATTTTATTTATAGTTTTTTCATATGGTTCTATATTCTGTTCGGATTTATGCAAATGTGAGCAATAATTTTTCTATCACATTGTTCATTGGTTTCGCTATAATGAACCTGACCTAGAAGATATGAAAGTAGTTTGTTAAGAAACATAATTTGGCATTGATACATGTTGGCTGGTCGTTTATTTTAACGAGCAATACTTTCATATTAAATTTATGTTTTTTCTTTCTAACTTCTTGCACTGTAGTGGGTTTTTATTGTTAGTTTTGAAGTCAGTTATTATTATTTTTCTACCTAAGATTTCTATGTGATTTAAAGATTTGTGAATTACTTTATTATAGACTTTAGGTTTTTGTTAATTCGAAAAAATGTTTATAATACAAATTTGATAAGAAAAATTATGTTGTGTTTTAGTTCTATAATTCGTATTATATTCCTCTTTTCATATTCATGTTTCTATGCCTTTGTTTCAACTATATTGGCTTTACCCTTTTTTGTGGAAAATGAAATACACAGTTATCAAAATATAATATTATGGTTATAACTGCTAGATCACATCAAGCTAACTGTTTGCATTAATTTGGCTCACAAATATACGTATTATGTTATACTTTAAGACACTCTCAGATCCACTACAATGTTTCTTAGGATTGAATTACTCATTTCTAGGTTACAATATATAATTGCCAAGGCCATATTTGTTCGCTTAATCATCACCACCACATCCCTGTTTTTTTTTATTCCTCCTTCACAAGTGCAAGCATTCAGTAAATCATTAATTAATGAGAATCCAAACATCAAAGATATTATTAGTTGGAAAATGACTTGCATTACTAGAAAGATAAAGCATCGGCTGCAGTTAGTTTCAACCCAGTTCTGTGAACTGTGTTGAACTCAGTGCACAAAGCATCGAGCCCTGACCCAATGCAGCTCCACCGAGTGACTCAATGCCGCTTAGTGCAAGTTATCACCGATTTTTTGACTCAGTTCAAATTTTGAATCTACACCAAGTCAAAAACTCAGTGCAAACTGCACAGAGTCCAAAAATCAGTGAAGTTGCATTGAATTTTCGACTTAGCGCAATTGCATCGAGTGAATCATCAGAATGACCTAAGTTACTAATTCTCCTTCAGAGAAAAACACTCTGCCTTTTTCTTAGATCCAATGCACCAATCAATAATACCCTATGTTATTGGATTCCAAGTTAGCATCTATAATAGTTGGAACGATAAACTTTATGACTGCAGAATCAATATGAGTAAGACATTCATAATTATAACCTTCACTCTATAATCCTCTTCATAAATTGTGTAAAAGCTTCATCGTTTTTTTCAGAATATGAATTAAACAGGCATCCTAACCACATAAGCAAAACAAATTTTGAAGCCTATAAGCATACAAAATATTTGTAAAATACTTAACTGTGGTGATAAGAAATTGCATACAAGGTATACTTCTATTGGAATTTAATGATACAATATTTCCATATCTAATTAATTATGGAGATATGCATGGTAATTTCGTTACCTATTTTTTGCAAGGAATGAATGGAAAGAAATGGAAGGAATATTAATGAATAAGGGATATTGGAAATATTCGTCATTTAATTAGTTGCCATGTTTCATGAAGAAAAGAAGCGGAAAGAGATTAAAATTCGAAAAGTTATTAATTGATGGAGAAAAGGGAAATTATCAATCAATCATATGACAATTAATTAATGGGATATTAGTTTTCCATAAATTGATTTATTTTACATAAATCAATTATTTCATCACAGAGTAACTTTTTCTCTATTCAAAAAGAGAAACATAGAGGATGCTATAAAATGTGAGAGATCATTGTATTCTTTATTTCTTTTGCTCTACATTAAAAAATTCTATAATCTCTTGAATATATTAATAAAATCTCTTCCCCATTGAAGTGGACGTACACTATCTCGCGATAGTGGAACCACTATAAATTTGTGTGTTCTCTGTTGCATTTATTTTTTCTGTGATCTGAGATTTATATTCATTTCAAGATGTTTGTTATATTACATCATTGCAAGATCCTATTGAGGTTTTTCCGCTGAAAGGGATTGATCACCCCTTACAACTGGTATCAGAGCTAGATTCGCAAAGAAGGTGTTTGGTAGAATGACAAGAGGAGATGAAAACAAGACAAATAATACGTCAGTGCCAGTAGTTTCTCTATACGTCAGAGGCTCCTATGTGGCGTCAGGATCACAGTTGACGATAGAGAAGTGGAATGGTGAAGGAGATTTTGAAAAGTTACAGTGGATGATGAAAGTAGTTTTGAGAAGAAATCACGTTCATCGAGTAGTATTTGATACAGAGACATTGCCTGCTGATATTTCATCAGTGGAATTAGAAGAGATGGAAGAATGGGCCTTTACTACTCTCCAGCTTGCTATGGGAAAGAATGTAATTTCTGAAATCAGTCAGGAGACAATAGCTAGAGGAATTTGGAAGAAGTTGGAGGACCTCTACATGAAGAAATCCCTAACCAACCGTCTGATCCTATTGAAGACTTTCTTCACTTATAAGATGAAGGAAGGTTCTTCAATTAAGACACACCTAAGTGTGTTTGATGACCTGTTGATGAAGATGAAGTCTGTTGAGTTGAAGATTGATGAAGAACAAAAAGCAATGGTTCTGTTGTGTTCGCTTCCAAAGCGATACACTGGTTTTGCTAACAGCCTTATCTATGGTAGAGACACATTGAAATTAGATGATGTGAAGACAGGTTTGCTCAGTGAAGAGTTGAGAGATCAGATGAAAGAATTTGGTGTTGGTGATAGTAGTGGAGGAAGTAGTAGTTCAGGCTTATTTGCAGCGAGAGGAATAGCAGAGAAGAAAGGGAAGAATAATAGAGGGCGTTCCAATTCTAGGAAGCCTAATTCGCGGAGTAAGTCTAAAGATGGAAAGTGCTATAATTGTAAGAAACCAGGCCATTGGAGAAGAGGCTGCCCAGATTTGGAGAAGAAGACTGATGGTTCATCATCTATTGCGATGGAGAAAGGCGGTAGCGATTTGTTGACAGTGGTTGTATCAGATGTTGTAGACCACTGGATTCTAGATTCTAGAGCATCATTTCACATGACTCCTAATAAGTATTATTTTTCTTCCTTCGTTGCCAAAGAAGGAAGTTCTATCCTTATGGGGAACGATGCTACATGCAAGTCTATGTGAGTTGGTTCAGCTCGCATTCGCATGTATGATGGGATTGTTCGCACACTTTCAAATGTTCGCTATGTCCCAGGTCTTCGGAAGTCATTGATATCATTAGGCCAATTGGCATCATTAGGATGTAAAATAACCATTGTCAAAGATGGTTTGAGAGTTTCTAGAGAGGCACTTGTATTGATGAAGGGTGTTATGGTGCAAAATCTGTATTTGCTAATGGGTACCACTGACAATGGAGACTTATGTGTTGGAGTCGATAGTTCAAAAAGTTTGGATGCTACCAAGCTTTGGCATATGAGATTAGGTCATACTTCGGAGAACTTAGAGTTGCTTCGTAAGAAGAAAAAGATCAAGGGAGAAATCTTCAACAAGTTGGATTTTTGCAAGGAGTGTGTATTGGCAAAGCAAACCAGAGTTTCCTTTGGCGATGGCATGCATACTTCTAAGAGGGTACTTGATTATGTGCATTCAGATGTTTGGGGGGCATACTCTACAACTTCTATTAGTGGAGCGTATTATTTTGTTTCCTTCATTGATTACTACTTGCGCAAGGTTTGGGTGTATGTAATGAAAGCTAAGTCAGAAGTATTTGAGAAGTTTAAGGTTTGGTTATCTCTTATTGAAAACCAAACAGGAAAGAAATTGAAGATTCTTAGATCCGACAATGGTGGCGAATATGTCTCCAAAGAGTTCCTTGACTACTGCAGACAGCGTGGCATTAAAAGACATTTTACTACACCTGGTGATCCGCAATCCAATGGGGTTGCTGAGAGAATGAATAGGACTCTACTTGAAAAGGCTCGTTGCTTGATATTGACTACGGGTATGTCTAAGGGTTTTTGGGCTGAAGCTATTTCGACTGCATCACATATTATTAATCGGATTCCGTGCTCAGCCATTGATGGGAAGATTCCAGAGGAGGTATGGAGAGGTAAAAGCACTTTATTAAGTTATTTTCGTACATTTGGATGTCCAGTTTATGTTCACAATACAGGACATGACAAGTTGGAGCCTAGGGCCTCCAAATGTGTTTTTCTTGGTTATACAGATGGCATAAAAGGATATAGAATTTGGAATCCAATTACGAAGAAAGTTATTCATTCCAGACATGTGACTTTTGATGAGTCAGCAATGTTCAAACATTTGGAAGGTTTATCAGAGGGTTCAGACTCAATTGATGAGAAGCCCGAAAGACCGAGATTCCCAGTTTTCAGAACCGAAGTAGAGCTATCACTATTGATAATAGTGACAAAGCAGTTGAAGATACATCATGTGATAGTCCACAAATTTCCTCTAGTAGTGATGGTGATGGTCATGAAGCTAGAGATGATCCAGCTCAAGGTGGAGCTCAAGGTGGAGTTGAAGGAGAGTCGGGCGATATAGTCATTTGAGCTAGTCAGAGACCAAAGAGAGCTCCAATTAGATATGGAGATTGGTAGTTTGCAAATTTGAGCCTTGATGATCAGTTTGAGTATGCTTTACATGTAATTCATGATGAACCATTGAGCCTTAAAGAAGCCATGAAGTCGAGTGACAACTCGAAGTGGAATTGCGCTATGGAAGAGGAGATACAGTCTTTGCAAAAGAACAAGACTTGGGATTTGGTACCACTACCTCAAGGAAGCCGAGCCATAGGTTGCAAATGGGTGTTCAAGGTAAAAGATGATGGTAGATACAAGGCAAGATTAGTAGACAAAGGGTTTTTACAAAGAAAGGGGTTAGAGTATGATGAAATATTTGCTCCAGTTGTTAGACAAACTTCAATTCGAATCCTACTTGCAATAGTTGCCGCTTACGATTTGGAGTTAGAACAACTTGATGTGAAGACCACTTTCTTGCATAGTGACTTGGAGGAAACCATTTACATGAAGTAGCCAGAAGGATTTATTGTAGATGGAAAGTCAGATTGGGTATGCAAGTTGAAGAAATCTCTTTATGGTCTAAAACAGTCGCCTAGACAATGGTACAAAAGGTTTGATTCTTTTATGCTTTCACATGGTTTTAATCGTAGTACTAAAGATGCATGTGTTTATTTTAAGCATTTAAAGAATAATAATTGGGTGTATTTACTTTTGTATGTGGATGATATGTTGATTGCTTCCAAGGATAAAGCTGAAATTGATGCGTTGAAATTGAGATTAAAAGCGGAATTCGATATGAAAGACCTTGGAGAAGCAAAGAAAATTTTGGGGATGGAAATCCAAAGAGATAGAAAGCTTGTACTTTTGAGGCTTACTCAAAAGGAATATATTCAAAAGGTGCTTGCTCGGTTTTGCATGGATGGTGCAAAGGCTATCAGTACACCCATGCCTTTGCATATACAGCTTTCTAATTAGGGCTCTCCGATCTCAGAAAAGGACAAGGCCTATATGAAGAAGGTGCCTTATGCCAGTGCAGTACGTAGCTTGATGTATGCTTTGGTATGCACTAGACCTAACATTGCTCAAGCTGTTGGATTAGTTAGTATATACATGGCAAATCCGGGAAAATCGTATTAGGAGGCAGTGAAGTACATTTTTAGATATCTTAGAGGAACATCAGATTATGGGCTTGTTTTTTGCGGCAGAAATAAGGATTTCAACTTGGTTGGATTCTGTGATTCAGACTACGCCGGAGATAAAGATAGAAGGAAGTCAACCTCAGGCTATGTGTTCACACTTGGAGGAACAACTATTAGTTGGAGAGCGAGGCTGCAGACTATAGTTGCTTTGTCTACTACAGAGGCAGAGTTGATAGCTACAGTTGAGGCAGCTAAAGAGGCACTTTATTTGAAGAAGTTATTGTGTGATTTGGGCTTCATGCAAGATGCTTGTTTGGTGAATTGTAACAGTCAAAGTGCAATTCATTTAGCTGAAATTCTGGCTTTCAGTTCTAGAACAAAGCATATAGAGGTAAGAGAGTCTTTCCTAATCTCTATGAATGAGGAGAAGTTAGTTCGTCTTCATAAGATTCACACAAATGAAAATGCAGCAGACATGTTTACGAAGGCATTACCTGCTACTAAGTTCGAGCATTGCTCGAACTTGATTCACTTGATGAAGTGCTAGGTGCCACATGGTGGCACAATGGGGAAGAGAGTGACTTGTTGAAGTCAAGAGAAGATGTGGTATGCTTCTTGTATGAAGAGATAGGAGTTGTTTGCACAATGTTTACCTTGTTTTTTTGAATGCTTCCAACACTTTGTCGGTGGGCGGTGGCCTTGCCGGAGTTCACTGACAAAGTGCAATGAGGGGTGGCTTTTGCAGGAACTCATTGGGAAGCATTCACATTGGAGTCTTTAGGTTGCATGAGATATTGTATCAAGGTGGAGATTATTGGAATTTAATGATACAATATTTCCATATCTAATTAATTATGGAGATATGCATGGTAATTTCGTTACCTATTTTGTGCAAGGAAAGAATGGAAGGAATATTAATGAATATGGGATATTGGAAATATTCGTCATTTAATTAGTTGTCATATTTCATGAAGAAAAGAAACAGAAAGAGATTAAAATTGGAAAAGGTATTGATTGATGGAGAAAACGGAAATTATCAATCAATCATATGACAATTAATTAATGGGATATTAGTTTTCCATAAATTGATTTATTTTACATAAATCAATTGTTTCATCCCCAAGTAACTTTTTCTCTATTTAAAGAGAAACATAGAGGATGTTATAAAATGTGAGAGATCATTGTATTCTTTGTTTCTTTTGCTCTACATTAAAAAACTCTGTAATCTCTTGAATATATTAATAAAATCTCTTCCCCATTGAAGTGGACGTACACTATCTCGCGATAGTGGAACCACTATAAATTTGTGTGTTCTCTGTTGCATTTATTTTTTTCTGTGATCTGAGATTTATATTCATTTCAAGCTGTTTGTTCTATCACATCACTGTAAGATCCTATTGAGCTTTTTCAGCAGAAAGGGATTGATCACCCCTTACAACTTCAACTTAAATTTCCACTCCAATTATTTAACTCAAACTCAAATGATAATTTAAACAAGCATAAGTGGTAAAAATTTGAAATGACAATTTCAGCGGTGATAGTATTCAACTGCTTAAGAATATTCAGCATTGGTTTTCTTCCAACTACTTCAGCTTTTAACAGCACCTTCAGTTATAAAAAGAAGTTGCTTCAACATTCACCCAACAATTATCTTGCATATATACACAAGAATGGATTGTCTCTTGATTATTACATTATTAGTTTTTTTGGAATTAAAAAGGAAAAATAAAGAAACATATGTTCTAACTTTGAGCATTCTTCTAATTTGCGCAAGTAAAACTTGATCTGATTTACTTTAATGTGCCCAAAGGAAACATTTAATAAATTATAGACATATTCTCCTGCAGTAGATGACAGCTGGAAACAAATAGCTGAACATGTTATGAAATCATACATGGAAATGATAGATGGTTTTACGGTCGAAGAGAAAGAGACTGCACTTGGTTGGTTGTATGAAGACTCCGACCCTGACTTTGGGTCATGTCAGAGTTGATGGACCATCTTCAAAAAGTATACTTGCCAATGAGCCTTCCATTCCAACCGCTCAGCCTCCTCAGTACATTTCAAGGTAAATGCTTTTGAAATGTTCGAATTTTGTATAACTAGGAAGTTAAAGAGTATATCTAACACCTATTCCTTTGATTGATGCAAGCCTCATGCATGATCAATCTTTTGTACAAATATACTTTGAAATATGAAGATTTTTTATGTGTGTAGCTTTATGCATACAAATGTTAGATATAGCCTATTTGCAAGAATATAATCATGTACATACGCAATTTGGATTCTATAGTATACGAGTGGGTATGGTACCCTGTGGGAAAAGCAATACAATTTGGTTTGGCAAACTAAGTTTTAGAATGTATGAAAACTCCTGTAAACCCAAGAATTCTTTGATAAATATAGCGTGGGGCTAGATGCCTTAGACCAAACGCTGGAGGTATTTGGTGATTGTGAACGGTTAAATGTGCATACACACTTTGAGCACATTTCTGAATATCCTGGATACAATTTTATACATATATTATCCTTTTATTGGTATATATATTTTTCTCTATAGTACTTATCTGACTATAAGATTGAATTAAAAGAAAATAAAGGGAAAAAAGGCAATTTGATAGTTACTAAGTTAAAACTATTAACCGATTTTCAAGCATTTTGATTATTCGTTCACGAATTAGATCTGCGTATCAAAAGAAGGTATAGTTTTGTGAATACGTTGGTAATCATAAATGGTTCAATTTGATTATAGTCTAATGTTTTGAATGGCACTCTAATATTAATTTGAATTTTTTAGATATTGGATCCATTTATCCTGGCAGAAGAAATGAAAGGAACTGCTTTGTCATTTGAGGTAGCTTAGCAATCATTCAGGGTACAATAATATAGTTTCCAATATGAATTTGGAAATTACTTTTGCAATATGAATTTGTAAATCATCGTGGTACCCACATTTCAGCAATATGCTCATACCCTTCATTCATGGCAATTTTACTCCCACTCCCCGTGATACCCACGTTTAAAGGTATAATAGTTTCATTATTATATCCATGGAGAAGAATAATGCGGCAAAGATGATGGCGCACCAGAGAAATTCCCATTTGCAGTGTTGATTTCTTAATTTAACTGAAACTTCAATTTTTTTGCCCTTCGAATTCATTAATTTTAAAATGCTAATTTTATCTATGTAATTCCACAAGTAACACAATGACTTAGCTGACTCTAAACAAAGGGTGGATGACAATTAGTTTGTGCAAAGAGATATATCTCTAAGGAAGGTACTATATTTCACTAATATTTTTTTGGCATCTTTATTTCCATCGCTCTCTAGACACCAGTCTCTATACCACTGCTTTTGCATTCACAAAACCATTTAATTCCTTAGGTTTGTACTTCCTAATATGTTTTTGATTAAAGCTTATGTTATTTATTCATTTCCATTTGGAGATTTACATGATGATTTCCATAACATTATTCTGCATATGCTAAATCTAGGATGTGGTCCTTTGCAATTAACATTAACAGTGAATTTGATGTCTTTATGAATGTTGTAGATACAGCTAAGAGTTAAGAATGATGGAAGTCAAGTTTCATATTTTTATTGATAGAGTTGGTTGAACTTTTTATTCGATAACTCATCATAGGCGAGGCAAAATTTTGTATTACTCACAGAAAAATACGATTCAGGGCTGTTGAACTTTCTATGACTGCTTTTAGTTTAACATTTGTCAGTAACTACACTTCCACTATTAACGTTGACATTTTATTTTCTCATAACTCATTATTGTGCCTAATTTATTAAAAGTTGATGTATAGACATTTTCATACATGCCTGAATGCAACCCGGTTCCAGTCTAGTCTTATGTACAGACCTAATTTTTCATACATGCCTCTACAGGTTGTCAGAGAAAAAGTCATTGACATCGACCTTGGAACCACAAAGTCAGCTGTTGCTGCCATGAAATGAGGAAAACCTACAATCGTAATAAATGCTGAAGGTGAAAAACTGACTTCATCCGTAGTGGCGCATGCTAAAAGTGGGGATTGAATAACGGAGCAAATTGAGAATAGGCAATTCATAGTTAATCCAAAAATACAATTTTCCAGTGCAAAGTGGTTTATTATGAAAACAATGAGTGAGGTTGATGTGAAGAGCAAGCAAGTTAGTTATAGATTTGCAAGAGACGATAATGGAAATGTTAAGCTGGAGTATCCTGTACTGGTGGGCAGTTTGCTGGTGCTCAAATTTTCACATAGGTTGAATCTTTAACTTCTTTTTATTGGTTTAGCATACTTGAGATTTTATGTTAGTTGACTGATTTACTTCTTATTTTAACTTTTCAATTTACATAGCATGTAATAGTGAAATTCAGAGTTAACAACTATTTTATGATCTATTCCTGATAAATCCCTATTTTTTTATTACTATTCATTGCCGGTATTTATTACTTTTGCAAAGAAGGCTGTTTGAAATTTCATGTTTAATAATTATGTGAAAACTGTTGGTTCTGATGCATATGATATCAAAGGGAAAAAAATTAAGCACACTCTTTATATCGATGTAGCTACACTAAATCTTTTGGTTTGAAATTATTATTGTTTCAATTACCAAGTTTAATGTACAAAATAATAAGTACCATGCAACATTTTAGTTCAAACTAAAAAAGCTATTTAGGGATCATTAATATTGGAAGAGGCCAGAAGACATGGACATGCCGAGAATGGTGTATAAGTAGAAAGGAGAAATCTGGTTTCAGATGGACTGAGCATAGCGGCGTTTGCTGCAGCATCCGTTGTGTGAAGAGGTAGAGATCATGGGTATTGTAGGGTCTTGCTTAATCGATCTGTTAGGGTGTTTGAATTTGCAGTTAAATACTTAGCATCATATGCTAGCAGCTTATGGTCAGCACTATGTCCGTTCTACTGCGATTTTAATGGGTACCAAGATGCGTTGTTGGGGGAGCAGCAAGGCTGCACAAAGCAACGACACGAAATACAAAAAATACATATAAGTAAATGAGGAAATACAAAGAACACAAAGAAGCAATTGGTGGTCTTAGTTTATGTGGTTATGTGTTCCATGGATACTGAGGGTGATGTTTGTGGTCAAGCATGGGACTGTAAAGTCTGTATGAAAAAGGAGGTTGAAATGGTGGCAAATATGGATTACCAAACAGAGATAAAAAAATGTTTGTATCAAAGACTCAAGTTTTTTCCTTTAATAATGTATTCGGTCTTACTACTGCTGTCTGATTGTGGTGGCAAAACATGCAATGGGAGCTGTTTACATGAAATTCATCGTTGAGATGTAATTTTATGCAAGTTGTCTGCTGCATTATTTTTTGTGCTGGTAAGGTAAAAACAGCTTTCCATAAGGATTTACAAGAGAATGCAGATTTGATTTTACCATGAAATAAGATATTCAATTTTATTTTGGCAAAAGGAAAAAGTACTGATTATGACATTGTTGGATTGTTTATATGGCAGTGTTACATTTGACTTATCATAACAGTAAGTTATGCTCAAGCCACGTATATCCTTATTTCTAATTATGAAACAGGATTGTTATTCAATAATTAATCGTAATATTACCATTCAATATTTTATCGGTCAATGCAGCAGATAGTGAAGTAGTCCAATGCAAAGGAAAATACAATTTCCATTTTAACCACCTTAGAAAGATTCTCTCTCCAAAATAGCAATTTAGTTGTATTACTATCAAGTTTATCATTATAAAAGATAATATATCTATGAATAGCTTTTTACTTAATTCCAATTCTAACATCTCCATCTACTCTACGTTACATTTATTAGAATTTCCAATGTTCGTACAATTATGGCTCATTATTGGATATTGAAAAAATAAAGCTAAATTAACATTTTAAAAGCTGTTAATTTGCATTTTATATGGAAAAATCAGTTGCATGTAAGTACTCTTTATGACTAGAGAAAATAATTACATAGGTAAAGCCATAATCAAATGCATTTTTCTAAGTTTTTATATAATATAATTACATTTTACAGTTCGGTCAACGCAAGAAATTATCGATGGGAAAATTTTCATCATTCAATAATCACATTAATCGATCCAACAATTGCCTGTATGCGTAGCACGGGTAACACACTTGTTTTTATTGTATATATGAAAATAAAAATGTTCATGTTTGATTAGAATTTTTTTATACAATAAAAGTCATATTTTTATTGTATATATGAAAATAAAAATGTTCTTGTTTGATTAGAATTTGTTTATACAATAAAAATCATAGTTTTATTGTATATATGAAGATAAAATATTCGTGTTGAATATAATTTGTTTCTAAATAAAAACCATATTTTTATTGCATATATGAAGATAAAATGTTCATGTGGATAAAATTGGTTTCTACAATAAAAATCACAATTTCATTGTAAGTATGAATGAACAATATATTCATTGTTTGAATAAAATATGTTAACATTAAAAATTACATCTTTATTATATTATTGATTCATTAAAAATAAAAACATGTAGAGTATGATTTGTCATGTTGGAAATAGATTGTTTATACAATAAAAATTACTTTATATATATATATATATATATATATATATATGAATCACAAATTTGCCACGTTTTAGATAAAATGGTTAAACCTTAAAAATAACATTTTTAATGTATATTTGATTCAATATAAAAAAGAATCATGTTTTAGAGAAAATGGTTAAACATTAAAAATAACATTTTTAATGTATGCTTGATTCAATAAAAAAAACGAATCATGTTTTAGAGAAAATGGTTAAACATTAAAAATAACATTTATAATATATGTTTGATCCATTATAAAGAATCATGTTTTAAATAAAAAGATTAGACAATAAAAATTATATTTTTATTGTGTGCTTGATTCATTAAAGAAATTTTGTTAATCAAAATGTTATTTGCATGTTAGTAAAGTAGAAAAATGAATACATGCTAGTTAGAATAAAAAACATTACATGTTAAAATGTATTTGTTAGTTAAAAACATCATTTTTGACATGCTAGTTAGAGTAGAATAAAAATTTTATGTGTTAAAATGTATTTGTTAGTTAAAAACATCATTTTTGACATGTTAGTCAGAGTACAATAAAAAGATTACATGTTAAAATGTATTTGTTAGTTAAAAACATCATTTTTGACATGCTAGTTAGAGTGGAATAAAAACATTACATGTTAAAATGTATTTGTTAGTTAAAAACATCATTTTTGACATGCTAGTTAGAGTAGAATAAAAAGAATTACATGTTAATCATGTTTTGTCATTTAAAAGGACATTTTAATATGTTAGAGTAGAATAAAAAGAATTACATGTTAAACATGTTTTGTCATTTAAAATGACATTTCAATATGTTAGATTAGAATAAAAAGGATTTTATGTAAAACATGTTATGTTATTAGAAAATGACATTTTAATATACTAGCAAGTAGAATAAAAAGAATAAAATGTTAATCATGTTTTGTCATTTAAAAGGATATTTTAATATGTTAGATTAGCATAAAAAGGATTTTATGTAAAACATGTTATGTTATTAGGAAAGGACATTTTAATATGTTAGAGTAGAATAAAAAGAATTACATGCTGATCATGTTTTGTCATTTAAAAGGATATTTTAATATGTTAGATTAGAATAAAAAGAATTTTATGTAAAACATGTTATGTTATTAGGAAAGGGCATTGTAATATGTTAGACCAGAATAAAAAGAAAAACATATTAAACTTGTTTTGTTATTAGAAATGACATTTTATCATGTTAGTTAAAAAAAAAAAGAAATATATGATTAACATGTAATGTCATTAAAAATGACATTTTTATCATGTAAGTTAGAATAAGAAGAATGATATGTTAAACATGTTTGTCATTAAAAATGATATTTTTATCATGTTAAATTAGAATAAAAGAATCATATGTTAGAATATTATCTTGTTTGATTAAATCATTATTTTTAACATGTTAGTTAAAATTGTCGAACGAATTATATTTATATATATAATATATAAATATAAATTAAAATAAAACGAATCACGCGCGGTAGTTCGCGTTTCGGAATCGTAACTTTAAACGATTATACCAAAAGATCCGACCGTCAGATTTTTTTTCAAAACTGGAACCGTTTGGTTCACTTTGGAAAGGTCTTTCCAACGATATTAAGTTTGTTAAGATCCAACGATTAGATTTCGAGAAATGTGTAATTCAAATTTGGATAAAAACAACGCCAAGGCCGCGTAACGACCCGAAACGTCGTTCGAATTAAATGCGCTATTTTTATATAAATAAAAATAGCGATAAATCGTTGTAAAATATTATTAACGATAGGAAATGATTTGAATTATATATATTCGAGAATTATTTGAAAAGGCTGAGTTAAATCTCATTTCAAATAATTATACGACGGTTTAAAGTTGAAGACATTGAAGACGGTGATTGAAGACCGGCGATCTTCACATCGAATGGACGACTACTGATTCCCTGAATTGGGTGGCTCCCAGTAAAGGGTTAAAGTGCTAGTTGTCCGGACATACTTGTTGATTGTCCGGATATGCGAGAACGCCTCTTCCATATTGGACATATGGGACGAGGAATAAGGTGTCTCTGGTTTCGTTCAGACCCAGAACGGACTTGTAAATGGATGTGTATCTGACATTGGATTTCGTTCTATGTTGATCGATTTCTGTTAAATATATATCTGTTTAGTGGCGGAGAATTTATTCTCTTGCTTAACACCCTTCTCTGAGACGTATGAGCTTAGAGGATATATATTGATAGACATCAGTCACATGGCGTGAACTGTCAATGTGGCATGCTAAGATGCAAATGGTCAAGGCTTTTGTTGAAAAGCAGAGCCTTGTGGTTGATGATCAAAGCACAGCTTTATGTAGCACAACTTTGTGTATAATGTTACTTCGCGAGCCTCACACCCCGGTAAGAGTCTGAAACGGGATAAGGGAACGCAGAGAGTGCATGACGTTACTTTCTAGCTAGAAGTGGTGTCATGGTATGGAGCCCAGACATTTTTACTTATGTGGATGATGGAATGAGGTGCCTCAAATATTGAGTCCCTAGTGGCTCAGAGATAGGTCATATAGGACCGGGAAACGTGTGTTCAGGAATTTCCAATCCACTAAAGTATTTGTGGACTAGCCCTGCAGGATCCAAGGGTTCGCCAGCGTCCAAGCCCTGAGGCATTTGCTAGAGTATCTTGAATCGGTAAGGAGATCATCCCTAGCCTTAGCTCATGATGGAAAATCAATTTCCAATACGACATTACAGATTTGATTGTAAACCTATATATGGCGACATAGTAGGATGGGGTACTATGTCGTCTAGGATTGATACATTTATATTGAAAAGTGTTTTAAAATGACTAGACACAAATAATAATATCAAATGATTTTTGTTTTATACGTATCAATCATGTTTGACAATTATAAGGTAAAACTCTATCCTCCGGGTTGCGTTGCATTGTGTGATGGGACTTGAGTCTTATAATGGTTTCATTTTTCTAAAAAGCATTGTGTTGTTTAAAAGATTTACTTATTTTATGCACTGGCAATTCAATGGAGTAAACTCGTTCCGCGTTAGCGGCGTGGTCATGTGATTAACCTTATTATTAGATAAGTTAAGTAAGATTTCTCATACCAGTCCCGTGACCGACTCGTGGTTTGTTTCATTTGCAAACTCAGGTGCCCCTATTTCCACATGGGCAGTCGAGTGGTTTGTTTTGCAGATATTTATTTATTAAGTAGGATTCTCGATCGAAGCTTAAAGCTGTATCCAGAGCATTGATATTCTTCCGCTGTATTAGTTTATTGGTTCCGCTGCATTGTATTAAATTTATTGTAAATTAATCTTCCGCTATTGTATTTTTTTGGATGTACTCTGATATATTCTATACTCTGATGTAACATTATTATGATGTTTATAAAAGTCTTCTGTTGTTGTTCTAATGTTTTTGTATGCCTAAAGTTAGCGTATCTGGCGATTCCCCCGAGGGGAATTTTCAGGTCACTACAGTTGGTATCGGAGCTTTGGTTAACTCAAATCTTTGGGGTACAACTCGTTAGAACCGAACAAAAGACTCATCAGAGGTAGAATTGGTAATATCCTATAAAAGAAAACTCATTAGAGATAGGATCAGTAGTATCCTAGAATGAGAAAACTCGTTAGAGATGGGGTTAAAAATGCCCTAGAATGAGTTGAGAGTGACAAGTTTATAATTAACGTATTTGTGATTATATATATAATCTAATTTTAGAAAATATGGCTTTAGAATATAAAAAAATTATATATATTTGAAAAGCTAATCAACTAATTGATTGATGATTGTGTTGTGTGATTATTAGTTCAACGAATAAAATTATTAAAACCAATAGAAGAATGAAAGTTGAGTTGGTTAGTTAAACAACTTTCAGCTCCGTTCCTTTTCGAGGACGAAAAGATTTTAAGTAGGGGAGATTGTAACAACCGGGAAATTATGAACAAATTTAAAAGTTTCATTTCAGCTATTTTAACGAATTTTGAACTTTAAAGTGATTTATTTTAAATAATAACGACTAAAAATTTATTTAAAATGAAGTTAGAACGAATAATTTTATTTTAATTATAAATGGAGTTTGAAATGGCGCGGCAGTTTGAAAATCTGATTTTAAACTTTGAATGAATGTACATGATTCAAAATAAATCGGATTTCAGTAAAACCAGAAATATTTGAATTTGTTGAATTATATCTTTCTAACGAATGTGAAAAATCCAGATTTGACGGGAATAAAAAGTTATGTCCAGTTTCAAATTCAGAATAGTCGCTATATATTTTAATATAATATATAACCCTTAAAAATAGTCATTTTGCAAACAACCTCCATTTTTGATGAAACTACTTTCGTTGGATCCGAAATGTCAAATTATTGCTAGATTCCAATTTTCATAATTTTTGGAATTAATATGTGAGTGTGGTAAATTAAAATGCGTTTGGTAATTTCTATTGAATTAGATCGACCATTAAAAAGCCCATTTTTCAAACGGTCTCCAAATTCAACAAAATTAACTTTTTTAGGACCGTATCATCAAAACATAGCTAGATTTATTTTTCTAGAATTTTTCGAATCAATATGTGGCCCTGGTAAATTAAAATGTGCTTTATATTTTAATTTAAAGAAAAACAGATAGAAACAATCGAATGGGCTTACGAAACATATTCCATTGTATCCGGAATAGGGGTATTTAGCTAGGGATGATAGTCGTTGGGTTGGATTTAGAGTTCGAATCGATTAACAAGTTATTTTGAAAAATAAATAAAATAAATATTAATATATATATATATACCCTCCCCTTATAACCCTAAACCCTAGAAACGTCCTAGCCGCCAGTGGATAAAATCGAAGGCCGATCCTTTCCCGTTTTCTTCTCCAAAACCCACGAAATCCAAGCCGAATTCAAAGAAACTTCCAACACAAACGTGTTGTGCTCTTCGAGCTTTACCAACCGGACGGTCAAGATCGGAGTTGACGAGCTAGGATGGCCAGAATTTGGCCCCAAAACCACCGACGTTGAACTAAAATCGTGTGGCCTAGGGACCACCGAGTTGCGCAAGGTGGCAGGCGTCGATGGGCGAGGAGAAGGGGTCGACGGCGGCAAGGTCTGATCTGGGTCTGGGCGAACGTAGGTGGAGCGCCGGCAATCCCTGAGTGGTTGAGATGGGTTTCCTGAAGCCGATGGATTTGGGGCAGTTAATTAAGGGATAAGCTAAGTTAATTTTTAATTAACTAATTTAATTTCAAATTTTAAATTATTCAAATGTTTGTAACGCAATATCTTTTTCAAATAAGGTCGTAATTTGATGAAACGAAATGCGTTGGGCTCGCATTGACGAGAGCTACAACATGAAATCAACTGGAACCAATATGGAGTTGGCAACAATTTAAGGAGGAGTAAAACCAATGTGAGATCTCTAATTTAAATTTAATTTAATTGTGATTGCGATGTGAAATTTATATATATTCGCTATAATAAAATTCATATATATGTCGTATGAAATTGGAATGCATTGATTGTAGATGCTATGAATTGATAGGACTGAATTGTTTGATGAAAATTTGTTTATACAATAAAAATCATATTTTTATTGTATACATGAATATAAAAATGTTCATGTTTGACTAGAATTTGTTTATACAATAAAAATCCTATTTTTATTGTATATATGAAAATAAAAATGTTCGTGTTTGATTAGAATTTGTTTACACAATAGAAATCATATTTTTATTGTATATATGAAAATAAAAATGTTCATGTTTGATTAGAATTTGTTTATACAATAAAAATCATATTTTTATTGTATATATGAAAATAAAAATGTTCATGTTTGATTAGAATTTGTTTATACAATAAAAATCATATTTTTATTGTATATATGAAAATAAAAATGTTCATGTTTGATTAGAATTTGTTTATACAATAAAAGTCATATTTTTATTGTATATATGAAAATAAAAATATTTATGCTTGATTAAAATTTGTTTATACAATAAAAATCATATTTTATTATATATATGAAGATAAAATATTCATGTTGAACAAAATTTGTTTCTACAATAAAAACCATATTTTTATTGTATATAGGAAGATAAATTGTTCATGTGGATAAAATTTGTTTCTACAATAAAAATCATATTTATATTGTATATATGATGATAAAATGTTCAAGTTGGATAAAATTTGTTTCTACAACAAAAAACACATTTTTATTGTAAGTATGAATAAACAATATACTCATTGTTTGAATAAAATATGTTAACATTAAAAATTACATCTTTTGTTATATTATTGATTCATTAAAAATAATAACATGTTAAAGAATGATTTGTCATGTTGGAAATATATTGTTTATACAATAAAAATTACTTTATATATATATATATATATATGAATCACAAATTTGCCATGTTTTAGAGAAAATGGTTAAACATTAGAAATAACATTTTTAATGTATATTTGATTCAATATAAAAAAGAATCATGTTTTAGAGAAAATGGTTAAACAATTAAAATTACATTTTTTTAATGTATATTTGATTCAATATAAAAAGGAATCATATTTTAGAGAAAATGGCTAAACATTAAAAATAACATTTTTAATTTATGTTTAATTCAATATAAAAAAAGAATCATGTTTTAGAGAGAACGGTTAAACATTAAAATGGCAGAGTATGTAGCTAGATGCATGACTTGTCATAGATTGAAGGTTGAGCAAAGGCAGCCTCTGGATGTGCCACACTGGAAGTGAGAGAGCGTCTCGATGGACTTCATAGATGGGTTGCCCAGATCGAGGAAGGGCAATACCAGTATTTGGGTTATAGTCGATAGGTTGACTAAGAGCGCTCATTTCATCCTGGTTAAGAGTAAGCGGACGGCAACTTCGTTGGCATTAGTATATCTTAGAGAGATCGTCCGAATTCATGGAGTTCCCTCTAGTATTGTTAGTGATAGTGACCCCATCTTTACAAGTGAGCTTTGGAGGGGCCTACAGGTGGCATTGGGGACATAGCTACGACTTAGCACTACATATCACCCTCAGACAGATGGACAGACAGAGAGGGTTAATAGTATCCTTGAGTATTATTATGGTTGTGTATCTTGGACTTTGAAGGGACTTAGAAGGAGCATCTTCCACTGGTAGAGTATGCATATAATAACAGCTACCAGACAAGCATAGGTATCATCTTCCACTGGTAGAGTTTGCATATAATAACAGCTACCAGACGAGCATAGGTATGGCTCCGTTTAAGGCTTTGTATGGGCGACCCTGTAGATCACCTAGTTGTTGGTGAGAGTCCATGGATAGACTTCTATTTGGGCCTAAGATGGTTAGGGAGACCTCTGATAAGATAGATTTGATTCGTGAGGCGGATGAAGGCATCTCAGGACAGACATAAGTCGTATGCAGATCAGCGTAGGACAACCTAGAGTTCAAGGTATGGGACAAGGCTTTCATTAAGATGTCACCCTTGAGGAGTGTTGTTTGGTTCAGCTCAGTAGGGAAGTTAGCGCCGCGGTTCGTAGGGTCATTCCATATAGTAGAGAGGATAGGTCAAATGGCCTATAGGGGTAGACTACCGGAGAGATAGGCAGGGGTTCAAGATGTATTCCATGTTTTGTAATTGTAAAAGTGCTTACATGATTTCGCGGTTGTAGTCGAGCCGACTATCCTAGAGGAGGTTGAGGTAAGAGAGAGAGGCATCGGTCATGCGAGTTCCTACACAAATACTAGGATTTGAGGTGAAGTGGTTGCGGAATAAAGAGATCAAGCTTGTTAAGATTCAGTGGAGAGAGGATGATGATGACACGACTTGGGAACTAGAGAATATGATTCGCGCTTCTTTTCCATTTCTCCTTGATAGTACGCTTTTAATCCTTTCCTAAGCTTTGAATTTGAATATATTTTTCCTATCGTTTGAATTATAAGTCTTAGGTAGAAGCCTATGGATGTTAGGAAATGGTTTAAAACATGTTAATAGAACATGCTATAGTTGGATTCATGTGGATGCAAATGTTTGCTAGTGGATGAAGTGGATGCATATACACACACTAGGCACTAGTTAGCAATCGATAAACTAGGATACTTACATAATTGCATATGGATGTGTGTGCATTTTTAATTTATTTAAATATGGATGAAAAATGGTTGAATCATCATTTGGATATTGCATTTTAGTGAATGGTTGTTGCACGCATATAGAATTATATGTATTATTAGTATTCCTTTGCATAAATATTGAATGCATGACACAGACATGAAATTGCATTAAGGAGGTCAACCGAATCAATAGACAACCTGGTTTTTTGCATTAGCTTAGGGACATATACAGTTCACCTTTTGCATATGTTCATAAAAAGCATTAGAAAAGCTAAGGACACTGGATGTTGGTGGTTAATGGTTGAGTAGATAAGTGTAATTAATGGTTGATAATATTTATATCATTCCTCTAGCCTTGGAGATTTCGGGGAAGAAATCCTTTAAGGAGGGGAGGATGTAACACCCTGAATTTCAATAAGCAAAAATTTAATAGAAAAATGTAATAAACTAAATATTAATCAGAATAAACTTCAAAATTAGACAACGGGACTAGCACCACTAGGTTATTTGTAATTTTCTGATGAAAGTAGACACCTGGTTTACTGAAAACGGAGTTAAAATGAATAAGTTATGAATTAAATAAGATAAGCCAAAAATCAGAATTCATATATTAAAATATATATATAGTGGCACAATCAAGTGGGACGACCCATTACCACTTGGGTCGACCTAGTTTCGACCCAAGGAGAGGGTGAGTCGACCCAACGCGCCTGTAGGCGTGTGCCTTGATGCGCATGTAATTTTCGACGAACGTTATATTTAACAACATTATTTTCTAAGCTGGCTTAGTTTTATTGTTCAATTTTGAACCGAAGGTTGATGTGGCGCTTTCTGTTTGGTCCAGAGACATGACTGGACCAGATTTAATCCTAAATTTGGATGGATAAGGACGCCTAGTAAACCCCATAAATAGACCAGTAGAGCCTCTCTTATTTCTTCACATCCATTCTTTCTCTTTTTCTTCTTCCCCTAGCATAGCCTCAAAATTAGGAAGGGCCAAATAATTAAATTTTTACGGCGATAAAGAAGTTCTATACTTTTAAATATATTTTTATAAATACTTCTGGAGTCGGAGGTTCTGTTGGAATAAGAAAGGCCACGGGGAAGCTCTCTATATCGAACTTGTGAGTTTTTACGTGATTTCTGTATTAGTAAGTTATGTAGGAAAATTTGGATAGTTAAATAGTTTTAATTTTGCAAGTTTAATATTTACAACTATTTACAGTATTTATTCATTTAGTTTTATGTAAAGTCGTTATAATTTATTTACTATCTATGCCTATTTCTTTCCAGTTATTGATTATTTAAAGTACTTTCCTTCTCTGGTGTGGTTTTATTTTTAGTTCGGGCAATGCCCTATTTTATTTGTTTTGTTTATTTTTGAGTCTAGACCTTGCGAGTAGCCTAGACCATTTCCCTTTTCCTTTTAGCGTTGAGCCTAGGCCAAAAGAGAGCCTAGGCCTTTATCTTTATTTTGCATTAAAATTAGAGCAATATTGGAATTGAATATAAAAGGGATTGTTGGGCATGTTAGAACCAACTAAATATTATTATCGGTGTTGAAATGTAAATTGGGGATAAAACTTAATATGTAATTAGAGGATATGCAAATATATAAACTGGAATAGGTAACTTAGTTGGACGTTAAGTAACATGGGTTTGGGCTGTATAAAAGAATAAACATTAACAGAAATGTTTAATACAACCTAGGAATATAACATGAGGTTATACTAGGCTTATTAATAAACTTAAATTGTGTAAAGTTAAATTAAAGATAGAATTAATAAGCTAAGATAGCGGAATCCGTTCCAATAGTGCAAGGCTAATTGGGGAAATAAATGGCTCGTATGTTAGGTCCGTTCTGGCAGCGTGGGTTTGATTGAGGAAAATAAGAGGCCTAATAAAATAATAAGAATATACTGGGAGTCCGCTCCGACAGCGTGAGGCTGATTGGGGAAAATAAGTGGCTCGTATTTTAGGTTTGTTTCAGCAACGTGTGGTTGATTAGAGAAAATAAGTAGCCTAATAAAATAATAAGATTATTGTTTAGGTCCATTCCGGCAGCGCGGGGCTGATTGGGAAAATAAGTGGCCTGATAGAAAAATAAATGAGGACCAAGTATAGGGGTGATTTGTGTCAATTGCATATTTGGTTGGCGACCCGTATATGGCAGTATCACTATTATCATATGTGGAGGTCTCACACTAGGTAGAGGTGAGGGCACGCCTTACTGCATTGGATAATAAGAGGTCCAAACGAGGTAGGTACGGGCGCGTTCCGACGAGACCATGAGCACGCATTGTGTCGATCGAGGAAATAAGCCATTGTAACACCTGTGATTAATGGCTATGTCCTTTTAGTTGATGGGCCTGGGATTGATAACCCCGAGTTGCATAGCTGACATATGTTATCACATTGTGGTTATAGGAGCCGATCGACGGGTAGAAATCAGGTAAAGCCTAATTATTATATCTTTGGTAAGTTGGCGCAACAATCTTGAATATGAATGGGAAGCCAATTTTTATTTGTGGTTAACTTTGTTTACTGTTTTTATACCTTTATGTCTTAAGACCTTAGAATTGTTTATCTGTCTAATGCTTCCTTAACTTATGCTCATGCTAGAAATTACTAAAACTCATCAGACGTATGTCTGACCTATTTTGTTTTCTCATTCCCTTTCCTTCCTTTCCCTCCCTATAGGTTCGCAGGTAGAGGGCTTCAGCGTTGATTCTTGGTTTTCTAGTTCGGTTTGGATTAAGACTCGTGTATTGGTTTATTTCTCATTTTATGTTGTATTGACATTGAGAGGGATGGTTTTACTTATATACTCTGATATTATGGATTTCCACGAGATAACATATTTGGTTTTATGTTGATGACTATTTGATACTTTGGAAATACAATAACCACTATGATTTGACTTGCTTTATTAACTGTTGTTTTACAATTTTCGCTGTGTTTTATATTTTTGTCTTGTGAATTTTAGTCTATGTTGTTACTTTATACCTAAGTGCTTCATAAACCTTAACGCATCCTTATATGGGTGATGTTAAGGGGGTGTGGGGGCATTTCAAGAAATATCAATATGGAGCTTCAAGCCATGCTTCTTCGCTATATCTCCTACACTGTTTGTGCACTATGCTGATATATGTTTTCCACCGCAACTCTTAAAGGAAAATAGTGAAAACAATAATAATAATCTGATAATAATAATAATATAATATAATAATATTACTAAAATAGCGGAAGTTGTAGTCATAGCAGCAGCAATAACAATAGCAACCAAAAACCATATCTAAATTATGTTCTAAAGATCTGAGGTAGGAACCCTTCAAACATTAAAATGAGTGTTCTTCTTGTATAGATAAATTACCTAGATTATAGTTCATTTGGTCAAAGCACTAAGATGAAAACTGTTTTTTTAAGGATCATCAACCGTTCCATAAACTCTTTGATTTTAGTGCCATTTTATAAGAAATTTATAGATAATATCCAAACTACATGAATAGTCAAAAAATACATACATATATGCTAAAAAAGGACTGATTTAGCATGTGTATTTTCCAAGCGATAAACCTAGTGGTAGGATAAAGAAGAACATCAACTGGAATTCTAATCACCGCCAGATTCTTGTCAAGATCCATAGTCCTATCGAAACTAGTCACCCCCGTTATAGGGTGGACTCCACCAATAGTGGAAATACCCTCATTCTCATAGATATGGACATGTGAATTATGTCCAAGTACGACCTAACTTATTAAAGATTCAAAAAAGAGGTCACACGCGCAACAACCTGATGATGAAGCATCATGGAGACATGATGACGCAAATCAAGATACTATATACCAACTTCAAGTAAATCTGAAATTATAAAAAATGTAGATGAGAATGAATACTACACATGAAATGATAGGAACATCGACTCCAATACAAGACTAAACAACACTTGTGGTTGCAACAAATTCTACAATACCAATTTTGTAAGTATTTCCCACAAGTTTAAAGTAAAATTTTGTGCATTCCACATGCTTATTCAGTTTAAAGGTCTCAGATTTGTTGGAGATAGAAATATCAAGCGAAAGCTGAAAGAAAATCAAGTCATATAACTTCTGAAGGTGATGAAGTATATCCATATGACCATTGAAAGGTTTGGACTGTGTTGGTAGACAACAATGCATCATACTCTTGGAAAATTTTCCCTAAAAGCTAGATAGTCGTGCAAAGGCTTAATTGGTAAGAAATTTGCTATAGAATTGTGATTAGATCCATGGCTTGCTGGAGCTTCCCTTTTTGAGAAACCTAGATGAAAATATGTTCCTTTGATAGGAGGTCTCAACAGAAAAGCATCCTCCCTCCTTCTAATCATGAATGTATTGGAAACTTAACATGTTTATCTTCCTAGGTTAACCAAACAATAAGAAATATTAGAATTCGTTTACAAGATAACAAGGACTACTGGTTTTGGCTTCTCGAAAAAATGGACAGTTTGGTTTTTCACTGGCATGGAATCAAATCAGATGCATGCATGCCGAGATGAATGGAGTAAGTTATTTAGGGCTGTAAATGTGCACCTGAGATGTTTATTTGCTCATAACTGGCCATATCGAGCAAGCTTAATGCCAAAGACAGAGTTTCAAACAAGAATAACTCTATTGATTTAAGGCATTTTCTGTGTTCAACTCATAGTGAGAACATGGATAATTGTTTTATTTTTTCGAATGTGCCTACTCAAACATATTTAGATAAAATTACGGTCATGCATGATATTTTGAATTACAACAATTATAACATTAGTCAAGTATTAGTAGTTGTTACAAACAAACAATAGGGGATAAAAATATATATCTTATTGATCGATACTGCAATTACATTGTTAGTTAGGCACACATGGAAAGAGAAACACAAAAACTTTCAAAAGAATCAAATTGCCAACCAAATACAGAATTATCCTGGTTACTCAAGATTGTAAAGACTTGTTCTCACAAAAAGTAATTAAAGCAACTAAAATAAAGGGATCAGAATTTATCTTTGTGGCATTTGGAGTCAAGGTTGACCCAAATCCCAAATTATAGTTGGCTTTAGCTTGTCTGATCGCCAGAATGGTGCAGCTGCCTCTACTCTGCTGTTCAACTTGCAGTTATTGCAAAAGAGTACTCGAATGCTGGTGATTTTCCACCTGATTGGAGTTGGCTTTGGTTTATAATCCAATTCTACTGTTCGCCATTTTTAGTCTGCAACGATGAATGCGTTGTGAATGGCTATCATTCGTTTAACTTCATTCGAGCATGTCCAACCCATCATGCCCTTGATGTTCAGTAACTCGGATTTGTTATTAACTACATTGTTAATCAGCAGTTCGGTTATTTATCATGAACCTTAATTGTCGATGACTGTTGGGTTATTGATTCATTTATTTCTAATTTCTTTTCCGTAGGTCTTATTTGGGGGTAAACGCATATCAAGATCAGTGATATTAAGGGCAAATGACAAAGATAGGGAATTAGAAATGAAGGAAAACTTGTTCTTGAAAAAGGGTTGGAGGGGCATGGACGGAGCGGGGGAATATTCAGATCTAAGAAAGGAGAATGACGTGTATTATTTGTGGACTAAAATGGATGAAAGCAGAGATAGGAGAAAGCATCCACAAGGTGGAAACATAGGAGGTAGAAGAGGGAAGTGGAGAAGGAAGAATAGGTGAGAAGGGAAGCAGATAAGGGTTAGGGTTATGGAAGAAGAGACGAAAAGAGGGAAATGGAAAATAAATGATGCAAAAATGGAAAAAAGTACGGGAGCTAGAAAAGACTAAGGATCCTATATTGCTTAATTCATTTTAGTTACGTTTCTTCTTGCTTAAAAAGGGAGAAATGCTAATAGTTGCATTTTGATAACAAACGCTACCATATAGTGCAAGTAATACATACTTTTTTTGTAGTGGTACGAGCGAAGACGTAGAATAGGTGCTCATACTATACCGTCTCAACCAAGGCAAGGCATAACTGAAGTTGGACCATATCGACCGCCACTATCTCAACCACAGACATTTTAGTATTGGGGTTGTGAATCATTTTAGGAATGTTAGTTTTTTTGTTTTTGTTGTTTCATAGTTTGATGTAAGAACACCTTTTTTACGTTTCGTAGTAATATGGCGTGCTTCAATGAAATGTGATGTCGTGGTTGAATACATATTTGGGTATTACATGTTTGAATGCATACTTCAGTAGGTTACTGCTATTGCAAACAACAATAGCAAGATGTGTGGATATGTTAGGCAAGAAGTTCAATTTATTGATGAACTATATGGACTTGAATGTGTGGAGAAATTCCCGAGAGTCGATATACAGATCCAAAGAATAACTAATTGAATACGTGAGCGAATGGTCAATAAAATGTTCAGCTTCATTTAAAAATATCAAGTCCCATGCTAGAGAGTTTACTGCTATATGCGACTTTGATGAGAATTGTCCATGGTGGCTTTAAGCTGTTATTTTGAAGAAAAAAAAGATCATACGGGTTGGTGGGTGTAAAGAAATACGATGGTGATCATACATGCTCAAATCCTGTAATCAACTCCAACCACAAACAAGCAACAACAAAGTCCATATGCAGAAAATACTTCCACATGTTCATTCGAACCCAAGTTACATCGTAAAAGCAGTTCAAGAGCTTATAACAAATACATATCAAATTCATATAAGCTGCAGGAGAGCTTGGAGAAGTTGTTTTCAAAATATTCGATGATTGGGAATCATCGTACAATGACGTATTGCTAATCTTCGTGCAATTCAGAGGTTGTTTTACATGTCCATAGAGATGACCATCAACTGTAGGTAGCTTGCTGAGCATTTGAGCCGAGCATCGAAGGTTTCCACCATTATCGTCTTGTTCTTTCATCTGTACGGTAAATACCAAGGTATTTTGCTTATGCTACAGGCATTGATACAAATAACACGCTTTTTTTCCTTTGATGTTTGCTATTATGCAAATAGAATCAACAAAAACATATTGGTTGTTTCTTTTCCTGTATGGCACTGGGAGAGTTGACTGTGTCAATCATTAGAATGCGTCATATCAGCGTATGGGTGCTTTTATACGCAAACGGATTTCAGTTGGTTTTGAAGGAGGAAAGGAAACAATTGCAGAAATGTTCAAACAAAAAACTTAGAAACCAGTCATACCTTAATCCTGCTAAACTGTAATAACACCGTGTTTTGCTATAAAACAAAGGATAAATTTGTTAAGTAGGCTACAAAGGATAAATTTGTTAAGTAGGCTACTATTTGAAACAATTCCACATTCTAAGCTAATTTTGGAACTTACTACCGAATAGTGTTAGTTTGCCTCGACTCATCAATCATATTAGTAATTTTGTAACTGCTATGAATCACTCCATTTTCTTATGGGCTCAACTCATATTTGCGCTTACCAATTATTTTTATTTTTTTTCATATAGCACAACTCATAATTAGGCCCCGATGAAAAGCCTATAAAACATTAACAGCAACCCCCTTATTTATCTCCCTCATCTTCGCTTTATCAATCATATTTTATCTTACTTTCTCAATTTCGGACCAATAACCCTTCAATAATCCAATTTTAAATTCGTCTTCAAATAAACTCAACTTCATTTTATTTCAGCATCATTACATGTGTTGAACAAAGCTACAACAATCTTTAAAAGATAATTGAGTAAAACCTAATGTAATTTTTTTATTTCCTTCATATTTTTGTGATGATTTGTAGTTATGTATATTGCAAACTACGTTAATCGAACAGATAGAGATAATTGGGAAATCGACGATTATGTTTTGATGAAATATTGTGAAAAATGGAACGTGAAAATAAACTTGTTCAGGAAATTCAGTTAGATCCAGATATTTCGAGCAGTGTTCCGGAAATCCAATTAGATCCAGTTTCTGGTAATGATATTCCTACTATTGAAAACAGGTTAGAAAATCATGTTAGTTCTCGTTCATTGGATCATAAATCGGAAAAGAAATTATAAGGAACGACGAACTTAAGCAATCGTCTAAGTTATGTTGTCACTACGAAGCTATCTATGCAAGTTTTGTGTGTTTTAATAGGAAAAATGCAAGACGTCATTATTAAGAATGTTTCTGGTACCAAGGTGAAAATGGCTACAATAATGAAGATTTTTCTTGTCGTGAATTCCATCAGTGGAAAAATGTTGACTTATGCCATAGAGTTTTAGTATGCTTGAGAAATGCAAACTAAAAATCATCATTTGGAAAGGGGAACTAAAAGAGTATGCAGCCATAGTTCTTGAATCTAATTAAAAGAATAGTATGGAAAAAATAGTGAACACAAATTGCTATGCATTTGTTATGTAGCTGGCCGATTTGATATTGAGTAATCTTAATAGTTGATATACTAATTGTTTGTTGTGCTTGTTTGTCATTTAATGATTATGTAATGGATGATGTATTATTTTTACGTTGTTCAACTATGTTTATAAGAAATAAGATGTTATATTGCATTAACAGAACATACCAAGTGACGTATATATTTGAGAAAACATAATCGTCAAATACCGATACAAATTAAAGTACAAGTTTTACAGTGCGTGAATAGCAGAGGGAGTAAAAAAAAACAATCAAATTACTATTTTCCACACGTTTTTCTCTTATGATCAAGGTTAACACATTGATCCCACCTCTCTTGTCATTTATCCCCCACCTCGTCCATCACCCTTCCGATTCTTATTAACCTCGACTTCCTATATTCCTAGTGTAAGTGGTAGTTCTACAATCAGACCTTCATTTGCACCTCAATATCTACTGCAGGGAACAAGGTGAAAAACAGCAAAATAACTCTGCTTGCTGCTCTCAACTCTAAACCACAGTGAAATAAGATCATAGTAAGTTCTATTAGCTCCTCTTCTGCATCATGCATATGCAGGTAAAACATGAGCGCGTGGAAAATGAACAAGAAACAAGGATATTACAAGAACAACTACATGTGTCATTGGAAATATTTACCATGTAGTTACAAACGTTTGTGTCAGTTGCTTGCCACTATGCCATTTTGAATCTATTAATGCTCATACTTCGTGTTTCTGCTACAGTTTTTTCCATCATTTTTCGTACGATGATGCAATTGTGAATGTGTACTCCAGTCCATCAGTATGTCTTCTATAGAATTAATTATTCAGACGATGAAGGTACGGGCTATCAATGCCTTCAGTGGTAACGATTTTGCACCTTTTATGACTCCATTAAAACTCACTAAAGCGTTTGTAGTAATAATATAAAATCGTTCTCCATTGTTTTGCACAGAGACCGTTGTTCATCCTTCTGTCGAAGACTTCTGCGAATCCATTTATCAGCATTCACACTAACATTCGTTAGCTGGTTTCTAATCTCGTTGTATGTTACTTCGTCTTTTGCTTCAACACATGCATAAAACAAGTTCTCCAAAATTTTAGTATCAAAACTCGTCTTTTTGAAATTTGCTTTCAAATGGCGAAGACGGAAACGATGATGATGAATCTTCTCCATTTCTTCTGTAAGGCGGTTATAATTCTTCATTCTATCAGAAGTGAGTGTAATGGATCTTGTATTTAAAGACGGAATCAAATGTGCCATACAGGAAAAGAAACAACCAATATGTTTTTGTTGATTCTATTTGCATAATAGCAAACATCAAAGGAAAAAAAGCATGTTATTTGTATCAATGCCTGTAGCATAAGCAAAATACCTTGGTATTTACCGTACAGATGAAAGAACAAGACGATAATGGTGGAAACCTTCGATGCTCGGCTCAAATGCTCAGCAAGCTACCTACAGTTGATGGTCATCTCTATGGACATGTAAAACAACCTCTGAATTGCACGAAGATTAGCAATACGTCATTGTACGATGATTCCCAATCATCGAATATTTTGAAAACAACTTCTCCAAGCTCTCCTGCAGCTTATATGAATTTGATATGTATTTGTTATAAGCTCTTGAACTGCTTTTACGATGTAACTTGGGTTCGAATGAACATGTGGAAGTATTTTCTGCATATGGACTTTGTTGTTGCTTGTTTGTGGTTGGAGTTGATTACAGGATTTGAGCATGTATGATCACCATCGTATTTCTTTACACCCACCAACCCGTATGATCTTTTTTCTTCTTCAAAATAACAGCTTAAAGCCACCATGGACAATTCTCATCAAAGTCGCATATAGCAGTAAACTCTCTAGCATGGGACTTGATATTTTTAAATGAAGCTGAACATTTTATTGACCATTCGCTCACGTATTCAATTAGTTATTCTTTGGATTTGTATATCGACTCTCGGGAATTTCTCCACACATTCAAGTCCATATAGTTCATCAATAAATTGAACTTCTTGCCTAACATATCCACACATCTTGCTATTGTTGTTTGCAATAGCAGTAACCTACTGAAGTATGCATTCAAACATGTAATACCCAAATATGTATTCAACCACGACATCTCATTTCATTGAAGCACGCCATATTACTACGAAACGTAAAAAAGGTGTTCTTACATCAAACTATGAAACAACAAAAACAAAAAAACTAACATTCCTAAAATGATTCACAACCCCAATACAAAAATGTCTGTGGTTGAGATAGTGGCGGTCGATATGGTCCAACTTCAGTTATGCCTTGCCTTGGTTGAGACGGTATAGTATGAGCACCTATTCTACGTCTTCGCTCGTACCACTACAAAAAAAGTATGTATTACTTGCACTATATGGTAGCGTTTGTTATCAAAATGCAACTATTAGCATTTCTCCCTTTTTAAGCAAGAAGAAACGTAACTAAAATGAATTAAGCAATATAGGATCCTTAGATGGAGAACGATTTTATATTATTACTACAAACGCTTTAGAGAGTTTTAATGGAGTCATAAAAGGTGCAAAATCGTTACCACTGAAGGCATTGATAGCCCGTACCTTCATCGTCTGAATAATTAATTCTATAGAAGACATACTGATGGACTGGAGTACACATTCACAATTGCATCATCGTACGAAAAATGATGGAAAAAACTGTAGCAGAAACACGAAGTATGAGCATTAATAGATTCAAAATGGCATAGTGGCAAGCAACCGACACAAACGTTTGTAACTACATGGTAAATATTTCCAATGACACATGTAGTTGTTCTTGTAATATCCTTGTTTCTTGTTCATTTTCCACGCGCTCATGTTTTACCTGCATATGCATGATGCAGAAGAGGAGCTAATAGAACTTACTATGATCTTATTTCACTGTGGTTTAGAGTTGAGAGCAGCAAGCAGAGTTATTTTGTTGTTTTTCACCTTGTTCCCTGCAGTAGATATTGAGGTGCAAATGAAGGTCTGATTGTAGAACTACCGCTTACACTAGGAATATAGGAAGTCGAGGTTAATAAGAATCGGAAGGGTGATGGACGAGGTGGGGGATAAATGACAAGAGAGGTGGGATCAATGTGTTAACCTTGATCATAAGAGAAGAACGTGTGGAAAATAGTAATTTGATTGTTTTTTTTTACTCCCTCTGCTATTCACGCACTGTAAAACTTGTACTTTAATTTGTATCGGTATTTGACGATTATGTTTTCTCAAATATATACGTCACTTGGTATGTTCTGTTAATGCAATATAACATCTTATTTCTTATAAACATAGTTGAACAACGTAAAAATAATACATCATCCATTACATAATCATTAAATGACAAACAAGCACAACAAACAATTAGTATATCAACTATTAAGATTACTCAATATCAAATCGGCCAGCTACATAACAAATGCATAGCAATTTGTGTTCACTATTTTTTCCATACTATTCTTTTAATTAGATTCAAGAACTATGGCTGCATACTCTTTTAGTTCCCCTTTCCAAATGATGATTTTTAGTTTGCATTTCTCAAGCATACTAAAACTCTATGGCATAAGTCAACATTTTTCCACTGATGGAATTCACGACAAGAAAAATCTTCATTATTGTAGCCATTTTCACCTTGGTACCAGAAACATTCTTAATAATGACGTCTTGCATTTTTCCTATTAAAACACACAAAACTTGCATAGATAGCTTCGTAGTGACAACATAACTTAGACGATTGCTTAAGTTCGTCGTTCCTTATAATTTCTTTTCCGATTTATGATCCAATGAACGAGAACTAACATGATTTTCTAACCTGTTTTCAATAGTAGGAATATCATTACCAGAAACTGGATCTAATTGGATTTCCGGAACACTGCTCGAAATAACTGGATCTAACTGAATTTCCTGAACAAGTTTATTTTCACGTTCCATTTTTCACAATATTTCATCAAAACATAATCGTCGATTTCCCAATTATCTCTATCTGTTCGATTAACGTAGTTTGCAATATACATAACTACAAATCATCACAAAAATATGAAGGAAATAAAAAAATTACATTAGGTTTTACTCAATTATCTTTTAAAGATTGTTGTAGCTTTGTTCAACACATGTAATGATGCTGAAATAAAATGAAGTTGAGTTTATTTGAAGACGAATTTAAAATTGGATTATTGAAGGGTTATTGGTCCGAAATTGAGAAAGTAAGATAAAATATGATTGATAAAGCGAAGATGAGGGAGATAAATAAGGGGGTTGCTGTTAATGTTTTATAGGCTTTTCATCGGGGCCTAATTATGAGTTGTGCTATATGAAAAAAAATAAAAATAATTGGTAAGTGCAAATATGAGTTGAGCCCATAAGAAAATGGAGTGATTCATAGCAGTTACAAAATTACTAATATGATTGATGAGTCGAGGCAAACTAACACTATTCGGTAGTAAGTTCCAAAATTAGCTTAGAATGTGGAATTGTTTCAAATAGTAGCCTACTTAACAAATTTATCCTTTGTAGCCTACTTAACAAATTTATCCTTTGTTTTATAGCAAAACACGGTGTTATTACAGTTAAGCAGGATTAAGGTATGACTGGTTTCTAAGTTTTTTGTTTGAACATTTCTGCAATTGTTTCCTTTCCTCCTTCAAAACCAACTGAAATCCGTTTGCGTATAAAAGCACCCATACGCTGATATGACGCATTCTAATGATTGACACAGTCAACTCTCCCAAAAATCCGTCATCTAAACAAACCCTAAAAACCATACCAAATCAATGTCTGCAGAAGGACCAAGCGGCGGAGGGTCGTCCACGTCATCGGCATCAACGGAAGCAAAGAAGAAAGACAAGGCAAAAGTGAGCAGAACGTCACTAATCCTATGGCACACGCACCAGAACGACGTGTCAGCGGTGAGGAAGCTTCTAGAAGAAGACGGAGAGCTCGTTAAAGCAATTGATTACGACAGCAGAACGCCTTTACATGTGGCGGCTCTCCACGGGTGGATCGATGTCGCTAAGTCCTTGCTAGAGTTTGGGGCTGATGTCAATGCGCAGGATCGATGGAAGAATACTGTATGGTTTGGTTTATTCATGTGATGATTAGTTTGTTCAATCAACTGATAAAGTTGCGTAGAAACATTTTAAACAACCACTCAATGTTTATTACTTGCAAATCACAAGTTAACAATTTTAGTAGTAAAGCTCAGTTCCGTAGCGAACAAAATGTGTAACCATCTATCATACTCAGTATTTTTTTTTTTAACTTGTACGATAACATACTCAATATTTTTAACTATCACACTTTCCGTCATCGAATGGGGAAACAGTACAATTTTACTTTTAAGTAACTATGCTGTCTGAGTCTGCCAATGTGTATTGTACCCATCTATGTATCTGTACATGACACATGTGTTTCTGCATGTATCCATGCATTATAAGATTAGCTGAAAGTGTGGATTTGTAAATAATTTTTGCAGCCGCTTGCTGATGCAGAGGGAGCTAGGAAACATAGCATGATCGAGTTATTGAAATCATACGGTGGATTGTCTTATGTAAGCATCTTTCAATTCATTTCTAAATCCTTATTGTAGAACAAATTAGTGCAACATTATTATGTATATTGTTTTAAGTTTTGATGCTATGTTTGACATGAAATACATTAGATGCATGCCACTTTAGTCTGTAGTTTTATTTGTAACACTGGATTATGGTTATTCTTGGATTCTGTATGATTATGTATCGCAAAGTCGCTATGAAATGTAGACGATACAATTTTCCATTGCCTTAATTGCTGATTGTGACATCAAAGTTCGAACTTATAAACAAAGGTGACTTCTCAGACATTTGGTTTATTTAGGACTTTTTAGGCGCACTGTTGTTGATTTTTTTTACCGTGTGATTAATTACTGCATTTCAATGATTTCATTATAGGTTATTGATCTAGTTTTACAATCTCCCTGAAATTGATCTTCAACCACACGTTCAGGAAAACTCTTTACGTTTCTCTGCAGTTTCTATATGCAATAATTGATTATGTTTTTCAACCTTAGTCCTTTAATGAGGAAATAAAAAATGGGATGATTACCAAATTTCCTTTGACGAGCATAAACAGACCTGTAATACTAATTAGTGATGGCCTGTTTTTCCGTTTGTAAGTTAACTACATTCAGAATCAGAGATTATCACCTTTTAGCCTTTAGTTTTTTCACGTGTTCATGTCTTTATGATGCAACTATAACAGGGTAGTAACCTATTTCATATTTCTTTTTCCCGATTTGTGCATTCAGTTCATGTTTTCTTTAGTAAATGTATTTCTCTTGATAAGCGATGCTTAACCCGAGAGTTCAATTACCACGAATACTTATGCAAGCTTTTCGTCGACCTACCATCCTACTCCATTAATGCATGCACGTTTGGACTTGGAGCTGCAACACATTGCTACTGTTTGTACATCCAGAAAATTTATTACATTTACACATTCTTTATGCACAGAGTTTTATGGAGAACTAATGGAAAGAACCTATATGATATCTTCAACTGTTCTTTGTGATATACATATTTGTGCCTAGTTGGTGTTTTTTAAACTGATTACTATTATCTAGTTTCATGAGATTTAAATTTTTTATATATATAAGAACTGAGTTCTGTTTTTGCAGGGTCAAAATGGAAGCCATTTTGAACCCAAACCAGTACCACCTCCTCTTCCTAATAAATGCGACTGGGAGGTCGATCCATCTGAGTTGGATTTTTCAACATCAACTATCATTGGAAAGGTGTGCATTGTGTTTTAATCTTATACATACATATACATATATGCATACACATGTTTATATACGTGTGTGTATCCCCTTCACTTCAGCCACTTTGTAGTCCTCTAATATCCACCATTGAATTTGACAAATTAATGGTTGAATTCGATGTTATTATAGTCTTTCTTACATCACCGTTAGGTTCATGCATTAATTTTTCAAATTCAATCCTAAATATTAAGCGGCTATGAAGGCGTTAAAAATGGAAGGTTATACACACACTCCCCTCCCTCCCCCCTCCCCCCCCGGGGGGGGGGGGGGAGAAAAAAAAAAAAAACCTTTTGTCATCATGCATTTATGGTATGCAAATAGATAGATAGCAAGACACACACATACACACTAAGGAAGATAGTAGACAATAATAATCACTGGTACTCATATTTTTGTTTATAATTACCACTACTATATTCCATGCTCCTGCTCCTTTAGACTCCCAGCTATTACTGATCTCCAATAATCTGTGCATCCATGGAGAAGTAAACAACAATTACTTTGATTTTGTCATTTTGATATTTTTAGTAGGAATGGGCAAGAGCTTATTTATTATCTTGTAGTTGTATATTTGCTACCACAAGACAAATTATAGCCCTATATAATATCTAAAGGATATCAGGTGGTTATGAAATATTAGTTACATTTCACGTTAGTTAGCATGGGTTTGGATTCGGTTTACCATGTAGATATGATTGTATCTTTGAAAGTATTCTGATTGTGATGGGGTCACGGTGAAGTACCAAGACCCAACTTAAAAAGGCTATATGACATGTGACAACAGCACGTGGCACATGTATTTGATCACATGGGTAAAGTTATTCCCGTATAGAGATGTGTAACTAAATATTTAGTTTTTATGAATAAAAAATGATTTTAAATTCGTAACCAAGATGCGTAACTACAAAATAATGAATAGGGCTTGATAGGTAACTACTAAGTTTAACATAAAAAAGTTCCAACTTCCTCAGGCCATATTTGTATATGAATAAAAATTCAGGCAATGGTTAACTTTTAAAAGTGAACCATCCTAAAATAAAAGAAAACATGGTATGATTTCAATTGAGATTTTAGTCTTGGTCGAGATGAGTGTCAAACGAGGTATGAATGAGCTTTGATATTTCATCTTGTCTAACTACCATGGTATGATCTAGGATGAAATTTAAAATTCTGGTTGGATGCTGAAACCGATTGAACTTCAGATTGATTTTAAGATTCATTTTGGTTAAGTGCTCTATGCTGGGTAAGCTAGATGAAAATAGTAATCTCAGCTAGATTGATATTAAGGTGACTGTGACTGCAGAAACCAAATTGTATACCTTTTTCAGCAGTAAAGTCATTCTGGATGGACAATTTGCATGAATCTCAAACTTTGATTTGATTAATTGGTCTTTGCCTTTGTCTTCATTGCTTATGTGCTATGCTACAAAATTTTGGAAGTTCCAAAAAAAGTAATATCAGCTAACTTATCAAATTTTTATGGATAGGACTTCAAACATTTAAATTCATGTAATTTATAATCAAGTATAAAAGTTGATGTGACCATTGACTTTCTTCTTTATTACCACTTTTTCTTCCAAAAAAAGCTTTCCGTTTTTACTGTAGAGCAGTTGAAGTGCTCTTTTTGTCTGAATGGTTTGCCTCCTCAAGAACCATGATAACACACATCTCTTGAAGCTGTATACACTTATACAAAAAACCTGGGACATTTATGTGTATTAAAATCTAGTTTAAACATCTCTGGTGCATATAAAGTTTATTTCACAATATAGACCCAAAATCAATTTGCTTAATTCACACTTGACGTTGGCTTAAAAATTGCATCCTTATTATAACCAGACACTTTTAAATGTTAGTGAAATGTGTTCTTATAATTATTACAGGGTTCGTTTGGTGAAATCCTAAGGGCCTCATGGCGTGGAACTCCTGTTGCAGTTAAACGTATTCTTCCGTCTTTGTCTGAAGATAGATTAGTGACGTAAGTTTGATATTGATACTCATGTCATTCTGTTTTGAACCAATGTTTTTTTATAGTTTATATGTTTATGGAGAGGAATAATGATTTGATAAATATTTACAGTCAGTTATCGCTTAAAAGCCTTTCTTCAGTTTAGGAAATGGGTGTTTGATGGTAGTGACTGGAAACAACGATGTAACATTGTTGCCATCTACATCGTTACTAGGTTTGCAACAACTTTAACAAAAAGAAGAGAAATACAAGATAATCTGTTGCGACAAACTGGTTGCAGAATGCATTTATTGCTGGAAGTCCTTTATAGTTTTATTTTTGACATTGCCACATCATATGTTGCAAAATTCCTGCTTTTTGTAAAAGCAACAACTTCTTTTGGTGTTTCTCTATCGAACTTATAAATGGGAAACATCCCCACATCGAATTTAAATTTATATTTGAACTCTAATGCTGCAACAATACAAAACATTTGGTTTTTCATTTTGTTGCACATTGAACAGCTGGGGAAATAATCACTGAAAACTTTTTTAGAACAAAACATTTACTGAATTTTGGGGGAAAAAACAGATTTTAATTTCAGTTCTACAACATCTAATTACACACGTGCATGCATGCACACACAAAGATACACACATATATCTCTATGCATGTATATGTATAGGTTGCAACATTTAAGTATTTAAAAATCATCAACAAAATTGAATATCAGTGGATACAATTCAAATATTATCTTTTGAAAGGAATTTTATCCAAATTCCTAAACATGGTCCAGTACCAAAATTTGTTCTAGTGCCGGAAAATTCTCTACTCACGGAATTTGTTACTCTTTACTAGCATATTCATTAACTACTTTGACCTGTCTTTATCTTTGCTATCTTTTCGAAAAATTCAGTTTAAAGTTGAAGTGTTTGAATTTCTATATCTAAAAAGAAAATTTAGATGAATATCAACATACACTGTCATGATATAAGAATGGCATCTGTATTTGAGGTGCAGAAGAAACCATGGTCTGTATTTTCAGTATCAATGCCCATTGTTGATAAAGCAGCAATATAGAGACATATTCCTTGTAGTTCAACTATAGAGACTATCTTTTTGATATCATCATGCATGTTGATTTCATTGAGCACTTGTCACCACAATATTTTAATATCATGTAGGTTACTTGTGTAGATTTACCTCTTAGTTCTAGGGCTCCAAATCAGCTTAGGTGGCCTCTTGGAAAATTTATGAACTCTTGAAAATATCACGAACGATACATGTTTGAAGCAACGTAAGTATTCAGAACCACATGATTCCAAGTTTTGTAGCATGGTCATCTGAAATCCTTATTTTTCATCTAGCAATAATCTTTTTGGTATTGAATCATGTTAGTTACTGGAGTTAGGAGTCGGTTTTTGTTCAAGCATACTTGTAACTTACGTATCAAATTGGATGGTTTGGGTTGTGAAAATGCTAGGTTATTTTAGATAGGACCTCACATGCAGACTTGTCAAAAGGTTTGGGTTGATTCGTATAGAGGTCAAATGATTGACTTCGCCCATTAATGATCTAACCCACCTGTCCAATGGATGACCCAACTCACTTAGTTTATATGTCAACCCATTTGATCCATTTAGCAGAAATATAATAAAATGGCGAAATATATCAAAAAAAGAAAAGAAAAGAAATATATCACTCATTTAGTAAAATGGCTGTCTTTCTGGAATATTTCACCTAATCTGTTGCCCACACAACTTATTAAAGGATTAAAGGGTAGGGTAAACGAGTTAAGTCCTCTTTTGTCAGATGGTCATATACATATTACGATCCCTCCTTCAGATAAACGTATGTTATCATGCGTGCATGCATGCATACAAACACATGCGCATGCACACACACTTACATACATATGCGTACACTCACACACGTGCACACATATGCACCCAGAGTACCAAGTTTGTTTTTTAAGCTTCGTGCAAACATGCATCGAACCCACTAAACATACCACTCCCCCCCCCTCTCCCCTCTCTACACGCTTGCGTGCACACACACACACACACACACACATCTTATGACAAAGTATTATACTTTATGTATGTGTATTTTACTTATTAAATGTTTTCATGATGCAGCCAGGATTTCAGGCATGAGGTCAATTTGTTGGTGAAGTTGAGGCATCCAAATATTGTCCAATTTTTAGGTGCAGTAACAGAAAAGAAACCTTTAATGTTGATCACAGAATTTCTTCGTGGAGTATGAGCTCTTTTTTCCTAGTAGTGCTTATTTCATTGTTCAAAATGTTTACATTATCATACTCGTTATTATTGAAACTCTGGTTTTATTTATCTAAGGGCGACCTTCATCAGTTTCTTAAGGAGAAGGGATCTCTTAGCCCTATAACAGCTGTCAATTTTGCACTAGACATGGCAAGGTACTCATAGTTGGGTATATTCATTATTTATTATTGCATATAGGATAGTTCTTTACAATTTATAGCTATGTGTATTTTGGTATCTTATGGAATTACCAGTATATATCGAATATGCTGGATCCTCCTTTTCTATTTGAAGGTTTATATACCCTATGTGAAACGTATGCAAAATTGACTGGATATAAGTTCATCATGGCATTTACCAAAGCTCTCTAAATGTCTGCCTTTGCATCCATGATTTAAAATGTGATTCTTCTTAGCATGAGTAAAAGTTCAATGCATTCCTTCTGCAGAGAACATTCGAGTAAAAAATAATATTTTCTTCATATTTATTTTTGATTAATTTAATTTCATAATTGTTGTTGCAATTTGCAATATTATTTCTTTTGTGTTGCACACTACGAGCATGAGAGTATATCTAGTTTGTCTAGTGGAGTTTGTTCAGAATATTGAATGGTTAATGAAGTGAGTCTTGTGGTATCAGGTATGAAATGCTGGAATTATGTTTATTCTGTTCTAAGCGAACTTAGTTACTTCAGAATCATACCGTTATGACCATCTAGCTATAGGCAAAAAAATTAATTTGGATTATGTTGTATGTTCGCTACCAGCTTACTGGATTGCTCCGTGCTACCATATAATATGGTCCATCTATTACTTCCCTTAAATGGTTGTGTTGTGTTCATGAATGCAGAGGTATGGCATATCTGCATAATGAGCCAAATGTTATAATTCATCGAGATTTGAAGCCAAGGTACATTAATTTTGATTGTGTTTTATAATTAACTTGACTGGAATTTGCTTAATCGTATGCTAATTCAGGAACGTTCTTTTGGTGAACTCCAATGCTGACCATTTGAAAGTTGGGGATTTCGGATTAAGCAAACTCATCAAAGTTCAAAGCTCCAATGATGTGTATAAAATGACTGGTGAAACAGGAAGTTGTGAGTAGTTTTTTAATGCATTTTCCTGATTCAGCGTATTGCAACACGAAAGTATTAATTAGACTGATTACGTATTTTATAAACTGTAATTGAGATCGATACATGGCACCAGAAGTTTTCAAACATAGGAGATATGACAAGAAAGTCGATGTTTTTTCATTTGCCATGATACTATACCAGGTGAAAAAAGCATTATTATATCGTGAATGTGGTAAACTGTAATCAACTTGAATGAGGGAGGATCAACACTCTAATGTATACTGTAGATGCTTGAAGGTGATGCTCCATTATCAAACTATGAACCTTATGAAGCTGCCAAGTACTTTGCAGAAGGGAACAGACCAACATTTCATTCAAAAGGACATCTGCCTGAGCTAAGGGAGTAAGTCATACCTTAACCTGGCAGCCTTTTGTTTCAATTATATAACAAGAATTTCAGATTCCCTTGTTTCACGTTCCTCAAATCCTCACTTATATCTGACATACCTAATTTTTTTGAAATAAACCAATTTTTGTAAATATCTTATTTCTATCAACATCATCCACGCAAAATTTCAAATCATTTCAATTTTTTTGTCTGATTCAAGCTACAATTAAATATTGGATTTCTATAGTAGTTGGTTATAACATCAATCAGGATGATATTGATAGCATTAAGATTGTATCTATAAATAAAATATCTCATATTAAGATTTGTGCATAATGGTTGGGAGTTGATAGGTATGCGTAAGGGGATGTAGAAGCGTAACCCATGCATACATACATACAAACATGCATGCATATGTATGTATGTGTGTGTATAGCTAGGTTCAGCTACATCTTATTTTTGCTATGCTTCAAATCTCCCATGCATATACATACACACACATATACATATGTGTGTGTATCAGTATGTGTGTATACATATAAATATGTATAAACACACGTGTATATGTATATAGAGAGAGGTGGGATTTGTACCCCTTCTTTTTCAATAAATAGAGTGGTACTTATATTCAAGCAGAGCACTTATGTTTTTTGTCTCTGGGGTCAAACATACGACTTTAAAGACCTTAACCTAGAACGCCATAACTTTGCTACTGGAGCTAGTGATCCTTGACTAGTTTGTACCCCTCCTTATATAGCATCTTTTAGTCGTTTCGTATTTTTGTGTCAAAAGATTTCAAAACAACATTTGTTATAGGTACGACCTATTTGTTATGGAGATCACCTACACAAAAATTTGACTTGTTTCATAACTTCTAATTCTTCAAAATCACACATCAATATGAACAATCGTTTACACACACACATACATACATAGACACAAATATTAACCGTCCTTCGAAAACGAAAATTCAAAGGAGCCAAAAGCAAGGTTCTAGAATTCGGTTTTGATCATTTGAAATTTTATTGGTTTCAGCCAATTTCGAAAGTTCCGGTTTCGGTCCTGATATTCATTTTCTATATTTTTAATGAAAAATTAATGATATAGGTACATGACAAATATTTTTTTGAACATATATGTTGTATATTATTGAAAAACATAATGAAGGTTTAAACTAAAATCTCATTGCTTCTTGAACCAACCCAATATAAATGTTTTAAAGGCCTAAACTAAATTTCCTAATATAAATTGCCTAGTGCATTATCCTTGCCGTATTCATTTGAACGTTCAAAACAATTGCAGAACCCACTTTACCCAGTCCATTTTGAATTACCATATTCATTTAAACTAAACCGTTGTTTACCCCTTTCCACAATTAGGGCATGAATTACGAACTTCTGAAAGAAAAAAATCATCGACAAGTTACGAATGTGATTTTGATCTTAACCCGGGACGTCTTCGACTGGAACCGAGTTGAGATGGTGGGAATCTCGCGGTTCCAGCCAGAACATGATACCTTGGCTAGGTCTCTAAACAATCCAACTTTTGTGCAGATGATATGGACATCAAATATATTATTCTACAAAAAGCATGTTTTAAAAATAAAATGACACAATAAAAGGGCCTACGAGCGAGCTACATAAGAGGGTTATGGATCATAGCTCATACCGTATATATTTTTAGAGTTGTACAACTCGAAATGGTTTTTTTGGCAAGGCCGACCGATTTTTAAAGTGACCGCAAACACTTATTATTATAATAAATGATAATTACAAATATTACATGAGATTGGCAGATTACCAACCTACTACAAGTCTACAACTGTTTTTTTAGGTGGACCGTCCACCACATACAGTTTTTAAAGTGGTAGACATATTGATCGGGTACCAGAAAAGAAGTCCACTACATCCTATTTAGATTACAGAACTGTTGCTAGACACTATTTCTAGATTACAATAAAAAAAGTTTTTATAGTGGGCTGACCATTGAAAACTCACTAGCTTATGGCTCTGGAGCTTTAACGTATACCTAAATTACAAATGATCGGACTCCATGCAGGGAGTACATTTACATCAGAGTTACATGACATACCCCGAACACTCACACACACTGTCGCCACACAGATAGAAGCAGACCATGACTTGGACAAATTCCAGTGGAAAGCAAACTACAGTAAAAATTCAACAGCAAGGCTGAAACAAATGCAAACTCTAGTTCATCACATGTCTCTCCAAACATCCCCAACAACATAGCACGACCAAAACACAACAATACCCAAGCAACCAGACAACTCAACATGACAACTCTCCACACTGCAGTCGAAATCCAGAAAGAATAACATACAACCATACAAAACAGCCCACACCAGCATACACCAAACCTACACTGCATAAACCAATCAAAAGAGATAACAGAGCTAAGAAACTCATCAAACAATTCGAAATGTTGAATGTTATAGAATGATGTTACACGAGATGCGGGATTGGTCACAACATTTACGCCACATCTTAATATATTTTTGTTGTTAAATAATTTCAAACGAAAGTGAAATACTTAGATCAGTTATTATCAAGATTTGAAATTTCGTATTCCGTTCTGGTCCTCTAGAGATTTTGAAATTTCCCTTCCGTTTCGTAAATTCCGTTTTGTAAATTCCGGTAGTCCTTGCAAATATATGAAATAATATCGAACTTAATACACAGAAGGTTCACGTAAATGTTATACTACTTGTTTCAGCTGCACGACGAGTTATAATTACATCTTGTAGCCTATTTTGGTGTAATATATGCTTGTTCAAAACATCTTCTAGTTTTTATTGGCAGATAAATCAAACTTAAAATTTTTGTAAGCCCAGATAGGACAAGCCCAACCCAAGTGAAAGAGAACTTTACCAAAGCTGGATCAGCCGCTGCACAGATCAAAGAGGAAAAACAAAACCCTAAATACATTTTGTCGCTTCCTTTTCCATTCTTAGCTGCTGCTGTGTCCTTTTCCGTTCTCGACTTGGCCTTCTCCCATTCTTGTGAATCTTGTTTTTCTTCCTTTCTTTCTTCTCAGCTATTTTTTCTGTAGTATTACCGAAACTGGATTTTGAGGCAATTTCCGGTCCGGTCATCATCGGAACCGGACCGGAATGGACGGGATTCCGGCAAATCGGCCGGAATCTCAAACCATGGTTATTATACCATTTAAGGCATCATTACACAAAATAATTGTTGATGATCCTAAATTCTTCCGTAGATAATATCTTAACATTTTGAATGTTAAATAAAAATTAAAATAATCTCAATTTTAAGGAAGACGATCTTAAATGATTAAGAATATATCTACGAAGTTTGCTTTCATTTCGAATTGTATAACTCAAGAAAACATTAGCATATAACATAATGGCCAATTCATACTTACATATATTGTTGGTTTAGAAGTGTAATATTTGTTTTGATCGCTAAGTTATAAAAATACCCTTACATATCTTTTGCTTTATATATCACTTTAAATTATGATCCAACAATCAAATCTTTTTATATATTAAAACTGCATTCCTACAAATGTCAATATCTCATAAAAATAGGATTTTTCAAATAAATATTTCTTACATCGTAATTAACAACAACAAAGCTATAATTATCAAACAAATGAGGACGATTAGAGATGTAACCCAAAACCAAATGAAAAAGTAAATTTAAAACTAATAATAAAACGATGAATTTAAATGTGAAAATAGAAATAAAGATAAAAATGAAATAATGTAAACAATTAAACGAATAATTAAAAAAAATGAAAACCAAGATAGTTGTAATAATAATAATATTAATTAACACAAATAACAATTAGATATTACAATTTAGAAATAAAATTCCAACTAAGCACATATGATTTCAACGTAAAGATATATTTATTAATAGTTGGAATAGAAACACTATTTTTTGGGCCAGCCACAAACTTCCAAAAATATCCTTACATGCTTTTATCTTTATATATCACTTAAAATTTACATTTAACAACTAAACCCTTTTATGAATTCCAACTTGGTTTCTATAAATATTAACAAATTTTAGTATTTCTTAAAAATATATCTAACAAATAAACATTTTTTACAATATCGTTCCTTATTGATTAGCACAAAAAAATAATCAAAATTTGTAAAAATTGGATATTACAACTTAGAAGTAAAAATTCAAATTAATTACACATGGTTTCAACACAGAAATATAAATATTCAATTTTGTCCTAAGTATATTAAACACACAATGCACGTGACTCACGATTACGCGTGAAGCGTGTGCTGTAATGTTCGGGTGTGTACATACATACATACATATGTAAACTCAGACCGGCTATACCTCATTCTCGCTATACCTCAAGTCCTCCGTGTTTCAATCATATGTTCCGGTTTAAATAATAATAAAAGTGACAAGAGAGAGAAAACATGATTATTTAAATAAAAAAAAAATATGTAGTTGAAATGGAGGGGATTTGAGAGGTAGCAAAAATGAGATGTAGCTAATTCTAGCTATATATGTATGTATGTATGTATACCAAGGTTCGAGGTTTCGTCCAGCAAATCAAATAATTAAATCCACTCAAACGCCTATAAAATACATGAAATCGAATTAATACTCGTAGCATACAGACTCCAGAGAAGAGAACGATCTTCAAGCTTTCAGAGAACAATCTTCAATCTCCATGAGTAATTTCTTCGGGATTGATTGATTTTGATTTTGATTTTTCCATTTTATTTTATCGCGATTACAGAATACAATCGCTTTTTTTCTCCCATGTTTGCTTCTGGTGAGGTTTGGATGGCAGGCTAAAGGGAAGAGGAAAAATAGTGGGGAGCGGGTTTGGGTTGAACACAAAGTATACCCATATTTGTTTGAGTATATTCAGGTTCAACAACAACTGTAAGGTCGTCTGGGTATGTTTAGGTAGCAATATATTGCATTCATAATTCACAGTACTACATAATGTAAAATTGCAATGCAGTTGCTTTATTTTGTTTATTTGCCTTGTAATCATTCACGTTTTGGTTATTTCATTTCTTGAATAATAATTTTATTGTTCCCTTTAAACCATAACTTCAATTGATTTGCTGCGGTCCTGGTTAAATTTTGTGAAGATTAGGAAAAAACTTATGTAGCTATTACATATGAGTGTGTGCGCACATAATCAGGAGGAATAATTTTTTGTATGAATTTGTAATTCACGGGGTCGTTATGGAGAACCCAAACAAACACTTCAAAAATCAGTTTGAATTATGGTATCCTAATCGATGGCAATGTTCAAAAAATGAAGTGCAGTTTCTGCAGTAAACAAATCAATGGTGGTGGTAACACATCTGAAAGAACATTTGGCAGGCGTAGGAGGCAATGTAATGACATGCACAAACGTTCCTCAAGATGTTAAGAACACTTGTGTGGGCTCATATCGTTAGGAAAAAAAATACCATTATAAAGGGAAACTCGAGAAGCAACGCATACAAGAACTAATGAGTAACAGCATGACTCAGAAAGCGAAGATGATTAAAATGAAGATGCTAGGGATGTTCGTCGTGTAATGCATGAAAACAGAGATACATTTAGAGAACAAAAGGTGCAAAGATCTCATAGACAATCAGACATCGGTTCTAGTCCAACAGAGCGGAACGTCCGTGGTAAATCTGTGAGAGTGGAAGATGATTTTGAAACTCGGTACTGCTGCAAGGATCAATTCATATATGCAAAAATGGTAGTTCTCAACTTTCTATTAAATCCGCAATTCAGGGCATTAAAAATGCGAAAAAGTATATATGTCGTTGCTATTTTTTTATTATGCAACTATGGTTGATGCTATTGCGGAATGTGATCGTGTAATAGATCCACCTACGACGTATGAATTATCACATTCATATTTGGAAATGGAATTAGAAAAAGTTCGCTCACATATCAGCACTTTTCATAATTTCTGGGATGAGTATGGTTGTACATTGATATGTGATGGTTGGAGTACTCGAAATAGACGAAAAATTGTAAATTTTCTTGCATACTCCACCATGGAACGGTTTTTCTTAAATCTATAGACGCTACTGATGGAGAATATATATACATATTGATGGATGAAGTTGTAAAGTCTATTGGAGAAAATAAAGTAGTGCAGGTAGTGACAGATAACGGAGCCAACCACAAAGCTGTTGGACAATTATTAATGCAGAAAAGAAATATTTATACTGGACACCATGTGTTGCACATTACATTGATATGATCTTAAATGATAATGAAAGAACAAGAGGTAACAATTGTCATTTCAAATTGTTAATTAATAACGACAATCATATATAATCATGGTTGGTTACTTTCTATAATGAGAAAAGAGACAAATGACAAATAATTGATTAGACCGGCACTGACTAGATTTGTCACTCGGTTCATTGCATTACTCTTTATAAACACAAAAACGATTTAAGAAAAATGATCACTATGCGGGAATGAGCATAAAAATGTCTAGGCTCACTTTTAAGGATAAAGGACCAACAATTATTGCTAGTTTGATTTACAATAATACTTTTTGGACGGCTGCTGGTTTTGTTATTCTCGTATTTGAGTCATTCGTCAAAGTTTTAAGAATGGTGGATAACGACGACAAAGCAGATATCGGCTATCTTTGTGAGGCGATGGGTTTCACAAAGGAGTAAATTAGGATAAATGTTGGCGTAAGACAATCAAAAAATGGTTGGACATTATCGATAAAAGATGGGAAAAACTACATCGATCAATTCATGCGACAGGTATTTTAAATTACTACTTTACAAAGTCAAAATTCATAACATTACATTCATATTAGCACTTTCAAATGTAGGTTTTATTCTCAATCCTATTATTCAATATGGTGATGTAATAGATGATAATGAGGTATTAAACGAATTCAATAATATTTGTGAAAAAATGATCCTAGATATGTTAATACAAATTGAAATTGGAATGGAGGTAAGCTGCATTACATATTTTATTCAATACATAAACCCAATATTTATTTTTACATTCACACAGGTGGACATTTACAAAATGAAAGTTGATGCATTAGGCTCTTCAAAAGCAAAAGTCGCCTTAACTGCTTGTTCTCCAGCCTAGTGGTGGTCAATAATCGGTAGAGATGATGGCCTCCCCCCCTCCCCCCTCCAACCGTACACATTTAGCAATGCATATTCTCAGTTGGTCGGTTTCTCCTTTTAAATTGAAAAAGAAACTGGACTACATTTTTCATGATTCATACAAAATTAGAAATAGAATCACAATGAAAAATCTAGAAAAACCGGTGTATGCATATTACAATATGAGATTAAGGGTAAAGAATATTAAACGTCATGATATAAATGATCAATTGATTGATCTAAGCTATATATTTCATGAGAAGGATCCACTATCAGAGTGGACTACTGAAGCTGAACCACGCTTGCTTGACGACGATCAGGGATAGTTACTATGATACATGATGTTCTGAAGTAGTGGATTTCATATCTACACGAACAACAAGTCAAAGCACTGGAAATAGTAGTGACTCCTCGAACAATGATACCGATGGTCATAATATCGGTTTAACGAGTACTTACGGTGTTGGATCTAGTGATGGTGGTGTTTCACATAGACCAACTATATCGTATGTGAGGAGAGGTGTGATGCGTAATCGTGAAAGAAGAGATAGTAATTTGAATGTTCAATATGAAGACCACAAAATTACGATTATGCTAATAATCTATATACATCAAAAGTCCACCCAACTACAGACATTCCACTTCTAATTACATTAGAGGCAATTACTATCACGAAGCAAACGAAACATACACCAGTGATATATCAAACGATCAAAATAGTCAAATTGCATATACAACACAGATTGATGAACCCTCCTCATTTGATAACATGTCAGCAACGTTTTTAGGTACATGACAGATGCAATATGACTATCCACCGCATCATACGACACAGATGGATGAAGAAGATTATGAAAACAATCCATGTACAACTCCAAGAATAGTTATTGGATGTAGTAAATTCATGATGGTGTATGTTGTATTATATTTCTTTATATAATGTATTTTCATTTTATTTACCATTAACAAATTCATTACCAAAATACTAAAAATTGAAATCTGGACCAAAACTACTGAAATTTACTAAAAATCGAGTTCTCAAACCTATACATACATACATACATATATATGTATATATATATATACATATATATATATATACACACACACACACACACACACACAAGTCTGTTTAAACACAAATTTGGACATAAGAAATCTTAGCCATTAGATCTCTCCTTAAGCTCTACCTTCCACACAAAGACACAAATTCGATGGTTCAGAATTTGTATATATGATTTTGTGTCTAAATAGCTGCTTATATATAGCGTTTCATTACACCTTAAACAGTGCAACATCCTTAAATGCCTTTTGATTTCCATCATACAACCATCTCTCTCTACCCACCCACTCTCTCTTCCATTCCCACTTCCACTCATTCATTATTAAATATAAGTAGTGGTTCGAATGCAAAAGGGTGCTCTTAAATAGGGTTATCATATAACTCTCCTTATATACATATATACATATACATGTGTGTGCGCATGTGTGTTTATTTTGTAGGTCTCAAATTTTAATGTCTTGACTAAATGGCATCATTGCATCCTTGTGCATTTATACACTCGATTTATATGTTGAGTATGCAATATTTCTACGTAAACAATTAAACAATACGGTTAAGTGAGATTAAGATGAGTTAGTTTGGCATGAATCCCCCCCCCCACACACCCACACACACCCACACACATATACATACATACATACATACATACATACATACATACATATACATACCGGTAACCCTTTTTTTTGGCAAGAGTCTCAATGAGGCAGACCAAAGACCAAAACGCGCACACACATAAGCCGCGATTCAGGAAGTCCAGCCGAGACGCAGTCCAAAGCAGTCACATATTGGCCCAAGACCAGACTAGCCAGAGTGACTGCTCACCCCGGAAGAATAGGTCTCCTGGTCGATCGAGTTTCTCGCCTCCAGATAGGATGCGTCAACCGATTATTTCGGCCCAGCGTGGAAGATTTCTACAGAGCTAGTCCACCTAATATCCCGACTTTCAAGGCAGTAAAGACGGTCAAACCATATGCGGACAAAGCTCTACTTTTGATATTCCTCACCGTGAACGCCACGTCAGCCACTACGGCCGAGGATACTATTTATGAATAGTGGAATCAGTCTTCCAGCCGCAACTCAAGCCAACAGATGGATTCCACGTGTCTAGGCCTTCCCGAAATGGCCGGACCATATCGCAACAGCCCAAGCTACATTCTCCGCCTATAAATACCTCTAAGCTTAAAGAGGAAGGGGGACTCTCTTTTTTCTGCTGATTCCGTTGCACTTCAATTCTGAAGTTCATCTCTCTTAATCTTTCTCAAGAAGAAAAAGGGAAATAGCCATCTTCTTTCCTTTCTTCAAACAAAGCATTGTACTTGTAATCAAAAAAGAGAAATAATGTATAAAGTGGACGTAGGCACCGTCTTTGCCGAACCACTATAAAAATTCTGTGTGTGCTCCCCGTTCTTTTACGTTTATTGCATTTTTAATCTTTATTTGTGTGTTGATCGCACGATTGAGGGTTGATTGTCACTAATGACCAACTTTTGACGTCAACACTTTGGCGCGCCAGGAAGGGGCTGCGCACCTGAATCGCCATCGAGCCTCTGTACACTTTAGCCCATTGCGAACAAACGAAAGAAAGATGCAACATCCTCTCGTCCCGCAAACACCGGTGCAGCCGATGCAGATGCTGCAGAAGTAAACCACGAAGTTTCTTCTCATGACGACATGTCTCGATTCCTAACCCGGGACGACATGGATAAAATCATGGTCGAGCTCAGAGACCATATGACATCTCAGGGTAGAGTCCTCAAACGACAGCAACAGTTGATGGATCACCTTCTCGGTCGACTGGAAACGAGATTGAACGCTTCAACATCAATTCCTCCACAAGCCGAGACTGGGTCAGCAGTTGACCTTCAGTTTATGCGAAATCAGGCCACTGATCAGGCTACACTTTTATTTCATCCTGGTTTGGTCTCACCAACCAGTCGAGCACAACCAGGGGTATCGCTTCCAGCGACCAGCACAACTATGGCCATATAACCTCAGGAGGCGGGCGATCAAAATCTAGGTTGTCTGGCAAATATGCCTCCGCTCTCTGGAATATCCCGACCTATCGAATCGGTCGAGCTCCCATCGGGTCCATCATAATCAATGCCATTCCCATTACAACCCGGAATCTTACCGCAAACCAATCTAACCACTCTTTCTCTTTTAGCAAAGAGCTGGCACAGCCTTCCCTTCGAATGAGGGAAGCCATCCTACTATGCCGATCATCACCGTGGCGGAAGAAAACGCTACCGTAGACCCTTCTAACCTCGCTCCAAACGTGTGCAACCCTGGCCTCCGAACATCACATGCTATGCTGAATCAGCTTAGACCCTTTGCTATGGGAATGGCTCGACCCACAACTCATCGGGCTCCAGAGGGGCCATTCTGCCCAGAACCACTTGCCAGATCTCACCTTCCCTCACACCTTCACTCAACTCTCGGAGGTCGAGCCCAGCCAACGGCCACTCTTCCGAGCATGCTTTTGTCAGATCCTCGCGCAGAACCCCCTCAGGATGCAGAATTAAATTCATGGCAACGACTCCTCGGAGATGAGAGTCAGCTTGCAAGCATCATCCGACGCTTCTTTCGGGGCAATTCTTCGCAGCAAGACATAGACAATGTCAATCGCAGCCCCTTCACCAGGGAAATCAGAAATTCTCGAAACCCTCCGGACTTCAAGTTCCCGGCTATCGAGCCGCACAATGGTCGCACTGACCCGATCATTCATCTCATGCGATACATGCGACATATGGAAGTACTTGGTGCCTCGACCAGCTTCATGGTTAAGTGCTTTCCCCTCTTTCTCACGGATATAGCCGGCATGTGGTTTCGGCAGCTAACAACGGAGTCGATCAGTAGTTGGAATGCTCTGGTCACTCGCTTCATCGAACAGTTCCGAGTACATATTTCTCGATCGAAAAGTGTCATGCTCTTATCTACCATCAAGCAGCGATTCGGAGAGACGCTCGGATCCTTCCTTGAAAGATTCAACGCGGTCGTAACATCTGTCAATCGGCCCGAGCCATCGGTGGTACTTATGGCCGCCATCGCGGGGGTCCAGAAGAGATCCGAATTCTCAAACTCCTTAACCAGAGATCCTCCCAAAGATATAGATGATTTTTTACTCCGAGGCCGAAAGATTCCTCCGACAAGAGGATGCCAGCCTTGAAATGGAGAGCCATGAAGTTCTAGTAGCCAAACAACAAGGTCCATACAATGGCAACGACCAGAATAAAGGAAGAGGAATGGCCCCGGAGAAGAACGAACGTAGTGTGCGACCTCAAAATGAAAATAAATATGATCGATACACCGAGCTTAATTCCTCTTTGCTCGACATCTACCTCGATATACGCGAGTCCTTGCCCTCTCCCAGATCATCTCGACGAGAACCGACTCAGATGGAGCTCGACTCTGGCAAGCATTGTATATTCCACAACGTAGCTGGACATAATACAAATGATTGCCGACATCTGCTCGATCTCATCGAACGACGAGTCAGAAAAGGAGAGCTCACCGAATAGTTGCCTAGACATGAATGATGTTAGGATTTAGCTCCTAGACATGTTCTGGAATCAATCGTTGTCCCCGTAGAATTTCTTTTCTTTGTAATAGTTGCTTAGCAGTTATGAATTTTATTTTATGCAAACATAGATCATGTTGTAAAATCTCTAAGCCGAGCAAAGATAATGCTCGCCCTCCTGTTTTGCGTGGTCAGCGCGAAAGCCCACCACCATTCCAAACACCTACTCCTTCAAGCGAATGAGGTCGCATTTTCTAAACATGAGTATGGATTATACTCCTTTTCTTTTTTACAACACAAGCATGCATAGCTCGCGGGGCTAACCTAACGTGAATCGAGCATAAGAAATACTTGCCTTAAGCCGAGTATGGTTAATACTCGCCCTCTCTCTAAGACGAGCATGATTAATGCTCGCCACCAAGCCGAGCATGGTTAATGCTCGCCACCAAGCCGAGCATGGTTAATGCTCGCCACCAAACATTGCATGGTTAATGCTCGCCACCCTCTAAAGCCAAGTGGAATAAAATGCTCGACCCATCACCCTCCTTCGAAACGAGGATGGTTTGTCTTGTATTTGCAGGAACCAACTTTCATACAAATGACGATCATCATCTCGGCCTTAATACGGTTCCCGATAGTTGTTGATTTTTCGGCCTTAATACGACCTGGCATGGTCGTCGGTTTTCTGGCCTTAATACAACATTGAACCGTCGGTTTTCTGGCCTTAATATGATCCGGCGTGACCATGGCAGATCGAGCGTTTGTGCTTCGGTCCAGATTTCAGAACACATCTCCCTCTATCGATGAAGATATATTCTGAAGGGCAAAATGTTAACCCTCTTTTTTGGCAAGAGTCTCAACGAGCCAGACCAAAGCCCAAAACACGCAGTCACACATAAGCCGCGCTTCAGGAAGTCCTGCCGAAACGCAGTCCAAAGCTGTCACATATCGGCCTAAGACCAGACTAGCCAGAGTGACTGCTCACCCTGGAAGAACAGGTCTCCTGGTCGACCAAGTTTCTCGCCTCTAGATAGAATGCGTCAACCGATTATCTCGGGCCAGCGTGGAAGATTTCTACAGAGCTAATTCACCTAATATCCCGACTTTCAAGGCAGTAAATACGGTCAAACCATATGCGGACAAAGCTCTACTTTTGATATTCCTCTCCGTGAACGTCACGTCAGCCACTACTTCCGAGGATATTATTTATGAACAGTGGAATCAGTCTTCCAGCCGCAACTCAAGCCAACAAATGGATTCCATGTGTCTAGACCTTCCCGAAATGGCCGGACCATATCGCAACAGTCCAAGCTACATTCTCCGCCTATAAATACCTCTAAGCTTAAAGAGGGGGGGGGACTTTTTTTTTCTTGCCGATTCCGTTGCACTTTAATTCTGAAGTTCATCTCTCTCAATCTTTCTCAAGAAGAAAAAGGGAAATAGCCATCTTCTTTCCTTTCTTCAAACAAAGCATTGTACTTGTAATAAAAAAAGAGAAATAATATATAAAGTGGGCGTAGGCACCGTCTTTGTCGGACCACTATAAAAATTCTGTGTGTGCTCTTCGTTCTTTTACTTTTATTGCATTTTTAATCTTTATTCGTGTGTTGATCGCACGATTGGGGGTTGATCGTCACTAGTGACCAACTTGTGACGTCAACACATACATACATACATACATATATAATGCGTTTAATTAAATACGAAACTAGATGTAAAATAGGAGACACAAAATTCGAGCTATTGGATTATTTTATCTTTATGTGGAGGGTGGAAATCAGGACGCAATCCAATAGTCGAGATTTTATGTCTTCCCATTTGTGTCTATTTTTTGTGTTTAAATATATATATGTATGTATGTGTATGTATGTATGTATAAGCAACATTCAACGACACCTCAAAAATGGAGCACCCCTTTAGCCTTCCTATTTCAACCTTTCATTTATTGTTAAATAAGATAATAGAGGGAGAGAGAGTTAGTGGATATGTAGTGGAAAATAGCAGGGCCATTGGGGTGCTAACACCGTTTGGGGGTGCCATTGAACGCTTGCCTATATATATGTATGTATATATGTGTGTGTGTGTGTGTGTGTGTATATATATATATATCCACTGAATGTGTCAACGATGTAATTATTCACTGAGTAGTTGGATTGATTACCATTTCAGAACCAGATCATCTCATCTGCCTATTTGAAAAGTAGAAAATGAGTTCGTTTACCAAATATAGCCATTGATTACAAATTCGAGGGTTTATGTTACATTCTATTTCTTTACTTATGTGCTAATGACTAGTGGAAATTTGACAAGCAATCACTTTTTTCATAAAACACTCTGTTACACATTTCTTCGATTATTTATCCATTTTCCAAGTTCCTGTAATCAATATACTCTACGGTCCTTACTTTGATCCACATTCGATTGCTGATTCCCACCTCCACATTCACCTACAACCTTTTCAACCGCTATTTGGTTTCTCGCCATAATATACGTCTTCCACACTTTGTTGAGTCTCTTCTATTATCATTTGCGTTGACCGAGTTTCGATCATCTTTGGCAAGTAGCTAAATTTGATCACTACAAATTTCACAATATAAGACAGTCACAAATCTAGTATACGTTGAGAGTTGTGCATTTGACTAGATCGTTCACCACCACTAGAGATGTCACATCGTTGATCTCGAGTATGGCCATGCCATTGAAGTTTACCTAATCTCAGCATGCCTAGCAAATATCTATTTGCCCTACATTTTGATCTAGGTTGAATAGTCTCCCTTATTTAGCGCCGCTTGTAGCCTCCGCTATCGGCCACAAGTTTATATGTAAATATTTTGTTCGTGTGATGGGAGAGGACTTGTACCGTGAGCTACAAGTTTATATGTAAATATTATACCACAAGTTTATATGTAAATATTTTGATCTATGCCACTCCCCTTTAGTACTTGTACCGTGAGCTACCACATTTCAAATCTAACAAATTTGCATAGGTGTTCAGTCCACATATAGGTGATCATCTATGTAAAATTTGAGTTTATTTCAACATTTGTAGCATAATTTGTTTGATGTTTAATTAAACGATGAATAATCGAGTTAATTTTTTTAAAAAGCTACAAATATCGAAAAGTGCTCAAATTTTGCATATATGATTCCTATATGTGGATCGAACATATATAAAATTCGGTAAGATTTGAAGTAGTGTAGCTCGCATACGATGTTAGTGCTAAAAAGAGTGCTGCAAAACATGAGTGTCATCGAGTGCTCCCCCCATCCACCAACACCCCCCCCCCCTTCTGTGTGTGTACATGTATATAATCTCATTTTTGATGCACCTCGATTCCCTCTTTAATTTAATAACACATTCGGATTGAAATAATTATATATAAGTGATAGGGGGGAGAAATTACCATTTTTTGAAATCGGAATGCGTGGTTGAAATAAATGGAAGTAGATGCCTACTAGAAATTTTTGGAAGGCCTGGTTAGGGGGGTATGTTTAAAAAAAAAGTACTCGTACGCCTAGCAACGCAGGTATTTATATCTTTTGAATGCAATACAAAAAGCGTGCTCTTATATTTTGTTGTTGCACAATAAAAAGTATTATTGGTGTATATACTTATAAGAAATGTGCGCTTGTATTTCTTTTTCCCGTGACATTATTCTGCACAGCACGACAAATATTTGAAGGCGATCTTGCAGCATTTTCTAAAGATATATAGCTGTTCTGAATATTTTGGTTCAAAATTTGACATTCATGGAATAATTATTGTTAAACACTAGATTTGGTGATGATTAAGGAAAAAAAATACAATGTTGAGTGTAACAATATTTGAAGAGTAACTTTAGCATATAACAAGTTGGACCCTGTTTACGTTTTTCTTATGCTAGGGATGCAAGATGTTTTTAAAAAATACGCATGTCAGTGTACATTTTTATTTGAATGGGACCACAAAAACTAAAAAGGGCATACAAATGGGACCCAGTGTTCAAATTGCTGTGAAACAAGAAAAATTTGGGAAACTAGAATTTTTTCCCCTTCCGTAATTGGAGATGTTGGTCTGTTGTTGGTTGAATGTTTTTTTTGTTTGAAATGCAAATATATTGCATCCTTATGTTGAAGTAAATATTTGCAATTAATATATAGCGTATTATAAATTTATAATAGTTAGAAAGCTTGAGGGTGCATTTGATTTACCATTTCCAGTTTTGAGTTTTTGCCCATACAAAAGTGCAAACAATATATGTATGTCGTGAAAAATGACCGTTTTAAGAAATGAAGTTAACACACAAAATAATTTTTTATTTTGTGTTTTGAAAATAACGGAAGGACAATGGATGATTCATCATTCTGTCGTCCATTCAACATTTTCGTCGTCTCTTCCATCTTCATTCCATCCCCTTTGTCGTACTCTCGCTCTTCTCATTTTTTATAATTAATGTTGAAATCACAAAACGTAAATATTTACATCGAATAAATATGATTTGTGCAGCAATATCACGAAGTGTAAACGCTTCCACGAAGTAACCAAAATTATGCACAACATATTTTGAAGTGCAAATATTTGTACTGAATGATTAAAAACTAGCATGATCCATTTCAAACTGTAGGCAATGCGACCTATGCGACTTGTTGAACAGATTCTAACATTTGTGATTTAATGAAAACAAAATTTCGTTTGGATACTCCAAATGCAGCATGTTACTTTTTCATATTAAATTAATATAGGATGCGATCATACATATTGACTTGGACATGTTATGTAAGTATGTAACTGTGACTTAGGCCGAGTGAACTAGAAGTAATATGATATAAGTAGTTCTTTCCTATTTAAGTTATCATTATTATCGTTAAATTTCATCAAAGACCTTTACCTCAAGTTGTTAGAGGTATAATGCTCCGGACAAAGTTTCTACATGTTATGTTTGAGTCCCTGGGACATAAAAAAATGTGTTATGCTTGAATAAAGATCAGTATGTTATCAGAAAAATAATTATCGTTAAATTTCCGTAATCATTTCTCCATTAAGGTTAGGTAAATTGATTACTTTCAATCATCATTTTTCTTTTTGATTTACATACCATTTCCTAATTAGCAGGACAATTTAAACTGCTATCAGAATTATCCTCACAGTCACACCAGAGTTCTTTTTTAATTTATCAATTTCATTGATTGCCCATTTTGAAAAAAGGTACACAGGCATCCAATATGTGAATAATGTCGATAATACAAAATTAATAAGTACTATCCTACCGCACTCGATTAAATTTACGTTTCAGTTTGAATAATCTTTTGTTAATTTTGTCAATTGTAATTAACCAATCATCATGCTTACGCTTAGTTGGCCTGATCAAAATTCATGAGTAATCCATGAGAAATTTCGTAGTTTTATAATTCAACGTACTGGCAACTTGATTTTCTATCTTTACATATTTTAAAACTAACACGAACTTTTATCAAAAATTAATCTTTAATCCTAAAAATAATTCGAAACTGTATAAAATAAGCTTAAACGTTATTATACGACGATGCAGATGAGATGTAAATAGCATGGTGTCATCCGAAAATCGGAGATACTTCAGCTCGTAATTTAATTTCCTAGACTATATAAAAAATCCACTTTTGATAGCTAGCATAATAATCTTTCAGCAAAAATAGCAACTTAGTTAAATAAAAGGGGTAGATTTTATTTTTAAAATACCATTGACCATAATATACAAATTCTCAGTTTTAAGTGGAGACATATTTCAACTTACTCATCAAACATTAAAACCCCAGGTTAGTAATAAGTCCAAGGAAATGTCACTCAATTGAATTGAATTCATATCTCCTCTACTTGGTGTGTTAATGGTATGCATATCAAATTATACTAATTATTTATTTCTTTACTAAATTACAGGACATATTCTGTTTTAGTCCTACTAAATTGCCGTTCTTTTGATTTTAATGGATTTATTAAAAATTGATGTACCTTCAAACTTGTCTGTCGTTGAATTAATTTAGTAGTGAAAAAAAAAAAAAAAAAAACAAATGATTATGACCAATGGATTTAATATACCACTGGTTTTGATTTTTTGTTCTTTTTCTTTTTATTGTTGTTTACCACTAACAATGCTAAATTTACATGTTATCTCACGGATGATATTGGTATACCAACTTAGCTCAATATTGGTTATTAATTGCATGATATTGGTATTATATACCATATCATAACAACTCTAACTTTTGTTGGGAACTTGCCAATCCCTCCACATGTAGATTGTACTTTGATCACAATGCTTATATACATATCTTGAATAAGTTTAATTAGATGTGTTGAAACATATTATATAAAGATCATCAAATCATATCTATCGGTGAGATAATAAGATGCTTTCTATAGGTCCATATGTTTTTTTTTAAAATCTATGAATATCATTATGCTTTCCTACATCATTCATATTAAAGAAGGAATCAACGCAAAACTAAATGACAATATATAAAGTAACAGTTCAATTGCAGTGATGTCAGTTTATTTTTCTTCTTTTTGCCTCAGGTTGGCTCAGCAATGTTGGGCACACGACATGAGCAAGAGGCCTTCATTTCTGGAAATCCTTAAAAGGCTGGAGAAAATCAAGGAGACCATTACTCCAGATCATCACTGGGGAATATTCACTCAGTAGCATAAACAAGTATCTCAAAGTTGAATACAAATTAAACATTCTTTGCCTCCACTCTACTACACGAGAAGTAAATTGTATCATTGATTTGATTTGATAGTTCAGTGTGATCGAGTAATTGAGCTGGGTGTTGCATTTTCATTTTTTGCCGTCAATTACAATGAGGCATATATGCTGCTACCTGTTTTCAGGCCGCCAACATACCAACTTGTTTTAGTTGTTGGATTTTGTTTTTTTCAATGTTAAAATCAGGTATCGTGTTAAAGTTGCAAAAGTTTGATGTTTGGAAATGTGGTTTTGTCAATTTCTTTTCATTTGTTTACGGCTTCAATTTTCTGTTTTTTCTTAAGGTATGCGTGATTTTTCTATATTTTTAATTTTTATGATGATAAAGATGTAAACTATATTTACACACAACATTCATTTTTATCGTCTCTGATGATTCAATTCATGACCACGGCTTGGTTGCTCTTTTACTTGTTTTGAGCGGTTTTTGATGGCTAGTTTAAATCTATGCATTTTTATTCCAGTTATCATCAATTTTAAAATTTTAAATGGATGTACCATAATTTGCACGGTAAATCTCTCAGAGTTCCAGTGTTTTACTTTTATTTTATTGAATCATACCCATGTTAACTATAGTGGAAAATTGATCACAAAGCTGGAGAATAGTATAATGTTACATATGCATAATGTTAGCTTAGTGAAAAACTTATTAAACTGACTTATATTAACTCGGAAGCATATGCTGATTGACTAGAACAACACTTAAAGAAAATAATCAATAAAGCTATGATTATCAATGATTAAAACTGTCAATTCTCAAAATCTTTTCATATTCGGTTTTGCAAGCGAAATCTTAGAATCTCAGTTTAATATGGATGTTAATCGGGCAGTTTGAATTAGACACGTTTTTAGTGTCATATCATTTTAGTTTGGAACGGACATGGATTACTCAAACATTTTTCCTACTAAACAAAAAAAGGACGCATGATGCGTGGACGAGATAAAATTTATGGATGAAGTGTTGTACAAACTTTTGTTTTAAATGAGAAATGAACGGACGGGCATGGACCTTTTTCAGCTTTGAACATCTGCTGTCAACAGATATCCGAAAAAAATCTGAAATTCTTTTGTATACGTATCCGAAAAACGGATAAATATCCGATATCCGAAAAAATAAAGATGTAGATATGGATACATAGATATCCACATCCGAAAATTATCTGTTCGATTTTTTCTGGCATTATGCTCAAAATTATATTTATTTTAGTATAATGAATGATATTTATTTGTTGGTTTACTAAGTCGAATGTTTATATTATATGCGCTAAACGCATATTAGCTACTCAAATCTATTTAATTTCATCATATATGTTTATTTTTAACACTTTTGTGATTAATGGAATTGAAAAACATTTATGTTAAATTAAAAATTTGCACTTATATTTCTTGATTTATCGATCGTTGGTATCCTATCCAATATCCGTCTATATCCACGGATATCCGATATCCGAAAAATGATTTCGGATACGGATACAGATATAGCACTATCCGTATCTGAAGTATCCGTTGACAACCCTATCTGAACATATCTGGATACGAGCAATCTTGAAAAATTAACATTCCAGCTTACAACGTCATAAGAAAATTATCCGGATACTAATGTGTTCAATAGTTTGAATATTTCAGCTAGTTATGACTTAAACGATATAGGTTGAAACTCTGCTTTTTTTTGGTAAATGAATAGAACATTAAGGATGGATGCCTAAAATCAAATATCATGTAACGCGCATCCTTCTGTAAGTTTTGATTTAAAGTGGGTCAATTTTACCGTAGCGACGTTTTTTTTTTGTTTTTTTTTTTGGTGCTACAATTAATAAAAAAAAATCAAAAAATTGTAAATAGTAGTATAACCGCATAACGGTGGAAAAACCGACTTTGTAATACTATATAGCTGATAAAAAAACATATTTTGTTGTAGTTTTTTAATTGTTTAAAACAACATACGAATGATAATATATAAAAGAAAAATAAAATATATTATTACAAAATAGAAATAACTATTTTAACCAATCTTGTAAGCGCAAAGATTAAATATATAAATAAATATTCATGAAAAATGTCAATAAAATTGATATAATAATTCAAATATTGTAGAACTTTATTATCTAACATGATTATCCATAAAATGTTGCACTCTTTTAAAGTACATCCATAACAGATACGTGTGAAGTTCTATAAAATACTAAAAATTAAAAAGAATAACGCATGAGTTTTGTAAATGCATCAAAAGTTAACCAAATTATTAGAAAAGAGAAAAGGATGGTTGTTTATATTCATAGTAGTTTAGTACATTCAAAGTAAGTATTATGTTAAAAATGAAATAACTTCCTTATAAAAATACAGATAAAAAGAATATATTTTTTTAACTATATTTGTGAAATATAGTTAGAAACTACTATCTAAAATTATGAATTTTTAAATTTTAATTTTACTTATCAACAGTGCATTTCGTCAAAAAGTTTGTTAAATCGAAAATGTTAATATGACAAAAGGATGTATTCTAATCAAATCCTACATTAGAAATACAATCGTAAGGATCGCATATCAAATTATCATATTTGAATCCTTTCAACTCCTCCCAAATACACAACTACGGTATTTCAAAAAAAAAAAAAAAAAAAAAAAATCCGTTAACTCCTTCCAAAACATAATTGTAGTATTTTAACAAAAAAATAATTATTCTAGTAGCAAATCTCAATTTAATGATGAAAACAAATCCTCAGTTCGATTAATATATTAAAAAAAATCATATTTTAAAGACTGAAATAATGAGTTTGCAATGATAATAAATTATTGATTAATGTTTGTTGAATATTACATTATAATGACAAAAAAGTTATTTATATAACTAATGAAACCACTTTATAATTCAATTATATAAGAACCTAAGTCTAATATTCAGTAAATAAATCGACATTTATGAAGAAATTTTTCATAATACAAAATCCACCATAAGAATGCATGTAAGGGAAACATTGAACCCATCAACAAACTGCAAAACTAACACATCAAGAAATCGAAGGGTAAAAGCAACCCAAAATTTATTAAAATACACAAATAAAACTGTACGTACAGTAAATAATTGCTTTTATCGTAGTCAAACGTTATTGATACTCAACTTAAAGACATCTAGCGCCTATCATTCCGTGGGGAGCAACAGGAAAAATCCAGGATCATGTAGTGATCATAACTTGCAAGAATGAAGAATAAAAAACAGCGAAAGAAAAACATAAATCACATCAGCACAACAATTCTAATTCTTGGCATTGATCAAGTTTCTAATGACAAATGGGAGAATTCCACCATGATTGGAGTAAGCTAGTTCCACCTGTAAATGCAAATAATGAATATATGTACATTAAGAGGGTGGAATGCACTAAGAAATGAATTTCTTAGCATTACCTCTGTGTCGAAATGGGCAATGCATATGAAAAACTTGCCATCATCCGTGACAACAACATCTTGATCTGGTTTGATGTCGCTTACATTGTCAGGAAGTTTTATTGTGTATCCCTCATGCCCAGCTAAGCCCAAGATATCAGCATATTTCTCCACCGTCTTTGAAGCATAGTGGGATTATACCTATGCTTACAAAATTGTTTCTGTGGATCCTTTCAAAACTTTTAGCAATCATAGCTTTCACTCCCTGTAACACAGCTAGCATCAATCAAAATATATAATACCACTCACTATATACATATACACAAGAGAGTGGCTAGAAAACCTGTAACATAGTGCCCTTTGCTGCCCAGCCACGAGAACTTCCACTTCCATACTCATGGTATCATGTCTGTCGCTCTTGTATCTCTGTCATTAAAAAAATACAATAAAGTTAATCATACATAGCACAATACAAATAAAATTATTCACGATATGGTTAAGTAGCATACCATGGCAGCATTAAAGACAGAAAGAGTTTGGAGGATATAGGTTGTTTATGAAGAGATAATCGACTTCTCGCCGAATGGAATGTGAACAGTTCTAGGACCAGCTTCACCCTTTAATAGCTTGTTCACAATCCTGATGTTGGCGTACGTTCCTCTGGCAATGATCTCATCGTAACCATGTCTGCTTCCATAGGAGTTGAAGTCTTTCCTATCTACACTACGTTCCATCATGAATTTAGTGGCAGAGCTATCTTTGTGATCCTACCAGTTGGAGAGAAATGGTCTGTGGTGATACTATCACCGAGGTTGAGCAAGTAGTAAGCATCTTTTAGGGGGTGAGGCCCAGGAGGTGACATTATCATCTTCTTGGAATATAGAGGTTCATTAAATAAAGCACTTCATCTAAATCTCATTAGTGTTAAACAATTTATATTTAATTTGTATATTTCTACAGTAGCACATTTTCTCATTGGTGCTAGGTTTACACAAATTACATAGCAGAAATAAAAATCCACATAGGGCAAGTCAACCATATTTTCCCTAGTTTTTATTTATTTATAGTTAGAAATGAATGGATATAACACATCCGTTTATTACATAATCTCCCCGATAGGCCCAAAGCCTTTTATTTTATTTTCTAATGGGCTTGGCCCATTTCCTGTTTTAATCGTTTTCTGTATATAAAGACATTTTGTACATGCCGCGAATGATTCTGTACTCATTTTTCTGTAATTCCTCTTTCACTAGTATTTTTTTTTCATTTCTTCAATTCTTTCGAGAATTCAACTTGGTATCAGTGCAAGAATTTGTGCTTAACAGCATTTTCTGCTTGATCCTGTGCAAATATAATATCTGATTAACAGAGGTTATTGCATCAGTTAGATATCATCATTTGGACCCTCTCATTAAAGGTTTTACCTTGTCACTTGAGACTTGTTGGTCACAATAAAGGAACTGTGCCTCGCCTGCGCTATTACAGGCTGCACCAGTTCTTTCATTGAAGCTTTTGTGGTAAAAGAATTCTGAATCTTGCAAGAAAGCTTGTAACAACCCGTATTTTCAATAACCTGTTATAATGTAAATCGAGGCAGAATTTAATTCTAAAATCTGAATCAAGGGAAACGGGCTATGCCATTGCGTTCGTCTCGGAAAAATACGCGAAATAGAGTCCGAGTTTTCGAAAATCGGAGTCCGTATGACCCGATTAAGGCCCAACGAAGTTTTCAGAAAATTTCTAAGTAAAAACAGATTTCAAACTCAAGTTTGAAATTGGAAATTTGGGCCAGTTTGGGCCAGGCGGGAAAATTCCCGCCAAAGCACCCAAGTCGACAGCCCTGTCGACTTGGGAGTCGACTTGGTTGGACCCAAGTCGACAGCCCTGTCGACTTGGCTGTCGACTTGGTCCAGCCGGGCTGTTTAGCCTGGTGCACCATTTTGAGATTGTGTTGAGCTTGGGGGCCAGATTCGGTTTTAAGGGCTGAGATTGCAACTAGGGTTTAATCCTATGGCCTAAAACACTTGCCTAATCTATAAATAAGGCCCTAACCTAACCCTAAATCATCATTATTCATTCTAGCAACTAAACTATGGCAAAATCAATCCTCTCATGGCCTCCACTCTCTTCATAAAATTCCTAAACAAATTTCTATGAGATTTTCCATGCATACAAGGGTTTTTAGACTTGTATGAGCCTCTTTAGCTTGCATTCAAGTCAAGTCTCTATATTTGCACCATAAAGAAAGAGTTTTGATCAATTTTGCTTGCATTTTTGGGGTTTAATTGGTTGCATAAGGGTTTTCTTACATTTGCTATACTCATTTGAGTCCGCATAAGCATTGTAAGCCCTATTCCTTTCATACTTAAACTCTAAAGTTAAATGTATGATATGTACGTTTACTATGATGTGTTATGCAAGTTCACTATGATGTGTTATGCAAGTTTGCTATGATGTGTTATGCAAGTTCACTATGATGTGTTATGCAAGTTTACTATGATGTGATATGCAAGTTCATCAAGTCATGTTATGCAAGTTTATGCAAGTTGTCATATGATATGCAAGTTATGTTATGCAAGTTTGATATGTAAGTTGTCATATGATATGCAAGTTATGTTATGCAAGTTTGATATGTAAGTTGTCATATGATATGCAAGTTTGATATGTAAGTTGTCATACGATATGCAAGTATGTTATGCAAGTTTGGGGTGATCATTTGGCTCATGTTATCATGTTATGCAAGCTTATCTTGAGTATATGAACATAAAGCTTCAAGCTTTATGCCAAAGGTTGCATTTTGGCAGCATGTAAGTTATCATATCTCTTATGATAACTTGCATGTGAGGCTAAATGCGAACTTATGGCCATTTTTACATGTCATTTATCACCATGTATCACCAATATGACAAGTTTGGTTTTATGCATGCTTTTGAGGCCTAATGCAAGTATATGAACATATGTACATTTCATATGCCACCATGTTGAACTTGTGGCTTAACACTTTTATGTCATGATTATGCCAAGTTCCCTCTTTCTGTCCTTTATACGCTATTGCGATATGTAAGCGATGGGATTGCGTTTGGGGTTGGGTAAACTTAAAAGACATAAAAACATAAGCTTGGGAATTTACCTATTAAGTTAGGTCTACCCATTGGGAATTTACCTATTAAGTTAGGTCTACCCAATTGCTTGAAAACTTGTAATATGTTTTGGAAACATAATGGACATGACACTTAGAAAAGATAAGTGTGACCAACTCGAGGTTGGGTTGAGTTTGTAGCATAAACCTACCCGGAACCGACCGGCTTAACTAGTTGCTACAAACAATAGGACCCAATGTGAGAAGTTGGCCATGTTGTACCTTGAACCCGAGGTTAGACCAAGTTGTGGTGTAAAGCTACCCGGACCCGCCCGGCTTAACTAGTAACCGCAACAAAGTCTAATGTGAGAGGTTAAGGCGCATTAATTAATTAATGCCTCGTGATTAGGGTTAAGTCATGGTCCACTTAATACTTAACCAATTTGGGCTTGGTAGATTAATCAGGGTTAAGTCGTGAACTCATCGTTACACTTAACCAAGTTAAGCCATGATTAGTGAAAGGGTTAAGCCGTACTTAACCCACTAGAAAACTCCTAGAAATGGGGGTCCACTCCAGCAGTAATCCCTAGTTTGTATCGTCATGACCCTAGGGACTAGGCTAGGGTGGGGGCACGATTACTGGACTGGAGGTAAGTGACCAAAAGCGACGGCAGAGTGGTACGCCGGTGTAATTCTGGACGGACTATGGTCGTGCACGTAGTCCGGAGCCGGGGAAATCATGCACGGGTACCAGTAGATCGAGACTGTGCACGCATGTTTATGGTGTCCAGGGGTTGCCACCCTAGGGCTTGATACACCCGACGGGAGACCCGGCACAGTCTGACTACAATTATGTTTGGGTCGTATTGACACCAACACGTGACGAGTTAGGCTTATAGGGAGCCGATCGACTAGACCGTTTGGGTGGGACCTCGTGTTAGGGTCACTTCATGTTATTGGACCTCGTGTTAGGGTCACTTCATGTTATTGGACCTCGTATGAGGGTCACTTCATGTTATTGGGCCAAAGCTTGGGCCAAGGGATCAATACTTGTTTATTCAAGTCATGTTAGTTTGCTAGTACACCTGTGGTGCAAAACCTTAATCCTGATTATGCGATGACACCTTTATCTACCTTGTTAGTTAATCCTCATGCTAGTATGTTGTTATCCTTATGTTCATCCCTGCTGCTCATGACAGTTAACTTTATCAGTTTACATTGATTGTAGTTGGGCTTACTCAGTCTTTTTGACTGACCTGTTTTCCTTTCTCCTCTTTTCTTCCGTTTCCCCCCCAGGTTCTCAGGGAGGGAATATTGGAGCTTAGCTGGATTTCTGGTCGCTTGCTTGTGGGATTTTAGCTCATGTACGGTCATGACATGAAGCTGGCTATGGTTATCACTTATTTTGGGGATAGTACTTATGTATTTCAGTTTTTCAGAAATGTTGTTTTTATCTAGACTTGTGTATTTGGAAAGTTGACATTATGTTGTACCAGACTTGTTTTGAAATGGTTTAAAATCTTCCGCTGTTTTATCTATGTTATTTACTCTGTTTACATATATACATATGTTCTTGTTCTGCCTTGATATATCATTATGCATGTTTACCTGATTCAAACGCCCCTCCAAAGTCAGAGTGCTTGCAAGAGACACCCTGGCGGAGGTGGGGTGTTACATTTGGTACCAGAGCATATGGTTTACGAGAAGGAACAAAAAGGGTTTTTTTTAGAACTTTTGGAAAACTATTTTCAAAACAAAGTATAAAGTATTTTCCAAAGAAAAGTCTAGTTTATTTTAAAGGCTATTCCCCAAAAAGCCATTAGCAAAATCCCTTCGTTTTCTCCATTCTGAATCTGTCTTTTTCATTTTCAGAATGGCCGATAACTTTGCTATTCTGGAGGGAGTGCATATACCTGTTTGGTATAGGAGACTTTTGGAGGCTAGGGCGACCGAAGCCGGCCCCGCAAATATTACTCCTCCTCCGGTAGTTGATGCTCCTCCTCCCCCTCAGCATCCACAAAAGGATTTCGCGGAGATTTGCAAAGACTTTAAGGCGATGGGTTGCAAGAATTTCTTTGGAACCGAGACTTATGTAGAGGCAAGGAATTGGTTGAAAGAAACCGAAGATCTTTTTGCCTTCTTTGATATAGATGACCGTAGAAAGGTTTTATTAGCAGTGTGGTTGCTAAAGGAAGAAGCTGCACGTTGGTGGGTGGTCACCACCGTTACTAGGCCAATTGAGACTTGGGATGACTTTCGGGGAAAGTTTGGACTAAGGTTCCTATCACTGAAGCAAGGGGACATGACTATTAGGGAATTCATAGATAAGTTTAATCAACTGGCTCGGGTCGGTTTAGACTTGGTTAACACAGCTCAGAAGAAGGCCCTATACTTTGCTCTAGGATTAAACGAGCCATTACATGGTTTAGCCATGACTTATGTACCCTTGGGGGCAACTTTCGAGAGCTTGGTGAATATGGCCCTACTCAATGAAGAGAATAGGAGTGACAAGAAGGAGATCAAGATGAATGATACTCAAGTCAAGAAGACTGATTCCCAGTGGAAAGGAAATCAGAGTAGTCAGAACAACAAGAACAACAAAAACGACAAGGGCAGCAAGAACAAGGGAAAGGAAACAAGAAAGTGCAACTTCTGTGCGATTGTTGGGCACATAGCCAAGGACTGTAGGAAGAAGAGAAGGAAATTGGGTGGGTGCTTTAACTGTGGAGAAATGGGGCACTTCACTAGGGATTGCCCGAGAAAGCAAGGGCAAGGCCAGGGTCAGACTCAGCGTGCTGGACCTTCGGGAGGGCAAGTTCATGCTCTCAATGCCGCTCCAGTTCCCGATCGAGGTAGTATCTCTGTTGAGAACCTTGTATATATTTTTGATTTTTCAGTTCGTACCTTGTTTGATTTTGGTGCATCGCATAGTGTATTTCATCTGATCTAGTTGGAAGTTTGCACCTAAGTACTAGTCTAGTTAATGATCCCGTGTGTGTTTCAAATCCAATTGGGGGTGCCGCCCATTTGTCTATGATCTATGTGGATTTGTAAATCTCTATCTTAGTGTAGAGTTCTCGTGTGATGCTTATATTCTCGGTTTCATGGGGTATGGGTTGATTTTGGGCATGGATGGGTTGTCCAGTTTTGGAGCCATCCTTGATTTTCTTTTGAGCATAGGGTTGTGAGGCTCATGACTCACCTCGGTAATACCCTAAAAATTTCTAGTAACCCTATGAGTCCCGTCATGTTGTGTTATCTTGAGTCCCTCAACTCGTCTATCGATAGTTTGCAATCGGTGAGGGTGGTTCGAGAATATCCTGATATCTTGGGTGAAGTGAAGGGGGTTACCCCTAAACAGGAGATAGATTTCCGCATTTATCTGGTTGATAATGCCAAGATAGTTTCGTGGCCGGTAAGGCACATGGTCCCGTAAGATGGGAGCTAAGTGAGCAAGTGAAGGAGTTGCTTGAGAAGAACTCCATTCGATGAAGCGTTTCCATGGAAGGTGCTCTAGTAGTATTCGCTACTAATGCGGACAGTGCACTTCGCCCGTGTGTTGGTTATCGTGAGTAGAACAAGAGGAATAGACAACCATTACCAAGGATCGATGATTTGGTTGATCAGCTTGTAGGAACATCTGTTTCCTCTTGATCTTGCTACTGGATTCCATCAGCTCAGGGTAGCTGAGGATAGTATAGGAAAGACTGCGTTCAGAACTCCAGATGGATTCTTAGAATGGCTGGTCATGCCATTCGGTTTAACTAATGCACCCGCCTACTTCGTGGACCTGATAAGTAGGGCGTCTAGGGAGTTCCTGAACGAGTTTGTGGTGGTCTTCGTAGATGATATTCTGATCTTCTCTAAGGATGAGGAAGAGCACGCAAGGCATCTCGTGGAGGTGGTGGATACGCTTAGAGCGCATCTATTGAAGGCCAAGTTCTCCAAGTGTCACTTTTGAAGAAGGGAAGTTAGATTCCTTGGGCATATAGTAGCTAAGCAAGGCTTAGCGGTGGATCCCGCTAGAGTGGTCGCGGTTCAAGACCGGAAAACTCCGACGAGGACAATTAAAATAAGAAGCTTTCTTAGTTTAATTAGTCAGTTAGCGTCCCTTGAGTTTAGACCTACCCTTCTGGATCAAGTAGGGACTTCGCAGAAAGAAGACCCGCAGTTAGTCGAGATCATGGACAAGTTGATTCGAGGCGAGATAGTAAGTCATCTCGCTATGGATGACAAGGGATGGCTAAGACGCGATGAGAGAAAGAAGGTTTCTTGATGATGCACATCACCCGAGGAGGTGGCCGAGTTTGTCCCAAGGTGCATGTTGCTCCAACAGGTTAAAGGCCGAATCATAGAAGCCCGGTGGGCTATTACATCCATTGGAGGTCCCCGCAATGGAAGTAGTAAAGCGTCACGAAGGATTTCGTGGATGGACTGCCTAGATCAAGGAAAGGGAATACGAGCATGTGGGTCATAGTAGGTAGACTCACGAAGAGTGCTCATTTCACTCCGGTAAAGAGCGAAAGGACTGCATCATAGCTAGCGACAGTTTACTTTCAAGAAATAAAGCGGTTGCACGAGTTCCCCTAAAGTATAGTAGTAACCATGACTCAATCTTCACTAGCCAGTTTTGGGATAGTCTACGGGGAGTCATGGGCGAGCAACTGAATCTAAGCACGGCCTATCATTCGCAGGCGGATGGTTCAATTCGTTCAAGCATGAGTTATAGAAAATCACGTTGGTAAGAGCAATTGGCAACGTGGATTGGTATTTTCAAAAAAAGTTCTGCTGCGTGGAATACTTTGTGGTAAGTAAACGAGATCCAGGATTCACTAGTGAATTTTGGAGAGCTTGCATGAAACCATGAGGTCATATTTATGTTTAAGCCAAGAATGATAGAAGAGTAAGTGAAAGAGGAAGACGAGAGGCGACAATGAAATGGGTTCAACTCATATTTGGAAATAAGAGTTAAGAAGCTAAGAAATCATGAGGTAAAAGACGGTCAAAGCACAATGGAGTTAAGCTCAAGGAAACGTGACTTAGAAGATTGAAGGCTAGATACGCGCATCATATCTCTTTTTAAGTGTATATTCTTGATCCTTGTTTTCCTGTGGAACTTACTCGCATGTTATCTTTTACATATATCCTCTCGGTCCCATTCTCAATCCCATTTCTGTTGTAAACTCCATAAGGGGGTATGACTCCTCGGTTAGCAATACATGTTAAGGTTTGAAGGGGGTCCGTTAGGTTGACCAAACCCTTTGGGCTTTTATAGAATATGGGTTGGATTGGGAAGGGATTTCTTGTAATCCGAAAGGAGTATATCTTGCTTATCTTCCCGATCTCTTTGTAGCATATCTTTGCTATCCATGATTATCTAGTTTATCATGGTGATCTTGTCATGAGAACCTTAGGTAGAAACCCTTTGGATGAAACATGTGTTTGAAACATGTTATGCTTGATGGTTGCAAGTGGTTGCAAGTGTTTGCAAGTGGTTACTCGTGGATGCATTATACACGTTAGGCACTAGATCGGCTCACACACTCCTCATATTGCATATGCATGAGTGTTTATGCTTATTCATGGATGAAATTTTTTGGTGTTATCACATGGATGTTGCATATGGATGTATGTTATGTGCACACATATAGATGTTATACATTATGTTAGGAATTGCATACATATGGATTCATTTCACTAACATAATTTGCATTGATGATATCTGCATTAGATAAGTACATATACACACACCTTTGCATATGTTCATACAACATTTAGAATCTTGTAAGGACAATGATTGCTCGTGGATGATGTTTTGAGTAGATGGATGATTGGATGGTAGGATATGTTCTTCCTAACTTGAAGATTTCGGGGACGAAATCCTTTAAGGAGGGGAGAATGTAACAACCCGTATTTTCAATAACCTGTTATAATGTAAATCGAGGCAGAATTTAATTCTAAAATCTGAATCAAGGGAAACGGGCTATGCCATTGCGTTCGTCTCGGAAAAATACGCGAAATAGAGTCCGAGTTTTCGAAAATCGGAGTCCGTATGACCCGATTAAGGCCCAACGAAGTTTTCAGAAAATTTCTAAGTAAAAACAGATTTCAAACTCAAGTTTGAAATTGGAAATTTGGGCCAGTTTGGGCCAGGCGGGAAAATTCCCGCCAAAGCACCCAAGTCGACAGCCCTGTCGACTTGGGAGTCGACTTGGTTGGACCCAAGTCGACAGCCCTGTCGACTTGGCTGTCGACTTGGTCCAGCCGGGCTGTTTAGCCTGGTGCACCATTTTGAGATTGTGTTGAGCTTGGGGGCCAGATTCGGTTTTAAGGGCTGAGATTGCAACTAGGGTTTAATCCTATGGCCTAAAACACTTGCCTAATCTATAAATAAGGCCCTAACCTAACCCTAAATCATCATTATTCATTCTAGCAACTAAACTATGGCAAAATCAATCCTCTCATGGCCTCCACTCTCTTCATAAAATTCCTAAACAAATTTCTATGAGATTTTCCATGCATACAAGGGTTTTTAGACTTGTATGAGCCTCTTTAGCTTGCATTCAAGTCAAGTCTCTATATTTGCACCATAAAGAAAGAGTTTTGATCAATTTTGCTTGCATTTTTGGGGTTTAATTGGTTGCATAAGGGTTTTCTTACATTTGCTATACTCATTTGAGTCCGCATAAGCATTGTAAGCCCTATTCCTTTCATACTTAAACTCTAAAGTTAAATGTATGATATGTACGTTTACTATGATGTGTTATGCAAGTTCACTATGATGTGTTATGCAAGTTTGCTATGATGTGTTATGCAAGTTCACTATGATGTGTTATGCAAGTTTACTATGATGTGATATGCAAGTTCATCAAGTCATGTTATGCAAGTTTATGCAAGTTGTCATATGATATGCAAGTTATGTTATGCAAGTTTGATATGTAAGTTGTCATATGATATGCAAGTTATGTTATGCAAGTTTGATATGTAAGTTGTCATATGATATGCAAGTTTGATATGTAAGTTGTCATACGATATGCAAGTATGTTATGCAAGTTTGGGGTGATCATTTGGCTCATGTTATCATGTTATGCAAGCTTATCTTGAGTATATGAACATAAAGCTTCAGGCTTTATGCCAAAGGTTGCATTTTGGCAGCATGTAAGTTATCATATCTCTTATGATAACTTGCATGTGAGGCTAAATGCGAACTTATGGCCATTTTTACATGTCATTTATCACCATGTATCACCAATATGACAAGTTTGGTTTTATGCATGCTTTTGAGGCCTAATGCAAGTATATGAACATATGTACATTTCATATGCCACCATGTTGAACTTGTGGCTTAACACTTTTATGTCATGATTATGCCAAGTTCCCTCTTTCTGTCCTTTATACGCTATTGCGATATGTAAGCGATGGGATTCCGTTTGGGGTTGGGTAAACTTAAAAGACATAAAAACATAAGCTTGGGAATTTACCTATTAAGTTAGGTCTACCCATTGGGAATTTACCTATTAAGTTAGGTCTACCCAATTGCTTGAAAACTTGTAATATGTTTTGGAAACATAATGGACATGACACTTAGAAAAGATAAGTGTGACCAACTCGAGGTTGGGTTGAGTTTGTAGCATAAACCTACCCGGAACCGACCGGCTTAACTAGTTGCTACAAACAATAGGACCCAATGTGAGAAGTTGGCCATGTTGTACCTTGAACCCGAGGTTAGACCAAGTTGTGGTGTAAAGCTACCCGGACCCGCCCGGCTTAACTAGTAACCGCAACAAAGTCTAATGTGAGAGGTTAAGGCGCATTAATTAATTAATGCCTCGTGATTAGGGTTAAGTCATGGTCCACTTAATACTTAACCAATTTGGGCTTGGTAGATTAATCAGGGTTAAGTCGTGAACTCATCGTTACACTTAACCAAGTTAAGCCATGATTAGTGAAAGGGTTAAGCCGTACTTAACCCACTAGAAAACTCCTAGAAATGGGGGTCCACTCCAGCAGTAATCCCTAGTTTGTATCATCATGACCCTAGGGACTAGGCTAGGGTGGGGGCACGATTACTGGACTGGAGGTAAGTGACCAAAAGCGACGGCAGAGTGGTACGCCGGTGTAGTTCTGGACGGACTATGGTCGTGCACGTAGTCCGGAGCCGGGGAAATCATGCACGGGTACCAGTAGATCGAGACCATGCACGCATGTTTATGGTGTCCAGGGGTTGCCACCCTAGGGCTTGATACACCCGACGGGAGACCCGACACAGTCTGACTACAATTATGTTTGGGCCGTATTGACACCAACACGTGACGAGTTAGGCTTATAGGGAGCCGATCGACTAGACCGTTTGGGTGGGACCTCGTGTTAGGGTCACTTCATGTTATTGGACCTCGTGTTAGGGTCACTTCATGTTATTGGACCTCGTATGAGGGTCACTTCATGTTATTGGGCCAAAGCTTGGGCCAAGGGATCAATACTTGTTTATTCAAGTCATGTTAGTTTGCTAGTACACCTGTGGTGCAAAACCTTAATCCTGATTATACGATGACACCTTTATCTACCTTGTTAGTTAATCCTCATGCTAGTATGTTGTTATCCTTATGTTCATCCCTGCTGCTCATGACAGTTAACTTTATCAGTTTACATTGATTGTAGTAGGGCTTACTCAGTCTTTTTGACTGACCTGTTTTCCTTTCGCCTCTTTTCTTCCGTCCCCCCCCCCAGGTTCTCAGGGAGGGAATATTGGAGCTTAGCTGGATTTCTGGTCGCTTGCTTGTGGGATTTTAGCTCATGTACGGTCTTGACATGAAGCTGGCTATGGTTATCACTTATTTTGGGGATAGTACTTATGTATTTCAGTTTTTCAGAAATGTTGTTTTTATCTAGACTTGTGTATTTGGAAAGTTGACATTATGATGTACCAGACTTGTTTTGAAATGGTTTAAAATCTTCCGCTGTTTTATCTATGTTATTTACTCTGTTTACATATATACATATGTTCTTGTTCTGCCTTGATATATCATTATGCATGTTTACCTGATTCAAACACCCCTCCAAAGTCAGAGTGCTTGCAAGAGACACCCTGGCGGAGGTGGGGTGTTTCAAAGCTGATCAAGAAAGTAAAGAAACAAGATTAGTTGATAAGAGAGCCATCCAGAAAGGCCTGTCAGAATTCTTTATCAAGTTCTCTCTTAAAGATCTCATCATTCAAGCCTTTAAGCTTGCTTCAATCATCAAATAAAGAGTTTCTTTATTTTCATAATTCAAAGCTTTCCTAAATTCAGAAATCCTTACCTGTTTTTGGGTCAACCTGCTTCTGTTGTCTGTCATGGCTGGTCCTGATGATTCAGCCAGTGCTAATATCTCCAGTGGTAGAGTCTGAACTGGTCAGAATCGACCACCTGATCCCATCCAAGATTTGGTGAAATCAATCAACAAACCACAAAGTCAGCTGATCTTAATACAGCTTGATGAATCAAATTGCCTGTTATGGAAATTACAGGTAGAAACTGCTGTTAGAGGATACGGTCTTGAAGATTACATATATGGAACAAAAATGGTTCCACCTAAGTATACTCGAGACAATGAAGATAAACTTGTGCAAAATACAGAATTCTTGTCATATCAAAGGAAAGATAGTATTATCTGTGCATGGATGATGTCATCCATTGGAGCAACTATATTACCCCAGTTAATTGGTGTAAAAACTGCAAATGAAGTCTGGTCCACAATTGAGAGAAATTTTTCTGCTCAATCCTCAGCTTGAATCATGCATTACAAAAGACAACTTCATAGCATTAGAAAGGGAGATGCAAGTATGAATGAGTATTTGTTAAAAGTAAAGAACATTTGTGATCAATTGAACTCTGCAGGGCAGAAGATTCCTGAATCAGAACAAGTGCTATCTATAATAAGTGGATTAGATGTTGATTACGAGGCTGTGTCTGCAATAATTTTGTCCATGGATCCTACACCCAGTTTACAATATGTATATTCAACCTTGTTGGCTCATGAATGTAGAATTGATCATAAAAAGAACGTCAATTCAGATTTTTCTGTCAATTACACTGCCTATGGTAGAGGTAAAACTCAAGCAAATGTTCAATGAAACCTAAACCAACCTAATGTTCAGAGAGGAGGTGGTCAACCTAATCGAGGCATAGGTAGAAATAATAACTCAAGAACCAGATGTCAAATTTGTGAAAAATTTGGACATACTGCAAATAAGTGCTATTTTAGATATAATTCAAGTGTCAATCCTGGTCAATCCAGCAATAATTCAAACATTAACATGGTTGCAAAAAGATGGTAATAAAAGTCAGATAGAAAATAGCAGTGCAGACACCACTTCAACAGATGATGCAAATGATGACTGCTGGTATCCAGATTCAGGAGCTACTAACCATGTTACCAACAACTTAAGCAATCTCAATTTGGGGAATTGAGAATACAAAGGTATGCAAAATCTTTTAGTTGGTAATGGTAAGGCTGCATATATTACACATACTGGAAATGCAAGTCTAAATGGACCCAAAGAACTTATTTAAAAAAAATTGTTGAGGGTTCCTTCTACTAAAAAGAACTTAATGAGTGTTTCCCAATTTGCAAAGGATTACAAAGTTTATTTTGAATTCTATCCAAATTCTTGCATTGTCAAAGATATACTAACTCAACAAATCATTTTGCAGGGTAAAGAATATAAAGGGTGATACAGGTTTGATATTACAAATCACAAAAATCCTAAATCTAATAACAAAGAATGCATGATGATTTTTGTTAATGATTCTGAGTGTAGTAGAAAGTTTGATCTATGGCATTGTAAGCTAGGACATCCTAGTATTAGAGTTGTTAAACAAATCATGGATGATATGAATTTGAATACAAATACTATTTCTGATTCATATATTTGTTCCTCTTGTCAATTGGGAAAATCTCATAAACTTGCATTTCCAGACTCACAAACAGAATATTCTAATCCTCTTGAATTAGTTGCTACTGATTTATGGGGTCCAGCATCTACATGTTCTGTGTATGGCTACAAGTATTATATTTCCTTTATTGATGCATATTCTAGATTTACATGGATATACATGTTAAAATCTAAATCTGATGTAAGTAGTGTGGTTATTCAGTATATAAACAAGGTAGAAAATATGATTGGGCTTAAAGTAAAAAACTTTCAAACAGATGGTGGTAGAGAATTTTTACCATTAAAATCATTTTTTGAGAAAAAGGTATCAATCATAGAACCACATGTCCATACACTTCAGAACAGAAAGGGTTAATAAAGAGAAAACACAGACATATTGTTGAAACTGGTCTAACTTTACTCTCTCAAGCTTCAATGCCTCTGAAATACTGGCCTGAAGTTTTTGATACTGCAGTGCATTTAATAAATTTATTACCCACAAAAGTTTTTAAATTTAAATGCCCACAAGAAATTCTTTACAAAGTCAGACCAGATTATAATCATCTGAAAGTGTTTGGATGTGAGTGTTATCCTTGTTCAAGGTCTTACAATACACATAAATTGGATTTTAGATCAACTCCATGTACTTTTCTAGGATATTATACCAAACAGAAAGGTTGTAAATGTCTAGACAAATCTGGTAGAATATATATCTCTAGAATGTAAAATTCAATGAACATATATATCCTTTCTGTATTGAAAGAGTAAAGACAACTGAAAAAGTTGGTGAGCCTAGAATGATCATACCTGAATTGCCTAAAGAAATTCAAGTGATAGTACCACCTCAAAGAAATATGAGAGATACTACCACAGACTCTCAGCACATAATGCCTTCAAGAAGGCCAGGCCAAGAGAATGTTTTTGAAGAAAACTATGACAATCAGGGTGAATCATTTTAAGCATCTGATGAGAGAGGTAGTCAATCACCTACCTGTTATCAATCACCTTTCAGTGAGTCACCAAGGAACAACAGTCAAGACAATAATGTCACAGACAATATTAACAAGCATCCTATGTTAACTCATGCAAAATGTGGTATTTTCAAACCAAAGCATATTAATGTTGCTGTTTTATATGGTGAACTAGGTTCTTTCTATGAATCATCACAATGTGAGAACTGGAAACAAGCCATGAAAGAAGAGTATGATTCTTTAATTAAGAGAGGAACTTGGTCTCTGGTTAAGGAACCGGAAAACAAAAATATAATTGGATGTAGATGGGTGTACAAATTAAAGAAAAATTCTGATGGTTCAATTTCTAAGTATAAGGCTAGACTGGTTGCTAAAGGTTACTCACAACAGTTGGGTTTTGATTTTTCAGAAACTTTTTCACCTGTTGTGAAGCCTTCATCCATTAGAATAATTTTAACATTAGCCTTAAGTAGAAATTGGAGCATCAGACAGCTAGATGTTAATAATGCTTTTCTTAATGGTGAATTGCAGGAAGAAGTGTTTATGGAGCAGCCTGAAGGTTTTTATCAAGGCAATAAGTCAGAGTGGGTGTGCAAGCTCAACAAAGCAATCTATGGATTAAAGCAGGCTCCTAGAGTTTGGTTTGACAAGTTGAAATCAACACTTGTCAATTGTGGCTACAAATCTACAAAATCTGATAAATCTGTTTTTACAAAATTCTCTGGAAGTGAAATAACTTATATACTAATCTATGTTGATGACTTTGTAATTGCAGGAAGAAGTGTTGAGTATAACAGTGTGATTTTTGTTTGATGATAACAAACATATATATATATTTTAAATGTGTTTGTAAATAGTACTATTCTATATTTTACACACAGAAATAAATATTTATTGAATAGAACACTACTATACAAAATTGAATATCCAAACAGTGTTTTTATTCGAATAAATATTTTATTTTCAACATTTGAAATAGTACGTATACAATACTCCACTATTTACACATTCAAATATTTTTGAATATTTTTGTCATGACACATTTAACACATCACAGACATTGTACTATTAAAAGATTCAAACAAAATAAAAATAGATAGATTGAATTGAACAACAAAAATAATATTTTATTTCAATCAAATCTGTTTATTACAAATAGTAGTATAATTTTTATTCACGTCCATAATCAATACAGAAATTCCTCATTACATATTCTTTCAGTTGTACAAACACTGTTTCTTACATATACACACACACTAACGCTGTTCTTGTCTTCATCTTCAGTCTTATGTCTTCACAGCTTTTAGTCAGTCCATCTTCATACCTGTCAATACAGAAGAACACACACAGTAGACTGCAACAAAAATAAAATAAAAGCAAATAAAAATTTATTTTTAAATTTTATTTGCCTCAGATTTGTGGTGTGTTTCTCATCATGTTTCTAGACTTGGTCTGATATGCAGGGACAGGAAAATTGACTGATGGCTGCATGTACACACGTGTATGAATATACACGTGTGCACTGCCCCGCCAATCAACGAACGACTGAGGAGTAGTCACAATGGACCGTCTCGACCCAGTGTACAATCAACAATGGGACAATCGAATACAAGTTTAAGAAATAAAGTCAACACAGCAAATCATGGTCAAAAATCAGAAGTCAAGAAACATGGCAGGAACAATGGCGCAGGGCAGTAAGCACCAAAGCAAAACAGACATGGTTCCAGACAGTTTTAAAGATCATAGCAATTCATATGAATACCCAAAAGAGTCAAGCAGATCAACCATGGTATTTTCTTTAATCAGTTCAAAGTTCAAAGTCGAAGAACAAACAGGAAAATTCTAACATAGAAAAATGTTCTTATCAAATAAGTGGTTCAAGAAGTGGCATGAACAAATGAAATAACTGTTCTTATCAGTAACAAAAAGGATTAAGTGTTGGTCAAAGACAGTTCAAGTAGTATCAACAAAATCAAGGCAGTATGAAACATATCATGGTCATGGCACAAGCACAGTGCACAAAGCAATGGGAAAATTCATGAGAGCAACAAGTGCATGAAGTAAGTAAGTATGGATCCGGTGCCAAAACAGTGTGCATTTCAGTTGCGATGAATATTTTTAAGCAATATGTTCAAATCATAAGTTAAGTGCAATGATACACGAATACAACAAGGTCATGGTACAAGTCCAAACAGTGTTTCAGGTGAATGTAAACATTGGTGGAACCAATCAAACATGGGAGCCAATACTAGAAAGTGGTCGAGACAGTGATAGCACCAAGATCACACAACAATTTCAAGTGTTCAGAAGTTACAACTGCAACAATGGTCGAGCTCACATGTATACAGGAAGTGGCAAAAGTGTGAATATGGTGACTTTGCATGGTGCAGCTAATTCAGCATTTACATAAGTTTTCTTAACAACATGTGAGTAACATCTAAGCAGGTGCCAACATCAAACCAATATACAAAGAGGTGAAAAGTAATATACAAGTGAATCTACAAAGTCAAAGGAGTGTCAAGACATGGAACTTGTGAAACATCAAAACAGTATGTTTTGAAGACAGTGCAGTATTAATTCAAATACATGTTGACAAGCAAGAGCAGTATAGTCAAATAAAACTCAAGCCAAAATTCATGAACAAGGTGAAAAGTGAAACCAATGTGGTCGAGCAGTGCAATACCACAGTCCAGAGAATGGAAAAGAAATAATAGCATCTGTTCTCAAGACAAAATCAAGTTATATCTGATCTTATTAAAAGTGTACAAACTGCGATCAAAAGTGGAGTTTAGTATCAAAATGATATACAGAGGCATAAATAAGGTGAATAAAATCATCACAGTGTACAAGTTTATTTTTAAATAGTGAAGCAGCATATCATGAAGTATTACAAAAGGCAAGCCGAAAAGTCAGTGCAAAAATAGGAAGAATAAGTTGAGTGTGTTTTGGCAAATCAAGTTTAACATCTGTTCATAAGAAGAAAGTTTAAATCCAGAAATTGTCAAATTCGAAGAATGAGTACAGTACAGGTTCATATCAGTTCTTTTGAAGCAGTTTATTCAAGATAATATCAGCCCAAAATGATATTAATCAAAGTTCTAGAAAATTAGCTCAAAAGGAATTCATGGATTCTTTTTCGAGATTATTTTTGAAGTAAGACTTAATCCAAAAGTTTCAGAAGTTAACACAATATTCAAATCAAAGAAATCTCCAGAAGTTGAAGAACAATTCAAAGCCACTAAGAGTTCAAGGTCCAAAATTTATGTATATACCTCGACCAAGTAATACGCGAAATCAGAGCAAAATTTTAGGAATTTTATTCCTATAAATACACCAATCATCACAGGCTTATGATTAAAAAAAAAAAAATCCGAGTTCAAGCACAATTAAAGCATAAAATCGAATAGTAAAATCATACCAGAAATCGAGAAAACTTGGATCCAAATCAGAGTCCATAAACTCAATCGAAGAAGATACAAGTCGCCAGAGATTGAAGCCGAAGAATCGAGTAGCAGAGAACTGATTTTCATCAACCAGGCATCTCGATTCAGTGTTTTCAGAAAAATCCTAGTTTTCTTTTAGCCGCCATTTCTATTTCCAGAGAGAATCAAAGAAAGTCGGGCTCAAGTAAAAAGTGGTGGAGCAAAATAAAAAGGGGCCGGCCAAGTCTATATCAAAGACTAAGGGTTTTTTATTAAGAAGGATTTTTATAAAACAAAACTAGTGTTTTGTTTTAAACTAGGGTCTCCATTTTAATTTTTTTTATTGTTTTCAACTTTGTAATCAGTCTAGAGTTTTCTAGTTTGTCTCTAAAACTAGGGAGACGAATTACAGGGTTTGTAATTCAGGGAAATCTGGTTTTGGGGATAAAAACCAGTGCAGGGTTTTGAGCGTAGGGTTAAGAACAGTTGGGAGCGAGTGTCGCGAGTTTACAGGGGATTGTAAGCGTAGAGATTGTTTTAACTCCTAGTAGAAACCTTGGGGAATGCAGCAGTAGGCAGGGTTTTGCCGAAGCTGGGTATATCTGTGTGTTATTTATTTCTGCATTTATTCTGTTTTTAATCTGTGCTGTGATTATTTAATTATTCTGTGAAAATATGCGATAAACCCTATTCACCCCCCCTCTAGGGTTAATTTAGATCCTTCAAGTAGCATGTCAGAAACTGAAAACATTACAAGAAGATTGAATTCAGAATTTTCAATTAAAGACTTAGGGGAAATAAGCTACTTTTTGGGAATTGAAGTTGTCAAAACATCAGAATCAGAGATCCATCTTAATCAGAGAAAATATATATCAAAGATAATTTTTAAAGCCAAAATGGACAAAGCTAATCCTTTGCCAACACCAATGGTTGTAAATAGTCAACTTTCTAAACAGAAGGGTGAAGTATTTCAGGATGCAACCTTTTATAGAAGCATTATTGGAGCTCTTCAATATGCTACAATAACAAGACCAGATATATCCTATTGTGTTAACAAGGCAAGTCAGTTTATGCAAAAACCTTTAGATACACATTGGGCTGCAGTTAAAAGAATTCTTAGGTATCTTAAAGGTACTCTGGATCATGGTCTTGTGTTCAAAGTAAGTAAATCATTAAACATCAATGCATATGCAGATGCTGATTGGGCAACAGATGTTGATGACAGGAAATCAACATCTGGATATTGTATCTACCTAGGAAAAAAAAAATCCTATTTCATGGAGTGCAAAGAAACAAAGTACTGTTTTAAGATCAAGTACTGAAGCAGAATTCAGAAGTGTTGCTAATACTGCAGCAGAAGTTCTATGGATTGAATCATTGCTAAGTGAACTTAGAATTAAAACTGAAAAGAGAGAAGTAATTTGGTGTGACAATGTTAGTACAATATCTTTAACGTCTAATCCTGTTTTACATTCTTAAACAAAGCACATAGAACTTGATCAATATTTCATTTGTGAACAAGTCATTCAAGGAAAATTGAGAGTAGGGTATATACCATCTCAGCACCAGAAAGCAGATATACTTATAAACCTCTCTCCAGACAGAATTTCACTAGATTGAAGGAAGAACTCAACGTCGATTCAGCAGATCCAAACAACAGATCTAACAGAATAATTTATATACCTGATTGAAGACGTAGACCTTCCAATTGATGTTGGATCAGGCTTGTTCAGCTAGGGTTTGTGCAGATTCGGATCAAATCCTTTCAAACTCCAATTTAACCTCTCTCAATGAGACTGAAGCATACTTAAGTTCAAATAAACTTAAGTAATTTCCAGAATCATCTGTTTTGGAGGCCTAACAAGTTGATTCCGCCATAAATCAGAATATCGAGCCGCCATTTTTTTATCTCTAGAAACCTTACTAGGGTTTGGTTTCAGGGGGGAGTTAGAAATGAATGGATATAACACATCCGTTTATTACATACTCTCCCCGATAGACCCAAAGCCTTTTATTTTCTTTTCTCATGGGCTTGGCCCATTTCCTATTTTAACAGTTTTTTGTATATAAAGACATTTTGTACATGCCTTGAATGATTCTGTACTCATTTTTCTGTAATTTCTCTTTCAGTAGTAATAAAAAAATTCATTTCTTCAATTCTTTCGAGAATTCAACTTTTATTTATTTCAAAAGCCTCTGTTTATTGTTAAAAGATCAACAACGAAAAAAAACCCTTTGAAACATATGAAGTTCACCAAATTATATGCCTTCTTAGTTTGGTTTGTGATGATTATATGATGTTTACTTTCAACAATTTATTTATACACAATTTTTAAGTAAAACATTGACTTTTAGTGCTTTTTTAAAATGTATATTTAATTAATTTTTTTGGTTGAAGGACAGATGGAATAAATGATGCACAAGGCACCAAAAAAAGCACTAGGAAAGGGACTCAGGCGAGGGCCTACTGCTTTTTGAGACTTTTTTGTCTTAACACCTTATCCTTTAGTTGACATCAAAATTAATTCCAAAACCACCTAAAGAGATCCACTTAGTACTTCAGGCATATACATACTAGAAATGGAAACATTGAAAAGCTTTTATAAAGGGTGGGACTTATGGTGATGGGTTTGGAAAAAACAGATAAACAACTGACATTACACTAATTCAAGGGGGAAAACTTGGAATCAATTAATAAAGATAAGGGAGAAGACAAATGGGGAATGAAATCATTCAATTTCATTAGTAGAATATAATAGGAAGAAAAATAATTAGCAGATTGTAGAGGAAAAGTGCTAACTCGCCAAGAACCTAAAAATAGGTGGTTCTTGTCTTTGGTGCCAAAACTGTAAAAATGAAATATTTACCTACAGTAAAATCTATACATTAAATTTGTATCTTTTAATCAAGTTATGATCAACAAATGAAATAATAAATCACAAAAGTGGACATATCGAAGGCATAGACATAGGGACAAATGTCTGTACACTATGACATAGATGCATATGCACAATTTTATTTTTTCAAATCAAAGAAACAAACAGTTAGTTATTTACCATTTTATTTGATTGTAAAGATATTTGATACAGAGAATCATGACATCACTAGTTTGATAACTTGAATAAAAGCACAAGGAGTATATAGCCAAATAAGGCTAGGCATTTATAAAATATAGATATATGAATACCAATTCTGTGAGGATCTCATTATTTTTTGTTAAGATCATTTCATACTTTCAAATTTAAAGCCTTAAAGTGCAATTCGTTTTGATCCATGTAACATTCTTTAACCACCCTGTACCCACTACAATTTTGTAGTTGAGCTAAGAACCGCATGTACAAAAAAATTCGATGTGTAGCAATGTTTATTGTTACTTGGAAATAAAGAATGAAATGTCAGGTTTAAATATTGGGAAACTAGTTAATTTGTATTATAAAGTTTGTATACCAGTGTTTGACACTGGTAATATAGTGAGGTCTCATTTGCTGAAGTATAAAGTCATCAATATATGGATATTAATATATTTTACATTGATTATCTCATGGTTGTCTCCAACAAGCAAACCATGTCCACTATATTCTACCTATTATAACTGCCAACTTAAGTCCCTCATTAAAAAATTCAATTGCATCATAGCTAAAAAAATAATAATTTGACATTCTTGATTTAGTCCTAGCTCTTTATTTGAAGTTTTACAATATATAATTTTATGAGCAAAAACATCTTGGTACCAAGGTCGGTTACTTGTTTGCATAGAACCGCTCTTTTAAAATAGGTGCTTATATTATCAGTTAACTCCTTCCCATACCAAAACATTTAAAAAAAAAGTCAAACCACTAAATCTCTCATATCAGAAGAATGTTTTGAGAGAAGACCACGCTAGTAAAGGTACAATAAAAGATACAATCAAATCAGAATAAAAATGATGATCAAATTGTTTCAATTAATGCAATAGTTAATAAAAAGGGCATGTTCTATTTAATCCAATTTACACATATCCACTATCAGCATAGTTTTCGTTTTCATCCATTATAATTAACTATGAACATATCCAAATAGTGTTAGATGTGTTAAGGATGCGGAATGCGGATCTTAAGGCAGAATTAACACTAGAGGGGGGTGAATAATGTTTATGAGGAATTTATAGAAATCTTAAACTAGCTTGAATTACTATATGAATCACACAATGATTATCGCACCAGAAATGACCACAAGCACATAAACAATTACAAACACAGAAATTAGTAAATAAAATTGCAGAAAAGGAAAGAACACACCGAATTTTGTACTAGTTCGGATTACTCCTATGTCCAGTCTCACGTAATGTTGGATTGTGCAGAGTTTTATTAATACTAGTATTAGTATTTACAACACCCTTGATTTTACGGCTACAAGGTTCACACTGATTCCACCACCCTTGATTTCATGGCTACAAGGTTAACACCTAGACTCCACCACCCTTGATTTCACGACTTTAAGATTAACACTGATTCCACCACCCTTGATTTTATGGCTACAAGGTTAACAACGCTCCCTTTCGTTGATTTCCGAGCTACAAGGAACACACCCTTTCCCAAACAATTCCCAAATGATTATAATAGCCCTAGAACTCTTCAATAGCACTTCAAACAGAGAGTAGTTGATAGAGAGTGAGAAGAAGAATGATATAAATTTTGTTGAAATCGGTAGAGTATAAGTGTATAAATCAAGAATTTTAAGTATTTTAATGGTAGTAAGTAAAGGAGTGAAGAAGGAGAAGAAAGAATGATTAAAAATTCAAAATCAGCCCCTTTTTATAGTGTCCTAAAGGTTGCAACATTTTTGAAACGTTACAAATAGTGAAAAAGACACTTCCTTTGAAAATTGAATCTATGACAGTTATATGTCGACATGTCAATATGGGTATGTCGACATATGCCTTCTATATTTATTTTTAAAGTCAAATTTCAAGTGTTAAAACCAATATATATTTTCTGGAAATTCTTGAATCAAAACTAATGTTTCAAATGAATTTTCTAAAGCATAAAAACATACAAAAACATAGTGGCATATAATATAAACATATTTATAAAGTTATATGATTTAAAATTATAAAACTATATTATATTATAAACATATTATTTTAAAACTTTATAAACTATATATTTGAAATCAAAATAATTTAAAATTATTTAAAAGTAGTTTGAAATAACTTGAAATTAGGATTTGAATTTTGGAAAAAGAATTTGAGTTTTGAAAAATAGAATTTGGATTTTGAAAAATAGAATTTAAAAATGAAGTGCTATTTAGAGTCTTACATATAAACTAGACTCAATTACTATATTTTCTTGAGCTCTTGAAAACTTGATATCCTGATACTCATGAGTCTTGAATCTCTTTGTATCCTGAATTTCTTGGAACTCTAAAACTGTACAACCTTCAATGTTAACTCCTGTATACAAACCCTGTATATATATGTATATATATTCTAGATAAAGATGTTAGTATATATTTTATAATCAATAATGATTGAAACAAGGTTGTTGTCATTAAAACATCATCAACGTTCCATTCTGCAACAACCTCCCCCTTTTTGATGATGACTACCTTGGTTTATAAAATATTTGTACTTGATTTTACATGTTGATCTGCTTCCTTGATTACTCCCCTTTTCATTATGAACTCCTTTTGATTCCCTCTTAAACTATGCTTATCTTAACTATATCTTATTTTATATTTTATAATTTCTCCCCTTTTGTCATTATCAAAACCTATTCTATACTAAACTAAACTATATTATACTAGATTAGACTATACCAAACTAAACTCTACTCCCCTTAAATCTATGCTATAACTGATCCTAATGACTAATTCTATATATAAGTCCCACTTAATCTATAACTCTCCCTAAACCTATAATTCTCCCTAAATCTGCAAATTTCTATAACTTTCCCTAAATCTGTGGCTAGAAATATTGTATAATTTAAGCCAAATAAGCAATTCAAACAATATTCAGACTAATAATTAAGTCAAACCAGTTCAATACAAACTTCCTATATAAACAAGCATCCGATCAATACAAACAAATTTAAATCTTAGTTATATTAAATTCAAGTTATAAGTTAGTCAAACCTCATCATTCTTAATTATGTTTATTATGTATAGATTATTCCAGTTAAATCAACAATCCAGACCAAATCAAAATAATATATGTCAATTCAAAAACACTTCTTGAACCTTCAACCAATCCTTAGAAACCATAAAACTCCTCCTTAATCCAACACAAGACTAAATTTATCCTAAACTCTAATTCCCTTAAAAACTGTAATAAGACTTTAATCTAGACTAAGAAATAATTCTAATAAGATATCCTTAAAACTATGATATAAGTTAAGCAAAGTAATTTAATCCAAACAATCAATCAATTTAAGTTTTGTTGTCACAAAACATTAATTCAAATATATTCAAACATAAAGCCAAACATTTCTTGTAACTTCTATTTATCCTAAAAACCTATAAAACTCCTGTTAACCACAAATGCATAAGTATATTTCTAATACACCTATCAACCACTAATGGAATTCAACCATGTCAAACAAGTCAATCAAGTCAATCAAGTTATTCATGTCAAACAAATCAGACAAGTCAATTAAGTCAAAAAATTCAAACAAGTCAACCAAATAAATAAATCAAGCCAAACAAGTCAATTAAGCCATTCAATTCAATCAAGCCAAACAAGTCAAAAAAGTCAATCAAGTAAAATAAATATGTTATGTATTTGATTAATAATCCTATATATTTGTAATTAGACAAAAACTCCTCATATAGTATACTTGTTATGTGTGGAGTTAAAGTTAACATGTAATGCAGTGTGTTAGTTATAATGCAGTATGTCATATGCAAGGCTATATGAAGTGATATATTGAATGAAGTGCAACTTGTGACGTGAATGATTTTAATTTGAGATGCATTGCAATTTATAATAATGATGTATGATATGAAATAAGATGTGTAATGATAATATGCAGAATGATTTGGTGATGATATCTATTTTGGTAAAAGATATTCAAAGTGTTGCATATATTTTAAATTATTTCAATTAAACAAAGGTAATATTAATTTCTATACTTAGGTTAATGATACTAATGAAAGAAATTAAGAGTTTAACGGTAACTAAAAATATATTCATGATAGGTGGTAAAATATTTAGAATAATTCTATGAGAAATATGGGGCTAATAATCTTAGTAGGGTGCTTTTTTAAAAATAATACAGTAAATGTTGAAGATCATTTTAAAGGGAATACAATGTTTTATCAAATGAAGTAAACTATTTTGACATAAACATGTATTCATAATTATATAAAAATAACAAAAATTAATGTATTTTGAAATATACATGAAACACCCCGAATTTTTAACGACATTAAAGAGATTAAATTAAATAATAATTCATTTAATACTCATAATTAGAGGATGGTCAAGATATACATTAGGTTTGCATAAAATGGACGCTGTATGAGGAAGTTATGAGGGTTTTAAGTTTGTATACATGCCGAAAAATTATATACATACATATGAGTCAGAGATGGGTCAGAATCTATCTAGAACCATTCGAATTTGAAAAATTCATCAGAGAGCCAAAATTCCTGCTCTAGTGGGTCGACCCCCTGGAGAGGTGTCGACCCCCAAGAGGGTTGTCGACCTAGGGGTCGACCCACCCACCGGGGTGTCGACATCCCTAGGGCTGAGGTGGCAGTCGGTTTCAGAGGGCTCTGCAGCTATAAATATGTGGCTATTTATCATATTTTCTTCATTGGAAGTCATGGAGGCCATATGCTGCTGGAGTGCAGATTGAACCGTTTTTTACAACAAAGTACTTTGCAAATCAAATTCAGAAATTCAAGATCCGTTCTCTAAATCTAACGCAGTGAGTTCTAGTTGCTTTTAGGTTTACATAAATAAGAGTAAATTATGAAAGACTGTGATTTAGACATGTGTAAACCTTGAATCTACGCTATTATCGTATCTGATGCTATGTCATGATAGATCTATTTCTTTTGATCTAATTCGACTGTGATTATTCTATTATGTCATGACAGATCTATTTCTTTAGATCCAACTCAGTTGTCATTATTCTACTATGTTATTATTGTGGATCTTGGTTTGTTACTATATTGTGGTTAATATAAATCTGTTAATTTGGACAGTTATATCATTGGATAGATCTGATCATTATTTAAATCATAAACAAATTTCACGTTGAATTGGTTAGGATTGGATATAAATCTTTATCTTAATTAAAACTTTTATGACATGCTATGATGAGGATATGTGTAGATCTATTTCTAAATTAGTAGATCTAATTTACGACAAAAATTGAAACTGTTAGTCAGATCTACATTATCACCTTGTGTTATCATGTTAGATCTATTTTATGTGATCTAATTTATTCATATTAGATCTATTTTATTTGATCTAATCTATCACCTTGCGTTATCATGTTAGATCTATTTTATGTGATCTAAATTATCATCTTGTGTTATCATGTTAGATCAAAACTGATTGGGCATCTAAATTGCAAATTTAGATCTTACTATGCTTATTGTGACATCATAGTTATTGACTGCCAACCGCTCATTAGTTTTATTTCCATCTTGTTATGATGAGAATTTCATGTCCATGCTAGTAAGTATGTTCACCTCATTATCATACTAGTTTATGTTTATGCCAAGATGATCATTTTAGTTAATCCCCATTATTTTCGCTATTATCGTTTATGACTAGGCTATTGTCTAGCCTAGGCATGTTGCCAATTTTATGAGGGCGCTAGTTAAGGAACATGGGAAAAAGGGTTAAAAATGGAATAATTTGAATATGAACATTTTTGGACATGTAATTCAAATTATTGGGTAAAATAGGTATTGACACCAATAAAAGGAAAGGATTAATTAATTGGTAAATTAATTAAAAATGGAATGTTTAGTAATTACAATTAGGAATTGTAATTGTACTTATGACACGAGGTTAGGTTGCATTAGTGGTGGAAGTATGCCCGGACCCGACCGGCATATCCAGCAGCCACTAATGTTGAACCTAATGTGGGAGGTCTAAGTATGTAAATACGAATCGGGCTATGACACAAGGTTAAGCCCAACTATGGAATAAGTCTGCCCGGACCCGACCGGCATATCCAACATCTACATGTTGTAGGCCTAATGTGGGAGGTCGGGCCCATTATGAAACCATAAATGGACATGGTAATAAATTGGACTACTTAGCCTAAACTAATCCATAAGGGATTGTATGGATAAGAACTAAAGTTAGGGTTAAGTAAAATTGATTGGGTCAATGGGAGGGTTAATTAAATCTTGGGTAGGTGGGTAATATTAGTATATAGGCCCAAAAACTTAACCATAAATAAACATGCTTGGATCAGTGGGAGCGTTAAGTAAATCTTAGGTAGATGGGTAATATTAGTATACATAGGACCACAAACTTAATTGTTAAATAAACATGCTTGGATTAGTGGGATGGTTAAGTGGATCTTGGGTAGGTGGGTAATATTTGTATATACAGGCCTACAAACTAAACCGTTAAATAAACATGCTGGGATCAATGTGAGAGTTAAGTAAATCTTGTATAGGTGGGTAATATTAGCATATATAGGCCCACAAATTTAACCTGATAAGGTTATGTAATTAAAGACACCTAGTGGTATACATAACTAGTGGAAATAATAAAGTTATGAAATTAAAGACACATTTTAGGGTAAACATAACTTGTAGAAATAATAGGGTTACGTATTAAAGAAACCTATAGGTAAGCATAACCAGTTGGAAGATTGGGGGTTATGTATTAAAGACACCTATAGGTAAGCATAACCGGTAGAAAGATTAGGGCTATGTAATTAAAGACACATATAGGTATACATAGTCAATGGAAAACCTAGTGGAGATATAAGACAAGGGGGAGAGCTTGTATTATATTTTGTGGGACCCATTTCAGTCAGTAAACCAAAGTTGGTATCAAGTAAAGAACTCCGTAATAGGTGGAGAAGGGGCACACTTACTGATTGATTGTAAGAGATCCAAAAGAGATGGATGGTGTGGGCGGTGCAAACCGACCGGGGACATGTGCGTGCATGGGACGGGCAGAGGGGGCTAAGGCGACCGTGACACCAATAGATATGGTTGTGCACATATTGGGTTGCCACTTTAGGAAGTGATATCTCCTACCATGGGGCCAACACAGGACATCTACGGAGTAGGGAGCTGATCAATTGGGGTAGTGGTTAGGGTATACTTGGACGTATGACCTAAGCCTACCAACTCATAGTGGAAGGGATCATTTCATTCTTGTTATACTAGTAATAGTGCAGAGTAATCATTAGTGAGGCACATACACCTTATCTTGCTTACCTTGTCACACCTGCCATTTATGTAGTAATCTCTCTCTTATCCACTTTATATGCCTATTATGTTACTTTTATTTATTTATTGGCTAAAAGTAACTAGACTCGCCGGACGTTATGTCTGATCCTTTTTGTTTCCTCTTCTTTCTTTCGTTTCTTCCCCTCAGGTTCTCAAGGGAGGGAATTCTCAGGCTTAGTCAAGATTCTGCTATCGTCTTGCTTGGAGCTTCTAGATGTATTGCTCAAGCTTCTATCCTTGCTACTATGGCTTATGATTTGGGGATTATGCTTGCTTTTTTATTGTACTATGATATTTAAAGTATAAGACAAAAGTTTAATGATGTACTGAGTTTATGTATTTTCTGACATATGGTGTAACCATGCTTTATGATTAATAAAAGTTTTAATTCCGTTGCTATTTTATGTATATCCTGTAATGTTTCTGTTCTGCTTACCTATAACGCTTCACAGAACTTAATGCATTCCCTTAGTGAGTGACATTAATGGACGTGGGGTGTCACACTTGGTATCAGAGCTGAAGGTTACTAGATTGGATAAAGTTATTGAAAACTATTTTCAAAAAGATTTTAGAAGAAAGCATTTTCAAAAAGAAAAGTCTGTTTTGAGAAACATATTCCCCAAGGCCATAGGAAATATCTCTCGATTCTCCGCTTGATTTCTTTTTTCTTTTTGTTTGGGGAATCGATTCTTCCTGAAAGGTGTTCCAGTTCCGGCATAATGTCATAGGCATGTTTAAACTGCGGCACATGTCGAAGGGCAATGAAGTGCCTACCCTCCATCGGTAGCTGCAGTAGTATCACCTACGGCTAATTTTCTTGAGCTTCGTAAGGATTTTCATGTGATGGAAGAAACTTTTGAGAGACTTGTAAGCTTATTACACAAGGATGGTAAAAAGGGGAATAAGTGAGTTGGGGCTAAGGAGTACAACCCAAGTATGAGAAAAATGATGGCTCGGGAAGGGAGCATAGATAAAGTTCAAATAAAAGTGAAAAAGAAAAAAAAGTTGAGGTTGAGGAAACACAAAATAAAAAGGTATGGCCCAAGAAAGGATGACAACAGCAAAAGAAGAAGGGCGGAAAGAATGACAAGGCTAAGGGTAAGAGGAAGTGCTATAGTTGCGGGCGAGAGGGTCTCTTGGCCCAATACTGCAGGAAAGGGAAGAATGCTTGCTTCATTTGTGAAGTGGTTGGACACTATTCTAGGGAGTGCCCAAGGAAGCAAGGGCAAGGTCAAAGGACAGGAACCTCTAGAGGATAAGCGAATGCTTTCCTGGTTAGTGCACTAAATAGAGTTAGGAAAGTTTCCATGGAAGGTTTGATTTCTGTTTCCAATCTTCCTATAAGAACTCTTTTTGATTCTAGCGCTTCGCATTCATTTATATCTATTCTGTAGTTGAATCTCTACACTAAATTACTAGTTGGTAGTTGTAATGACCCGAATATTTCGTCGGTAAATTTAGAATATTTAATGAGGTTTAAATATTGGAATAAAAATATAAAAGAAATTTTATATTTGATTATCGATTTAAAAGCCAAAATATGATTTTTACTTTGAATTTATATAATTTTCGAAATACGAAGTTAATTGAATTAAATAGTTCAGACTATACTAAAATTGATTCAGATAATCAATAGAAATTCAAAACTGAATAATAACGATAATATTTATTTATTATCGAGGAGAATAAATTGTCTGAAATTAATTTATATTGATTTAAATTAATATCTTTCACAGATGATCGAATTGAACTTCGTGACCTATTCCAGTGGGTTCAGAATAGCGGTTTTACCCTAGAAATGTTAGTTGTTGGGTTCAGAAAGGAGTTTGAAATCAACGGAAAATTTAATTAGTTAAATCACATTTGGTTAATTCAAATTTAAATTAAATCCTTTCTGTTGGTGGACAAAAACAAAACAGGGTGCTTCTTCCATGTCCACAAATCAAACAAAAGCGTGCTTCTTCCATGTCCACAAATCAAACCAAAGCGTGCTTCTTCCATGTCCACAAATCAAAACAAAAGGCGTGCTTCTTCTATTACCACAAATCGCAAACCCCTCTTCTATTATAAACCCCGTATGACCGTTTAAACTAAAATCCGTTCCTCCTTTTAGTTCACGAAATCAAAATCAAAAGGGCTCAAAAATGGCCGGACCCCTTTTTATCAAAATCGCGACATCCAAGGACTCAGACACAACGCAAGAGGCGCTCGCGAGTTCATTCAAAGATTGGGAGAAAGGGGATTCGATCAACAGGGAGTGAAATGGCTCCAGGATCTTGAGGCGCGCTGTTAGGATGACGTAAAGGGGATTTGTAGCTCGTAAGTGGCAGGGGAGTTGCGATTTCAAATCACTGATGATTCGAACTCGGAAAAAAATCGATTTAGGGTAGCAGTTCGATTTCAGAGAGAGGTGCGAATGATTTGATGTTGTGCTGAGAAGAACTGGAGTTCGACATTTTTCTTAAGTGCGATCTGTATTTTTGGACAGGGATTCGACAAGAGGGCTGATAGTGTAAGCCAAGTTTGTTTGTTGAGGGGTGTCGAACTAATTTGGGATTGAAGAATACAGTAGGGGCTGGTGAGTTGTGACAAGATAGAAATGGTGTGTGATAGACAAAGAGATGGAGATTTACAGTACATCTGTTCGGGGAAAGTCCAAAGTGGGATGGTGTTGTTTTGGAGGTGTATGGGGATTTGTTTCGGAGATTGATCGAGTAATTCACAAGGAAGCAAGGAGCTTGATAAATTCATCAGAGACGAGTCGAATAGATTCGAATCCGGGATAATATGGAATTAGGCGAATATTCAACAAATGAACCCTGGTGAGTAAACCTCACTCACCATTTAATTAGAATTATTTCTAGTTGTTAAAAATAATTGCTATGCTTGTTTGAATATTGTTTGGTTGATTTAAAATATATATTAGTTATTTAGGACTATTATATATATATATTGGGTTGATGATTGGTTGGATTCCCGCAGTCTCATTAGCGGATGCCCGCGGTACCATAGCGGATGATTACCCTATACGCCCCACGCTATGATTAGTGGATGACCTTCTATACCGCGATATCCTGCCTCGAAGCAGGATAGGTATTATTTATGTGCTAACGTCTGTGGATGCAGGAAAACAGGTTGGAGGAATCCAACTGGATTCCTCAAAAATATATATTATCTGTTGTTTGTTTGATTTCATATATATATTCATATATGATGTGTTAAAAATCAAATGCTTGAAAATTGGCTGATTTGATTGTTTAAATATCACTGGGGCTTGGGATATTGATTTATAAAAATATCGGAAAGGGTATTTGATATTTAAAAAGGGAAATTCTATTTTTATAAATAGAATTTGAATTCTAAATAAAACTATAGAAAACATTAACTTGTTTTGAATATATATGAACGAATATTGAATTTATAAACTTTGTTTATAAATGAAAAGATGAGATTTGAATTGAAGTTATAAACGTTGTTTATAAATAATGCAGAGATATTCAAATGGACTTTAAACGATAGAATTTGAATATAGAATTCAAATGGACTTTAAACGATAGAATTTGAATATAGAATTCAAATAGACTTTGACGATATAATTTGAATATAGAATTCAAATGGACTTTAAAATTATAGAAAATATTAACTTGTTTTGAAGGTATATAAAACAAGTGATCGAATTTATAAATGTTGTTTATAAATAGAAAGATGGGATTTGAATCGAATTTACAAACTTTGTTTATAAATGAAAATATGGGATTTGAATTGAATTTATAAACGTTGTTTATAAATGGAAAGGTGGGATTTGAATTGAAGTTATAAACGTTGTTTATAAATAATGCCGAGAATTCAAATGGACTTTGAATATAAGGAATTGAAATAGAGATTTGAATATAGAAATTCAAATGGAGTTTAACTATAGAATTTGAATATAGTATTTCAAATGGAATTTGAATATAGAAATTCAAATGGACTTTAAACTATAGATTTGAATACAGAAATTCAAATGGACTTTAAACGATTTGAATATAGGATTTAAATGTAATTTAAACAATAGAATTTGAATATAGAATTCAAATGAAGTTTAAATGAAAAGAATTTAAATAGAATTGATTTGGAATTTGAATAAGAAGTCGATAAGGGAACGAGAGTATGAGTATAATTAGAATTTGTTAATATGCAGTTAAAATATATTTGAACATGTCATGTTCAAATATGAAGGTGAAATAGACTGAAAAGTTAAGTAACAGATTTAATTAACAAATTGAGTTAAAACGATTGGTATAGTTAAAATAGATTGGACATGTATAGACATACAGGAGACAGGTATGGAATAAAGTATAGAAGTGAAATAAATAGAATGCCCGACAAAAAGGTACGTATTTAATTTCCATATGAGATTTTATGCGCCGTATCGGCTAGCCGCTTGGCTTTTTCTTTTTCTTTTTGAGATAAGAAGGACCGGGAAAGCTATTTGAAATTTCCCGATGCTCCCGGTACAAAGGAGGTTATGGCGAATTTTTCCGGGAATTTAAGGAGATAGAATATTTTTAAGATAATTTGATAGTTAGAAATTAACATATCAGAATATATAGAAGTCGATAAGAAGACGAACTTAGAAATAGAATAGTATAATCAAAAATGAAGTATAAGAATAAAATCTAATAGGAATAGAAAGAGAAAATGTATATGTGTTTAAAGGTGAAAAATCAGTTGTATGGTATTGATTATTCGAGTAAGTAGTCTTGTCTGTTTTGACGTTAAATGTTATTCAGTCAAGGTCTGAGAGGTAATTATACCCCAACTTGGTTGATTTCATGATATACCGATAAATAGCAAGATTCAGGCTCGAAGATCAATGTGGAATAAGAATTAGTTAAATACTGTATTTGGGTTGTCGTAACGATGTTTTACACAACATCTGTTTAACCCAAATGAAATGTAAGCTTGGAAATAGAATAATGAACGTTTCCTAAGCATAGAAATAAACGAGATTTGGAAAAGAGATAAGTAATTGGAACATTTTCCAATTATAAATAACATATATTTTCTAAAGTATAGAAAATAAAGGAAGGCAATATATGGAAATGTTTTCCAAATAACATATAAAGCCAATATGGTTATTGAAAATATTTGGTTAACAAATATTGATAAGAAATAGAGAAGAGATTTAATTAATGGAATATTAATTAAAGGTTCAGTGATTGTTGGATGTTTGGATGAACACTTGTTTTATTCGATAGTTAAATCATCGACTATCGAAACACTTGTTTTTTTATTCGATAGTTAAATCACAGACTATCGAAGTTTTTACCATCGTTGTCAATATGGAGAGACCGGTTGGATTATTATCCGAAGAACCACTCCATATCGGCAGTAGCGTGCGAATCAGATTATATAAAGATAATCGAAGACGGAGTAGAGTGCAAGGACTTTTTCTATAAATAGAAATAGTGCCTTCAGTTCATCCTGTTCCTGGGTGACTTGTATGGATGAATGTCTGACAGAGTATTTCCAGAAAGGTCACGTACATTGATTTCTTCAACTGTACCAAGAGTGGAAGCGGAGGAGGAAACTTCTTTTAGCTGACACGTAATGTACTATTGTAGACGTCAATTAGTGATTTTCGATGGATCTGACGATGTGACATTCGAAGTGAATCTGGTGTGATGACAAAGCGTAGCTTCTAGCCTCAACATCCGGTAAATGACAGAAATCGGGCAAGCAGCATGGCTATGTAGGTCGCACCTATTAGGATGTATAATCACCTGATCTAGAGTTTCATTTACTTCTAAAAATCTATTGTCGATGCTGACCCATTCGGGAAAACGGTTGCTGATCCCAATCGTTGGTGATATACATTCGATACACTCAAGCGAAATGAGTGGTCGGTCATGTGTGGCTGAGTTGCAAGATGTTCTTGTTGAACTCGGTGTATTCTCCTCTAGAGATATACCAGCGGAAGGTGATTCCATACCTTGTCATAGTTGGAAATCCATTACCCAATACGTGCTTGCGGTTTTGATTGTATATTATATATGTGGGACGTGAGATGCAAGCGTTTCCACTAGATTGTTATCTACTTGATTTAGACATTATTATAATATCAAAAAGAGTTTTGATATAAAGATAAATCAAGTGTTTGGATTCTCATAAGGGAAAAACCCGTTCCGTGTTATACGGCGTGGTCTTATGAGATATCATTTAGTTTTCTGAAACTGTTTTAAACTGTTTACTCATACCAGTCCCATGACTGACCCGGAGTTTATTTGTTTTGTTCTACCTAAACTCTTGGGTGCCTAAATTTGTACGGGCAGTCAAGTAGTTTCAGGATTTTACAGATCTATCTAAAGGAGCTTGGAGCAGGAGGCTTCAGCGTTATCTAGTTATAGTTTGTTCCACTATGTTGTAAGTGTTGTACTCTGATAAGTGTATGTTATACAGTTAAGATTTTGTATTTCAAAGATGTGATATATTATATTTTGTTCCGCTGCGATGTGAGATTCTGTGTTGTTATTTCTGTTCTTCTTCTACCTCTTTCTTCTAAAAAAAAATGTCTCGTATTTTCGTGATATTTGGGTTGGACGTATGATGTATATAGTCAACTCTGATGTTATGGAAATCTGGGTCATTACAGTAGTGGATCCCGTAGTTGCCTCAAACCCCATTGGTGGTTCAGCTCATTCATCTATGACTTGTCGGGGTTTCAGAATATCTGTGTTAGGCGTCGAGTTTGAGTGCGACGCATACATGCTCGGGTTTATGGGCTATGGATTGATTCTAGGAATGGACTGGCTTACCACAGATGGTGCCATTCTGGATTGTGAGATGAGGACCATTAGGCCTCTGACTTGTCATAGGAGGACCCTCGAGATTTCTTGTGACCCACAAGGATCGGTTATGCTTAGTTTCCTAGAGTCTCTTGATGCATTTGTCAATGATCTGCAATCTGTTCCAGTAGTCCGAGATTATTCTGACGTTTTTGATGAGGTATTGGGCTTACCTCTGAGGTGCGAGATCGATTTTAATATATATGTATATATATATGGTGGACAATGCAAAGCCGGTTGCATTACCAGTGCGCCATATTGCTCCAAGTGAAAGGAGGGAGCCGAGTAAGCGAGTAGGGGAGCTACTTGAGAAAGGGTTCTTTTTTCGGGATGGGATGAAGAAAGATGTAGCAACGTTGTTTCTCAAAGTATGATTTGCCAGCAAATCGAAGCTGGGCAATGGGAGCCCTGTGGTTTACTTCATCCTCTAGAGGTCCCGCAGTGGAAATAGGAGAGCGTCTCTATGGATTTCATATATGGTTTGCCAAGATCGAAGAAAGGTAACACCAGTGTTTGGGTGGTAGTGGATAGACTCACTAAAAGCGCTCACTTTGTTCCAGTTAAGAGTAAGAGGACGACATCATGGGTGTCAGCAATTTATGTTCGTGTGATAGTTCAGCTTCATGGAGTACCTTCCAGCATCGTGAGCGATCGTGACCCCATCTTTACCAGGGAATTTTGGAGGAGCTTGCAAGTAGCATTAGGAACACAGTTGTGTTTGAGCACCGCTTATCATCCTCAGACCGACGGACAGACAAAGAGGTTGAACATGAATCTTGAAGATCTTTTAAGGCTGTGTATCCTAGACTTCGGAGGGACTTGGGAAGTGCATCTTCCTATAGTAGAGTTTGCCTATGATAACGACTATCAAGCCAGCATCGACATGGCACCCTTCGAAGCATTGTACGGACGACCCTGTAGATCGCCAACTTGTTGGTAGGAATCTACAGAAAGATTATTACTTGGGCCAGATATGGTTAAGGAAAATCCGAAAAGATTGACCTTATTCGACGGCGGATGAAGACGACTCAAGACAGGCAGAAGTCCTATGCAGACAAGAGAAGGAGTGACATCGAGTTGGAAGTGGGAGACTTGGTTTTTATCAAAATATCTCCTTTAATGAATATGGTTCGCTTCGGATCAATAGGGAAGGTGGCACCTAGGTTTGTGGGACCCTTTCCCATAACCAAGAGGATTGGCCAAATGGCCTACTGAGTAAAGCTCCAAGAAAATCTATCCAGCATTCATGACGTTTTCCACGTCTCTCATCTGCGGAAGTGCATGCATGACACCGCGGAAGTTGTTGAGTTGAGTATGTTGGAATAAGTCGAAGTGGAATGGGAGGCGACAGTCAGACGAGTCCCTACCCGTATTCTTGGGTCAGAAGTTAAGAAGCCGCGCAATAAGGAGATCAAGTTGCTAAAGGTTCAGTGGGGATATAACCCCGAAGATGCGACTTGGGAGACCGAAGACAAGATTCGTTCTTCGTACCCTTTTCTTTTTGAGGGTATGTTCTTAACTCCTTTTTTTCAGTGCTTGTTTCTGTCAATAGAGTATATCTTATCCATATTTCGACCTTTAGATAGGAATCCTATGGATGTAAACATGTGTTTGAAACATGTTATGTTTGATGGATGCAAATGCTTGCTAGTGGTTGCCTGTGGACGCATATACACACACATTAGGCACTAAGATCGGCTCAATCACTTTCACACAGCATATGAATGTTTGTGCATTTTCTTTTCTTTTATGGATGGAAATGGATGAACTGGCATATGGATGTCGCATTTGGACGAATGGGTGTGCACACATATAGAACTTATATGATACAATAGGTTTATTTGCATACATATTGGATTCATGACACTAACATACATTACAATAAGGAGGTCAACTGAATCAGTACACCGCCTAATCTTCGCATTAGTGTTGGGACATGTACACACACCTTTGCATATATTCATATAAGCATTAGAAATCTTTAAGGACAATGGATGCTAATGATTGGTGGATGAGTAGATGGATGATGGATGGTAGGATATGCATTCTTCTCAACTTAGAGTTTTCGGGGACGAAATCCTTTGAGTATGGGAGAATGTAACACCCTGGATTTTTAATGTCATTAAAGAGAATAAATTAAATAATAATTAATTTAATATTCAGAATTAGAGGAAATAGACTGCACCACTGCGTCTGTCTTGAAATTCTGGTCAAGATAGACATTTGGTTTGCATAAAACGGACGCCGTATGAGGAAGTTATGAGGGTTTTAAGTTTGTATACGCGTAAAAAAATTATATACATACGTATGAGTCAGAATTCTATCCAGAACCATTCCAATTTGAAAAATTCATCAGAGCACAAAAAATCCCACTCTAGGGGGTCGACCCCCCTAGAGGGGTGTCGACCTAGGGGTCGACCCCCTGAAAGGGTGTCGACCAAGGGGTCGACCCACCCACAGGGGTGTCGACACCCCTGGGGCTGAGGTGGCAGTCGGTTTCAGAGGGCTCTGTAGCTATAAATATGTGGTTATTTCTCATATTTTCTTTATTGGAAGTCATGGAGGCCATATGTTGCTGGAGTGCGAACTGGACCGTTTTCTACAACAACATACTTTGCAAATCAAATTCAGAAATTCAAGATCCGTTCTCTAAACCTAACGCAGTGAGTTCTAGTTGCTTTTTGGTTCAGATAAATAATAGTAAATTATGAAAGACTTTGATCTGGACATGTGTAAACCTTGAATCTATGCTATTATCATATCTGATGCTATGTCATGATAGATCTATTTCTTTTGATCCAATTCGACTGTGATTATTCTATTATGTCATGACAGATCTATTTCTTTAGATCCGATTCAATTGCGATTATTTTGCTATGTTATTATTATGGATCTTGGTTTGTAACTATATTGTGGTTAATATAAATCTGTTAATTTGGGCAGTTATATCATTGGATAGATTGATCATTCATGTAAATCATAAAAAAATGTCACCTTGAATTGGTTAGGATTGGATCTAAATCTTTATCTTAATTATAACTTTTATGACATGTTATGATGAGGATTTGTGTAGATCTATTTCTAAATTAGTAGATCTAATTTATGTGGACATTGAAACTGTTAGTCAGATCTACATTATCACCTTGTGTTATCATGTTAGATCTATTTTATGTGATCTAATTTATCGCCTTGTGTTATCATGTTAGATTTATTTTATGTGATCTAATCTACCACCTTGCGTTATCATGTTAGATCTATTTTATGTGATCTAATTTATCATCTTGTGTTATCATGTTAGATCAAAACCGATTGGGCATCTAAATTGCAAATTTAGATCTTACTATGCTTATTGTGACATCATAGTTATTGACTGCCAACCGTTCATCAGTTTTATGTCCACCTTGTTATGATGACAATTTCATGTCCATGCCTGTAGGCATGTTCACCTCATTATCATACTAGTTTATGTTTATGCCAAGATGATCATTTTAGTTATATTCCCATTATTTTCGCTATTATCGTTTATGACTAGGCTATTGTCTAGCCTAGGCATGTTGCCAGTTTTGTGAGGGCGCTAGTTAAGGAACGGGGGAAAAAGGGTTAAAAATGGCATAATTTGAATATGAACATTTTTGGACATGTAATTCAAATTATTGGGTAAAATAGGTATTGACACCTATAAAAGGAAAGGATTAACTAATTGGTAAATTAATAAAAAATGGAATGTTTAGTAATTACAATTAGGAATTGTAATTGTACTTATGACATGAGGTTAGGTTGCATTAGTGGTGGAAGTCTGCCCGGACCCGACCGGCATATCCAGCAACCACTAATGTTGAACCTAATGTGGGAGGTCTAAGTATGTAAATACGAATTAGGCTATGACAGGAGGTTAGGCCCAACTGTGGAATAAGTTTGCACGGACCTGAACGACATATCCAACATCTACATGTTGTAGGCCTAATGTGGGAGGTCTGGCCCACTATGAAACCATAAATGGACATGGTAATAAATTGGACTACTTGACCTAAACTAATCCATAAGGGATTGTATGAATAAGAACTAAAGTTAGGGTTAAGTAAAATTGATTGGATCAATGGGAGGGTTAAGTAAATCTTGGGTAGGTAGGTAACATTAGTATATATAGGCCCACAAACTTAACAATTAAATAAATGTTCTTGCATCAGTGGGAGGGTTAAGTAAATCTTGGGTAGGTGGGTAATATTAGTGTATACAGGCCCACAAACTTAACCGTTAAATAAACATGCTTGGATCAGTGGGAGGGTTAAGTAAATCTTGGGTAGGTGGGTAATATTAACATATATAGGCCCAAAAATTTAACCCGATAAGGTTATGTAATTAAAAACACCTAGTGGTATACATAACCTGTGGAAATAATAAAGTTATAAAATTAAAGACACCTTTTAGCCCCAAAAGAGGATTGATTGACAGCAATCATAATGGCATCCTCCACCTCCCTACATTTTCATTCAAACTCCTCAAACCTCCATTGCGCTCCTCTCTTCCACTTCAATCATCTGTAGCCTCACTCTCCGACCATCCTTTGGACACTGATTCCCTCCCGATCCATCGTTTCCCCTCTTGCTCATTGCCGCCTTCTCCCACCGCCATATCCTATGCTCAAGTAGCTGCATCGCCGCCGCTGCTTCCTCCCATCCTCCCAAACCCTCCACTCCAAAAGCGGCGGATCCTGCCCCCGTTCACATCAGTGAGGAAGATGGTCGAGTTTTTGAAATTTGAAAGTCGCTGCTTAAAGTGTGCAGATGGAAGACACGTGGCCAACCAATGTAGGAACACGTCTATTTGTTATTATTGCTCGTTCTTTGGCCATGCAAGCTCGTGTTGTCCCGATAAGAGAAAATCGTCTTTCCATTACAAAGTTGACATGTCGCTTCATCCCAATAGTCCTCATAAAATGAAGAGCCACGGGGCATTAAGTCTGCGCAGTCAGAAAGATGGGTCCCGCAAGTCTTCTCATGTTTCAAATCGTAATTATGGCTTTAATACCCCAAAAACAAGAAACTTTTCACAATCAACCCCCTCTGTAAACATCTCATTATCTCCTGCTTCCTCTCCACCCCGCAATCCGCATAAAAATTACCTAATCTTACTCGAAATGGCGGATGCTTAGTTATACCTTTCCACAACCATCATGGATGGGGTCTGGTCCATCGAGATGATTAGTCGAGCTCTCAATTCAACCCTTGGAGTTAACCTTGACTAGCCAATTTGTCACTCTTCAGATAACACCTTTCTGATTTGTTCCCATAACATTGATACTAAAAACCAGGCTCTTGAACGAAAAATCTTGACCAAAGAAGATGGAATTGTGTCCCTTCATCAAGCTCCCACCTTTTTAGATACCCCCGAACTCTCCTTCGAGCAAGAATCCTGGATTAAAATGAGTGGCTTTCCTGAATTCTTGAGATCCAGCTTTGAAGCCATTAGTGAAGCTCTCAAGCCTATGAGGCGGCTAATCGAACCAGATTCCTGCGAATGGTCACATGTGGACCATCGCTATCTCTACATGAAGGTGCAACTATACGATGGCGTCACCACTCTATGTACATTCATCTCTCACCTGAACAATCGTCCCATAAAGCTTCGAATTGAGAGATGGGAACACGCTCACCCCCCACAATGGCCAGAAACACTTCTTCTTGGAATGGATTATGATCTTGAGGGCTATATCTTTCAAACATTGGCTCAACATGACATGCAGGTTGTTGACAATAGATATGATGTTATGTCGGACGAAGCGGAGAGATGGGTGCCAGGGCTCAACCCAACTCATAATCAAGATTTGGCTATGTTGATGCAACACGATGTGGATCAGATTGTGCCCCGTTGGGATCCACTTGCAGATCTGGATCTTTCTGTACCCTTCCACCTTCAGTTGCCACCTCAGTAGGAGCATCAAGTTCAGGATAATCAAGAGCAGCAAGACCAAGCTAACCAGGAGCAGCAGGGTTCAACTCCTCCCCATGTATCGGGTATTTCAATTAGGAGGAGTGCCAGAGTCAACATGGCACATTCCCTTCCATCGGGCACTTCTGGTAGTTTTTTTGAACCCATAGTTTTTTCTTCTGCTAATAAAGAGTTAAATAAGAAATTAGCAAATTGCATGGGCGTGAGTCTGCATGATACACACTATTCTGCCATGCAAACCCTAGAACAGCATCGTACTAACCAACATAAATGAAGATTGTTTCTTGGAATATTAGGGGGTCGGGGGACCCCACTAAAAATCTTGCTGTCAATCTCATTATCTCTCCTCTTCGTGTTGATGTCTTATTTATACAAGAATCTAAAGTCTCTAATCCATCCAATTCTTTAATTCGTCAACTTTGTGGCCCTCACTTAAGTGGTTGGTCCCACATGGATGCTGTTGACACACGTGGTGGACTAATTATAGCATGGAATGAAAATGTCTGGACGCTTTGCCACTCCCTACCTCACCCTTCTGTTTTGCACGTGACCCTTTGCCACATTCATTCAAACACTATCTATCACTTCAATAATGTTTACGCTCCCATGACCCCCAGCAAAGATCTAAAGTTTGGCATCACTGCCTCAACTTATCACAATGTATTAATGGCCCCTGGATCATTGGGGGTGATTTTAACACCACTCGCATTTCTTTTGAATGTAACTCAGGCACTGTTTCATCTGATTCTGACTCTTTCAACTCTTTCATCAACTCTTGTTCTCTTATCGATCCACCCATTAGTAATCGAAGATACACATGGACAAGTAGAAGAGACGACCCTTCATTATCTAAAATTGACAGATTCTTCTTCAACTTAGCTTGGGATGATCGCTTCCCTCTCTCTTTAGTTCATGGTCTTGCCACAACCATTTCTGATCATTGTCCTATTGTTCTCGATACTCAGGATAACACACCGATCAAGCGACCATTCAGATATGAGAGACTCTGGACACTTGAACCTTCCTTTGATGATTTCATCAAACAAATTTGGGCATAACCTATGAATCGCAACTCCGCAACATCCAGAGTGGTTTGTAAACTTCGTTCGCTACGCAAATTGATTTGCCCTTGGGCTAAGAACATTTGGAATTCTTTGAAAACCAGAATTTCCTCCTCAAAAGATGCCATTTTAAATTTGAACATTATTGAGGAAACCCGTGCTCTTTCTAACTCTGAGAGACAAGAGCTGAAATACCATGAAACAGAATTAGAGAGACTTATCAAACAAGAGGAAATCGGCTGGAAACAATGATCTAAAGCTAAATGGATTCATGAAGGAGATAAAAATAATGCATACTTTCATCGCTTGGCTAATGGTCACCGTCGTGCTTCCTTCATCTCAGAAATAATTTATAACAACAACACAATAAATGAGCCCAAAGATATTTGCTCCCTTTTCACCCAGTTTTATAGAAACATTCTGGGTTCGCAACCACCTCCATCCCCTATGATAGACTGGCACAAGATATATCCTAACCCCGTGCATATTGCCATTGACTACCCATTCACAGAAGAGGAAATCTGGACTGCCGTTAAGGGCATGGCGACAGACAAAGTCCCTGGACTTGATGGTTTTGGCCCATGTTTTTTCAAACATTTCTGGCCTACTATAAAACATGATCTAGTTGAGATGTGCTCAGAATTCTATTCCAACCCTTCAGTAATTGCTAAGCTCAATTATGCTTATATCATCCTTATTCCCAAATTCCCTGGTGCTAACACCCTTCCCTTATTCAGACCCATCAGTCTTCTCAATACCACGTTCAAAATTATAACTAAAATCCTAGCCAACAGACTCCAAAATCACTTTTTTGATTTGGTGGGTAAAGAACAATCTGCTTTCATATTGGGAAGTAACATATTAGACTATGTTGCAGCCACTCAAGAGGTTATCTCCTTCTGTCATACCACTAATACCCCAAGAGTTCTTCTTAAACTTGACTTCTCAAAAGCATTTGATTCGGTTAATTGGGATTTCATTTTGGATCTCATGTCTCACCAAGCTTTCCCAATTAAATGGTGTAGTTGGATCAAGCATATCCTGGTCTCTAGTTATTCATCCGTCAATATCAATGGTGAACTAGGTGGCAAAATAAAATCTAAAGAGGCCTACGACAAGGAGACCCACTTTTGCTTTTAATCTTTGTCTTGATAGCTGATGTCTTCAATAAAATGGTGAAATTATCTCTAGCCCACAACATTCTTTCAGGCATTTCTTTACCAAATTCCAATCTTACCACGACCAACTTACATTTTGCAGATGACACAATCCTTTTCACCTTCCCTACACCTCAAAACATCCATAGCCTTAAAGTTCTGTTATACACCTTTGAACTCATTTCGGGTCTCTCTATCAATTTCAATAAAAGTTCCATTATCATGTTGTGTAACTACTATTTCCTCGATGACTATATTGGTGAATGCCTTAATTGCAAGGTAGGATCATTCCCCGTCAATTATCTTAGGATTCCTCTGCACCCCACCAAACTTCATAAATCTGACTGGACTCCCCTCATCTCAAAAATTGAATCTAGACTCGCAATCTGGAAGGCGAATTCTTTATCTTCAGCTGGTCACCTTGTCCTTCTCTAGAATGTTCTCTCATCAATGCCAATCTACTAGATGTCTTTCCATAAATTACCCATCTGGGTTATCAATGAAATTGACTCCATTCGGAGTTCTTTCCTTTTGAATGGCAACAATCTCAAAAGACTGGTCAACTGGCAAACAGTTTGTCTTCCCTACTCTCATGGTGGTTTGAATGTCCCTCAGCTTGCCTCTTTCGACCTCACTCTCTTATCTAAATGGATCTGGCGTGCTCTTTCTCCTTCTCAATACATTTGGAAAGACAAGTTTTTTCTTCGCCTTTATTATGCAAATCCTTTCTTTATTCTTCACTTCAACCCTTCTTCAAGACCTTCTCCCTTCTGGAGGGGTGTTATGGCATCGCTCACAAGGATTAAACCACTCCTTCATGTAAAGGGAAACAATGGTGAATCGTGTTTGTTTTGGCAAGATATTTGGACTGAAGAGATACCCCTATCCACTGATTTACCCAACCTTGATTTTCTTAACATTTCTAAGCTACAAACAATTGCAGAAGAAACAATGGTGAATCGTGTTTGTTTTGGCAAGATATTTGGACTGAAGAGATACCCCTATCCACTGATTTACCCAACCTTGGTTTTCTTAACATTTCTAAGCCACAAACAATTGCAGAAGTTTTCAATTTGGGCCCATTGGGCTTATTACCCGTTCGATATTTGGGCTAAGCACTCTCCAAGAACTGGTTAAAATCAGTGATGTTATCAGATCTTTACATCTTTCCAATGGGCCTGATACTTTCTTCTGGGCTTTGGGCACTTCTCATAAATTTTCAGTTAAATCTTGTTACTCTTATCTTATCCACCCTGGTCGATGCTATTCCTTCTCCAGAATCTGGAAATGTCGTCTTCCTCCACGCATCATCTTCTTTCAGTGGTTATTAATTCACAATCGCATCAACACAAAAGATAGGCTTCGCTGATTCAACATTGATGTCAATCCTTCCTGCGTCCTTTGCAACCTAAACAATGAATCTCTTACCCACCTTTTCTTCGAATGCGACTTTTCTTTCGCGGTCTGGGCTGCTATTAGCTCATTCATCCTTGGCGTCATCCCTTCAATCCGCTCTTTCTTCGATTATTGGCAGCACAAACCCCCTGACCCTTCTATCGATTCCCTAGTGGCAATCTTTTCCTGGTGTATCTGGTTAGAGCGCAACAATTATGTCTTCGGCAAACCCAAAAAGTTATTGATGGGAACTTGTTATCAAATTTTGCATCTCTTCGAACAATGGACAGGCACTGTCAGGCATGCTAGATTCAGGCTCTCTCTTCCTAAGCCTCTTTCGCCAGATACCCAAGGAAGCAGCTCGTTGCTCTCTTACTGATGAAGAACAGCTAGTAGTTTTATTTTGGATGTGTATTATTCAGTATTATGCGATGTTGATGCTTTATGTACATATTATCAGTACTCTTTAGACTGACTACTATGACCATCTTGGTCTGATCTATGTCTGCTACTTGTTGGGTCTGTCAACCAGGTATTATTATTAGCTTTTTATGCATCATCGCGTAACCGGCTGTGTAGTGACATGCTACACACCCGTCTTCCTCTAAAAAAAAAGACACCTTTTAGGGTAAACGTAACTTGTAGAAATAATAGGGTTATGTATTAAAGACACCTATAGGTAAGCATAACCGGTTGGAAGATTGGGGGTTATGTATTAAAGACACCTATAGGTAAGCATAACCGGTAGAAAGATTAGGGCTATATAATTAAAGAAACCTAAGGGTATACATAATCAGTGGAAAACCTAGTGGGGATACAAGACAAGGGGGAGAGCTTGTATCATATTGTGTGGGACCCATTTTAGTTAGTAACCTGGAGTTGGTATTAAGTAAAGAACTCCGTACTAGGCGGAGAAGGGGCATGCTTACTGATTGATTGTAAGATATCCAAACGATATGGATGGTGTGGGCGGCGCAAACCGACCGGGGACATGTGCATGCATGGGCCGGGCAAAGGGGGCTAAGACGACCGTGACACCATTAGATATAGTTGTGCACATCTTGGGTTGCCACTTTAGGAAGTGATACCTCCTAATATGGGGTTCGCATATGATATCTACGGAGTAGGGAGTCGATTGATTAGGGTAGTGGTTAGGGTATATTGGGACGTATGACGTAAGCCTATCAACTCATAGTGGAAGGGATCATTTCATTCCAGTTATATTAGCAATAGTGCAGAGTAATCATTAGTGAGGCACATACACCTTATCTTGCTTACCTTGTCACAGCTGCCATTTATGTAGTAATCTCTCTCTTATCCACTTTATATGCTTATCATGTTACTTTTATTTATTTACTGGCTAAAAGTAACTAGACTCGCCAGACTTTATGTCTGACCCTTTTTGTTTCCTCTTCTTTCTTCCGTTTCTTCCCTCCAAGTTCTCAAGGGAAGAAATTCTCAGGCTTAGTCAGGATTCTGTTATCGTCTTGCTTAGAGCTTCTAGATGTATTGCTCATTCTTCTCTCCTTGCTACTATGGCTTAAGATTTTCGGATTATGCTTTCTTTGTTATTGTACTCTGATATTTAAAGTACAAGACAGAAGTTTTAATGATATACTGAGTTTATGTATTTTCAGACATATGGCGTTACCATGCTTTATGATTAATAAAAGTTTTAATTCCGATGCTATTTTATATCTGTCTTGTAATGTTTGTTTTCTGCTTACCTATAACGCTTCACGAAACTTAATGCATTCCCTTAGTGAGTGACATTAACGGACATGGGGTGTCACAATACATCAATCTTTTAATACAAATTAACTTTAATTTTATACTATAGAATAAATTAATTTACTAAAAAACCATTAAAATGTTAAAACTTCAAATTAGAAAATTATTATAATATAAAATGTATAATTATAACAAAATTAATTTTTCATAAAATTTGGTAATAGAGTAAAGTATAAAAATATGTTTTTATACCAAAGTTTAAATATACAAATTTTATAAAAATAAGATAATCAAAATTAATATTCAACCAATGTAACCCATATCTTTTTGTAATCATAGGTGAATAATATATATATATATGTTGGACAATGTATGTTTAAACTATATATAAAAGATATACAAATTTATATTTTATAACAACATAAAATATTGAAAATTTTAAATTATTTAAAGCATATATCTATGTACAATATATAATTTTACTGATTTATATAATTTCAATATATATATTTTTGAAACAAAATATATAAAACATGAGTGGATAAACAAAATTGATAATTAGAGTTTTAACAAACATTTTCATATTAAAAAGATGTCACTTTCAAATTTTCAAATCCAAATCAAATAGTAATAAAAATTAAATTTAGAATAAGAAAAGATTTTAATTAGATTGGTATATTGATAAGTATACTTTGGTGTATTAGCATATGAACCAAATTATCTAAAATTATAAAAGCGATAAGTTTCAATATCTTACTATGTGCATAGTTGTGTATTCCTAAATATAATGACAATTACAAAATTATTGTAAAGCGTACCTCCTTTTGCAATCCTCCATTTTGTTATTCTTCCATTGTCATGAACCATACATTTACTTCAGAATTGATGATGAGATCTTGTTTATTGCGATAGGCTCGTTTTTTTTATCAGCATAGTATATTCATTTGTTGAGTTTAAAGACCATATAAGAAGGATACCGATGATATAGTAGTTTAACCAACTTGGCGACAAAATTTTGAATTTGAATTTTGAATGAATGGACACTTCAACTACTATAAGCCCAAAAGTCATATCCTTTCATGAACTTTTCTCTTCTTGATTGATGAATGATCGTCTTGGTGTCTTTAGGCCAGTAGTCATTAGACATAACTCTTACCCGACAAAACAACACAACTTTTCAAAGAATCATGCGTCTTTTCAAAATAACTAATTGTAATTTTAGATAATAACATCATGATGATTCTGTGACATATCCATACGAAAAATAGTGTTAAAAATTTACTATTTCAAAATTTTCAAAAAATAGATTATGATAACTTGATTTTTTAACTTAATAAAATGCAAACATATCTAATACTGATGCAATGCACAAATTCAAATTTTCCATTAATATTTCCAAAATTCAGATGATGAACTTTTGAAAACATATGCTTTGAGACCAATTGTTATGGGTCCTCAACAACCAGTGGCCTAACCTACCACTATGGCATAACAATGGTACCTCAGAATTGATTTCACGATTAGCCTCGCGACTCAACCAACCCACACATGAGGACATGTAGGAGTAAGAATCTCCTGCTCGCCACCAAATAGCTGAGCGAGAACCCCTATCACATTCTCTAATGAGCTCTAATAACAATTGTTAAGGATGTAGAATGCAGATCTTAAGGTAGAATTAACACTGGAGGGGGTGAATAGTGTTTATGAGGAATTTATAGAAATAATAAAATAACTTGAATTACTATATGGATCACGCAATGATTATCACACCAAAAATGATCAAAATCACAGAAACAATTACAAACATAGAAATAAGTAAATAAAAATGCAAAAAGGAAAAACACACCTGATTTTATAGTGGTTCGGATTACTCCTATGTCTAGTCCCACGCAATGCCGGATTGCATAAAGTTTTATTTATACTAGCATCACTCTTTACAACACCCTTGATTTTATGGCTACAAGGTTCACACTAATTCCTCCACCCTTGATTTCACAACTACAAGTGTAACACCCCACGTCCATTAATGTCACTCGCAAAGGGAATGCATTAACTTCCATGGAGCATTTTAAGTGAATATAGAACAGAAAATCACAACAAGACAGATATAAAACAGTACTTGAAAATTTAAAACTTTATTTATTGCAGCAGAAGGTAAATATGTTTGGTTACATCATCAAAAACCATAAACCAAAGTCAAGTACATAATATCCATCTTGATAAAACAAAGTATATAATCCCACTACTATAAATAGCCATAAAGAAAATGATAGGCTGAACTTTACTTCTGCAATCCAAATCCAAGTGCTCCCAAAGAGATCCCAATCAAGCTCCACTAGTACTAGTCCCACCCTTAGAACCTTGGAGGGGGGGAGGGGGGAGGAAGAAAAGAGGTGGAAACAAAGGGGGTCAGACATAAAGTCTGGCGAGTCCGATAACTCTAACAACATAATTATTAAAGCAATATGATAAGATATAAGCTGGAGAATAAGGTAATGACTGTGTGAACCACATGGTTATGGCAAGGCAATCAAGAGAAACAGAGATAACGTTAATGGCGCTTCCTAATCAATATAGGATAATTACTATACTCTACCGTACCGTACTGTAATGTACTAACGCTAATTGCACCCCTACTAGTCACTCTAGAAATTTGATCCCTCTTGGCTAAATAGAACGATGATAGCTTCGTGTACTACTAGATGTACCCACTATCCTCTATGTTTGACTGTATATCTCTAGTTGCTATCATAGGTACCCAACGTATACCTATCCCCACTAGATGTACCCCTTCAATAAGTAATAATGGTAATTCCATGTACTCCTAGCTAACGTCATAGGTGCCGCCTGCTCCTATCTCCACTAGGTGTACCCCCTTAATAATTATTAATAATAGTGGTAGCTTCGTGTACCCACTACCCTGCCCCATTCGATCGGCTCCCTAACTCGTAGATACCCGTGCAGGTCCCACAGTGGGGTGTATCACCCCCCAATATGGCAACCTTATACCACACAAGGAATGCACGGCTTATAATTACACGATGTAACAACGTCTTGCCTACCAGCCCGGACCCACACACACACGTGACCTCGTTGGACTTGCGTTGCCACCGCCAAACCGTTTTGGCCTCTAACAATCAGACCCAGTAGGCGTGTCCCGTCCTCGACTTGGGTCGAGCTCACAAAGATACTTAATGGGCTACTGGACTGAAAAGGGCCCCCCATGCTTGACACAAGCTTTCCACCTAGGCTTGGTCCCCTCTAGTACATCCCACTTAACCCCCTTCATGTCCACTTACATGTTTTAAATTTGGTTAAGGGTTTCTATTAGTAATTCCACATGCCACCCAAGGCACCCACTTAACCCCTATGTCCCACTTACATGTTTTATCTTGGTTAAGTGTTACTAATCGTATTTCCTTATGCCACCCAAGGCACCCACTTAACCCCCATGTCCCACCACATGTTTTACTTTGGTTAAGTGTTTCTTAATTTATTACTACCGTAACCCCTGTAGGACCTCTCACATTAGACTGACATTTGTGACTACTGGATTTGCCGGGCGGGTACGGGCAGCCTTACACCACAAACGAGCCTAACCTCGTGTCCATACAATTGTTACACATTTAGTTTGGGCCTTTGACCTCTCACATTGGGTTACCATTTGTGGCTGCTGGATTTGCCGGGCGGGTCCGGGCAGTCTTACACCACAAATGAGTCCAACCTCGTGTCTTAGGCAATTAATTATACATAATTAATTTTCCTAAAATTTGAATTACTTTCTCTATTCAAATTTCCATATTTATTTATGTCCATAATTTATCACCTAAATTATGCTCATCTATTTATGGTATATAAATTATACCAATTTCATCACTAATTAATTTTATTCCTTAAAATTAATTACATGCCTTTTTAGGCCATTACATGCCAAATTCACAATATGTGTGTATCCACTATTATCCCCATCGTACCCCTGTCATTCGTTCGCTTAACATGACATATACATATTAGACTAGCAAATAGTCTAATACTTAAAAAAAGGGAATAAACGTCACAAAGTCACATACACACAATAATAGATCTAATTTGCATCTAACTTGCAATTAAGAATTACAACATACTTGCATAGTTTTTGTATTATCAAGGATCCAAAAATCATAGATCTAAAAGGTGTGAACTTGCATGTTTGAACATAGTTTTACACCCAACTAGCCTAGGTAATTATCACAAACTTACATAAACTATGTATGTCGTCAATCTAAACATAAAGGTGTCATCTTGCATAACTATGGATCCAATAAAAGGTGTTAACCTGAGTAAACTATGGATCCACAAGGTGTAAACTTGAATAACTATGCATGTCATAGTTTCAACATAAAAATGTCAACTTGAATATGGATCTAAACTTTAAAGGTGTGAACTTGTATATATGTGAATCAAATTATCACTTAAACTTGCATATGAACATAATACTTATACGAACTAGCATATGTTCCACATCCATATTCGCATAAAAACCGATGTTATAAACCTAGGTGATTGGATTATAAAAAGGGATTAATTGATACAAGTTAACATCATGAACTACTAGCATATATTTTAGATCCAAACTTACATAACATCATATAACTCGCATACAACTTGCGTGATCCTATTAACTTGCATAACATCATATGTACAACTTGCATAATCATATTAACTTGCATAACATCATACATGAAACTTGCATAATCATTTTAACTTGCATAACATCATATATGAAACTTGCATAATCATATTAACTTGCATAACATCATATATGAAACTTGCATAATCATATTAACTTGCATAATCATATTAATCTTGTATAACATCATACATGAAACTTGCATAACATCATATATAAAACTTGCATAACATCATATAATATGAATCAAGTTAACATACATAATTAAACATATGAATTAGATTCACAACCACAACTTATAATCCAACGTATATCACATCATAATTGATTTAGCAATTAATTTGTCAAGGTGATCGAACTCAAACTCAAAAGCGGTCTTGAGTTCTGAATTCTGATTTCTGAAGTTATATTAGCTGTCCTTTGAAGAAGATTCATTGTTTGGCTTGAATAGAACTGATTTGATTTGTTGTTCTTCCTCTCTAATTGGTGGCGGCTGCTCTAGGGTTCAAGACGACAACATGACGGCCATAGTTTTAGTTTTAATTTTGATTTAGGGTTTGAGTCTATGGGTCTTTTTATAGAGTTTTAAATTTATTTACAGCCGTAAGTTCACTCTAGAATCCATCTAGACCTTAGAAACCAAGTAATGATGTCAACAGACCAACCAGAAATTGCCACCTAAGCCCTAAAACATAAAATTTCGTCATAGACCATTTAGGGCCGATGTGACCAATTCCAAACCTCCTGAGTCGACCCTGGGGTCGACCCAGCGGGTCTTGGGTCGACCCATAAAATAGGTCGGTTTGGTGTTTTGCCTTCCCGCTTCCGCTGTTTTGAATCTTTTTCTTAAATTTTAGGTTGAATTTTATTATATATATATATATCTATGTATATATTTCTATCTTCCTAATTAACCATTTTTACATTAAACTACTTTTTGAACCGCGTTCACGCTTAGACGCTTTTTAGCTATTCCCCTAAAACAAAAATATGGCGTTGGCGGGGATCGAACTCTGTACCTCTAGTATGCAAGTCACATGTTCCAACCAAATGAGCTACTAAGTCTTTTGCTTACAAACCTTAGAACAATGCTAAACATTTATTCTTTAATTTAGTTAATTCGATTATTCAAAAATCCGGGGTATTACATTCTCCCCTCCTTAAAGGATTTCGCCCCTGAAATCTCCAAGTTAAGGAGAATGCATATCCTAACATCCAAACAACCATCTACTCAATCATCAAATGCAGGCATCCATTGTCCTTATAGAATTTCTAATGCTGTATGAACATATACAAAAAGTGCGTGTATATGTTCCTTATCTAATGCAAAATCAGGCGGTCTACTGATTCAGTTAACCTCCTTAATGCAAACCATGATAGTGCCATGCATCCATTATGTATGCAAAAGAACCCTATCGATACATATTATTTCTACATGTGTGCACAACCATTCACCAAAATGCAACATCTATATGATAGCACAACCATTATACATCCATTAGCTTAAATATGCACACACATTTATATGCAATATGCAATATGAAGTGACTGAGCCGATCTAGTGCCTAAAGTGTGTGTATATGCATCCACGAGCAACCACTAGCAAACACTTGCATCCACATGCATCCATCATACATAACATGTCTCAAACATATGTTTCAATCGTAGGACTACCCTATCTAATGGTCAAAGGTACCAACGAGAGGACATATTAAAGATAAGATAAGTATAAGGTAAGCGATAAAGGAGAAACTAAAAGACATACCCTCGAAAAGAAAAGGGTATAATGAACGCATCTTCTCTTCCGTCTCCCAAGTAGCGTTGCTCTCATCATCTCCCCATTGCACTTTGACTAGCTTGACCTCTCGATTCCTCAACTTCTTAACCTCCGACCCAAGAATGCACGTAGGAGCTCGCTGAATCGTCGCATCACGCTCTGTCTCCACCTCTCTAAGCAAGCTCGGCTCTACCACTTCCGTGGTCTCGTGCAAGCACTTCCTCAAATGTGACACATGGAATACATCGTGTACGCCACTAAGTCTCTCAGGCAACTCCACTCTATAGGCCATCTGCCCAATCCTCTCCTTAATAGGAAACGGCCCTATGAACCTTGGTGCTAACTTCCCAATGGACCCAAAGCGAACGACGTTCCGTAATGGAGACACCTTGACAAAGATCATGTCCCCAATATCAAACTCAAGATCTGTCCTCCTCTTGTCCGCATAAGATTTCTGCCTATCTTGCGCCGTCTTCATCCTCCTTTGAATCAAATCGATCTTTTCCGAAGTCTCTCTAATCATATCGGGCCCAAGTAAGATCTTATCTGTAGACTCCCACCAACATGTAGGCGAATGACATGGCCGTCCATAAAGAGCCTCGAACGGTGCCATGCCAATGCTAGATTGAAAGCTTTTATTATATGCGAAGTCCACCAACGGAAGATGTTCCTCCCATGTACCTCCGAAATCTAAGACACACAACCTCAATAGGTCCTCTAGAATACGATTCACCCTCTCGGTCTGGCCGTCCATCTGAGGATGATATGCGGTGCTCAAACATAACTGAGTCCCTACCGCCTCTTTCAAGCTCTTCCAAAATTCGCTAGTAAAGATAGGATCGTGGTCGCTCACTATGCTAGAAGGAACACCGTGCAAATGAACTATTTCTCGAATGTATACGAAGGCTAACCATGGAGCAGTCCTCTTACTCTTCACGGGAATGAAATGGGCGCTCTTAGTAAGTCTGTCTACCACGACCCAAATCCCCGTATTACCCTTCCTCGATCTTGGTAATCCGTCAACAAAGTCCATCGAAACACTTTCCCACTTCCATTGTGGGATCTCCAATGGGTGAAGCAATCCACCGGGCTTCTTTTGCTTTGCTTTTACTTGTTGGCACACCAAGCATCTAGCGACATACTCCGCCACATCCCTCTTCATACCGGCCCAAAAGAAAACCCGCTTCATGTCTTTGTACATCTTGTCCCTGCCGGGATGAATGGTCATCTTCGAACGATGTGCATCATCAAGAATAGCCTTCCTCAAGCTCTCATCCCGTGATACACAAAGTCTATCGTCCCTATGCAACCAACCCTTATCATCTAGGGTATATCTACTTAGGTGGCTTGATGACTCCCCTCTTATGAGCTTCTCTACTAACTCCATCAACTGTGGGTCATTACGCTGTGCCTCTCCAACCCATCCCAAAAGCGTAGGTCTGACCTCAAGGACGCTAGCAAACTGGGTATAAAATCAATGGATGGTTTAAAGTCAAAGGTAGAGATAAACTCTATGCTACGTCGCTCGACAAACAAAGGACTCAATGTCAACTTTTTCCTACTCAAGGCATCCGCCACAACATTACCCTTGTCAGGGGTATATGCTATCTTGAAATCGTAGGACGCCAAGAACTCCATCCACCTTTGTTGCCTCAGGTTTAGATCTTTCTGAGAGAGCAAGTACTTTAGCGACTTATGGTCTGCAAGCAACTCAAACTTCTCACCAAGCAAATAATGACGCTAAGACTTGAGCGCAAAAACTATGGCAGCCAATTCTGAGTTGTGGGTAGGGTAATTCTTCTCATGGACTTTCGACTGTCTTCCACCATAACATATCACCCTTCCCTAGAGACCACATGACCTAAAATCCTCACTTCTTTCCTCCAAAAATGGTATTTGGGAGAACTTAGCTTTAAGCTGGTGCGCTTGTAGGGTCCCTAAGCTTTCCCTAAGATGTAGGGCATGCTATTCTCTGCTTCTAGAGAAAACCAGGATATTATCCCATGCAAAATCGTCACAACTATCCATCTCTCACACAGACCATCCTAGTCGAACTCGACATCCCCCAAGTAAAAGCCCCAAAGGCCTAAACCAATATCAGACCAACATACAAGGGATACCTCCTTCGAATTCAGACGACCTACGTGAGATGATACTAGTAAGACGGCCAACCAATTGAGCACTTGATGGACTCTGGATGTCCTTGCCAGTCTTGCTCCAAAACCACCACTGATCACATAACTGGCTTTGCTTAATCTATTAAGCACATACGAAAACTTATTTCGCGCCTCTGGGTAAACTCCGCACTTTATCAAAGACGTCTCCATACTCACGGACCACACAAACAGACTCCCAATCATCGTTGGATGCACCAGAAGATTCTAGGCAGCTAAGCATCACTGAACCCCTAGGGTCACAAGAAATATGAGGGTTTTTCCATAACGAATCAATAGTCTAACTACCCTCCTTTCACAATCTAGGATGGCACCCTGCCTGGCTTGCCAATCCACCCCTAGAATCAAACTATAGTCCGTGAAACCAAGGACGAAGGCATTGCATTCAAATCCAACGCCCAAGATAGACACTCTCAAATCCCGACAAACCATTGAAGGATGAGCCGAACCACCAACAGGATTTGAGATTAGGACGGGATCCTTAACTAGACAAGTATTTAGGTGCAGTGTTTCAACTAACGAAGCAGATACTAACGAGTATGAAGCGCCAGAATTAAACAAAGTTCAAATAGGATGATAAAGAAAACCAAATTTCAACCTAGACGGTCCTACCCCCATCAGGTATACCAGCCGTGAGGGAATACAACTACCCTCCAGAAGATCCTGTACTTTGTCCTTGCATCTTTGGACAATCCTAAGGTGTCATATTTCTCCAAAACAACTAGCCTTCTTCTTCACATTCTCCATTTGTGACCTCCCACCAAGATGAGGTTTCGTCCTTTGTTAACCAAACAGCTATTTGAACCTTCCTCCCATCGTCTATCTTAAAGGTACCAACAAGCCCTCCACTTCCTTGGACTAGCTCGACAAACGTCTAAGTCCCTTGAAGTGGTTTTCCGTCCTTCGTACGGAAGTCCTTATTTATCTTAGAAAAAGTTTCTATACGCGGAGAGGGGGGGGGGGACTCAAAAAGAGAAAGAGGAAGAGATTCAAAACGGAGAATCGAAGGAAGGATAAATGGCTCTTGGGGATTATGTTCTTAAAATAAACCTTTCTTTAAAAAATACTCTTCTACAAACATATTTTTGAAAGTATTCTTTATAAAAATGATTTTGAAAAATAGTTTTTCAAAATATCTTATCTGTTCTGGTAACCTTCAGCTCTGATACCACGTATAACACCCCACGCCCATTAATGTCACTCGCAAAGGGAATGCATTAACTTCCGTGGAGCATTTTAAGTGAATATAGAACGGAAAATCACAACAAGACAGATATAAAGCAATACTTGAAAATTTAAGACTTTATTTATTGCCACAGAAGGTAAATATGTTTGGTTACATCATCAAAAACCATAAACCAAAGTCAAGTACATAATATCCATCTTGATAAAACAAAGTACATAATCCCACTACTATAAATAGCCATAAAGAAATTGATATCCAAATCCAAGTGCTCCCAAAGAGATCCCAATCAAGCTTTACTAGTACTAGTCCCACCCTTAGAACCTGGGGGGGGGGGGGAATAAAAGAGGTGGAAACAAAGGGGGTCAGACATAAAGTATGGCGAGTCCAATAACTCTAACAACATAATTATTAAAGCAATATGATAAGATATAAGCTGGAGAATAAGGTAATGACCGTGTGAACCACATGGGTATAGCAAGGCAATCAAGAGAAACAAAGATAACGTTAATGGTGCTTCCTAATCAATATAGGATAATTACTATACTCTACCGTACTGTACTAACACTAACTGCACCCCTACTAGTCACTCTAGAAATTTGATCCCTCTTGGCTAAATAGAACGATGATAGCTTCGTGTACTACTAGATGTACCCACTATCCTCCATGTTTAACTGTATATCTCTAGTTGCTATCATAGGTACCAAGTGTGTACCTATCCCCACTAGATGTACCCCTTCAATAAGTAATAATGGTAATTCCATATACTCCTAGCTGACTTCATAGGTGCCGTCTGCTTCTATCTCCACTAGGTGTACCCCCTTAATAATTATTAATAATAGTGGTAGCTTCGTGTACCCCTAGCTGACTACATAGGTGCCGTCTGCTCCTATCTCCACTAGGTGTACCCACTACCCTGCCCCATTCGATCGGCTCCCTAAATCGTAGAAACCCGTGCAAGTCCCACAGTGGGGTGTATCACTCCCCAATATGGCAACCTTATACCACGCAAGGAATGCACGGCTTATAACTACACGATGCAACAACGTCTTACCTACCAGCCCAGACCCACGCACGTGACCCCATTGGACTTGTGTTGCCACCGCTAACCCGTTTTGGCCTCTAACAATCAGACCCAGTAGGCGTGTCCCATCCTCGACTTGGGTCGAGCTCACAAAGATACTTAATGGGCTACTGGACTGAAAAGGGCCCCCCATGCTTGACACAAGCTTTCCACCTAGGCTTGGTCCCCTCTAGTACATCCCACTTAACCCCCTTCATGTCCACTTACATGTTTTAAATTTAGTTAAGGGTTTCTATTAGTAATTCCACATGCCACCCAAGGCACCCACTTAACCCCTATGTCCCCCTTACATGTTTTACCTTGGTTAAGTGTTACTAATCGTATTTCCTCATGCCACCCAAGGCACCCACTTAACCCCCATGTCCCACCATATGTTTTACTTTGGTTAAGTGTTTCTTAATTTATTACTACCGTAACCCCTGTAGGACCTCTCACATTAGACTGGCATTTGTGGCTGCTGGATTTGCCGGGCGGGTCCGGGCAGTCTTACACCACAAACGAGCCTAACCTCGTGTCCATACAATTGTTACGCATTTAGTTTGGGCCTTTGACCTCTCACATTGGGTTACCATTTGTGGCTGCAGGATTTGCCGGGCGGGTCTGGGCAGTCTTACACCACAAATGAGTCCAACCTTGTGTCTTAGGCCATTAATTATACATAATTAATTTTCCCCAAATTTGAATTACTTTCCCTATTCAAATTTCCATATTTATTTATGTTCATAATTTATCACCTAAATTATGCTCATCTATTTATGGTATATAAATTATATCAATTTCATCACTAATTAATTTTATTCCTTAAAATTAATTACATGCCTTTTTAGGCCATTACATGCCAAATTCACAATATGTGTGTATCCACTATTATCCCCATCGTACCCCCGTCATTCGTTCACTAAACATGACATATACATATTAGACTAGCAAATAGTCTAATACTTTTAAAAAAAGGGAATAAACGTCACAAAGTCACATACACACAATAGTAGATCTAACTTGCATCTAACTTGCAATTAAGAATTACAACATACTTGCATAGTTTTTGTATTATCAAGGATCCAAAAATCATAGATCTAAAAGGTGTGAACTTGCATGTATGAACATAGTTTTACACCCAACTAGCCTAGGTAATTATCACAAACTTACATAAACTATGTATGTTGTCAACCTAAACACGAAGGTGTCATCTTGCATAACTATGGATCTAATAAAAGGTGTTAACCTGAGTAAACTATGGATCCACATTAAGGTGTAAACTTGCATAACTATGCATGTCATAGTTTCAACATAAAAATGTCAACTTGAATATGGATCTAAACTTTAAATGTGTGAACTTGTATATATGTGAATCCAATTATCACTTAAACTTGCATATGAACATAATACTTATATGAACTAGCATATGTTCCACATCCATATTCGCATAAAAACTGATGTTATAAACCTAGGTGATTGGATTATAAAAAGGGATTCATTGACACAAGTTAACATCATGAACTACTAGCATATATTTTAGATCCAAACTTACATAACATCATATAACTCGCATACAACTTGCATGATCCTATTAACTTGCATAACATCATATGTGCAACTTGCATAATCATATTAACTTGCATAACATCATATATGAAACTTGCATAATCATATTAACTTGCATAATCATATTAACTTGCATAACATCATATATGAAACTTGCATAATCATATTAACTTGCATAATCATATTAATCTTGTATAACATCATACATGAAACTTACATAACATCATATATAAAACTTGCATAACATCATATAATATGAATCTAGTTAACATACATGATTAAACATATGAATTAGATTCACAACCACAACTTATAATCCAACGTATATCACAACATAATTAATTTAGCAATTATTTTGTTAAGGTGATCGATCTCACAACTCAAAAGCGGTCGTGAGTTATGAATTCTGATTTCTGAAGTTATATTAGCTCTCCTTTGAAGAAGATTCATTGTTAGGGTTGAATAGAACTGATTTGATTTGCGTTCTTCCTCTCTAATTGGTGGCGGCTGCTCTAGGGTTCAAGACGACAGCATGACGACCATAGTTTTAGTTTTAATTTTTATTTAGGGTTTGAGTCTATGGGTCTTTTTATAGAGTTTTGAATTTATTTACAGCCGTCAGATCACTCTAAAATCCTTCTAGGCCTTAGAAACCAAGTAATGATGTCAACAGACCAACCAGAAATCGCCACCTAAGCCCTAAAACATAAAATTTCGTCATAGACCATTTAGGGCCGATGGGACCGATTCCAAACCTCCTGAGTCGACCTTGGGGTCAACCCTTAAAATAGGTCGGTTTGGTGTTTTGCCTTCCCGCTTCCGCTGTTTTGAATTTTTTTCTTAAATTTTAGGTTGAATTTTATTTTATTTATATATATATATATCTATGTTTATATTTCTATCTTCCTAATTAACCATTTTCACACTAAACTACTTTTTGAACCACGTTCACACTAAGTCGCTTATTAGCCATTGCCCTAAAACAAAAATATGGCGTTGGCGGGGATCGAACTCTGTACCTCTTGTATGCAAGTCACATGTTCCAACCAAATGAGCTACTAAGTCTTTTGCTTACAAACCTTAGAACAATGCTTAACATTTATTCTTTAATTTAGTTAATTCGATTATTCAAAAATCCGGGGTGTTACAACAAGGTTAACATCGATTCCACCATCCTTGATTTCACGGCTACAAGAATAACTCCGCTCCTTTTCCTTGATTTCTGGGCTACAAGGAACACATCCTTTCCCAAACAATTCCCAAATGATTACAATTGCCCTAGAACTCTTCAATAGCACTTAAAACAGAGAGTAGTTGACAGAGAGTGAGAAGAGAAGAAGAATGATACAAATTTTGTTGAAATCGATAGAGAATAGGTGTAGAAATCAAGAATTTTAAGTATTTTAATGGTGGTAAGTAAAGGGTGAAGAAGGAGAAGAAAGAATTATTAAAAATTCGAAATCATCTCCTTTTTATAGTGTCCCAAAAGTTGCAATGTTTCTGAAATGTTACACATAGTGAAAAGACACTTCATTTTAAAATTGAATTTATGACAGTTATATGTCGATATGTCAATTATATGGGTATGTCGATATATGCCTTGTATATTTATTTTTAAAATGAATTTTTAAGTGTTAAAACCAACATATATTTTCTGGAAATTCTTGAATCAAAATTAATGTTTCAAATGAAGTTTCTAAAGTAGAAAAACATATAAAAACATAGTGATATATAATATAAACATATTTATAAAGTTATATGATTTAAAAGTATAAAATTATATATATATATTATAACCATATTATTATTAAACTTTATAAACTATATATCTGAAATCATTTAAAGTATTTTTAAATAACTTGAATTGAATTTTGAAAACATACTTTGAATTTTAGAAAATAAAAAGTAAACTTTGAAAAAACAGAATTTAAAAATGAATTGCTATTTAGAATCTTACATATAAACTAGACTCAATTACTATATTTTCTTGAGCTCTTGAAATCTTGATATCTTGATAATCATGAGTCTTGAATCTCTTTGTATCCTGAATCTCTTCGAACTCTAAAACTGTACAGTCTTCAGTATTAACTTCTGCATACAAACCCCACACACATATATGTGTATATATTCTAGATAAAGATATTAATATATATTTTATAATTAATAATGATTGAAACAAGGTTTTTGTCGTCAAAACATCATCAACATTCCATTCTCCAACAAGTTGAAGCTATGGTGTGAACCAGTCAAAAAAATCTTTTTTTTTCTAACAAGTACTCAAAACGAATGTACTTGAAATACTTGTAGAGTTTGAAATTGTTCAAATAACTAAATACTTCTTTGATGTAAAGCTTGAAGATATTCATTGAACATCTCAAAAATAACTATTCATTTTTATTTTAGTATGACCATTATTTTTACATTAATTCCATCAATCATTCACAAAACCCAAATCATTAAGCGAACTTTCACACACCTTTTAGTCATACATTATACGCTCAAGGATGGAAACATAATTAAACTAAAATCTCTAAGCTTATTCAATATACACATATCCACTGTCAGCATTGGTTTCATTTTTAGCAATTGTAATTAACTATGAACATATCCAAACAGTGTTAGATGAAGCTACGGTGTGAACAAGTAAAAAAATTTATTTATTTTTTGCATCAAGTACCCAAAATGGACGTACTTGAAATATCTGCAGAATTTGAAATTGTTCAAATAACTAAATACTTCTTGGATGTAAAGCTCGAAGATATTCATTAAACGTCACAAAAAGGACAATCCATTTTATTTTTGTTTCACCATTAATTTTACATTAGTTCCATCAAATATTCTAAAAACCCAAATCTTTGAGCTTTACTGAACTTTCACACACCTTTAGTCATACGCCATATGCTCAAGGATGGGACGGTATCAAGTTAAAACCTCTAGGCTTATTCAATATACACATATCCACAATCAGCGTAGGTTTCATTTTTTGCCATTATAGTTAACTATGAACATATCCAAACAGTGTTAGATGAAGTTACGGTGTGAACAAGTCAAAAAAATTATTTATTTTTGCATCAAGTACCCAAAATGGACATACTTGAAATATTTGCTAAGTTTGAAGTTTTTCAAATAACTAAATACTTGTTGGATGTAAAGCTTGAAGATATTCATTGAGCATCACAAAAAGAACAATCCATTTCTATTTTAGTTTGACTATTATTTTTACATTAATTCCATCAAACATTCTCAAAACCTAAATCTCTGAGCTTTACTGATCTTTCACACACCTTTAATCATACATCATACGCTCATGGATGGGCACAATATCAATTTAAAACCTCTAGGCTTATTCAAAAGGTGATACTTAATACTTATTAACATCGATTAATGTTTCAGTCCAGAAAGTTGACTTTCAAATCTGAGTGAAATCAATTTATGACCAATAAACACACACAAATATTAATCGAAGTCAAATAAAATATTTTTATTGATCAAAACTACTGGACAACGTATATGATGATGCAATTCTTTAAGAAAAAAACTATTTTTTATTAAAATCAGTCATAAATCAGAACTTTATAGGAATAAAAAGGAAGAACACAAGTGGGAATAAAGTTTAACTTAATCGTATTTGAGATGCGACTGGTGAAACGGAGGGTGCGACAACTTCAACGAAGGAGGTAGATACTAATCGAACTTGTCAGTTTTAGAGAGGAAGAAGTGGATTGGAGGTTGGATACAAATTACCGAGTTCGATGAAATATATAGGGTTCGTAAAATTTAGGAACGATATGAAAAAAACATTTTCAGAGAAGATAAAGTCATCTGCGAAAGAGAGGAGATATGCAGAAGAAATGGTTTATGCAAAAGACATAGACGGGTTTAAAGAAAAAAATAAGAATGTTGTCAAGCTTCAGACAAATGAATTTTTTTGAAAGGGCAGTCGAGTTGAGAGAAACCGACAAAGTTGGTTTGATTAACAAAAGATTACTAAAATGGAAAAATAATTGTAGAAATATCTACATTATATCGTGAAAAAGATACAGACTTATCCACAACCATTCACATGGTATATTGTAGAAGCTGTAAAAGAAAAAAACAGTTGCAGAAATGTTGCACTTATTGTGAAAATTTTGGACATATCTACAACTATTTGCAGATATATCTCAGTGTATCAAAAAACTACAAATATGTCTGCAATATTTTTGTATAATTGCATTTTTTTTTAATTTTTATCTAATATGTATGCTATTTACATTATTTTTTTAATGATTTTTTTGTAATAATGTGATGTTAAATAAGTGTAGACATTGAATTTGAAATTTTGAAGCATCAACATTTTTTGTTATAATTACGGTGATTTCTGTAATTTTTTGAAAAATTACAGTTATTCTTACATGTTTTGCTGAAGCTTGATTACTTTTGTTTGAAGCTTTTATATTATTTTTTACATGATTACAAAGATGATTATAAATTGAATTTAGTTTTGAAGTCTGATAGTTTTTTACATTGATTTTTAAATTTTTAGTTATAGGTTCCATCCAAATTAAAATACACATAAAACATTAATTTTTGAAGTAGAATTAATTTGGAAAATAAAGTTAAGATATGTAAATATAGCAGTTGGAAAATTAAAATGAATTTTTTGTTAGAATATTTCAACTATTGGGTCACACATGTAAAATAAAATGTGTTGTGTTATTTTGTTACAAAGCCTAATTAAAGTGATTTAGTTTTAGATTATAATTAAAAGGCTTAAAATTTAACTTATCATGGGCCTAATATGTAGATATGGGAGAATTTTTAACTTGTTGAAGGGCCAAATTACAAAATGCAAACTTTATAAATTATAGATTATGGTCCCTAAATTACACAAGTCTTAGCAACTTTGTGACCCTCTTCTATGGGTAGCTAACTTCAGATCTAGGGTTTGTGTCAGTTTAAAAGACCAAACAAAAATTATCTTCTTGGCAATAATGTAACACCCCACCCCGATACCCACCCTAATAAAGAGCATTACTAGGTAATGTTGTCTATTAAAGCGGAGAATAGGGCTGGTTAGGGGCGACCACTCGTAGATTTGCATTAGCAAGTCTTAAGTATGTCAATAAAATGATTGCTATTATTTATTTTTTTCAAGAGGCTCGACATACTTATTACTTTATGTAGTACAATTCTATGGTGGCTCCAGAATCAGCTTAGAACACAGTACACATAAATACACCATCACAGATCACAGAACAGTTGCACAATATTACATCGTTAGAGTACAACAATTACATGTGCTACAAAAAGAATGGATAAACTTCTCTCGCTTACAATATGATACAACAATGAAATAATAGAAAGCCCTACTATTCGAAATCGACTACATAAACTCGAGTGAGTGAAGCTACGGTGAAGATAGCTTAAAGAGAAACTGCTAACCCCATACTCAGCAACTACACCTGAAACATCTCGGTCTGACCCGAGGAATACACACACGGGTCAGTCTAGTTTACAAATCAATACAAGAAATAAATAAGCATAAGATAAACAACTCTTTACCCTAAGAGTTGTGAATATGATGACAAAAAGGGATTAATTAGTTTTAGTTCACATGACATAACAGAAGGGATAAATATACAAGTCTCGAGGACTAGATCTTGGCTAAGTATATCCCCATACTCGAGCCACAAAGGAAACATAACACCAAAATCATCATATACATCTCAAGCGAGTTAAATTATCAATAAAGGGAGTACCCCACTTCAAGACATCTAAATCTCGAAATATGATGGATTAGAAATCCAAATGCACTTTGCAAATGTACGATCACTTCGATCGAGTTGAAATCATCAAACCCAAATCATAAAAGAAATCATAAGAAATGTACACATGCCATAATGATAAAGCCCATCCCAAGCTATAATGTTGCTCATCCCGAGCAATAGCCATGTATTATCAAATGAAAATCATGAAAATCATCATATAACTCGAGTGAGTCAAATATCATAGAAGGAGCATCACACTCCAACATAGGAAATCACAAAATATTTATGTAATTTAAAATCCCACAATCTTCAACGTACGATCGTATAGATCAAATCACAAGATATCATCACAATATGGATCCATAAAAAATAAATATGCACGTGCAACCTCATGATAATATAGCTCCCCCCGAGCTTAACCCAGTACTTATACGTATTCAAGTTAGGCGCCTACCACTGCGACCCCCCCCCCGGCCAAGTGAATACGTATACGCGACTCCCCCCGAGTCTCGGCTTCCCCCCGAAGCAAAGTACTGGCTCAACAAACACAATATGCGTCACTGACTCACAGTCAGTAACCCAAGTAGTGGTAACAGTGCGTCCCATACCACACGTTCTCACTACTGGTTCACTAGCTGCTCGTCAACTCCGCACTGGAAACTCAGAAATCTTCAATCACAAAAATCTCATAAATCACAACAATAACTCAATAGCTTCAATCAGACGAAATAGGAAATTAACCAATCTCGTATACAACCGTGTCCCATACCACGGGGTTTACGACATTGTTTAATATCCATAACGTCATCTCGAAGGGTGCAGAAAAGTGCGGTTTATAATGAGAAAATACTTCTTTTGACAAAACAAGTTTATAAAACGATTTTTCCCAAAAATGATTACTTTGTTTATGAAAACAACATATTTACGAAAATAATTTTTATACTATTGTTTTGAGGCCATTTAATTTTTAAAACTAAGATAATAAAACTCATTTAGCCTCAAAACTATAGTGAAATTCATATTTATGTATATATTGGAAAACTAGTTAAAATCGTGTACGTGTACTCAATGTCAATGTAAATCTCATCAAAAGTATCAACAATGAATCATCATAAATTTTTCCCATAATCCGAAGTTCGGATTGTTTAAAATATAAACTTCGTTTCTCAAATTAAAACAGTAGTAAACGAAGTCGCAAAACCACAGAAAATCACGAAAAACAAGTATCAAAGCACAAAAATGCATCAAGAAAGCAGTTCTGGTTGCGACTTTGAGGTTAGTTCTGAATGACCAAACGATGTGCGATTGGTTTAAAATTTGACAGGCACGAACTAGAATAATATATCTTTCAACAAAAAAAGATTTTATAAATTTTGACATCGCACGAAAAAGTTATAAAGCTCCGAACTTGGACTCAGGACTGAATTTCAGCCGAGGCTGAAATCACTTCCAGGTCCAACTTTTGGACCTGGTTTGAGCGACCAAACGACTTCGGACTTAAATAAAAATTTGCAGACATGTAGAAAATGTCTCAAGCTTTAAAGAAAAAAAAAAGAATCATCTTGAACGGATCAAGGATCATGAAGTTATAACAGCCCAAAGTTACACTTTGGCTGTGATTTCAACAATTAGAACAAAATGAACAACAATCACGATGAAACCCCAACTTTAGCAACATATTTAACCACCCAAATCAACACAGAATGATACCAAAATTTGCTGTCTTATAGATAAGTTTCCAAGCTTCGAAACAAAAAAAGAATCACTCAATTCCGATCAATAACGAAGAAGATACAGCACCCCAAAGTTGGACCTGGGTGCTGTTTTGTTTCAGGTCAAAATCCCAGCGAAACCTCTACTTTGGTGACCCGTTTACCCACTCAAATCAACTCGAAATGACACAAAAATAGCCAAATATATTCACAAGAAGATGTACAACAACATGCAAAAAGAATCAAGTGAAAACTCTTCGAGATCGGAAAGTTATTAAGGCTCAAAGTGGAGGTTTTGCTGTGTTTCAGCACAACAGCAACAATAGATCAAACAACGGAATATGCTACATATTTTCTCATCAACATAGCATAACCTTATAAAAAATTAAATAAAAATAAGGTAAACTAGAGTGTGTGAGTCAATCAACTCACCTTGATTGGATTTAAGGAAGATTTCCATTGATTTGGAGCTGTAAGAGGCCAAATCAAAGCATAGAATCGCAAAAGAGGAACATGCAGCAGCCATGGCTTCTTGAAGCTTATAGATCTTGATCTTCTCTTCATTGGAGAATGCTTTTGGGCTGAAATTGGCTAGAGTATAGATTAGAGAGCAGCTAGATTGATTTTGAACTCAAAATTTCTTCATGCAAGAGGTTAGAAGGAAGATTGGGAAGAAGGAGGCCGTTTTGGTTTTCTGATTTTCTCCCGTAAGAAGAAAAAGAGCAGTGAGGAGGAAATGAACGTATCTCCCTTGAGAAAATTTCCAGAAGCCACTATAGAAAGGTAAATGGGCTAAAACACCCCCAAATCAAGCCCCAAAACAAGTTATTATGCTAATTAAACATAATAGCACTACTTTAAGTATTAAAACTTAACACAAATTTGTGTTTGATTTGCAAAACCCAAACACACACTACAATGATCTCTAAAACATAAAAATAATATTTTAGACGCATTTAAATACAACAAAATAATATAATCATGTTTAACACTATAACTATTTACATAAGAAATATTTTTATGTTTCAACAACAAGTTTGCATCCTCCATAAATCATTAAGTTAACCCAAAATTTAATTATCAATTTTTGAAATAAAACATTAAAATAAATATGTTTGTTGAAATTATATTTATTTATACTTGTGCAATCTCTACAACACATAAGAAATTCTCATCAATGACTTATGTTAACAAAATAAGTCATTAATGTGTCACACATTTATTATTATTATTATTATTTGTTTACAACAATCTATTATAGCCCAAAATTACGATAATTGTTTTGCAATTCAAAAATTTACAATTATTGTTATCAAACCACAATAAATGGTTTTAACTCTATATTTGCAACATGTTTTAAATATTCATTACAACATTATGCACCAACATAAATGTGTTTTGATAAATAATTAACTTTATTTAAATATATGCACAATCTCTAAACGCAAAGACAATTGTCATCAATGACACATTTAACAAAATATGTTATTAACATGTCAAAACACATATTTTTATTTTTGTTATTAAACAAACAAATTTGAACACTTAATATTTATACAACAATATATATCATAACACAAAATTATAATGATTGTTTATGAAAATAAAATATTTACAATCATTGTCATTACCCATCATAAGATGGTTTTAACTTGATAATAATCTCACAAAAACACTTTTACTCTTTTATTCTTATTCCACAATACATATATATTTATAAGTATTATTGGCATTTAAAACACAATTTTCACAATTTATCAATACAACAACATTGTTGTACATTTATTAATTAAACAAATTAAATTCATTATTAACGATAATAAAATGCACAAAGATTATAAATATTGATTCACATCAATATTTATATTCTCACACAATCAACAACCCAATTAACTCATTGATTAACATGTTAAAAGCCCCATGTACACTTTAAATTAATTATGATAATTTAAACACAATTTCTCTATTGAAATTATTATCAAAGATACATCTAGTATTTAAAACCTTGGTTAAAAATTTAAGAATTACAACCAACAATTAATCTCAAATATTGAAAATATATTTTCCCTCTTGAGTATTGATTCCCAATCAATATAAAAGTATATATTTTCAATATGCCCTCAATTATATAATTACAATCTTAAAAATCACAAAACGCAATAAATCTGCATTTCCTGATTACCCGAAAATCCGGGTTGTTACAGACTTCCCCCCTTAAATAAATTGCGTCCTCGCAATTTGCTAAGATTATTTCTTCATCAATTTTAGATTCTACTAGTAATTTATCTCAATTTTCTTCTTAAAAATTTCTCAATTTAGAAAGCTATCACATGAAATTTAGACATTTTCATCATATAAAATTTTTAACCTCAAAATCTCACTTGAACTTATCCAAACCGTAGATAGAGCTTTAATCATATTCATTAACTCACTAATATCATGCTTTAAATAATACAACTTATCTTTCATAAAGCGTTATTTGAAATACACACTCAAGATTTTTCGCTCCCCATCATTACTTGACGCTGCCTTCCCATTGTAGTTATCTAAATTTCCTCAAAATATGGCTGCTACTTGGACTTTTCAATCATCAAATAGCTTCGCCATTTCTCGAGGTTTATATCCATCTCTATGGCGGCAACTAGCCAAGTGAATGTAATTATGAATGTGTATCTCAAAAGTGACGCGCTTATTTTAGAAATTTGTATATTTAAAATGCTATTATATTCAACCCATTTTACATTTTTTTCATTCATAATTCAATTGGAATAACATTAAACCACTATTTTCCATCAATCGTTCTGAGTAGTTGGCTGCGATGTCGACAAATCGTCGCCATCGCCTTGCCAAAGTCTCTATACTCTGCATCCTACGTAGTGGTTTAACATTATCCCAACGTGGTAATCTCGTATTTTAATTTTTAAGTATCGGTTACAAAGTAATTTGCTCATCGATATTTGTAATTCCTCATTATTCTCATCCCTTATCCCATGCCTAATTACGTCAAAATTTTAGCACAACCAAAGTGATTCTCCTGCTTCCGCTGCGCACTCTGATTTACTTTATTTAAACTCTAGCATTCCATCCTTAAAGTAAAATTCACTTTTAAATTTTAAGTTACAAATACACTCATATTTTCTTTTACCAAACCCAACAACCAACTCAATCTATCCTCTTTTTTTTTTTTTTTTTAACCCAAACGTTCAAACTTGGAAAGATAAAGAGGATGGAAAGATTCTCTTATCAAATCACATTACGAAAAGAGATAAATAATGGACTACCTATGGAATAATCCTCTTATTCCAAGATGTATCCCTCAACCACAAGTATTTTCGTTACAATCAGATAAGGAACTCAAGATAGGATAACAAAGGAAACGATAAAGTAGACACCATTATTATCCTTCCACGTTGTAACACATGTACTATTCCGGTTCTGTTCGGTGTCTAATGTACTTTGTTCTGAACATCGGCTCTGATACCATTTTGTAACGCCCCACCCCGATACCCACCCTAATAAAGAGCATTACTAGGTAATGTTGTCTATTAAAGCGGAGAATAGGGCTGGTTAGGGGCGACCACTCGTAGATTTGCATTAGCAAGTCTTAAGTATGTCAATAAAATGATTGCTATTATTTATTTTTTCAAGAGGCTCGACATACTTATTACTTTATGTAGTACAATTCTACGGTGGCTCCAGAATCAGCTTAGAACACAGTACACATAAATACACCATCACAGATCACAGAACAGTTGCACAATATTACATCGTTAGAGTACAACAATTACATGTGCTACAAAAAGAATGGATAAACTTCTCTCGCTTACAATATGATACAACAATGAAATAATAGAAAGCCCTACTATTCGAAATCGATTACATAAACTCGAGTGAGTGAAGCTACGGTGAAGATAGCTTAAAGAGAACCTGCTAACCCCATACTCAGCAACTACACCTGAAACATCTCGGTCTGACCCGAGGAATACACACACGGGTCAGTCTAGTTTACAAATCAATACAAGAAATAAATAAGCATAAGATAAACAACTCTTTACCCTAAGAGTTGTGAATATGATGACAAAAAGGGATTAATTAGTTTTAGTTCACATGACATAACAGAAGGGATAAATATACAAGTCTCGAGGACTAGATCTTGGCTAAGTATATCCCCATACTCGAGCCACAAAGGAAACATAACACCAAAATCATCATATACATCTCAAGCGAGTTAAATTATCAATAAAGGGAGTACCCCACTTCAAGACATCTAAATCTCGAAATATGATGGATTAGAAATCCAAATGCAATTTGCAAATGTACGATCACTTCGATCGAGTTGAAATCATCAAACCCAAATCATAAAAGAAATCATAAGAAATGTACACATGCCATAATGATAAAGCCCATCCCAAGCTATAATGTTGCTCATCCCGAGCAATAGCCATGTATTATCAAATGAAAATCATGAAAATCATCATATAACTCGAGTGAGTCAAATATCATAGAAGGAGCATCACACTCCAACATAGGAAATCACAAAATATTTATGTAATTTAAAATCCCACAATCTTCAACGTACGATCGTATAGATCAAATCACAAGATATCATCACAATATGGATCCATAAAAAATAAATATGCACGTGCAACCTCATGATAATATAGCTCCCCCCGAGCTTAACCCAGTACTTATACGTATTCAAGTTAGGCGCCTACCACTGCGACCCCCCCCGGCCGAGTGTATCTTGACCCCCCCGGCCAAGTGAATACGTATACGCGACTCCCCCCGAGTCTCGGCTTCCCCCCGAAGCAAAGTACTGGCTCAACAAACACAATATGCGTCACTGACTCACAGTCAGTAACCCAAGTAGTGGTAACAGTGCGTCCCATACCACACGTTCTCACTACTGGTTCACTAGCTGCTCGTCAACTCCGCACTGGAAACTCAGAAATCTTCAATCACAAAAATCTCATAAATCACAACAATAACTCAATAGCTTCAATCAGACGAAATAGGAAATTAACCAATCTCGTATACAACCGTGTCCCATACCACGGGGTTTACGACATTGTTTAATATCCATAACGTCATCTCGAAGGGTGCAGAAAAGTGCGGTTTATAATGAGAAAATACTTCTTTTGACAAAACAAGTTTATAAAACGATTTTTCCCAAAAATGATTACTTTGTTTATGAAAACAACATATTTACGAAAATAATTTTTATACTATTGTTTTGAGGCCATTTAATTTTTAAAACTAAGATAATAAAACTCATTTAGCCTCAAAACTATAGTGAAATTCATATTTATGTATATATTGGAAAACTAGTTAAAATCGTGTACGTGTACTCAATGTCAATGTAAATCTCATCAAAAGTATCAACAATGAATCATCATAAATTTTTCCCATAATCCGAAGTTCGGATTGTTTAAAATATAAACTTCGTTTCTCAAATTAAAACAGTAGTAAACGTAGTCACAAAACCACAGAAAATCACGAAAAACAAGTATCAAAGCACAAAAATGCATCAAGAAAGCAGTTCTGGTTGCGACTTTGAGGTTAGTTCTGAATGACCAAACGATGTGCGATTGGTTTAAAATTTGACAGGCACGAACTAGAATAATATATCTTTCAACAAAAAAAAGATTTTATAAATTTCGACATCGCACGAAAAAGTTATAAAGCTCCGAACTTGGACTCAGGACTGAATTTCAGCCGAGGCTGAAATCACTTCCAGGTCCAACTTTTGGACCTGGTTTGAGCGACCAAACGACTTCGGACTTAACTAAAAATTTGCAGACATGTAGAAAAAGTCTCAAGCTTTAAAGGAAAAAAATGAATCATCTTGAACGGATCAAGGATCATGAAGTTATAACAGCCCAAAGTTACACTTTGGCTGTGATTTCAACAATTAGAACAAAATGAACAACAATCACGATGAAACCTCAAATTTAGCAACATATTTAACCACCCAAATCAATACAGAATGATACCAAAATTTGCTGTCTTATAGATAAGATTCCAAGCTTCGAAAAAAAAAAGAATCACTCAATTCCGATCAATAACGAAGAAGATACAGCACCCCAAAGTTGGACCTGGGTGCTGTTTTGTTTCAGGTCAAAATCCAAGCGGAACCTCTACTTTGGTGGCCCGTTTACCCACTCAAGTCAACTCGAAATGACACAAAAATTGCCAAATATATTCACAAGAAGATGTACAACAACATGCAAAAAGAATCAAGTGAAAACTCTTCGGGATCGGAAAGTTATTAAGGCTCAAAGTGGAGGTTTTGCTGTGTTTCAGCACAGCAGCAACAATAGATCAAATAACGGAATATGCTACATATTTTCTCATCAACACAGCATAACCTTATAAAAAATTAAATAAAAATAAGGTAAACTAGAGTGTGTGAGTCAATCAACTCACCTTGATTGGATTTAAGGAAGATTTCCATTGATTTGGAGCTGTAAGAGGCCAAATCAAAGCATAGAATCGCAAAAGAGGAACATGCAGCAGCCATGGCTTCTTGAAGCTTATAGATCTTGATCTTCTCTTCATTGGAGAATGCTTTTGGGCTGAAATTGGCTAGAGAATAGATTAGAGAGCAGCTAGATTGATTTTGAACTCAAAATTTCTTCATGCAAGAGGTTAGAAGGAAGATTGGGAAGGAGGCCGTTTTGGTTTTCTGATTTTCTCCCGTAAGAAGAAAAAGAGCGGTGAGGAGGAAATGAACGTTTCTCCCTTGAGAAAATTTCCAGAAGCCACTATAGAAAGGTAAATGGGCTAAAACACCCCCAAATCAAGCCCCAAAACAAGTTATTATGCTAATTAAACATAATAGCACTACTTTAAGTATTAAAACTTAACACAAATTTGTGTTTGATTTGCAAAACCCAAACACACACTACAATGATCTCTAAAACATAAAAAAAATATTTTAGACGCATTTAAATACAACAAAATAATATAATCATGTTTAACACTATAACTATTTACATAAGAAATATTTTTATGTTTCAACAACAAGTTTGCATCCTCCATAAATCATTAAGTTAACCCAAAATTTAATTATCAATTTTTGAAATAAAACATTAAAATAAATATGTTTGTTGAAATTATATTTATTTATACTTGTGCAATCTCTACAACACATAAGCAATTCTCATCAATGACTTATGTTAACAAAATAAGTCATTAATGTGTCACACATTTATTATTATTATTATTATTTGTTTACAACAATCTATTATAGCTCAAAATTACGATAATTGTTTTGCAATTCAAACATTTACAATTATTGTTATCAAACCACAATAAATGGTTTTAACTCTATATTTGCAACATGTTTTAAATATTCATTACAACATTATGCACCAACATAAATGTGTTTTGATAAATAATTAACTTTATTTAAATATATGCACAATCTCTAAACGTAAAGACAATTGTCATCAATGACACATTTAACAAAATATGTTATTAACATGTCAAAACACATATTTTTATTTTTATTATTAAACAAACAAATTTGAACACTTAATATTTATACAACAATATATATCATAACACAAAATTATAATGATTGTTTTTGAAAATAAAATATTTACAATCATTGTCATTACCCATCATAAGATGGTTTTAACTTGATAATAATCTCACAAAAACACTTTTACTCTTTTATTCTTATTCCACAATACATATATATTTATAAGTATTATTGGCATTTAAAACACAATTTTCACAATTTATCAATACAACAACATTGTTGTACATTTATTAATTAAACAAATTAAATTCATTATTAACGATAATAAAATGCACAAAGATTATAAATATTGATTCACATCAATATTTATATTCTCACACAATCAACAACCCAATTAACTCATTGATTAACATGTTAAAAGCCCCATGTACACTTTAAATTAATTATGATAATTTAAACACAATTTCTCTATTGAAATTATTATCAAAGATACATCTAGTATTTAAAACCTTGGTTAAAAATTTAAGAATTACAACCAACAATTAATCTCAAATATTGAAAATATATTTTCCCTCTTAAGTATTGATTCCCAATCAATATAAAAATATATATTTTCAATATGCCCTCAATTATATAATTACAATCTTAAAAATCACAAAACGCAATAAATCTGCATTTCCTGATTACCCGAAAATCCGGGTTGTTACAAATAGTCAACCATCGATTCAAGTACTACAATAATTAATTATAGATTAGATACGCTTCCGTTTGTTCTCAGTTAAATCGATATGAGTTTCATATTTAGATCTATGGTTCCATAGCTAATTGTTAATATTGTATGTTGAAATCGTAACAAGTGGTATCAGAGTTGTCGATCATTGATTTATTAAGAAAACCATAATCTTAAGATGCAAGGGAAATTGAAAGTTAAGATTCAATCAGATCTAATTGGGTTTTCAACACGTAATTTTTTTATGTTTCAAACTGAATTTTATTTCTTTGTTTTGATCTGGTTCTAAAATATCCTAAATAGATCCAAATCATGTCTATTATGCTGAAGGTTGTACCTTTTTCTTTGACAATTTAATAGTCTTTTTATTTGACTGACTTCAATATGATATGTTTACACTGTTGACTTTGTACAACCTAATAAGATATATTACAGTACATACTAGTCCATTAAGATTACATATATTAATAGTTAATACAATTAACGTGTTTTGAATAGCTTATCTTTTGTGGATAATCGTTGCATGCACAGATCATACTACAGGTTTCCATGTTACGGTTTAATAAAGTTCCAATATACATACCCAAATTTATGTTTTCTTTTGCAAGGAACTTAAAGTCAGACACGTTATGCCATTTTTAACAATTAAATTAGTTGTTTGTGTGGATGTTTTGTAAATCATTATCTATTCTATTGTATAAATTTCATGTTGTCGTGATGACTAAAAGCACAACATGCAATATTTATTTATCGAAATGGTTAGTGAGTGGAGTAGCTTCATTGTTAACAACGTTGTCATTTTCTTCAATGGCTTTGCTCGTAGTCTTCTTAGATTTAGCCATTATTTCAGATAGGGCTTTGAATTTGGAAGAAAGTTCGTCGATTGGCCTAGATCTTAAATTTGTGGGATCTATGGTAGAAGTAGGATTAGGGCTCCAATAGCAAGCTCTTAAGATCGAGAGAAGTGTGAACGCGGCCCCATGGTGGGCGCCAAAATGTTAAAACCGAAAATCTATTTAAACACCAAAGGTGCAAATGTGCACTTCACCAATTCGATAAGATTAGAGTATGGAACCGTGTAATCACAAAACGAAAAGCATAAAATGAGGACAAAGGAATTTTTATAATGGTTTAATTCAGAACGATTCTACGTCCATTTTTCAATCACTTCTCATTATGGTATTTCATTTACAACAAGCATAATTCTCTCTTTACATTCATTATTAATCTCTCAATCTCCTTTCTTTGATCTAACAGAAATGGTTGGAGAAATTGGCGAGATCCTTCAAGTTTGGCAAATAGTAGAATAGATCTTGAGTTCCTTGAGCACTTGATCGGATTTCCATAATTCTATGATGAATTCGAGTTATATCTTCATTAGAGATGTTTGGAGATGATAAGGCCACTTAGAAATGATTGAGAATAAGTTTGGACATCCCTCCGGGGTCATAAAATTCGATCTCCATTAAAGTGGGGTTGGACCTCTATAGGTGTGGGGCAAATGAGGAGAATGGCCAAAATATATGGTGCAGGGAACCGATCGGTATATTCTGATATTTACAGAAATGCCACTGTAGGATCGATAATAACCCTAGAGGGGGGGTGAATAGGGTTTTAACACAAAATTTAAAACTAAACACTGTAATAAAGAAATGCAATAAAATCACACGCAGATATACCCAGCTTCGGCAAACTGTGCCTACTGCTGCCTTTCTAAGATTTTTATTAGGAGATACAAACAGATCTCGCTTACAATCCTATGCAAACTCGCAACTCCTGCTCCTGTTTATCCCTAAGCTCAAAATCCTAGACTAGTCTGTATATCCTAGACCAGATTTTCCCAGATTATAAATCACCAATCTGTAATCCTAGTTTTACAACAAAAACTAGGAAAAAAACATTGATATTGAAGAAAAAAAATCAATACAAAAAAAAAAACAAAAAAAAAAAGGAAAAACCCCCTTTTAACAAAGACTTGGCTTGGCCAAGTACATATTGGCCGGCCCACTTTCTTTTATTTGCCCGATTCTTCTTTTATTTGATAATGGCGGCGGCCTCTGAAAATTTTGCTAGGGTTTCTCTGGAGGCTTCCCAAATCGATTTATCACTTGATGATTTTGAATAGTCTCAGTATCTCCGATCGATCGCTGGTGGCTCCTTGTTTCTCTGATTTGAGATTTCGACAGAAAAAAACGTGAGTAACCACTGATTTGAATTTCTTTCTGGTCTTTGAGGCTCTTGTGAGTTTTTTATATTTTTGTCGATGATGTATGGTGTGCTTATATAGGGTTTTAGAAAACCCTTAGCCTCTGATTTCGTGAGTGTGGCTTGAGCTGATTTTGCGTTGGCTTTTGCTGATAAATTCTGCTTTGAAATGTTTCCTTCTTTTGAATGATGCCTTGAATTTTTATGAAAGCATATTTAAAAAAAAAAGAAAGTATTGATTCAATCCCTTAAGAAAGAAAACAGATTTGTTCTTTGATTTAGCACCGTGTATATTTGGAGAAACAATTTGAAAACAGACATGAATTTTTCCCAAAAATGTTTGCTGTGATTGTTTGTTGCCTTTCGTTGTGGCCTTAAAAAATATTTCCCCCCTTTGAATTTAAAACCTTTGACTTTGATTGAATTATCAATTCTGGAAATTTTTGATTTGCTGAACATATGCCATGTATGTAAAATTGTAAACATATCTTGGCAAAAGCTTATTGCTGAATCACCATACCATATATGTTTGAATCCAATGTTTTCCTTTGGTCCACAGCATGATTTCTGGTAATGATTTCTTGCCATTGTTTACACCTTTTCAAATATGTTAGCTCTCTGAAATGCTAAAAAAAAAAAAAACTTTGCATGCATTTAAGAAACATCCTAGAATGTGTGATGAAAATTTGGAAACAATAAATTTGATTTTATTCCAAAAAGAGAACTCTGTTTTATGGCAAACCATATTCTGATTTCTGGAAAAAGTTATGACTGAGAAAAAAATGTCAAATATGAACTGAATATTTTTCTGAAAAATAAATCAAAGAACTTTCTTGCCAAAATGTTTCGATTGTTATTGTTTTCCAAGTTTGAAGAAAAAAAAAAAAAAACAAATTAACTTGCTGAGTCTTGTTTAAGCTTGAACATGATACTTTGCATTTGGCATCCTTGTGATGTTTTTTTTTTTTTTGTTACACAAAGAAAAACTGATATGAACTGATACTGTCTTGATCACTTGGTTGCTTGCATGTACCATAAACCATTTGCCATGCTCTTGTTGCTGCTATGCCACCATTGCTGTTTGGCATCACCATGCTACATGTGTACATACTTCATTTTGCTGCATCATAGTTTTGCTTATGCTCACATACCTTGATGGTTGACCACTCTTACTTGCACATAACCTGATTGAGTTGCTTTCTGCACTCTGACTTGTGCCTCGACTTGATTGTTGCACCATGTAGTCATATGTATTGTTGTGATGTCACTGCTAGTTAAAAAAAATTGTCACTGCTGCATAGTTGTGATTTGCTGCTGTATTACCATTTGTACATGCAACATTGAATTGTGTACATCCTTTTTGTACATGCATTGCTTTGAATTTGACCATGCTTGCTTGTTTACTTGCATTTTGATTTGAATCATTTTTGACTCCATGTTGACTTTGAAAATTATTTGCTGGTTGACCTCTTTTGAACATGTCTTGAATTTGACAATTCACCTTGTTTGATTCTAGAAAAAAAAAGAAATAGCAGTCAAACTGTACTGAGTTGAGGCTGGTCAGAATCAGTTGGTTCTGATCAGCAAACCAGTATGGTTTTGATGTGGCTGTTCAGGTCTGAAATATGATGAGAAAAGCACACAGAAAACTGAGACAAAAAAAAATGAATCAATCACAAAGAATCATTTTTGTCAAAAGTATTTGTTTTAGTTCCAGTGTACTGTGTATTTTTCTTTCTTTTGTGACAGGTTACAGGATGATGCTTTGGACAGTTAAGGTGTTCTCAACAAGAATAATCCAGTTTGAAATGAGAAAAAAAATGAAGTGCTTGTAAAAAAAAAATTGTATGTACTGAAATTACTTGTAAAGTGATTTGTAAAGTCTTGTGTGTAAATGAATTGTAAAATAAATAATATTATTGGAAATAAAATTTATTTGATTTGTTTTTTTTTTATATTCTGTGTAAATTCTGTGTTATTTTATTTTCCAATAATACTAGATATTCCACAATCAAACACTCCAGTAGCAAAAATCTATTTGTTATCATCAAACAAAAATATTAGTATCAACAAACTCCCCCTTTTGATGATGACAAACAGACTTAAGATTTTTGTAAATAACGAGATGTGTTTGAACAAGGGCTCCCCCTACATTTGAGCTCCCCCTATCAGTTGTAAACAGACATGAGTAAAGAATTTGAAAGTGAAAGAAAAAAAATTAAACACTTAGCATTAATGGCAAAATAAAATCTATAGACGTCTGTAAACAACACAAAATCTTAACATCTTCTCCCCCTTTGTAATCATCAAAAGAATAACAATTCTGGACATTTTAAAGAGTATGAACTGTAAATAGTAATCAAGTCATTTGACATTATCAAATTCAAACACTCCGAATAATCAAACAAAAAGATTAGAATAATCTGTAAAAGAAGAACATATTTCACAAGACAGAAAATGGAATGATGAAATATTTAATATATACCAGGGATATTTCAATAGCAAACTAACCACGCATGACCATAGCTTGGATTTTTAAATGGAATTAGCTGCAACATGAAAAAAAAATTCAATACTATACTGACCACGCATAACCAGATCTTGGATTTTTAAATGGAATCAGTGATAGCATGAAAAAAATAAGTATTCTCATAACCATGCATGACCAGAGCTTGGATTTTTAAATGAGATTAGAGAAATACCTTTTTTTTTTTTTTTTTACTTAAATCCCTTTGATATATATAAAATAATAATGATTGATAGAAGGGTGATAGAGACAGAAGATGAAAGTGAACAAAAAGTTCTTCAATTACTCATATTATAAAGCATATTTGATCGTATCAGAGTTACAAATTTTCAAACATCTCATATTCTGAAAATTTACACAGTCACAAATTTATCATAAATGTCCAAAAACAAACTGGTCTTTTCTTGATGATTTGAAGCATGGATTATTTGTCAGAAAGATAATTGCCAACAGAACATCTTAAGAGAAAATTTATCCAAAAATGCTAAAAGATTAATTTATTTCTATAATTCCCAAATCCAAACGTAATCTGCAAAATCTGTCTTCAAGAAGGGGTTTTGTAAAAATATCAGCAAGTTGAGATTCGGTTGGAATAAATTCTATACAAATATCTTCACAAGCAATATGATCTCTAAGAAAGTGGTGTCTTACATCAATGTGTTTTGTGCGTGAGTGATGTACTGGATTATTTGATAAGTCAATTGCACTCTTACTGTCACATTTTAAAGGAACTCGTTTATAACAAAGTCCAAAATCAGATAAAGTCTGCATCATCCATAAAATCTGTGCACAACAACTTCCTAAAGCAATATATTCAGCCTCAGTGGTGGATAAAGCAACACAGTTTTGTTTTCTACTTGACCACGACACAAGTGAATGACCTAGCATGAAACACGTTCCACTAGTACTTTTTCTATCAGTGAGTGAACCAGCATAATCAGCATCAGTAAACCCAACTAAATTAAAGTTATCACAAGAAGGATACCATAAGCCCAAATTTGGTGTGTGTAACAAATATCTTAGAATCCGTTTTGTGGCTTTTAGATGAGATTCTTTGGGATTTGATTGAAAACGAGCACACAAACACACAGAAAACATAATATCGGGTCTAGAAGCAGAAAGATAAAGAAGTGAACCGATAATACCGCGATATTTCTTTTGATCCACAGCAACACCTTTTTCATCTTTGTCAAGTTTGGTTGTTGGACTCATTGGTGTTTTCATTGGCTTTGCATCTTGAACTGCAAATCTCTTTAACAACTCCATCACGTACTTCGTTTGGGAGATAAAGATCCCTTTGCTACTTTGTTTGATTTGGAAACCAAGGAAGAATTTCAGCTCTCCAACCAAACTCATCTCAAATTTGCCCTGCATAACTTTTTCAAATTTTTCACACAAGACATCATTAGTGGCACCGTATATGATATCATCAACATAAATTTGGACGATTAGAAAATCATCACCATCATGAGATAAAAACAAGGTTGTGTCAGCACTTCCCTTTTTAAAGCCATTTTCCAAGAGATATGTACACAGACAGTCATACCAAGCTCGAGGAGCTTGCTTAAGGCCATATAATGCTTTTTCCAGTTTGTATACATGATTTGGATAATCGTGACTCTCAAAACCAGGGGGTTGTTCAACATACACTTCTTCTTTCAGTTCTCCATTCAGAAAAGCACTCTTCACATCCATTTGCTTTAATTTGAACCCCTTAAAGCATGCAAAACTTAACAAAATTCTGATTGCTTCAAGCCTAGCAACTGGGGCAAAAGTTTCATCAAAGTCAACACCTTCGATTTGATTGTATCCCTTAGCGACCAACCTAGCTTTGTTTCTTGTTACGTTTCCAGATTCGTCAAGCTTATTTTTGAATACCCATTTTGTTCCTACAACTGGGTAGTCTTTTGGTCTGGGTACCAAGTTCCAGACTCTGTTTCTCTCAAACTGGTTAAGTTCCTCCTGCATAGCTAACAACCAAAATTCATCATTAAGAGCAACATCATAAGAACTTGGTTCTATTTTAGATACAAAGGCATTATGAATACAAAGGGTACAAACTTCCCTATTGAGAGAGGATCGTGTACGAACACCAGCAGTTGGACTTCCAATTACCAAATCTGGAGGATGACTTGGCTTGAATTTTAGTCTTTCGATATCTGTTGCTGCTTCAGTGACTTTTTCATTGTTTGTCTCAACATCATTGTTTTCTTGTTCAATTTCTTGTGCACCAGCATCATCTTTATCATCTTCAGGTATCGTATCCGTATCTGATTCATTGAACTTGACGTTGACGGTTTCCACGATTGTTCTTGACTGTTTATTGAAGATTCTGTAAGCCTTACTTCTTGATGAATAACCCATGAAGATTCCATCAACCGTTTTTGACTCAAATTTCCCAAGCTGTTCACCTGTGTTCAAAATATAACAAGGACATCCAAACACTCTAAAATATGAGATGTTAGGCTTCTTGTTAGACCACAGTTCATATGACGTTTTATTAAGTATTGGTCTAATCATAACTCTGTTCATTACATAGCACGAAGTATTAACTGCCTCAGCCCAGAAAGTTTGAGGCAATTGATATTCACATAACATAGATCTAGCCATTTCTTGTAATGTACGATTTTTCCTTTCAACCACCCCATTCTGTTGAGGTGTTCGAGGAGCGGAAAATTCATGTTTGAAACCATTTTCTTCACAAAGATTTTCAAAGTCTAAGTTTTCAAATTCACCTCCATGATCACTTCTTAAAGTTTTAATTGAAACCCCTTTTTCATTTTGGACAAGTTTTGAAAACTTTAAAAAATAATCAAAAACTTCAGACTTTTTGGCTAGAAAGTAAACCCATGTAAACCTAGAGTAATCATCAACCAATACATAACAATAACGTTTACCATTTAAACTAGCAGTATCAGTAGGTCCAAACAAGTCCATATGAATCAATTCAAGCACTCGTGAAGTGCTAACAACATTTTTTGGACGGAAAGATGAACGACTAAGTTTTCCCATGGTACAAGCTTTACATACTTTGTTATTTTTGAAATTCTGATGTGGTAAACCCCTGACAAGTTCATTTGCTTTTAGTCTTTCAAGAAGACCCATACTTGCATGTGCCAATCTTCTGTGCCATAAGATTGCCTCCTCTTCTGTTGCTACCAAACACCTAGATACTGTTACATCATCGAATGAGAGAGTATAGACATTCCCTTTTCTTTTCCCTGTAAACACAACCTTTCCAGAGGAGATCTCAATGATTTTGCAACTATTACTATCAAACACAACATTCATTCCTTTATCACAAAGCTGACTGATGGAGATAAGATTGTGAAAGAGATTATCAACATATAAAACATCAGTTAAGGCAAAGATACTGTTACCTACTTTTCCTTTACCAATAATTTTACATTTGCTGTTGTCACCTAACGTCACATTCCCACCTTTATGTTTTTCCAGGCTAAGGAACAGTCTTTTATCACCTGTCATATGTCTGGAGCAACCTGAATCCAAGTACCATTTTTGTTGCTCCTTAGCCCGCCAACATACCTATACAAACAGAGAAGGAGATGACCTAGAGAAACTTCTAGGCCTAATCTTATCAGTAGTAGAAGAATGATAGTCATAAGATTCTTTTGGAATCCAACTTTGGTTTTTCTTCTTATTTGTGTTCCAATCTTTGTGATAATTGTGTGCCAAGTGTTTAGGAACCCATACCTTTTTGAACTTCTGAATTTTACTACTAATCTTGCAATTTTCATGACTGTGACCAATCACCCCACATTTTACACATTTGGGAAAAATACTTTTACCTTTAGCATTGTCACTTCCAGTTATTTCTTGTATCTTTCCAAAACCAAGTCCTTTTCTATTATTTCCAACCAACTGGTTTCCAAGTAACATTTTAAAAGATGTTTGACCGATTGAGAATTTGTTCAATGTGACTTCCAAATCTTGGACTCTTGTTTTTAAGATTGTGTTCTCATTCACAAGTGAAGTGCATCGTTTAATGTAGTTCTTTCTTTTAGTGTCATCTTCAAATTTTAGAGTCAAGTTTTCTTTTTCAAGATTCTCAATGGTGCTCTTGAGTGTTAAAATTTCTAGATTCACATCTTTACACATTTCACAATCTAGATTATTGGTTTTTGAAGCATTTTTAATCTCAGATTCCAACTTCTTATTATTATGAACAAGGTTGAAGTTTTCTGCTTTCAGTTTCTCTGCGTCTGATTCTAACGTGTCAATAATTTCAGAAAGATGTTTACACATCAAAACTAGATCGTCATAACTGTATACCTCAGTGGTTTCCTCGTCAGTATCTTCTAGATCTGATTTTGCCATGAAGCACAAATTGCTTTCCTCCTCACTGCTGTCTGAATCTTCTTCTCCTTCCTCGTCATCCCAAGTTACAGCAAAAGCTTTCTTTTTCTTCTTGTTTCTTTGGAGGAGTGGACAATTTGGTTTTATGTGTCCAGGCTTTTGACAGTTGTAGCAGAGTGGTTCATCTTCTGAATTGTTGGTCTTTGGTTTATTTCTTCGAGGTTTGAATTTTCTCTACTTCGTGAGTTGTCTGACTGCCATGGCAAGCTGTTCAATAGGATCTTCACTATCGCTGGTGACGGTGTTGGACAAAGCTATTGACTTCTTTTTCAGATCTGAGTTGTTGCGATCTTCTCTTGCTTTCAGCTCCATTTCGTATGTCATCAGATTCCCGATAAGCTCTTCCATGCTCAGCTTGCTCAGATCTTTGGATTCTTGAATGGCTGTGACTTTTGCTTCAAAGTTCATGGGCAAAACACGCAGAATCTTCCTCACAAGCTCCACTTCTGTATAGACCTTCCCAAGAGCTCTGGCATTGTAGACTAGTACGGAGAAGCGTCCATACATGTCCTTGATGCTCTCATCCTTCTGCATGTTGAAGTTTTCATATTCATTACTGAACATGGCAAGACGGGATTCTTTAACCTGAGAAGTTCCTTCGTGTGTAACTTCCAGAGTATGCCAAATCTCCTGGGCTGTATTACAATGAGAAATTCTGTTATATTCTGTTTTATCAAGAGCACAAATCAGAGCATTCATAGCTTTAGAATCTATAGAGTATAATTTCTTATCATTTGCATCCCACCTACTTTTTGGTTTAGGTGTTACAATACCATTAACAGTTTCAGTCGGAGGTGTATATCCAGTTTCAATGATATCCCAGACATCATAATCAACAGACACTAGATATATTTTCATCCTAGCTTTCCAATACGCGTAATCACTACCATTGAACATGGGTGGTCTAGCAATAGATTGACCTTCAGAAAAAGCATTGTTTATTGAAGTCATGATTCTAGGGTTCAAACACCTGCTCTGATACCAATTGTAGGATCGATAATAACCCTAGAGGGGGGGTGAATAGGGTTTTAACACAAAATTTAAAACTAAACACTGTAATAAAGAAATGCAATAAAATCACACGCAGATATACCCAGCTTCGGCAAACTGTGCCTACTGCTGCCTTTCTAAGATTTTTATTAGGAGATACAAACAGATCTCGCTTACAATCCTATGCAAACTCGCAACTCCTGCTCCTGTTTATCCCTAAGCTCAAAATCCTAGACTAGTCTGTATATCCTAGACCAGATTTTCCCAGATTATAAATCACCAATCTGTAATCCTAGTTTTACAACAAAAACTAGGAAAAAAACATTGATATTGAAGAAAAAAAATCAATACAAAAAAAAAACAAAAAAAAAAAAGGAAAAACCCCCTTTTAACAAAGACTTGGCTTGGCCAAGTACATATTGGCCGGCCCACTTTCTTTTATTTGCCCGATTCTTCTTTTATTTGATAATGGCGGCGGCCTCTGAAAATTTTGCTAGGGTTTCTCTGGAGGCTTCCCAAATCGATTTATCACTTGATGATTTTGAATAGTCTCAGTATCTCCGATCGATCGCTGGTGGCTCCTTGTTTCTCTGATTTGAGATTTCGACAGAAAAAAACGTGAGTAACCACTGATTTGAATTTCTTTCTGGTCTTTGAGGCTCTTGTGAGTTTTTTATATTTTTGTCGATGATGTATGGTGTGCTTATATAGGGTTTTAGAAAACCCTTAGCCTCTGATTTCGTGAGTGTGGCTTGAGCTGATTTTGCGTTGGCTTTTGCTGATAAATTCTGCTTTGAAATGTTTCCTTCTTTTGAATGATGCCTTGAATTTTTATGAAAGCATATTTAAAAAAAAAAGAAAGTATTGATTCAATCCCTTAAGAAAGAAAACAGATTTGTTCTTTGATTTAGCACCGTGTATATTTGGAGAAACAATTTGAAAACAGACATGAATTTTTCCCAAAAATGTTTGCTGTGATTGTTTGTTGCCTTTCGTTGTGGCCTTAAAAAATATTTCCCCCCTTTGAATTTAAAACCTTTGACTTTGATTGAATTATCAATTCTGGAAATTTTTGATTTGCTGAACATATGCCATGTATGTAAAATTGTAAACATATCTTGGCAAAAGCTTATTGCTGAATCACCATACCATATATGTTTGAATCCAATGTTTTCCTTTGGTCCACAGCATGATTTCTGGTAATGATTTCTTGCCATTGTTTACACCTTTTCAAATATGTTAGCTCTCTGAAATGCTAAAAAAAAAAAAAACTTTGCATGCATTTAAGAAACATCCTAGAATGTGTGATGAAAATTTGGAAACAATAAATTTGATTTTATTCCAAAAAGAGAACTCTGTTTTATGGCAAACCATATTCTGATTTCTGGAAAAAGTTATGACTGAGAAAAAAATGTCAAATATGAACTGAATATTTTTCTGAAAAATAAATCAAAGAACTTTCTTGCCAAAATGTTTCGATTGTTATTGTTTTCCAAGTTTGAAGAAAAAAAAAAAAAAACAAATTAACTTGCTGAGTCTTGTTTAAGCTTGAACATGATACTTTGCATTTGGCATCCTTGTGATGTTTTTTTTTTTTTTTTGTTACACAAAGAAAAACTGATATGAACTGATACTGTCTTGATCACTTGGTTGCTTGCATGTACCATAAACCATTTGCCATGCTCTTGTTGCTGCTATGCCACCATTGCTGTTTGGCATCACCATGCTACATGTGTACATACTTCATTTTGCTGCATCATAGTTTTGCTTATGCTCACATACCTTGATGGTTGACCACTCTTACTTGCACATAACCTGATTGAGTTGCTTTCTGCACTCTGACTTGTGCCTCGACTTGATTGTTGCACCATGTAGTCATATGTATTGTTGTGATGTCACTGCTAGTTAAAAAAAATTGTCACTGCTGCATAGTTGTGATTTGCTGCTGTATTACCATTTGTACATGCAACATTGAATTGTGTACATCCTTTTTGTACATGCATTGCTTTGAATTTGACCATGCTTGCTTGTTTACTTGCATTTTGATTTGAATCATTTTTGACTCCATGTTGACTTTGAAAATTATTTGCTGGTTGACCTCTTTTGAACATGTCTTGAATTTGACAATTCACCTTGTTTGATTCTGGAAAAAAAAAGAAATAGCAGTCAAACTGTACTGAGTTGAGGCTGGTCAGAATCAGTTGGTTCTGATCAGCAAACCAGTATGGTTTTGATGTGGCTGTTCAGGTCTGAAATATGATGAGAAAAGCACACAGAAAACTGAGACAAAAAAAAATGAATCAATCACAAAGAATCATTTTTGTCAAAAGTATTTGTTTTAGTTCCAGTGTACTGTGTATTTTTCTTTCTTTTGTGACAGGTTACAGGATGATGCTTTGGACAGTTAAGGTGTTCTCAACAAGAATAATCCAGTTTGAAATGAAAAAAAAAATGAAGTGCTTGTAAAAAAAAAATTGTATGTACTGAAATTACTTGTAAAGTGATTTGTAAAGTCTTGTGTGTAAATGAATTGTAAAATAAATAATATTATTGGAAATAAAATTTATTTGATTTGTTTTTTTTTTATATTCTGTGTAAATTCTGTGTTATTTTATTTTCCAATAATACTAGATATTCCACAATCAAACACTCCAGTAGCAAAAATCTATTTGTTATCATCAAACAAAAATATTAGTATCAACAGCCACTGGTACAACTGGTAATAGGTAGAAAAGGGTACCAATTGGTATGGTACCGATCAGTCTATAAATGAAGACCACCGATCGATTATGAGAATGGACCACCGATCGGTATACTGCTTGCAATACCGATCGCCTCTACTGTTTAGTGCTGATCGCATGTTGTCTAACTTGTAGCCACGTTGCTTACTAATTATAGCTTTACCATTCTTGGCATCTAGTGTCTCCTTTTACAATTGTTTTGTTATATGAACTCCTATACGTGAATACTCATACCTTGTTGCACATACAAATTCAATACCAATCGATTGAAATCAAAAGAGATGTGATAGCTTTTCCACTTGTAGCCAACCACTTATGCATATGAAAGCTGGCTAAAGTGGACCTCTTTTAATATCGATCGCTTCCAGTACACTGCATGCAGATCCAACTACTGTTCTGTAATATTACTTACATACTGATAGCCTCTATTGTTTGCTTTGATGCCAACCAACACGTGTTGTTCCATGTACACGTTACAAGGTTAAGTTCCAGTCACTACTTTCTTATGTTCTGACTCATAATTCTTTAAGTATGTCGACAAATTTCTGGCCAAACCTTCTGAACGTTTCGTCATGTATATATTATATACATACTCGTTCGGTCCTATACATGTCATGATACCGATCGGCATTATCTTCTGTTGCATATATGAGGATATGTCATTGCCATTGCGTTGTGTATGAACTGACATGGATATGTCATCTCTATGACTGCATGAAATATTGAAACTGCATGTATGCTTAGTCACGATATTCTGTCTACATATATGCCTTGCATCCCCTCATGATGTTCACAAATGCTTGGCATGACTTTCATGTTCCAGAAGCTTTGTATTGGTATATTCATGAACATGCTTCTTCTACGTGAATGCTCTCGGCCGATCCATGGTTTATAACCGTCCAGTTCCCGGAGTCGTAACTGACCAATTGGTATTGTAGCACAGACTGATCGGTACCTACGTGTGAATGGCGTTCAACTGTGCATTGAAACCGATCCATATGCATTGAACCCGATCAATCTGTAAACACCGACTGAGCCGATATCATGGCGCGCGACAGAAAGTTTCACTGGCAGTTGACACATCAATTCATGAACTGCGTTAACAACGGGGTTAACAATTGGTTCTTTAACCCAATTAAAGATAAGATTAATTTCTTAAAGTTGAATAATCTTAAAATAATGATTTTTAAGATTAAAACTAAACTAGAGTTTTAATGAATCTTTAAGTAGATTAAAATGAGAATGGGATAATTAAATTTATCGAATTCATGAAATGATCGACAATGGAGTACTGCCAGTTTTACTCCATGCGATAGCCAAATCTTTAATTCGATTTGGACATGAAACGGTAACTGAATTTACAGATAACCTAGTGGGTGTTAGGTATGGAGTACTACCAGTTCAGCTCAATGGGATGAATTGGAAATAATAAAATAATAAATGATTACTTCGGTAAGGCTCGATAATCCCAGCTAGTTTTATAAACCTTAACTTGGTTTAGAATGGTTAAAGGATAAAATAAAATCTTTTGAAATTGATATCCAAAGGAAGATTAAAGAATAAGTTTAAAAGAATTGATCTTTGATAAAATTAAAGTTTACATTTCCCTAAAGATGTGAATATGTAAATAAAAGAATATTCTGAATTGGAATGAGGCGTATGATGTGTTTTTATAGCACTTGATTATTAATTATAAAATACGCGAATTATTCGGAAAGACCAGGTTTAAACCATTCTGAATAACTAATACGACGACTAAAGTCAACGATGAAGACGGTCGTTGAAGACCGGAGATCTTTACATTGTTTGGATGATTACTGTTGTCTTTATTGGGCAGTACACCCAAGACAAGGTAATAAGTGGTGATCGTCCAAACGTACTTGGAGATTGAACGGATATGCGAGGGCCTCTCTCCTGTATTGGACATACAAGACGAGGAATAAGGTGCCTTTGCTTTTGTTTAGACCCATAACGGGCTTGTAAATGGATGTGTATCTGACATTGGATTTCATTCTATATTGATTGATTTCTATTAAATATATATCTATTTGGTGGCGGAGAATTTATTCTCTTGCCTAACACACTTCTCTGAGACATATGAGCTTAAAGGTTATATATTTACAGACATCAGTTGTATGGCATGATTATTAATGTGGCATGCTAAGATGCAAATGATCAAGTCTTTTGTTGAAAAGCAGAGTCTTGTGGTTGATGATCAAAGCATGACTTTAATTAGCATAGCTTTGGGTATATCATTAATTCGCGAGCCTCACACCCCAGTATGAGTCTAAAACGGGATAGTGAGCGTTGGGAAAACTTGTGTTTCTTACTAGCTAGAAGTGGTGTCATGGTATGGAGCCCAGACATTTTTACTTATGTGGATGATGGATTGCAAGGCGCATCAGATATGATTGATCGACGTACTGACCATTTTGGAGGTCCGATAGGAACAGGAAACGTATTTGTAACACCCCACCTCTGCTAGGGTCACTCACAAAGGGAATGCACTAGTTTTGGAGGGGTATTATCTAGTAAACAGACACAGAGATAACCTAAGACAGAACATAAATTAAATAGAGTATATAAAGCAGCGGATATAAATTTAACCAAATCTCATTACGTGGAAAATAGAGTCAAAACATCTTACATCAAAATACCAAGTCATTATTTCATTACATCAAGTTCTAAAGAAGCAAAGTACTTAAAACAACATAAGTCCAATATTATTCCCCAAAAAGAGCATGAGTGCAGCCATAGCGTAGCTCAAGACCAAACCGTACATGAGCTGTCAGAAAGCAAGCAAAGTCCAAGCTAAGAGCTAGAGTTTCCTCCCTGAGAACCTGGGGGGGGGGGGGGGAGCGAAAGAAAAAGAGGTGGAAGAAAACGGGTCAGTCAAAAAGACTGGTAAGTCCTAGTGACTATCAACATAAAAACTAATAAAGTTAACTGGACATGAGAAAACTGAGATTAAACATAAAGATAATAACTGGACTGACATGGTAATAAAAGGTAACAAGATAAGAGTGGCATCGCATATACAAGGTTTACTGCACTAACTGTACTAGTGTCCAAATCCATGTCAAGTATAGTTCCAGGAATGATCCCTAAACCCAATAACATGAAATGACCCAATACGGGGTCCAACAGTCCATCCTAATCGATCGGCTTTACTCGTCGTGTGTCGGTGTTATACGGCCCAATCGCGGAATGTAGTCACATGTGCTAGGTCCACCCTAGGGTGTATCAGGTCCTAGGGTGTCAACCACTGACACAAATCAAGCATGCACAATGTAGTACTACGGGTGCCCATGCCTACTTTTTCAACTCCGGACTAAGTGCACGACCCTAGTCCGCCTGAACCTACACTAGCGCACCTTACTCAGCCGTTATTCTTGGTCGCTTACAATCAGCCCAGTAATCGTGCCCCACCCTGCCTAGTCCCCAGGGTATCGTGATACTTCTAAGTGGGTTACTGCTGAAAGGGACCACGTGGCTAGGATTTCTAATGGGTTAAGTATTGTCATTAAAAAGGTCATGACTTAACCCTATACAAACATGTATCTAGTTGGTTAAGTATATATACAAGCAGTTCAAGACTTAACCCTATCAAATCAACGTGTCAAATTGGTTAAGTATATACAAGGGGTCCATGACTTAACCCTACCATGTGGCATTAATTCACTTAACGCACCCCAACCTCTCACATTAGACTTGGTTACGGTTACTGGATGTGCCGGGCGGTTCCGGACAGATTTACACCATAACCTAGTCTAACCTCGGGTTTAAAGTGCTATATGACCAACTACTCACATTGGGTCCTATTATTTGCAACTACTGGATTTGCCGGGCGGTTCCGGGCAGATTTACGTTGCAAATTCAACCCAACCTCGAGTTGGCCATTTTCAAGTTATCTAATTGTCATGTCCCAAATTCATGTTTTCAAGCTTATTCTCATGTCAAGTTTTCATGTCATATTTTCATGTCATATCATGTCAATTCCATAGCCAATTTCAAGTTTGCCTAATCTACCCAAAACGTATCCCCAACGTACGTGAATTCGCATTAATACAACATGTCAAAATAGGGAATAACACAAACAAGATAGTCATAGAATGGCAAAGGTGTTCACAAGTTAAGCATGATGATTATACCATTACAGGCATATGAAATAGGGTCTCAATATCAACTTGACAAGGCATGGTGATAGACATGGTAAAGGATTGACATAAGATAGTACCCCAATAATAGTTTCAACATCACAGGCATGGCAAGATAAAGATCGTAAAGGGGTTTTAGATTAAACATGAATATATCCAAATCGAGTTCATACTAATATTCCACAAGTCAACATTTAAGATGAATAGGTCTGGGGTGTACAAACTAGATTCAAAATAACAGATTGAGAAGTGATAGTCATAGGTCCAAGATATACAATAGTAGATCCAACTTAGTTATCATGTTTAGGCATAATTTCAGTTTACATCGTGTTCAGGTTAAATTTACAGTTTAAATCTAAGAGTGACAAAGGGCTTACAGATCGTAGTCTAGAGAATGAGAAAGCAAAAAGAGTAGAGGAAGAATCTCTAGCAAATCCCTAAACCAACGTAGCACTAACAAAGTCCTGAATAGCCTCCTTGTTCTCTATCTTCCAGTCAGAACTTCAGCAGCATATGGTCGAAAAAGAATGTGATAGAAAGTCTAGGGTCAGGGGCTGCTTATATAGTGTTTAGAGAGTGAATCTGGACAAGCAACGAGACCAGATACATCTGGCTCAAAAACAGGTTAGGTGACCAGGTCGACACCCAAGTGGACTGGGCAGTCGACTTGGTCGGGGGGGGGGGGGGGGGGTCGACTGCCCAGTCGACCTGGTGCTGGCGGGATTTTTCCCGCCCAGTCGGTCTGGGTTTTGAAATTCGAATTTTGAACTTGAATTCGAACTGTTTTGAACTCTGGAATTTTCTGAAACTTTGGAGAGCCATATCTTGGTCATACGGAATCCGATTTTCGTAAACTCGGACTCGTTTTCAAGCAGAATTTCGAGACGAACATAATGGCGTAACCCGTTTCCCTTGATTCGTATTTTAAAATTTAATTCTGCCTTGATTTATAGTTATAACACTTTATTAAAATACGGGTTGTTACATTCTCCCCTCCTTAAAGGATTTCGTCCCCGAAATCTCTAAGTTAGGAAGAACGCATCCTACCATCCACATCCATCTACTCACAACATCATTCATGAGCAACCATTGTCCTTAAAAAGATTTCTAATGCTGTATGAACATATGCAGTATGTGTGTGTATATGTACTTATCTAATGCAAAAGATCATGCGATTACTGATTCAGTAAACCTCCTTAATGCAAGATATGTTAGTGTAATGAGTCCAACATGTATGCAAATTCCTAACATAACTTAAAATCTCTACATGAGTGCACAAACATCATCCATATCCAACATCCATGTGATAGCATAACAAGTTCATCCATGTACCAGTATAAGCACCCATGCAAATGCAACATGAAAAGGTGTTTGAGCCGATCTAGTTCCTAATGTGTGTCATGCATCCATTAGAAATCACTTGCAAACACTTGCAACCATTTCCAAACATCATCCATAACATGTTTCAAATACATGTTTACATCCAAAGAGGGTTCTAAGGTTCTCAAGACAAGATTAACATAGGTAGCATGATACGAAAGGTCTACAAGCTCAAAGGAAAAAGAGATCGAGAAAGTACCCTAAAAAAGAAATGGATAAAGCCCACGCACCTTCTCCTCGGTTTCCCAAGTTGCATCTTCATCGGCTTCACTCCACTGAACCTTTACTAACTTGACTTCTCGATTCCTCAGCTTCTTGATCTCTATTCCCAAGATACAAATCAGAGCTCGCCTCAGGGTTGCCTCTTTCTCTACCTCCACGTCTTCAAGAATGCCAGGCTCAACCACCTCAGCTGATTCATGTAGGCACTTTCGGAGATGCGAGACGTGAAAGACATTGTGTACTCCGGCCAGCCTCTCAGGTAACTCTACCTTATAGGCCATCTGCCCAATCCTCTCAGTGATAGGGAACGGTCCTACGAATCTCGGTGCTAGCTTTCCAATTGCTCCAAAACGAACCACATTGCGCAAAGGAGAGACTTTTATGAAAACCATATCTCCGACTTCGAACTCTAGGTCTGTCCTTCTTTTGTCTGCATAAGATTTCTGTCTATCTTGGGCCGCTTTCATTCGTCTCCGTATCAACTCCACCTTCTCAGAAGTGTCTCGTATCATGTCGGGCCCAAGTATAAGTCTATCAGTCGTCTCCCACCAACAAGTTGGTGACTTGCACGGTCTTCCATACAGGGCTTCGAACGGTGCCATCCCTATGCTAGCTTGGTAGCTATTATTATAAGCAAACTCCACGAGAGGGAGATGGTCTTCTCAAGTACCACCAAAATCAAGAATGCATAGCCTCAAAAGATCCTCTAGTACTCTATTTACCCTTTCGGTCTGTCCATCCGTCTGAGGGTGATAGGCTGTACTTAAATTAAGTTGCGTACCCATTGCTTCTTGTAGACTATTCCGAAACTGGCTAGTGAAAATTGGGTCACGGTCACTGACTATGCTAGAAGGAACCCCGTGCAACCGTACTATCTCTCGAAGGTAAATAGACGCTAGCCATGATGCAGTCCTTTTGCTTTTCACCGGAATGAAGTGAGCACTCTTCGTGAGTCTATCAACAATGACCCATATGCTAGTATTCCCCTTCCTCGACCTCGGCAATCCATCCTCGAAATCCATCGAGATACTTTCCCACTTCCATTGCAGGACCTCCAAAGGATGTAATAGCCCACCAGGCTTCTTAGATTCGGCCTTGACTTGTTGGCACACCATGCACTTTGAGACAAATTCTGCCACGTCCTTTTTCATTCCGGCCCAAAAGAAAATGCATTTCATATCTCTGTACATCCTATCCCCTCCGGGATGTATGGTCATCCTCGAGTGATGCGCCTCCTCAAGAACTTTATTTATTAAGTCTCTCACTCGTGGGACACATAGTCTTCCATCGCGCCTTAGCCATCCTTTGTCATCAATGGCATATCTACCAAGGTGACTTGACGTCTCACCACTGATTAACTTATCCATGATTTCAACTATCTGTGGGTCTTCTTTCTGCAAAGTCCCTACTTGATCTAGAAGCGTAGGTCTCAGCTCAAGAGATGCTAACGTACCAGTCAATGACTCAACAACATGCGTAAAATCAAAGGTTGCTATAAACTCTAGACTTTTTCTTTCAACAAATAAGGGGCTCAAAGTCAACCTTTTTCTACTTAGCGCATCCGCCACCACGTTACCCTTGCCAGGGGTATAAGTTATATCGAAGTCATATGAGGCCAAGAATTCCATCCACCGCTGCTGTCTCAGATTCAAATCTTTTTGCGAAAAGAGATAATTAGGCGATTTGTGGTCGGTGTACAACTCGAATCTCTCCCCTAGGAGATAGTGGCGCCAAGCTTTAAGTGCAAAAACAATCGCGGCTAACTCCAAGTCATGTGTGGGATAGTTCTTCTCATGAACTTTAAGTTGTCTAATCCCATAGCATATCACTCTTCCTTCTTGCATTAAGACAACGCCTAATCCCGTGCCACACGCATCTGTGTACACTGTAAACATTTTTCCTCCATCGGGTAATGCTAAAACTGGAGCTGTGGTGAGGGCTCTCTTGAGTCTTTGGAAAGTAGTCTCACATTCTATGTCCCATGCAAACGCTAGGTTTTTCTTCGTTAACTTAGTAAGAGGGGCTGAAATCTTAGCGAAGAGCTTAATGAACTTCCTATAAAAGCCCGCCAAACCGAGAAAGCTTCTCACCTCTGTTGCATTCTTAGGAATTTTCCAGTCTTGCACCGCAACTACCTTTGCGGGGTCCACGGCTAAACCTTGCTTAGAAACTACGTGCCCAAGAAACCGAACTTCCTTCCTCCAAAAATGGCATTTGGAGAACTTAGCCTTTAACTGGTGTGCTCTAAGCATATCCATGACTTCCTTGAGGTGTCTAGCATGCTCTTCTTCATCCTTTGAGAAGATTAGAATATCGTCCATAAAAACCACTACGAACTTGTTAAGAAACTCCCGAAACACCCTACTCATCAGGTCTACAAAGTACGCGGGTGCATTCGTTAACCCAAACGGCATGACGAGCCATTCGAAAAACCCGTCTGGAGTCCTAAACGCAGTTTTGTCAATGCTATCCTCAGCCACTCTAAGTTGATGGAATCCTGTGGCTAGATCGAGTTGAGAGAAAACAGATGCTCCCACAAGCTGGTCAAAAAGGTCATCGATTCTTGGTAGTGGGTGCCTATTCTTCTTTGTCAGCTTGTTTAACTCACGATAATCTATGCGCAGATGAAGCGAACCATCTGCCTTAGTAGCGAATACCACCGGAGCACCCCATTCAGAAATGCTTCGCCTTATGAAATTTTTCTCGAGCAACTCCTTGACTTGTTTACTGAGCTCTCTTCTTTCTCGCGGGGCCATATGCCTAACGGGTAATGAAACAGGCTTGGCATTATCAACCAGATAAATTTGGAACTCTATCTCGCGTTTAGGGGGTAACCCTTTCACCTCATCAAAGACGTCTGGATATTCTCGGACTACTCTCACGGAGTGCAGATTGTCGACGGACGAGTCGAGAGATTCAAGATAACATAACATGACCGGACCCTTCGGGTTACAAGAAAGTTCAAGGGTATTACCAAGGCGTGTCATGAGCCTCACTACCCTTCGTTCACAATCAAGGATAGCTCTATAACTGGACAACCCATCCATGCCCAGAATTAAACCATATCCCATGAATCTGAGAACATGAGCATTACACGTGAATTCCACGCTTAAGATGGAAATCCTCAAATCAACACAAATCATAGATAAATGGGTGGAGCCCCCAATCGGATTTGAAACACTAACGGGATCATCAACTAGACTAGTACTTAAGTGCAGATTTTCAACAATATCAGAAGAGATAAAAGTATGCGATGCGCCAGAGTCAAATAAGGTTCGAACAGGAAATTCAGAAATGTAAACAAGGCTTTCTACAGAAATATTACTACCTCGGTCAAGAGCTGGAGTGGTGTTGAGAGTCTGCAACTGCCCTCCAGAAGGTCCTGCTCGCTGTGTCTGCCCTAGCCCCTGTCGTTGCTTCTTAGGGCAATCCTTACTGATGTGTCCAGTATCCCCGCAGTGAAAGCATTCACCCAACTTTCTTTTCTTCCTCCTACAGTCTTTAGCTATATGTCCCATGATACCACAAAAGTTACACTTCCTCGTCTCACGTGGCTTGTTAGCATTGTTGTTGTTGCCTTTGTTATTCTTGTTATTCTTGTTGCCTACCTTCTTGAAGTCAACCTTCTTGTTCTGAGTCTCATTAGACTTAACCTCCTTTTTGTCACCCTTGTCTTCCTCATGAAGTAGGGCCATATTCACCAAGCTTTCAAAGGTCGCCCCCATGGGCACATGAGTCATGGCCATAGTGTGGAGTGGCTCGCTCAATCCTCAAGCAAATCGTAGAGCCTTCTTCTCAGCCGTGTTGACTAAGTCCAAACCAAACCGAGCAAGCTGATTAAACTTATTCACGTACTCCCTAACAGACATGTCCCCTTTCTTGAGTGCCAGGAACCTTTCCATCTGAAGGTTCGCTTCTGCTGACGATAAGAATTTAAGCCCAAACCTCTCTCTAAAGTCTGCCCAAGTCTCAATTGGTCTAGTAGCGTTGGTGACTTCCCACCAAAATGCAGCTTCCTCTTTCAACAACTATGCTACCAACTGAACTTTCCTATGATCCTCCATATCGAAGATAACGAATAGGTCTTCAGTCTCCTTTAACCAGTTTCGTGCCTCAGTGAAGGTCTCAGTTCCAAGGAAACTCTTGCCGCCCATTCCTATAAAGTCTTTGCATATTTTGGCGAAGGCGGTGCCGGGAGGAGGAGGAGGAACCGCGGCTACTGGAGGAGGAGGAGGAACCGCGGCTACTGGAGGAGGAGGAGGAGGGATGTCTGCCGGGCCCACATCGTTGGCCCTAGCTTCCAAGTACCTTCGGAACCATCCGGGTATGGGTACTCCCTCGGGAAGGTTAAGATCGGCCATGCTGAAAAACGAAAAGAAAAAGATTCAAACGAGGAAACAAGGAAAGTGCTAATGGCTTTTGGGGAATAGCCTTTTCTTAAAAATAGAACTTTTCTTGAAAATGCTTCTTTATAAATGGTTTTGAAAATAATTTTCAGAAAGTTTTTAAAACTTTTGCCCAGTCCGGTAACCTTCCGCTCTGATACCAAATGTAACACCCCACCTCTGCTAGGGTCACTCACAAAGGCAATGCACTAGTTTTGGAGGGGTATTATCTAGTAAACAGGCACAGAGATAACCCAAGACAGAACATAAATTAAATAGAGTATATAAATCAACGGATATAAATTTAACCAAATCTCATTACGTGGAAAATAGAGTCAAAACCACTTACATCAAAATACCAAGTCATTATTTCATTACATCAAGTTCTAAAGAAGCAAAGTACTTGAAACAACATAATTCCAATATTATTCCCCAAAAAGAGCATGAGTGCAGCCATAGCGTAGCTCAAGACCGAACTGTACATGAGCTGTCAAAAAGCAAGCAAAGTCCAAGATAAGAGCTAGAGTTTCCTCCCTGAGAACCTGGGGGGGGGGGAACGAAAGAAAAAGAGGTGGAAGAAAACGGGTCAGTCAAAAAGACTGGTAAGCCCTAGTGACTATCAGCATAAAAACTAATAAAGTTAACTGGACATGAGAAAACTGAGATTAAACATAAAGATAATAACTGGACTGGCATGGTAATAAAAGGTAACAAGATAAGAGTGGCATCGCATATACAAGGTTTACTGCACTAACTATACTAGTGTCCAAATCCATGTCAAGTATAATTCCAGGAATGATCCCTAAACCCAATAACATGAAATGACCCAATACGGGGTCCAACAGTCCGTCCTAATCGATCGGCTTTACTCGTCGTGTGTCGGTGTTATACGGCCCAATCGCGGAATGTAGTCACATGTGCTAGGTCCACCCTAGGGTGTATCAGGTCCTAGGGTGTCAACCACTGACACAAATCAAGCACGCACAATGTAGTACTACGGGTGCCCATGCCTACTTTTTCAACTCCGGACTAAGTGCATGACCCTAGTCCGCCTGAACCTACACTAGCGCACCTTACTCAGCCGTTATTCTTGGTCGCTTACAATCAGCCCAGTAATCGTGCCCCACCCTGCCTAGTCCCCAGGGTATCGTGATACTTCTAAGTGGGTTACTGCTGAAAGGGACCACGTGGCTAGGATTTCTAATGGGTTAAGTATTGTCATTAAAAAGGTCATGACTTAACCCAATACAAACATGTATCTAGTTGGTTAAGTATATATACAAGCAGTTCAAGACTTAACCCTATCAAATCGACGTGTCAAATTGGTTAAGTATATACAAGGGGTCCATGACTTAACCCTACCATGTGGCATTAATTCACTTAACGCACCCCAACCTCTCATATTAGACTTGGTTACGGTTACTGGATGTGCCGGGCGGTTCCGGGCAGATTTACACCATAACCTAGTCTAACCTCGGGTTTAAAGTGCTATATGACCAACTACTCACATTGGGTCCTGTTATTTGCAACTACTGGATTTGCCGGGCGGTTCCAGGCAGATTTACGTTGCAAATTCAACCCAACCTCGAGTTGGCCATTTTCAAGTTATCTAATTGTCATGTCCCAAATTCATGTTTTCAAGCTTATTCTCATGTCAAGTTTTCATGTCATATTTTCATGTCATATCATGTCAATTCCATAGCCAATTTCAAGTTTGCCTAATCTACCCAAAACGTATCCCCAACGTACGCGAATTCACATTAATACAACATGTCAAAATAGGGAATAACACAAACAAGATAGTCATAGAATGGCAAAGGTGTTCACAAGTTAAGCATGATGATTATACCATTACAGGCATATGAAATAGGGTCTCAATATCAACTTGACAAGGCATGGTGATAGACATGGTAAAGGATTGACATAAGATAGTACCCCAATAATAGTTTCAACATCACAGGCATGGCAAGATAAAGATCGTAAAGGGGTTTTAGATTAAACATGAATATATCCAAATCGAGTTCATACTAATATTCCACAAGTCAACATTTAAGATGAATAGGTCTGGGGTGTACAAACTATATTCAAAATAACAGATTTAGAAGTGACAGTCATAGGTCCAAGATATATAACAGTAGATCCAACTTAGTTATCATGTTTAGGCATAATTTCAGTTTACATCGTGTTCAGGTTAAATTTACAGTTTAAATATAAGAGTGACAATGGGCTTACATATCGTAGTCTAGAGAATGAGAAAGCAAAAAGAGTAGAGGCAGAATCTCTAGCAAATCCCCAAACCAACATAGCACTAACAAAGTCCTGAATAGCCTCCTTGTTCTCTATCTTCCAGTCAGAACTTCAACAGCATATGGTCGGACAAGAATGTGATAGAAAGTCTAGGGTCAGGGGCTGCTTATATAGTGTTTAGAGAGTGAATCTGGACAAGCAACAAGACCAGATACATCTGGCTCAAAAACAGGCTAGGTGACCAGGTCGACACCCAAGTCGACTGGGCAGTCGACTTGGTCTGGGGGGGGGTGTCGACTCCCCGGTCGACCTGGTGCTGGCTCGATTTTTCCCGCCCAGTCGGTCTGGGTTTTGAAATTCGAATTTTGAACTTGAATTCGAACTGTTTTGAACTCTGGAATTTTCTGAAACTTTGGAGAGCCATATCTTGGTCATACGGACTCCGATTTTCGTAAACTCGGACTCGTTTTCAAGCAGAATTTTGAGACGAACGTAATGGCGTAACCCGTTTCCCTTGATTCTTATTTTCAAATTTAATTCTGCCTTGATTTATAGTTATATCTCTTTATTAAAATACGGGTTGTTACAGTATTGTTCAGGAATAATTAATCCACTAAAGTAAGTGTGGACCGACCCTACCGCACCGAGGGTTGCCCAAGTGTGTAATCCTGAGGCATTTGCTATAGTATCTCGAATCAGAAGGAGTCATCCCTTGCCTTGACTCAAGATGGAAATCCAATTTCCAATACACAACTTTTCGGTTTTAGCTGTAAAACTATGTATGGAGGCATGATATATGGTACTTGTGTCGTCTATGATTGATACATTTATATTAGAAGTTGATTTTGACACTATGCACTTAATACTAATATCAAAATGTTTTTTTTAAACATACCAAGCATGCTTGGCTATTATAAGGAAACCTCTATCCTCTTGTTTGCGTTGACTTGTGTGATGGGACCCGTGTCTTATAATAGCTTCATTTTTCAAAAAGTATTGCGTTGTTTTATTTTGAACCGAGATCCATGTGGAGTAAACCCGTTCCGTGTTATACGGCATGGTCCCATGATTTCCCAACTTTAAAAGTAAAGATTTAATAACTATTTTAGTTCTCACACCAGTCTCATGATTGACTCGGAGTTTATTGTTTTCACCTAAACTCTGGGTGCCCATATTTTCCACACGGGCAGTAGTAGTTTTGGTTTTTGTAGATATTTCATTTCATAGGACCTTGGATTATGGCTGGAGCTATTTTCAGAAAGCTTTGTATCCGTGTATTTCCTTCAGCTATGTTAATTTATGTATTTTCCACTGCACATTGTATTCATACATTTTAAATTTCCACTGCTATGTATTTTAATCTCTGGTATTTTTCTGCTGTATATTATTTGAACTATGATATTCTTATACTTTGATGTAAATTGTTGTAATAGCAATGAAATGTTCTGTTCTGATGCGTCGTGTTCTCAAAACAATCCGGGCTCCTCCGTCTCCTCGAGGATCGGGGAAGTCTGGGTCGTCTCAGTTGGTATCAAAGCTTTGGTTTACAAAGGTAGAGTACAAGGCACATTAGAACCGAACGAACGAATTCATCAGAGATTGGATTAGTAATATCCTATGAGAATGACTCGTTAGAGATAGGGTTAGTAATGCCCTAGAATGATTTTGCAGTGTATCAATGAAACGACCCAAACTTCCCCTTTCGGGAAAGCCCGGATTGAGTTGAGAACACGATGCATCAGACACAAACAACAGAACATTTCATTGCTATTACAACAATTTACATCAGAGTACAAGATATCAGAGTCTAAACAAATAATATACAGCGGAAATACATTATCAGAGATTAAAATACATAGCAGCGGAAATTTAAAATGTATAAATACAATGACTAACACAACCGAATGAAATACATGGATACAATGCTTTCTGAATATAGCTCAGTTGTAATCCAGGATCCTGTGGAAGGAAATATCTGCAAACCAAAACTACTAGCTGCTCATGTGAACCCAGAGTTTAGTTTAAAATAATAAACTTCAGGTCAGTCATAGGACTGGTGTGAGAACTAAAACAATTATTAAATCTTTACTTTAAAAGTTGGTAAATCATTGGACCATGCCGCATAACACGGAATGGGTTTACCCCACATGAATATCAGAACAACACAATGCTTTTTGAAAAATGAAGCTATTGTAAGACTTGGGTCCCATCACACAACGTAACGCAAGCCGGATGATAGAATTTTCCCTTATAATAGCCAAACATGATTGGTACGTTTTAAAACAAATCATTTTGATATTACTATAAGTGCGCAGTGTATCTAACAGCTTCAAATATAAATGTATCAATCATAGATGACATGAGCGCCCCATCCCACTATGTTGCCACATAGGTTTAAAACTAAAACCGAAAAGTCGCATATTGGAAATTGGATTTCCATAATGAGTCAAGGAAAGGGATTACTCCTCTTCGATTCGAAACACTCTAGCAAATGCCTCAGGATTACACACCGCGGGGAAACCCTTGCTTCCTGCAGGGTCGGTCCACACTTACTTTAATGGATTAATTAATCCTGAACACATGTTTCCCGATCCTATAGGACCTATCTATGACCCACTAGGGACTCAATATTCGAGGCGCCTCATTCCATCATCCACATAAGTAAAAATGTCTGGGCTCCATATCATGACACCACTCCTAGCTAGAAAGAAACGCCTTGCACTCCTTGCGTCCCTGATCCCATTTTAAACTTATACCAGGGTGTGAGGCTCGTGAATTAACGATATATACAAAGCTATGCTATTTCAAGCCGTGCTTTGATCATCAATCACAAGACTTTTCTTTTCAACAAAAGCCATGATTATTTGCATCTCAGCATGCCAAACTGATAATTCACGCCATGCAACTGATGTTTATCAATATATAACCTCTAAGCTCGTATGTCTTAGAGAAGGGTGTTAAGCAAGGGAATAAATTCTCCGCCACCAAACAGATATATATTTTATAGAAATCAATCAACATAGAATAAAATCCAATGTTAGACACACATCCATTAACAAGTCCGTTCTGGGTCTGAACGAAACCATAGACACCTTGTTCCTTGTCCCATATGTCCAATACAGGAGAGAGGTCCTCATATATCCAGTTGATCTCCAAGTATGTCTGGATGATCACCACTTATCACCTTGTCTTGGGTGTACAGCCCAATCAAGACATCAGTAATCATCCAAACGATGTGAAGATCTCCAGTCTTCAACCATCGTCTTCATCGTTGACTTTTAGTCGTTGTATTAATTATTCAAAATGGGTTAAACCCAGTCTTTCCGAATAACTCGTGTATTTTATAATCAAGTGCAATAAAAACACAACCTACACTTCATTCCAATTCAGAATATTCTTTTATTCACATCTTTAGGGAAAGGTTCCCATTAATTTTATCAAAGATAAATTCATTTAAATTTATTCTTTAATCTTCCTTTTGATATCAATTCAAAAGATTTGATTTTATCCTTTATCAATTCTAAACCAAATTAAGGTTTATCAACTAGTCGGGATTAGCGAGCCTTATCGAAGTAATCATTTATTTATCTTAACCCAATCCCAACCTATCCATCCCATGGAGCAGAACTGGTAGTACACCATACCTAACACCCACTGTGTTATCGACTTATTGATAAAATTAATTACCATTTCATGTTCAAATCTAATTAAAGATTTAACTATCGCCTGGAGTAAAACTGATGGTACGCCATTCTCGTTCACTTCTCAAATTTAGCAAATTTAATTACCATATTAACTTTTAAATCTAATTAAAGATTCATTAAACTCCATTTTAGTTTTAATCTCCTAAAAATCATGATTTAATGATTATTCAAATTTAGGAATAAATTATGTCTTTAACTGGGTTAAAAAACCAATTTCATTTAAAACAGAGTTCACGATAAACCCAAAATCACATTCCATTAACCATGGCATCTTCACGGATAACAGATCATATATATAATCGATATAAATTTCTGTATCCAACCAATAATATAAATGGAATAACGACAAAGCCTTTTAAATTCCATATATATTAAGAATCTTCCTCCACTGAAGCTCACTTTGATTATTACCAAATCGAATTTCATTCAATTCCATTTAATATATTAAATTGGAAAAAATTTACTTTCAAAATTTTCTATTAAATCTTAATAAAAGATTTATATATTCCAAATCACATTTCACTGCTATTCGGGTTATAGAACGAATGTCTTTAAAAACATATTTCAAAATAAACCCAATTCACATTCCATTTTATTCCAATTACTAAATATAACTGGAAACTTTAATAATCTTAATTAAAATATTTATTCTTTTCACACGGGGTTTAAGAACAGTGTTACTGAAGACACCATTCACGACAAACCTAAAATCCACTTTGATATTAAATATAAGGCTCTGAACAGAATTTATATTGGCTTACATTCAATATCAAATTTTGAAACCAACACATACAATATGGGGAATAACGATATATATCTATCTTCCAGATTCCTCCACAATATCCACATAGTCACGGAATCCAATATCAAAATATCCCGAAGATGATTTCTATTCAAATCCATTCCAATTCATACATTGGAAAATTCTGGTTAGATTAAAACCATTCACAAATCTAATTTATTTATTTAAAAACGTTGGTTTATCTTTCTAGTAAAATAACTAGTTCATTTTGATAAAAATATATTTTTATCTTTACAAAATTGGAATTTATCATCCAAATTCTTTCCAAATCATTTATTATGATTTTACATAAATTATTAATACTTTTAATAATTTTATCAAGGCTCGTACAGTCGGTTTTCAATAACGGCCACCGAAATGCATCCATAGTGACCTTTTCCATAACTGATTTGGACATAATTCCAAATTCAATCATTAGATTTCAAATCTCTTATATTCATTGGAAAGCTCTTTCTGATACGAACCCAACAGTTCCGGTTTTAGGAGAATCCAACGGTCGGATCTCGCATAATGTCAATTCGAAGTCAATGGTTGAAATTCGTGAATGGTCGTAGTGCGGCGCGTTCTATTCAAGCCATTAATACATATATATATATATAATATTTTGTTCAAAACGTATTTTATAAATTCATTTTAAAAAAAGATTCCAACTTTCATTTCAATTTTAAATCAAAATTGAATACTCCTTATCATTATAATATTTAAATGATAATATTTTCAAAATATCATATTTTGAAATTATTTCCTTTTCGATATTCATTATAAAAATGAATAAAATCGATATAAATATCGTTCGTGTAACACCCCACGTCCATAAATGTCACTCTCCAAGGGAATGCATTAACTTTCATGGAGTATTATTAGTGTATAGAACAGAATATAACAAGACGGATACATATATTGGTACTTGAAAAATTTCAAAACAACATTTATTGCAGTGGAGAAATAGTTTGTTACAACAACATCATAAACCAACAAAAAAACCAAGTACACTTAGTAACCGTCTTGACAAATTATTTTCTGAGTACACAAAATAAAAAGCATAACCCCAAATAAGTAGCCATAAAGAGATGAGCTGAACTTTACTTTCAACAATTCAAGCACTTCCAAAAGAGAGAGAAAGAAATCCAAGATCAAGCTCCACTAGTACTAGTCCCACCCTGAGAACCTGGGGAGGGGGGGGGGGGGAAGGAAGAAAAGAGGCGAAAACAAAGGGGGTTAGACATAAAGTCTAGCAAGTATAATAACTTTAACAATATAATTATTAAAGTAATTAGGATAAAGCATAAACTGGTAAAACAAGGTATGACCGTGAAACAAGTGGGCATGACAAAGCAAACAAGAGGAATATTATGGCGTTAATCTCGTTCCTAATCACTATAGGATAATTACTATACTGCACCATTACTAGTCACCCTAAAAGTTGATCCCGCCTACAGAACTTAATAATGATAATGGTAGTTTCGGGTACCCCTAGTTGCCTTCATATGTGTCGCCTGCCCCTATCTCCACTAGCTGTACCCACAACCTCCATGCGATCGGCTCCCTAACTCATATATACCCGTGTTGGTCCCACAGTGGGGTGTATCACTCCCCAAAGTGGCAACCCGATACCACTAAAGTTGCACGACTTATATCTACACGATGTAACAACGTATTACCTACCAGCCCGGGCCAACGCACGCACATGACCCCGTTGGACTAGCGTTGCCACCGCTAACCCGTTTTGACCTCTGACAATCAAACCCAGTAAGCGTGTCCCGTCCTCGATCTAACTCGAGCTCACAAAGATACTTAATGGGCCACTGGTTTGAAAATGGTCCCCATGTTTGACACAAGCTTTCCACCTATGCGTGGTCCCCACTATAACTTCCCCATTAACCCCTTCTTATTCATGTCTTCTTCATGTTTTCAACTTGGTTAAGTGTTTCTAATCGTATTTCACATGCCACCCAGGCCACCCACTTAACCCCCAGGTCCCACCACATGTTTATCTGGTTAAGTGTTACTTAATTCATTAGAACCGTAACCTTGTAAAGACCTCCCACATTAGACTTCCGTTTGCGGTTGCTGGATTTGCCGGTCGGGTCCGGGCAGTCTTATACCGCAAACGAGCCTAACCTCGTGTCTTTGCAATTGTTACGCATTTAATTTGTGCCTTTGACCTCTCACATTAGACTACCGTTTGTTGTTGCTGGATTTGTCGGGTGGGTCCGGGCAGTCTTATACCACAAATGAGTCTAACCTTGTGTCTTAAGCTGTTAATTATTACACATAATTGTTTAACCCCAAATTGGATTAGTATCCCTGTTCAAATTTGTCAATAAATTCCAACTTAATTTATGTCCATAATTGTCACCTAAATTATGTCCATAATTTCAGGTATATAAATTTATACCAATTAATGTCTCAAATTAATTATATGCCTTTAAGGCCATTTTATGCCAATTCACAATTATGTATATTTAATATTTTCCCATTGTCCCCATGTTATTCGTACGTTTTAATATGGCATATGTTAGACTTGCAAATAGTCTAACTTATAAAAAGAAAAGCAACATCACAAATTGCATAACACATAAAATAGATCTAAGAATCATGACATAAGTTTGCATAGCTAATAACTTGCATAGGCAATGGATATACATAAATTTGCATAAAGTATCATGGATCTAAATATATATCTAAACATGTAATCGTGAACTTGCATATATGGATATGGTTTTCCTATAACTTGCATACGAATTTTAGTCATATGATTCACATACAAAACTAGCATAGGCGATGGACATATAGAACATAAATTTGCATAACTATGTACTGCCATGGATCTAAATATAGATCTAAACACAAAGATGTGAACATGCATATGGATCTAATCATGTAAATTAATGTCATATATTTGCATATAAACTAGCATATGTATCTACATGATTCACATATGAACTTGTGTATAATCCACCAACAGACTTGCATAATATTATATACATATGATTTAACATCCCAAACTTGCATAAGATGAATCAAGTTAAACATGTACAATTCAACATATGAAATAGATCCACAATAACAAAACTGTTGACGATAACATCACATGATTCAAAATCATATTCTCATAATCCCAATTATAACTTATCATAATTAAATTAATTAAATTTTTAATGAAAGAAATTATACTCACAAACAAGAGAACAGTGTTGTTTTTCTGGGATCTATATTTTGAAACTGGATTGCTCGCCTTTGATGTAGACTAATTGTTATCCTAATTTAGATTAGATTTGATTTTGATTCTTTCTTCTATCTTGTTTTTGAGTTGAAAGAGAACGGAGGCTATTCTAGGTTCTCCATTGACGGCATGGCGGCTCTTGGTATGAATTAGTGTGATTTTAGGTTGAGAGTTAGGTTGCTTATACAGAATTTTAATTAATTTAGAGCCGTTAGATTAATCCTAGAAGCAATCAAGTCCATTCAGTCAAGATAGAATAACACCTCAGCCCCAATGACTAAGCACTGAGTCAAAACATCGTCATCTTTCAGATCTGCCCTGGGGGGCAGGTTGACCTCCTGGTCGACCTGTATAGGTAGGTCGACCCCCAGGTTGACCCCCTGGTCGACCTGGCCCTTTGGCGGGAGAATTCCCGCCCAGCCTGCTCCCCTGTTTGAATTTTGAATTTCAAATTTTCTGAACCTGAGCTGTTTTAAATTCTGAAACTTCAGAAGGCCATATCTTCTTCATACAGAGTCCAATTCACGCAAACTCGGATTCTATCTCAAGAAGAATTCCGAGACGAATGCAATGGCGTAACCCATTTCCCTTAATTCTCACATTTGAAATTAAGTATTCTTAAATTTGTTAATTTAATATTCATAGAAAACTAAGGGTGTTACATTCTCACCTCCTTAAAGGATTTCGCCCTAATCTCCAAGTTAAGGAGAATGTATATCCTAACATCCAATCATCCATCTACTCAACCATCAAACACAGGCATCCATTGTCCTTATAAGATTTCTAATGCCGTATGAACATATGCAAAAAGTGTGTGTATATGTTCTTTATCTAATGTAAAATCAGGCAGTCTACAAATTCAGTTGACCTCCTTAATGCAAATCATGATAGTGCCATGCATCCATTACGCATGCAAAAGAATCCTAACGATACATATTACTTCTACATGTGTGCACAACCATTCATCAGAATGCAGCATCCATATGATAACACAACCATTATACATCCATTAATTTAAATATGCACACACATTTATATGCAATATGAAGGTGATTGATCCGATCTTGTGCCTAATGTGTGTGTACATGCATCCACGAGCAACCACTAGAAACCACTTGCAACCACTCGCATTCATCAACCATAACATGTTTCAAACACATGTTTACATCCATCGGTTTCTACCTAAGGATAAAGAATAGGACTGAGGAGATCTACTTGAAAGATAGATATAAGCATGAATAAACTTATGGAAAAAGAGATCAAGGAGGTACCCTCAAGGAGAAAAGGGTAGGCTGCGCGTATTTTCCTCTCAATCTCCTATGTCGCGTCTTGCTCAACATCACTCCATTGAACTTTAACAAGCTTGACTTCACGGTTGCATAGCGTTTTGACTTCCGTACCCAAGGTACGATTTGGAATGCTTCTCGTAGTTGCTTCTCGTTCCACTTCTACTTCCTCTAGTATATTCGGCTCCACCACTTCCGTAGATTCATGTAAGCACTTTAGTAGTTGAGAAACATGAAAAACATTATGAACTCCAGCCAGTCTCTCGGGTAGCTCTGCTCTGTAAGCCATCGTCCCAATCCTTTTAATGATAGGAAATGGACCTACAAATCTTGGTGCTAGCTTTCCTACGGACCCAAAGCGAATGATGTTCCTCAAAGGAGATACTTTAAGGAACACCCTATCTCCAACCTTAAACTCAAGGTCGGTCCTTCTTTTGTCTGCGTAGGACTCCTATCTATCTTGTGCAGCCTTCATCCATCTTTTTATCAAGTCCACCTTTTCTGAGGTCTCTATAATCATGTCTGGTCCAAGTACGAGCTTGTCTGTAGACTCCCACCAACAAGTTGGTGATCGACACGGTCTTCCATGTAAAGCTTCAAAGGGCGCCATTCTTATGGTGGCTTGGTAGCTATTGTTGTAGGCGAATTCCACAAAAGGAAGATGATCCTCCCATGTCCCTCCAAAGTCAAGTATGCTCAATCTTAAGAGATATTCCAATACCTTGTTCACCCTTTCCGTCTGACCATCGGTTTGGGGGTGATAAGCCGTGCTTAAGCATAATTGTGTGCGTACTGCCTCTTGCAAACTTGAAACACCCCACCTCCGTTAGGGTCACTCTCAAAGGGAATGCCCTAATTTTGGTGGAGGTTTATAAGTACAAGTCACAGATATACAAGACAGATATAAGAACACATATTTGTAAACAGCGGAAGAACAACAAACTTTATTTCATAAAGTCAAATACGTGTTACAACGACATCCTTTCAAAAAAAAAACATAACATAACACTTTCATAATCTGTCTTGAGTACATTATTTAAAGAAGCATAAATAAAACATAGATAAACTGCAAAAGCCCCATAGTGGATTGTCCAAAGCCATAGTTCAAAACAGGAAAGTCCAAGCAATACATTTCTCTTCTTCAAGCTGGATGTTGAGGTAGGTCAAGCTGCTGTGTTCCCTCCCCGAGGACCTGGGGGGGGGGGAACGGAAGAAAGAAGACGAAAGAAAAGTAGAGTCAGACATAAAGCCTGAGTAAGTCTAGTACTATTTTGTCTATGAATAAAGAACTGGGTATGATAAGTATAAACGAGAAGTGGGCATGCACTATAAACTTGGTTAAGTTGTCTAGGGTCGAATATACTATCGTACCCCATGTTAATCTCTGAACCCATATAAACTAGTTTCCCACTGGCACCCCATAATCAGGGTGATGTGATCCATTCTATGATGATCGGCTCCTACTCGCATAGTTACATGTGTCTTACGGCCCCCGATGTCGTAGTTACCTATGCTGGTCCCACCATGGGGTGTATCAAGTCCCATAGTGGCAACCCGACACAACCTTAGAGTGCACAGGTATGCTACTGGTGTCCAGTGCCTTATTTTTCTGCGCCGGAGTGTGTGCACGCCCGCACTCCGTTAGAACCTACACTGCTACACCACCGCCGTCGATTTTTGACCTCTTACAATCAGCCCAGTAATCGTGCCCCACCCTGCCTAGTTTCAGGGTATCATGATACACCGTGTAGGGTTACTGCTGAAAAGGGTCCCCCGATACTAGGTTTTCTATCTCTAGCCAACATGCTAAGTTGGTTAAGTGTTTTCTAACCTAACCCCACCAGTCCGTTTAGTTTAGCATGTTCCATTTTGATTAAGTCTTAGTCCACTTAATCCTAACAATCCTGATTCAGCCTTAATTGTCTTATTAAGGCCCTAACCTCTCACATTAGACAGGTATTGCTGTGGCTGCCTGTTGCCGGTTGGTTCCGGGCAGTCTTACGCCACGACTCAGTCTAACCTCGGGTCCTTATTGGGCTCCATGTTTAACCTCCCACATTGGATAGGTATTGTTGTGACTACTGGACAGCCGGGCGGTTCCGGGCAGGTTTACATCACAACTCAATCCAACCTCGGGTTAAACATATCGTATTTTCTACATTTATATATCTTGTCATTCTTCTTTATTTCTTATATGTAAATATTTGCGGCCCATTATTAAGTTAATGGTGTAAAGGTTACACCAATCATGGGCCCAACCCATACTTGAATTTGGGCCCTTTTACTTTAGTTTTCATTCATTAAATTAATTTAGCCCAACGTTATTTACCCCCGTTTTTACACGTCCGTTTTATGTATATTGGGCTTAGCCTTTTAAAGCCCAATTTAGCCATGCGAAAGGGGAGGCTTATGGCGTAATTACATACACAAAGAGGGGGAAGGTGAGCGCATGAACTTGCATATGACGTTGGAAATACATAATAGAAACTGGTGTACTTGCATAGTGGTAACATAGGTGACATGAATCAAAGCATGTGAACTTGCATAGGTTTAACTGCAACATGAACCTATATCCTTATTTATGCATAATGTCAAACATAAGCATGGCATAAATAAGCATGGCATAATATCAAACATAAGCATGGCATAGGTATAGTTAAATTTGTTCATGGCATAAATATAAACAAGTCATGTTCATAAGGTTTCTACATGTTTACAAAGAGGATACTTTGTTACTAACACAAAAGCATAGTTCAACTTAATTAAATTTAATCACATAACGATGGTATACTTATGCATAAATATTCCTAATCATGGTGTTTGCTTTTAACTTGCAAAAAAGGGATTTTTGTGTCTAACTTAGCCATGTCTCACATATGTCATCATATAATTCTGTTAAACAAGATAGACTTAATCATGAATTTCAATTATGCCCAATATCATTCATAGCCTAGCCATATTCATAAGTTTTGCAAAAGCATGACTTAATACATGGATTATGGTGTCAAAATTCCAACATAGTTTCATATGAACTATAACAACCAAACTTGTCTCAATTACTTGCAAAATGATTTATGCACAAAAATAGACATCATGGTGGCATAATAACAAAGCCCCAAACTTGCATGAAATTCCAATCAACTACATACATGTAGCTTCAACATAGGTCACATAATTTGCGAATATTCCAAACGTATATTTGCATAGAACTACCGCATGTAGTTCTTTATAATTGAATGACATAATTCAGAATATCCAAACGTATATAAATTGATAAGAACGCACAAATATGAATTTTATTGCCACAATTCAAGCATACATATCTACACAATCATTTGTTCATACCAAAGTAATACTCTACTTACAATGGTTGCGGCAAATTCTCTAATTAAGAGATATGATTCCTTTGTTGAATTGATTAGCTTTAGGTTGCTTGAATTGCTTTAGGCTTTAGAACTTTCTCCCTAATCCTCTCTCTCTAGATGGCGGCTACTCTTAGTCGTTCCTCAGCAACATGGCGACTATGTTCTTAATTTGAATGAATAGATTAGGGTTTAGTCTAGGGTTGTTTATATAGAGGTTAGGAATTGATTAGGACCATTGATGTTGCTAGGTTAGATCGTAGCCATTCATTCGATAGAGAGACCAATTAAAACTTGCCACCTAGCCCTAATGACAAAGCAACCCATAGAAATTCGACCAAACACAGACCAGGCCAGCCAGGAGGGACTGGGTTCGATTTTCAAAAATTAAACTTTAAATTGAGCTGTTTTAGTCTGTTTGAATTTTATCTATTGTATACATATATTTTTGCATATATATATATATATATATATTCTCATATATATACATATATTTTCTTTATTTCCTTATATGTACGTTCTTATCCTTTCAAAATTTGAATTTGTATACGTACATGTATTTGCATGCTCAGTTGGCCCTCTCTAAAACAGAGATAAAAATTATGTCGCCGCCGGGGTTCGAACCCCCGACCTCCATGCTACAAATCCAATGCCTTAACCAACTGAGCTACAGAGGCTTTTGTTAATAAGTCTTAGAATAATAATAATTATTGTCCTCTCCTTACTTCTCTTTTTCATGTTTTGCTGTAATATTTAAATTAAAGATATCTTCTTCATACGTTATCCGTTTTGCGCAAACTCGGACTCTATCTCAAGCAGAATTCCGAGACGAACGCAATGGTGATGTCCGTTTCCCTTAATTTTTCTGTTACAATTTAATTATACTTTAATTTGTTAATTTACTGTTAACGGAAAAATCCGGGGTGTTACATTCTCCCCCACTTAAAAGGATTTCATCCCCGAAATCTTCAAGTTTAGGAAGAATGTAAATCCTAACATTCAATCATCCATCTACTCATCCATCAAACACGAGCATCCATTGTCCTTAAAAGACTTCTAATGCTTCATGATCATATGCGAAGTGTGTGTGTTCATGAACTTATCTAATGCAAAATCAGGCGGTCTACTGATTCAGTTGACCTCCTTAATGCGAATCATGTAAGTGCCATGTATCCATTATGTATGCAGATTTTTCCTATTCATGATTCTACATGGGTGCACAATCTTTCATACAAATGCAACATCCATATGACAACACATTACAATTCAACCATATACGAGTGCAAACATATATGCATATGCAATATGAAGTGACTGAGCCGATCTAAAACCTATATTGTGTGTGTATATGCAGCCACGAGCAACTACTAGCAATCACTTGCAACCACTTGCAACCATCATACATAACATGTTTCAATTACATGTTTTCATCCAAAAGGGTTTCTACCTAAAAGATAAGGTCGGGGAAATATACCTAAAAAGATAGATAAAAGCGCAACTTAAGGAAAGAGAAAGATCAAGGAGGTACCCTCGAACAGAAAAGGGTAGGCTGTACGGATTCTAGCTTCAGTTTCCCAAGTCGCATCTTCCTCGGCGTCGCTCCACTGAACTTTGACGAGCTTGACTTCACGGTTGCGTAGCCTCTTCACTTCCGTTCCTAATATGCGGGTTGGAACTTTTCTTATGGTTGCTTCGCGTTCCACTTCGGCCTCTTCGAGGATATTTGGCTCTACCACTTCAGCAGACTCATGTAGACATTTTCGGAGATGTGAAACGTGAAGGACGTTGTGAACTCCGGCCAATCTTTTTTTCGGGTAGCTCTAATCTATAGGTCATTTTCCAAATTTTCTCAATGATAGGAAATGGTCCTACCTAAAGGTATAGTCGAATGATAGAAGAAAGTGAAAACTCTGTGCCCATTAGGCAATGTCAAAACTGGAAATCTATGCCACATATATATTGATTAGGAGAAGAACTCTCTAAGCATCAGCCCCGAAGACCGAAATCAACATCAGACTGACACCCAAAGAATTACTCAACCCAACCGCCATATATGATTCTAGGAAATTAAGCATGATGGACTCCTTTTAGGTCACAAGGGAGTCCTTTCCTAAGACCAATCCGTATCCTATTAAACCCAAAAAGTTTGGTCAATCCAACGAACACCCTCAAGCCCCAACATGTGTTAATAACAGATCAGTCTTACTCCCTATGGGGTTTGCAACAGAAATTGGATTGAGAATGGGACCGAGAGGATATACACAAAAGATAGCATGCAAGTAAGCTCTACAGGAAGAGAGGGATCAAGGACATACTCTTAAGAAGAGATATGATGCACGAATCTAGTCTTCCATCTTCTGAGTCGCATTTCCTTGAGCTTAACTCCATTATGCTTTGTCTGCCTTTAACTTCTCAATTTCGTAGTTTCTTAATTCTTGTTTCCAAAATATGAGTTGGAACCTATGTCACTGTTTCCTCTCGTTCCTCTTTCACTTATTCTCCTTCTAGTATACTTGGCTCAAGCATAACTGCGTACTCATGGTTCCATGCAAGCTCGCAATCCAAATCCCAATTGAACACTAGATTCTTCTTAGTCAATTTCGTGAGTGGAGTTGAGATTTTCGCAAAATTCCTTATAAACTTTCGATAGAAACCTGCTAGTCCTAGAAAGCTTCGGACCTCAGTTGCATTCCTTGGTGTCTTCCAATCCTGTACCGCCACTACCTTAGCAGGGTCCACCGCTAACCCTGTTTGGATACTATGTGCCCAAGGAACCTCACCTCTTCTCTCCAAAAGTGGCATTTGGAGAATTTGGCTTTTAGTTGATGGGCTCGCAACGTTTCCATGATTGCCCTTAAGTGCTGAGCATGTTCCTCTTCATTCTTTGAGAAGATAAGGATATCATCTACGAAGACCACTACGAATTTGTTGAGGAAATCTCTAAATACCCTACTCATCAGGTCCACGAAGTAAGCAGGTGCATTTGTCAAGCTGAAAGGCATGACAAGCCATTCAAAGAAGCCGTCTGGGGTTCTAAACGCCGTTTTATCGATGCTATCTTCAGCCACCCTTAGCTGATGAAAACCGGTTGCTAAATCGAGTTGGGAGAAAACAGACGCTCCTACAAGCTGATCAAATAAATCGTCAATTCTAGGGAGAGGGTGCCTATTCTTTTTCGTTAGCTTGTTGAGCTCCCTATAGTCAACACATAGACGGAGTGAACCATCCGCCTTTGTAGCGAACACCACTGAAGCGCCCCATTCTGAAATGCTCCTCCTAATGAACCCCTTCTCTAGAAGCTCTTTAATCTGTTTACTGAGCTCTTTTCTTTCTCGTGGAGCCATGTGTCTAACGGGTAACGCAACGGGCTTTGCATTATCTACAAGATATATGCGGAAGTCTATTTCCCGCTTCGGAGGCAAGCCCTTCACCTCTTCGAAGACATCCGGATATTCCCGGACCACTCTAACTGATTGCAAATTTTCAACAGAGGCATCTAGCGACTCAAGATAACTAAGCATAACCGCATACGAGGGATTACAAGAAATTTCCAAAGTATTACCGAGCTGGGTTAGGAGCCTAACAACCCTTTTCTCACAATCAAGGATGGCCCCATTACTGGATAGCCAATCCATACCCAAAATCAAACCATACCCCGAAAAGCCCAAAACAAAGGCACTACATTCAAATTCTACACTTAGAATAGAAATTTTCAAATCCAAACAGATCATAGACAAATGAGCTGGGCCCCCAATTGGGTTTGAAACAATTAAGGGGTCCTCTACCATACTAGTTTTTAGGTGCAGAGATTCTACTAAAGCAGACGAGATAAAGGAGTGTGATGCGCCAGAATCAAATAAAGTGCGAACGGGGTGATCATAAAGATAAACTACACTTTCTACAGAAGTGTTTGTACCTCGCTGTTGCAAAGGTGGCGTTTCCAGCACATGAACCTGTGCCCCTGGAGTGGATCCAGACCCCTGCCCCTGCCCTCGTTTCTTTGGGCAGTCCTTAGCTCTGTGGCCTGTCTGACCGCAAGAAAAGCACCCACCATTCTCCTTGGCCTTCTTTTTCCGGCAGTCCTTTACTAAGTGCCCCACTTTGCCACAGAAATTACACTTCCTCTTCTCCTTGTTGCCTTTCCCGCCTTTCTTAAAGTCTGTCTTCTTAGGTTGCAAACCCTCTTTCTTCCCTTGAGAGCTTTCTGCCTTTGTCTCCTTCTTGCCCTTATCCTCCTCATTCAGCAATGCCATTTGCACCAATCTTTCATACGTGGCCCCCATGGGTATATGTGTCATGGCCAAACTGTGTAATGGCTCATTTAACCCTTTGACGAAACGGAGAGCCTTCTTGTGCGGGGTGTTGACTAGGTCAAGCCCAAACCTAGCCAGCTCATCAAACTGATTCACATACTCTCTAACAGTCTTGTCTCCTTGCTTAAGAAATAAGAATTTCTCCAACTGCAAACTTCTTTCCGCATCTGAGAGAAATTTGGTCTCAAACCTTGCCTTAAAGTCCTCCCATGTTTCTACTGGTCTTTCAGCATTAGTGACTTCCCACCAGTAGGAAGCCTCGCCCTTCAATAGCCACACCGCCAATTGTACTTTTTGTCTGTCCTCTACCTCAAAGATGATGAATAGATCCTCAGTTTCCTTCAGCCAATTTCTAGCTGCTACGAAGGACTCAGTTCCATGGAAATCCCTTCCTCCCATAGCTTTAAAATCCTTACATATCTTAGCAAACGCGTTTCCTCGTGGAGGAGGTGGAGGAAGAGGTGCTGCTGCAGCTGGATGATTTCCTGCAGCTGGGGGAGGAGGAACGGTAGGACCTGGCTGAGTGGCCCTTGCTTCTAAGAACCGTCTAAACCAACCAGGTATTGGTACCCCTTCCGGCAAGTTAAGATCTTCGGACATGCTGAAACAAAAAGGATAGGTTCAAAACGAAGGACAAGAGATAGTACCTATGGCTTTGGGCAGTGGACTTTGCCTTTTAAAATAAAATAATATATACATCTTTTAAAAATGCTTCTTTAAATTTCCTTTTTGAAAATAAATTTTCAAAACTTTTTATCTTATCTGGTAAACCTATGCTCTGATACCAAGTGAAACACCCCACCTCCGTTAGGGTCACTCTCAAAGGGAATGCCCTAATTTTGGTGGAGGTTTATAAGTACAAGTCACAGATATACAAGACAGATATAAGAACACATATTTGTAAACAGCGGAAGAACAACAAACTTTATTTCATAAAGTCAAATACGTGTTACAACAACATCCTTTCAAAAAAAAACATAACATAACACTTTCATAATCTGTCTTGAGTACATTATTTAAAGAAGCATAAATAAAACATAGATAAACTGCAAAAGCCCCATAGTGGATTGTCCAAAGCCATAGTTCAAAACAGGAAAGTCCAAGCAATACATTTCTCTTCTTCAAGCTGGATGTTGAGGTAGGTCAAGCTGCTGTGTTCCCTCCCTGAGGACCTGGGGGGGGGGGGGAAACGGAAGAAAGAAGACGAAAGAAAAGTAGAGTCAGACATAAAGCCTGAGTAAGTCTAGTACTATTTTGTCTATGAATAAAGAACTGAGTATGATAAGTATAAACGAGAAGTGGGCATGCACTATAAACTTGGTTAAGTTGTCTAGGGTCGAATATACTATCGTACCCCATGTTAATCTCTGAACCCATATAAACTAGTTTCCCACTGGCACCCCATAATCAGGGTGATGTGATCCATTCTATGATGATCGGCTCCTACTCGCATAGTTACATGTGTCTTACGGCCCCCGATGTCGTAGTTACCTATGCTGGTCCCACCATGGGGTGTATCAAGTCCCATAGTGGCAACCCGACACAACCTTAGAGTGCACAGGTATGCTACTGGTGTCCAGTGCCTTATTTTTCTGCGCCGGAGTGTGTGCACGCCCGCACTCCGTTAGAACCTACACTGCTACACCACCGCCGTCGATTTTTGACCTCTTACAATCAGCCCAGTAATCGTGCCCCACCCTGCCTAGTTTCAGGGTATCATGATACACCGTGTAGGGTTACTGCTGAAAAGGGTCCCCCGTTACTAGGTTTTCTATCTCTAGCCAACATGCTAAGTTGGTTAAGTGTTTTCCAACCTAACCCCACCAGTCCGTTTAGTTTAGCATGTTCCATTTTGATTAAGTCTTAGTCCACTTAATCCTAACAATCCTGATTCAGCCTTAATTGTCTTATTAAGGCCCTAACCTCTCACATTAGACAGGTATTGCTGTGGCTGCCTGTTGCCGGTTGGTTTCGGGCAGTCTTACGCCACGACTCAGTCTAACCTCGGGTCCTTATTGGGCTCCATGTTTAACCTCCCACATTGGATAGGTATTGTTGTGACTACTGGACAGCCGGGCGGTTCCGGGCAGGTTTACATCACAACTCAATCCAACCTCGGGTTAAACATATCGTATTTTCTACATTTATATATCTTGTCATTCTTCTTTATTTCTTATATGTAAATATTTGCGGCCCATTATTAAGTTAATGGTGTAAAAGTTACACCAATCATGGGCCCAACCCATACTTGAATTTGGGCCCTTTTACTTTAGTTTTCATTCATTAAATTAATTTAGCCCAACGTTATTTACCCCCGTTTTTACACGTCCGTTTTATGTATATTGGGCTTAGCCTTTTAAAGCCCAATTTAGCCATGCGAAAGGGGAGGCTTATGGCGTAATTACATACACAAAGAGGGGGAAGGTGAGCGCATGAACTTGCATATGACGTTGGAAATACATACTAGAAACTGGTGTACTTGCATAGTGGTAACATAGGTGACATGAATCAAAGCATGTGAACTTGCATAGGTTTAACTGCAACATGAACCTATATCCTTATTTATGCATAATGTCAAACATAAGCATGGCATAAATAAGCATGGCATAATATCAAACATAAGCATGGCATAGGTATAGTTAAATTTGTTCATGGCATAAATATAAACAAGTCATGTTCATAAGGTTTCTACATGTTTACAAAGAGGATACTTTGTTACTAACACAAAAGCATAGTTCAACTTAATTAAATTTAATCACATAACGATGGTATACTTATGCATAAATATTCCTAATCATGGTGTTTGCTTTTAACTTGCAAAAAAGGGATTTTTGTGTCTAACTTAGCCATGTCTCACATATGTCATCATATAATTCTTTTAAACAAGATAGACTTAATCATGAATTTCAATTATGCCCAATATCATTCATAGCCTAGCCATATTCATAAGTTTTGCAAAAGCATGACTTAATACATGGATTATGGTGTCAAAATTCCAACATAGTTTCATATGAACTATAACAACCAAACTTGTCTCAATTACTTGCAAAATGATTTATGCACAAAAATAGACATCATGGTGGCATAATAACAAAGCCCCAAACTTGCATGAAATTCCAATCAACTACATACATGTAGCTTCAACATAGGTCACATAATTTGCGAATATTCCAAACGTATATTTGCATAGAACTACCGCATGTAGTTCTTTATAATTGAATGACATAATTCAGAATATCCAAACGTATATAAATTGATAAGAACGCACAAATATGAATTTTATTGCCACAATTCAAGCATACATATCTACACAATCATTTGTTCATACCAAAGTAATACTCTACTTACAATGGTTGCGGCAAATTCTCTAATTAAGAGATATGATTCCTTTGTTGAATTGATTAGCTTTAGGTTGCTTGAATTGCTTTAGGCTTTAGAACTTTCTCCCTAATCCTCTCTCTCTAGATGGCGGCTACTCTTAGTCGTTCCTCAGCAACATGGCGGCTATGTTCTTAATTTGAATGAATAGATTAGGGTTTAGTCTAGGGTTGTTTATATAGAGATTAGGAATTGATTAGGAACATTGATGTTGCTAGGTTAGATCGTAGCCATTCATTCGATAGAGAGACCAATTAAAACTTGCCACCTAGCCCTAATGACAAAGCAACCCACAGAAATTCGACCAAACACAGACCAGGCCAGCCAGGAGGGACTGGGTTCGATTTTCAAAAATTAAACTTTAAATTGAGCTGTTTTAGTCTGTTTGAATTTTATCTATTGTATACATATATTTTTGCATATATATATATATATTCTCATATATATACATATATTTTCTTTATTTCCTTATATGTACGTTCTTATCCTTTCAAAATTTGAATTTGTATACGTACATGTATTTGCATGCTCAGTTGGCCCTCTCTAAAACAGAGATAAAAATTATGTCGCCGCCGGGGTTCGAACCCCCGACCTCCATGCTACAAATCCAATGCCTTAACCAACTGAGCTACAGAGGCTTTTGTTAATAAGTCTTAGAATAATAATAATTATTGTCCTCTCCTTACTTCTCTTTTTCATGTTTTGCTGTAATATTTAAATTAAAGATATCTTCTTCATACGTTATCCGTTTTGCGCAAACTCGGACTCTATCTCAAGCAGAATTCCGAGACGAACGCAATGGTGATGTCCGTTTCCCTTAATTTTTCTGTTACAATTTAATTATACTTTAATTTGTTAATTTACTGTTAACGGAAAAATCCGGGGTGTTACAAAACTCTTCCGAAACTTGCTCGTAAAGATAGGATCTCGATCGCTCACTATGGTGGAGGGTATCCCATGGAGTCGAACTATTTTTTTAAGATAAATGGATGCTAGGGACGAGGCAATCCTGATTTTAACAGGTACAAAGTGAGCGCTTTTAGTGAGCCTGTCCACTGTTACCCAAATACTGGTATTGCCCCTTCTTGACCTAGGCAACAAAGTCCATCGAAATGCTATCCCACTTCCACTGTGGGACCTCAAGAGGACGAAGCAGACCACCGGGTTTCTTCTGCTCCGCTTTGACTTGCTGGCATATCAAACACTTAGCGATGAACTCAGCTACATCACTCTTCATGCCATTCCAAAAGAAAACCCTTTTTATATTTTTATGCATCTTTTCTCCACTTGGGTGTATGGTCAGTTTGGAATGGTGCGCCTCTTCGAGAATCGTCTTCAGTAAATCCCTTACTTGTGGGACACATAACCTTCTATCCCGTCTCAACCAACCCCTATCATCGATGGAGTATCTACTGAGGTGACTAGAAGTCTCATCCTTAACTAGCTTTTCCATCACATCAACTAGCTGAGGGTCTTCTCATTGCGCGGTTCCTATTGAGTCCAAAAGAGTAGGCCACACCTCTTGTGATGCTAACAGACCAGGCACAATTTCAGAGGAGGGTCTAAAACTAAAGTTTGCTATATACTCCAAGATTTGCCTTTCCACAAAGAGAGGACTCAAGGTCAGCTTCTTCCTACTTAAGGCATCCACTACCATATTGCCCTCGCCTGGGGTATAGGAAATCTCAAAATCATAAGAGGCCAGAAATTTCATCCACCTTTGCTGTCTTATGTTAAGATATTTCTACAAGAAAAGGTATTTCAAAATTTATGGTCGGTATACAATTCAAACTTCTCACCTAGGAGATAATGGCGCTAAGACTTAAGCGCAAAGACGATGGCAGCCAACTCTAGATCGTGGGTTGGGTAGTTTTTTCTCATGTACTTCCAACTGTCTGCCTCCACAAGCTACTACCTTCCTTTCTTGCATCAAGACAGCACTTAGTCCTGTACCACATGCATCCGTGTATACGGTAAACCTCTTGCTCCCATCCGGCAATGTCAGAACTGGGGCTGTTGTTAGAGCCCTTTTCAAACGTTGGAAAACAATATCGCAATCCAAATCCCAAGCGAAATTTAGGTTCTTCTTCGTTAATCTTGTGAGTGGGGCTGAGATTTTAGCAAAGTCTTTAATAAATTTTCGGTAAAAGCCCCCTAGTTCGAGAAAGCTTCGGACTTCGGTTGCATTCGGTGGAACCTTCCAATCTTGCACCGCATCTACTTTTGCGGGTCTACGGCTAACCCCTCTTTGGACACCACATGTCCAAGAAACCTCACCTCTTCTCTCCAGAAATGGCATTTGGAGAATTTGGCCTTCAGCTGATGTGTACGAAGAGTATCCATATGACTTCCCTTAAATGCAAAGCATGCTCTTCTTCATTCTTCAAGTAGATCAAAATATCGTCTATGAAGACCACCACAAACTTATTAAGGAATTCTCTAAACACCCTACTCATCAAGTCAACGAAGTAAGAGGGTGCATTTGTCAAGTCGAAAGGCATGACAAGCCATTCGAAGAAACCATCCGGGGTTCTAAATGCGGTTTTATCAATGCTGTCTTCAGCCACTCTTAGCTGATGGAACCAGGTAGCCAAATCTACTTGGGAGAAAACAGATGCACCTACAAGCTGATCAAACAAGTCATCTATTCTAGGAAGTGGGTGCCTATTCTTCTTGGTCAGCTTGTTTAGCTCCCTATAATCAACGCATAGGCGAAGTGAACCATCCGCTTTGGTTGCGAATACTACTGGAGCACCCCATTCAGAAATACTCCACCTTATAAACTCCTTTTCGAGCAGCTCTTTGACTTGCTTACTGAGATCTTTTATCTCCCTAGGAGCCATGTGTCTAACGGGTAGAGCTACGGGTTTTGCATTATCAACAAGGTACATGCTGAAGTCTATCTCCCGCTTTGGAGGTAAGCCCTTCACCTCTTCAAATACATCTGAGTATTCACGGACTACTCTAACAGACTGCAAGTTTTCAACAGACGCATCAAGAGATTCTAGGTAACTAAGCATAACAGAATGTATAGGGTTACAAGAGATTTCGAGAGTGTTGCCAAAGCGAGTCATAAGTCTAACCAGTCTCTTTTCACAATCGAGGATGGCACCATTACTGGATAACCAATCCATGCTTAGAATCAATCCATAGCCCGTGAAGCCAAGAACGAAGGCGTTGCATTCAAACTCAACGCTCAAAATAGACACTCTCAAATCCCGACAAATCATTAAAAGATGAGCCGAACCACCAATAGGATTTGAGACTACTATGGGATCCGTAACTAGACTAGTATTTAGGTGCAGTGTTTCGACTAACGAAGCAGACACAAACGAGTGTGAAGTGACAGAATCAAATAAAGTACGAACAGGATGATCAAACAGAAAAACCAAACTTTCAACAGAAATGTTTCTATCTCTCTTCTTTCCTGGTGCCGTGAGAGCCTGAATCTGCCCTCTTGCCTGCCCTGGTGCCATGAGACCTGAATCTGCCCTCTAGAAGTGGATCCTGTTCTTTTCCCTTGCCCATGTTTCCTCGGGCAGTCTTTAATTAGATGTCCTGCCTCTCCATAGTAGAAACAACCAGTCTTCTTCTTCTTCCTACAGTCCTTGCTCAGATGGCCTGATGTTCCACAATTAAAGCATCTTTTCTTTCCTTTGCTATTGTTGTCCTTACCAGCTTTCTTAGGTTGCTGCTGTTGTGTTTTATTTTGATCCCCTTTCTTCTCCGGTGCCTTATTGCATTAGCACCTTTCTCCTCTTCATGCATAAGCGCCATGTCAACCAATCTCTCAAAGGTAGCCCCCATCGGAATGTGGGTCATAGCCAACCCATGTAGCAGCTCATTCAAGCCTTTAACGAACCTTAGAGCCTTCTTCTCGGGTGTGTTCACCAAGTCTAAGCCAAATCTCGCCAACTGATTGAACTTGTTGACGTACTCCTTTACTGATAAATTCCCCTGCTTCAATGCCAAGAATCTTTCCATGTATAAATTCTCTTCTGCTTGTGAGAGAAATTTCATCTAGAACCTATGTCTGAAATCCATCCACGTCTCTACTAGACGCTCTCCATTCATGACCTCCCACCAAAATGAGGCTTCGTCCTTCATTAACCAAGCGTCCAATTGGACCTTCCTTCCATCTTCTACCTCGAAGATACCAAATAAGTCTTCCACCTCCTTAAGCCAATTTCGAGCTTCAACAAACGTCTCTGATCCGTGAAAAGGTTTTCCGCCCATTACTCGAAAGTCTTTGCATATCTTTGAAAAAGTGTCAACACGGGGAGGGGGAGGAGGAGCGGCTGTAGTTGGGGGAGGAGGGATGTCTACTGGGCCTGCGGCGGTGGCCCTAGCCTCCAGATACCTTCTAAACCAGGTTGGTATCGGTATTCCCCCGGGTATTTCGGGTAACCCAGTCATGCTGAAAAGAAAATGAAGAGATTCAAAACGGAGAATTCGAAAGAAAGATATATGGCTCTTGGGGGTTATGTTTTTAAAACAAACTTTTCTCTTGAAAATACTCTCCTTAAAACATACTTTTGAAAGTATTTCTTTATAAAACACTTTTGAAAAACAGTTTTTTTTTGCAAAATCTCTTATCTGTTCTGTTAACCTTCAGCTCTGATACCACGTGTAACACTCCACGTCCATTAATGTTACTCTCAAAGGGAACACATTAACTTTCTTGGAGCATTATTAGTGTATAGAACAGAATATAACAAGACATATACATATATTGGTGCTTGAAAAATTTCAAAACAACATTTATTGCAGTGGAGAAATTGTTTGATTATAACAACATCATAAACCAACTGAAAAACCAAGTACACTTAGTAACCGTCTTGACAAATTGTTTTCTGAGTACACAAAAGAAAAAGCATAACCCCAACATAAGTAGCCTTAAAGAGATGAGCTAAATTTTATTTTCAGCAATCTAAGCACTTCCAAAAGAGAGAGAAAGAGATCCAAGATCAAGCTCCACTAGTACTAGTCCCACCCTGAGAATCTGGGGGAGGGGGGAGGGGGAAAAGGAAGAAAAGAGGTGAAAACAAAGGGGGTCAGACACAAAGTCTGGCGAGTATAATAACTTTAGCAATTTAATTATTAAGGTAATTAAGATAAGGCATAAACTGGTAAAACAAGGTATGACCGTGAAACAAGTGGGCACGACAAAGCAAACAAGAGGAATATACTGGCGTTAATCTCGTTCCTAATCACTATAGGATAATTACTATACTGCACCATTACTGTCACCCTAAAAGTTGATCCCGCCTACAGAACTTAATAATGATAATGGTAGTTTCATGTAACCCTAGTTGCCTTCATAGGTGCCGCCTGCCCCTATCTCCACTAGTTGTACCCACTACCCCCATGCGGTCGGCTCCCTAACTCATATATACCCATGCTGGTCCCACAATGAGGTGTATCACTCCCCAAAGTGGCAACCCGATACCACTAAAGATGCATGACTTATATCTACATGATGCAACAATATCTTATCTACCAACCCAGGCCCACGCACACATATTACCCCGTCGGACTTGCGTGGCCACCGCTAACCCGTTTTGACCTCTTACAATCAAACCCAGTAAGCGTGTCCCGTCCTCGATCTAACTCGAGCTCACAAAGATACTTAATGGGTCACTGGTTTGAAAAGGGTTCCCATGTTTGACACAAGCTTTCCACCTATGCTTGGTCACCACTAGAACTTCCCATTTAACCCCTTTTTATTCATGTCTTCTTCATGTTTTCCACTTGGTTAAGTGTTTCTAATCGTATTTCACATGCCACCCAAGCCAGCCACTTAACCTTTATGCCCCACCACATGTTTATCTGGTGAAGTGTTACTTAGTTCATTAGAACTGTAACCTCGTAAAGACCTCCCACATTAGACTACCATTTGCGGCTGCTGGATTTGCCGGGCGGGTCCGGGCAGTCTTATACCGCAAGCGAGCCTAGCCTCGTGTCTTTACAATTGTTACACATTTAATTTGTTCCTTTGTCCTCTCACATTAGACTACCGTTTGGGGTTGCTGGATTTGCCGGGCAGGGCCGGGTAGTCTTATACCACAAACGAGTCTAACCTCATGTCTTAAGCTGTTAATTATTACACATAATTATTTAACCCCAAATTGGATTAATATCCCTATTCAAATTTGTCAATAAATTCCAAATTAATTTATGTCCATAATTGTCACCTAAATTATGTCCATAATTTCAGGTATATAAATTTATACCAACTAATGTCTCAAATTAATTATATGCCTTTAAGGCCATTTTATGCCAATTCACAATTATGTATATTTAATATTTTCCCATTGTCCCCATGCTATTCGTATGTTTTAATATGACATATGTTAGACTCGAAAATAGTCTAACTTATAAAAAGAAAAGCAACATCACAACTTGCATAACACATAAAATAGATCTAAGAATCATGACATAAGTTTGCATAGCCAATAACTTGCATAGGCAATGGATATACATAAATTTGCATAAACTATTATGGATCTAAATATAGATCTAAACATGTAATCGTGAACTTGCATATATGGATATGGTTTTCCTATAACTTGCATATGAATTTCAGTCATATGATTCACATACAAAACTAGCATAAGCGATGGGCATATAGAACATAAATTTTCATAACTATGTACTGTCATGGATCGACATATAGATCTAAAAACAAAGATGTGAACTTGCATATGGATCTAATCATGTAAATTAACGTCACATGTTTGCATATGAACTATCATATGTATCTACATGATTCACATATGAACATGCGTATAATCCACCTACAGACTTGCGTAAGATTCATATACATATGATTTAACATCCCAAACTTGCATAAGATGAATCAAGTTAAACATGTACAATTCAACATATGAAATAGATCCACAATAACAAAACTGTCAACGATAACATCACATGATTCAAAGTCATATTCTCATAATCCCAATTATAACTTATCACAATTAAATTAATTAATTATTTTGTGAAAGAAATTATACTCACAAACAAGAGAACAGTCTTGTTTTTCTGGGATCTGTATTCTGAAACTGAATTGCTCGCCTTTGATGTAGACTAATTGTTATCCTAATTTAGATTAGATTAGATTTGATTTTGATTCTTTCTTCTATCTTGTTTTTGAGTTGAAAGAGAACGGCGGCTACTCTAGGTTCTCCATTGACGACATAGCGGCTCTTGGTATGAATTAGCATGATTTTAGGTTGAGAGTTTGGTTGCTTATATAGAATTTTAATTAATTTAGAGACGTTAGATTAATCCTAGAAGCAATCAAGACCATTCAGTCAAGATAGAATAACGCCTCATCCCTGACTCAGCACTGAGTCAAAACATCGTCATCTTTCAGATCTGGCCGGGGGGGGGGGGAGGGGGGAGGGGCAGGTCGACCTGTATGGGTAGGTTGACCCCCTGGTCGACCTGGCCCTTGTGTGGGAGAATTCCCACCTAGCCTGCTCCCCTATTTGAATTTTTAATTTTCTGAACCTGAGCTGTTTTAAATTCTGAAACTTTGGAAGGCCATATCTTCTTCATACGGAGTCCAATTCAAGCAAACTCGGACTCTATCTCATGCAGAATTCCGAGATGAATGCAATGGCGTAACCCGTTTCCTTAATTCTCACAATTGAAATTAAGCATTCTTAAATTTGTTAATTTAATATTCACAGAAAATTCAGGGCGTTACAGTTCGCGTCAAAATAGCGCATATCTAATCAATACGGCTTCACACATTTTAATATTTTCGTGTCCACCCAAAATCTTACACCAAACTCACATTTTAATCCTTTACTGAATATTATTTTAAAACATTCGTTATTTTAAAGTATTCGTTATTTCTGAATTAGAATCAGACCCAAACAATTACAATATAATGTTATTTATATGGATTTCATACATCACATATACACAACAACAATGATACATAATCATCCATCATCTAGAGTGCATTACACAACTGCATAAGCATTAAATATAAATAATTAACGCTTACAACAGTCTGTCAACCAATTGATTGACATAAAACTAAATAATTGGGACTAATGTATGTCAAATATCATCCTAATACCCATGTGGGGTTTCAACCAACAAATACTGAATATTATTTGTGCAGGTGGGGATGTGTAAACTTTATCATCCCAATCAATGTCAGTTAAATGGGTGTACATAAACAAATCGTCCGATTTGTAAATGAAATTCATTTTCATTTCAGGAGAATTTTATGCCCTTCATATATACGTTAAAAATTATAGTTTTAACATTTAAATATTTATTTCAATACATAACTATTTTATATAGTTCGTTTACACATTAAAAATGACATTTTTAATTAATATACATTTATTTCAGAAAATTTCAGCTTTATAATGGCGCGATATAAGAACAGGAATAATGTCTAGCATTATCAATCTCCTAATACTGGCACGCGCGACACATAATAATCAATCCATCACAATAAATCAACCACAATCAATATACCACAATCAATCAATTCAATCCAAACAAATATCCATGGTTTGTACAAAAAATGTAGTGCCAGGAGGTAATAAGCCCTGTCTGCAACCAAGGATATATTTAACTATAAAATAATTTGAGTGAGAAGGTGTTCTCACATTGGGATCCACTCTGCCACGCTTTTCTGACGTTCTGATTCGCTGTTCTGATCCCAGAAATTGTAAATGAGCTCCAATCTTCACAAGATTTTTTTGCTAGCTTAAACGCGCCATTTCGGACAACTTTCTCCTACTGGCCTTTCTTCTGAAATTGCTCCAATTCGCCAGAATTGGAAAAAGACATAAATCAGACAGCAAATTTTGGACGCGTTTTCTGAACAACTCCGCAATCCAAAATATGGCTTCCGTATACTCAAATCGAAGAGAAAAGCATGCTCTACGAATGTCGGACCTAGCCAAATACCCCCATTCCGGACACAATGGAGTATGTCCCATAAGCCGATTGACTGTTTTGATCAGTTTTCATCAAAATTAAAATATAATTCAATATATTGAATTTTAAACATACATTTTAATTTACCGGGGCCATATACTGACTCCAAAAATTCCAGAAAAATAAATCTAGACGATACAGTTCTAACAAAACTAATTTCGTCAAATTTGGAGACCGTTTGAAAAATGGTCATTTTCCAGTCGATTAAATTCAAACTGAATTTACCAAGCACGTTTAAATTCACCACGCTCACATATTAATTTCAAAACTTATGAAAATTGGAATTTAACAATAATTTAACATTCCGGATCTAAAAAAGTGGTTTCATTGAAAACAAAGGTCATTTGCAAAATAGCTATTTTTTAAGGGCTTTATATACATATTGAAAATATATATGATTCCATAGCGGTTATTCTAAATTTTAAACTGGACATAACTTTCAAATTATATTATGAAATCTCAGTTTTTCACATCCATTAGAAAGAGTTAAATAGATTCAAATGTTTCTTGTTTTACTGAAATCCAATTTATTTTGAATCCTATACGTTCAATTGAAATTTAAGATCGAATTTTCAAACTACTGCGCCATTTCAAGTTCGTTTTATAATTAAAATAAATTTATACGTGCTAACTTCAATTCAAATAAATTTTAAATCGTTATTACTTAAAATAAATCATTTTAAATTCTTAAAATACATTATAATAGCTAAAATAAAAATTTTAGATTGGTTCAAAAATCCTGGGTTTTTACAATATCCTACACTTAAAATTTTTTCGTCCTCGAAAAGGAATGTAGCTGAAAGTTGTTTAACTAACCAACTCTACTTTCATTCTGGCTTGAGTTCTTCAACTTTTCAGTTTCTAAGAATTTTCTAATTTTTCATAAATTTGGCTAACACCCTAAATTTTCGAAAATTTCCGCCATAACCTCCTTTCTAGGAGCTGATCGGTAAAACCGCAACTTACCTCATTGGGCCCTCATCAACCTAAAAGAAAAAGAAACAGTCAAGCAGCTAGCCAATCAGGTCACAAAATCATCAAAACCCAAGAAATACAGTAAATATGTACCTATTTGTCGGGCATAGAATTTTATTCCTCTTCTTCGCTTCCATGCTATGACCTGTTCACGCTTATATATGTACATGTATGCAATTCCAATCAATTTTCAATTCAGTTTAATATTATATTTGGTTTGGCTTTATTTACCATTCTTTCTGATATTGGTTAAATTAATAATCATTCCAATATTTTTATTAGTTATACTAATAATCAAGCATCACAACCAGCAATCAATTAGTTAATTAAATTTTCAAACATATAACTTTCTATATATACTTAAAAATCACATTTTTGGTGCCAAATCACAACAATAAATTCTAACTAAGTTTTAGTTCTCACACCAGTCAATTGGAAATAAATAGATATCCCACTTTCGAAACTCGAACATAAATTCTGTTGATGTCCGGACGATCATCAGAATCATCTCCGGGCAACTAGAGTGTGATTCTATATCTATCCATTATATTTTAGACTTCGAACATACGTTCATGATGCGTATATGCAAAATCTTCATATATTCGATTGCCCAAATTTAATATAAAATAAAATACGTATAATAAGATATATTTTTCAAAATTAAAATTGTCTTTTTAAATAAATAGCACTCTTCTAACTCATTCTAGGGTATTACTAACCTTATCGCTAACAAGTTATTCTTATAGGATATTACTGATCCCTTCTCCGATGAATTCTTTCGTTTGCTTCTAATGTGTCTTGCTCTCGAGCCCTGTAACCAAAGCACTGATACCATGCTGAAATGACCCAAACTTTCCCTTTTAGGAAAGCATGGATTGAGTTGAGAATATGACACATCAGACATAAACAACATTACATTTCATTGCTATTACAACAATTTACATCAGAGTTCAAATAAATAATATGCAGCAGAAATATAATATCAGAGATTAAAATACATAGCAACGAAAATTTAAAATGTATAAATACAATGACTAACACAACCAAATGGAACACACAGATACAAAGCTTTCCGAATATCGCTCCAATTGTTATCCAGGATCCTGTGGAAGGAAATATCTGCAAAACAAAACTACTAGCTCCCCGTGTGGAAAATATGGGCACCCAAAGTTTAGGTTAAAACAATAAACTACAGGTCAGTCATGGGACTAGTGTGAGAATTAAAACAGTTATTAAATCTTTACTTTAAACTCTACTACAAAAGTGAGCATACTCGACACTAATTTGTGTGCGTTGCATGAAAAGTATGGCGAAAGATATGATTTCTTTGATCTTCTACAACAATATTCATATGTTGTTGCATTATACGTGAATGCACTGTTGCGGTGGGAATTCTAGTGTTTTGACGTGCAACATCAGTTAAAAGCGTAGCATTACGTATATAAAATCCAGCTCAGCGATCCGCGTTATCAACATATAAAAACCCCAACTGTGGATGCAAGAATAATCCAATGATTCAAACCATCTATGGTTCTGATGATTCTAAACTTTAGCCATCATCCAATCATTGATAGCCATGTCGTTGTCTTTTTTGACGAAATTTTGGCGCGATCTTCTCCCTTCACGAAATAATGTAAAAATAATCTGGTCACAAATCGTTCTTCTTCTCTATCATCTAATCGTTTTACCCCATTTTTACTATTGAAAAAAATTTAAACCTAAATTCATGTCAGTATCGCTCCTCCCTTCGGCAACAAATTTTATTCCGAAAAGGTTGAAGCTTTGAAACACTTTTTAGCTTTGATTGCTTAGGGCATTGACATCGCCATTTTTTTCCCTCAGGTTCAGTTTGTATAGCACTGTGAATTAGTTGCTCTTATTATAGATTGGATTATAAGTAATTAGTAATTAGTTTATTTGTTACATTTTGGAAAACCCATTCGCTTATGAGTAATTAGTTGCTTGGACATCCCAAACTTAGGAAAACCCGTTCGCTTATGAGTGATTAGTTGGTGAAAGATTATATTATGAGTGATTAGTTGCGCTTTGACCATTAATTTGGGATTATGCTGAGGTTTATTCGAAAATTATACCCAACAACAAACCAAAAAAAAGAGATGGCGCCGGTGGGTTTGCCACTAGGATTTAGGTTACACCTAACTGAGTGGTACCTTTTTGGGCCATGAGAACCGGGCTATTAGCATGAAAAAGACATTGGTTTATTATAAAGGTCGATCTAGTTAACGAATGGGGACTTTACCATCAAAATTGATTTGCACTTTGCGTTCATTTAAATTAACATATAATTGTATGCTTGAGGTTTTTTGATACAGATACATGTGTAGCACTGCTGTGTGTTTGCACTGCGGTGTGCTTGAGGCTACCAGTTTCCCGATCTGGACGAGTTGTTCACCCATATCTAACACGCATAGGTATTTTCCATTTGATTTTGGAAACTACCAATTTCAATGTTTCGATTTTGGAAATGTATGCTTAGTTTTGCATCCATATTATGCCTTACTACATATCATAAAGCAGTCATACAAAAAAGTATCATAAGGCAGCAAAAGTATCATAAGGCAGCATCAGTTCATACCATACACATCCAAAAAATGACATACAATTGTATGCTTGAGGCTTTGTGATACAAATACATGTGTAGCACTGCGGTGTGTTTGTACCATAAAGTAACAAATACATGTGTAGCACTACGGTGTGTTTGCACTGCGGTGTGTATGCACTGCGGTGTGTTTGCACCGAGGTTTTGTGATACAAATACCTGTATCTAACACGCGCACACAAGTATCATAAGGCAACATCAGTCCATACAATAAACATCAGTTTATACCATACACGCAAAACTATACACGCACACACAAGTATCATAAGGCAGCATCAGTCCATACAATACACATAAGTTCATACCATACACACACAAGTATCATAAGGCAACATCGATCAGTTCATACCATGCACATCCAAAAAATGACATACACATCCACATCCACATCCAAAAGTATCATAAAGTTAACTTAATACATACACATCCAAGAAATGACATTATAGTAGCATCAGTTCATAACAGATCAGGGCTTTGCGGGGCTGTGGAACTTCCAACTTATTCGTTAAGGCTTTGCGGCTGTGGAAGAGCCAGTCCGAAGTGAGCAGCCACATGTAATGTACCCGTAGCATCAGGACAAGGGGTGAGGTAGATTGGCCAGTCAAATTCCTGATCAACTTCTATATCTACCCACTGATCATTCCTTTGGTTCATTGGGGCTTAGTTATCAACACGTAGGTCATGGGTAACTTAAGGAAATAAGCTTGGCTATGGAGGTAGCACAACAGCTTCTTGTATCATTGCATTAAATCTTTCATCTGAATCCATTTCCCATCCCCATCCATAATGACGCAAACATGGAACCACTTGTTCCTCCCTATTGCTCACAATGTAACGACCCGCATTCTACGCATCATAGGATCGTAGAATATTTATTTCTTTCACATACGAAGTCGTATGGTCATGTAACTTTGGGAGACGACTATTGTGGTCATTTTCCATGTTCATGATTTTTCCCGATTTTTAAATGACCATTTTACCCCTAGTTGGCACTGTTTTGGCCATAACTTTTGACTGGAAATGAATTTTTGCCTGAAATCATTTCCATTGGCTCCGGATGATGGTTTCTCTTTCCGTAGAGTGGTCACATTAGCCAAATGGACTTACCGTTTGGGAGATATGGCTGAAACAAGTTTCAGATGGTGAAAGACAGCTTAATTGGGCTTAAACGGGTGATTAACAGCTAAGCCCAAGGGGAATTTCGGGTTTAGGGGTATATAGGGGCTGATTAGGGTTAGAAAACATTTCTTTAGACATTTTCCAGCCGCCACTTTCATTCCTCTTGACCTAGCCATGGCCTCCACTCTCTAAATCTCTCTAAAACACCCAAAAATCACTTTCTAATTGAAGATTAGGCTTAGCAAACATCAAATCAAGGAGTATTAGCACGAGAACCGAGGTAGAGCTGCTGTGTAAGATTGGGAACAGCGCCAAATCAGAGAATATTTCAGTTTTGGGGTTTTAGTTGTGGCCAAGATGAGTGATAGCATCGTTTTGACACTAATTACAGTTAATTAAGGGTAATTAGTGAAGATTAGCGAATTTATACACCAATAAATTCTGGAAAAATGTTTAGAAATTCTTAAATAATATTTCATGCCTCTGTTATAAAATTTAGACGATTTGGTTAAGTTTTACTAAGTATGTACTTAAACATGATTAAGAGGGACAATGGGAAAATATGAAGTTTTAGTCACTTTTGATCCCTTTTGATTCATTTGAATTGTTGTTTGCTGTTTGTGGTTGCTATTACATGTTGCTATGACTCTATGGTATGTTTTATGATTGATTAGAATAGTTAAATTGGTCGAAAACGTCGTCGAATGGCGTAGAAAGCTCGCTGGAAAGTTGCAGAAATGTGCAGGTTCCTAACCGGATCGGATCGGATGGGGGGCTCGGATCGAAAATGTGAACTGGGCAAGAAACCCGACCCGAACCGGAGTTGGGCACACAGGGGACTTGGCGAGAAGGAAGGCCGTTTGCTTAGAATTGGAGTGGACAAGGGGATCGGATCGGAAGAATAGTGGAGACCAGAACGGATCGACCTAAGAATGGAAAGCTACAGCGGGAGAAGGTGAAGGGATCGGATCGGATCGGAGTAGATGGAAAAGAGGGAGCTGATCGAAGAAGTTTGGAAGGAAGAAAGCAACCCGACCCGACCTGGGGGAGGACACTGACCCGACCCGGAGGACACCGGCCCGACCCAAAGTGGGGTATCCGACCCGAACCGAATGAAGAGATGACCACCGACCCGAACCGAATGAAGAGATGACCACCGAACCGAACCGAATTCTAGAGCTGCTACTGCACGACAACTTTTCTGAAGACCCACTCCAATTCGACCAAACCCGAGATGCAAAGGAAGTCCAAATGAGAAGTTAGAGATTAAGATTCAGATGGGAATCAACGAGTTCGCTTCATGGTTGGGCTTTGCTGCGGGACGCGTGCCAAGGAGTTATCGACGTCTATAGCTTTGGACCACTATGGTAGGAGGTACGAAGGCGGATTCAGGGCCGTTATGGCATCGGTAGGACCAAGGGCTACAACCAATGAAGTGGGTCATTGAAATGTTTGGTCATGACTCCATATGTTTAGCTTGGTCATAGCAGGGTTTCTACAAGTCGGGATTTGTCGTTACCTCAGATTGTCTAGTGTTCCAAAGTGGTAGACGTCGTACGCTTTACGCACTGAGTGAGAGACGTGAGGATGGTTGCTATGGATGATTTGTTTGCTATCATTGTGACATGCACACCCCACCCCCGTATTCTTACACTATTTTTATGGCACCTTAGGGTATTGTACGGTATGTGGTACTAACTCTTTGGTTGCAGGTCCAGATTCAGGTATGGTTTAGTATACCTGTTATCATTCTGTTTAGATGCATATCGCTCATACCAGGCTTTATGTCTGACCCAGAGTTTTATGTCTCCTCTTATTACTCTGGGTGCTCACACGAGCAGACTAGAGACAGGTTAGCTAGTGATGCACGGGTAGATGATCCGGAGACGAGCAGGAGGCTTCCACGTACTATATACATAATATTCTCCCTGTGTTGTTGAAGATCACTGCTTGGGCATTGTTGGTGTATCTTCTACTTTAGCTTTCTTTTGTTTAGAGACAGTAAATTTGGAAAATTGTAATAAGCTGTATTTGGATTTCCGCTGCTTTGATGATTGATGTTGATTTTAGTTATCAGCTTATGCACTGTCTCACCTGTTTTATGTCAAGTATGTTATTATTTTATTTTATTCCATGCGTTGTGAGACATTCTACAGGTTCCTTGATTAGTTCATTCCTTTCTTTCCTTTCCTTGACGACCGTTCCGTACTAGTCGGGCATGTGTACAGCGCACTTCCCGAGGAAATGCAGGCTGGTGCGGGGCTGGCCGTCACATTTGGTATCAGAGCTCTAGGTTGCGTAGTTAACCTAGGGAAGTTATCAGGGAGAGATAATATACGTATACGAGAGAGTGTATTTGTGATTACTTTGGTTTTTAAAAGCTATATATATATACTATTAGTAGTATAAGGATGAAGTCGTACTGCACTAGCACCACTATGGAGTCGTTAATCGTTTCCTTTTTCAGATTGACGATGAGCCGATATACTAGAGGTGCTGGTAGGGGAGCCAATAATGGGAATGCTGCTGACATGAGGACGATGTTTACTGACCTCATGAGAGAGATGCTTAGAGATGTACAGAGAGCAGCTCCCAATGGTGGAAATGGTGGTGGTCCAATAGTGCAGGCACCAAGAGTCGACTTCGCCAAGCTGAATAAGGATTATACTAGCCTTGGTGGGAAGCCGTTCCATGGAACGGAGTCGGCTACGGATGTTCAGGATTGGGTGGATAGTTGCGAACGTATCTTCGAGGATTTGGGTATCGAGGATGCGATGAAGAGAAAGCTAGCGTCCCGTCAGCTGCGAGGGCGGGCAATGAATTGGTGGAATGCTATAAAGGCAGCTACTCCCGAAGACCAGATTACTTGGGAGCAGTTTAAGGCTCGCTTTAGTGAGAAGTTCATTCCAGCTGCTCAGAAGTCAATGTTGTTTAAGAAATTCTTGGAGCTTAAGCAGAATGGCAGGGCTGTCTCGGAGTATATTGCTGAATTTGACACTTTGTCAAAATATGGGTTACCTCTTATAGATACTGCCGAGAAAAAGAATGAGAAATTCATAATTGGTTTGGATCAGTACTTGGGGGAAAAACTTATTAACCACATCGATGAGACGTTTGAATCGATTGTGGGGAAAGCGTTAAGGTCAGAAAGTCTCTACCCTAAGCCGAAGACTGAGGTTGCATCCGCAGATGAGCCAAAGCCACAAGCTAGTGGTGGAGGCAAAGGTGGTTCCCAGAATAAGAGAAAGCAGAATCAGGCTAAGGATGGCCAGAAGAAAAAGAATAAGCAAGATGTGGAGTGCTTCAGCTGTGGTAAGAAGGGCCATTATGCTAGTAATTGTCGGGCCAAGCCAGCGGATAGGAAGTGCTTCAACTGTGGCCAAATGGGACATCACAAGGACAAGTGTCCACAGCCCTCTAAGGAAAAGCAAATGGTGAAAGCATATGCTCTTAATGCTATTCCTTCTTCGTCCAGTGCCCCAACTGCGGCGGAGAAGGGAAAGAATGTCGTCATTCAAGGTATGCTTTCTGTTTATGATGTTCCTGTTAGAGTTTTGTTTGATACCGGAGCTTCCAGTTCTTTCATATCTAGTGACCTAGTAGATAGGATGGGATTGGAGCCCGAGATTGTCGATAGACCTTTAGTAGTGACGAACCCAATTGGTGGTTTGACTAGCCTTAGCATGATTTGTCGTAATGTGGTTCTATCGAGTCATGGATGCATGTTTGTTTGTGATTGCTTTGTTTTGGGCTTTACTGGGTTTGGCATTATTTTGGGAGTAGATTGGCTCCAAAGATACGGGGTGGTGGTAGACTGTGAGGGCTTCTTAGTGACAGCTAGAGCGGATGATGGGCGGAGGATAGTGTTTGGTGGTTTACCCAGTAAGGGGGTATTGGCTAGTTTTCTAAACTCCCTCGACATTCCGCATAGTGAGTTGTCAGGTTTGCCCATGGTTGGCCAGTATCCGGATGTTTTCGAAGAAGTGACCGGACTTCCACCACACCGAGAGATTGAGTTTCGTATTGATTTGGTAAAAGATGCCAGACCTATAGTGATGCCACTTCGTCGTATGGCACCAAGGGAGCAGCGAGAGCTCGGGGTGCAAGTCAGCGATCTTTTGAAGAAGGGATTTATCAGAAGGAGTGTTTCTGAATGGGGAGCACCAGTTGTGTTTGCTACCAAGGCGGATGGTTCCCTTCGTTTGTGTGTAGACTACCGCGAATTAAATAAAGTGACAAGGAAGAATAAGTATCCTCTACCGCGGATAGATGATTTGTTCGATCAGTTGAGTGGCGCGAGAATATTTTCTCAGTTGGATCTCGCGATAGGTTTTCATCAGCTTAGAGTGGAAGCTGAAAGTATAGCTAAAACGGCATTTCGAACGCCGTCTGGATTTTATGAATGGTTGGTTATGCCATTTGGGCTGACTAATGCCCCGGCATATTTTGTGGATCTTATGAATAGGGTTTTCAGAGATCAGTTGAATAAGTCTGTCCTTGTGTTCGTTGATGATATTTTGGTCTATTCGAGGACCGAGGAAGAACACAAGGAACATTTAAGAGTAGCGATGGAGGTGTTGAGAAAACACCAATTGAAAGCAAAGTTTTCTAAGTGTCACTTCTGGAAGAGGGAAGTGAGGTTCTTGGGCAATGTTGTATCAGAGAATGGTATTGCCGTGGACCCGACGAAGGTGGCTACGGTACAGGATTGGCCTACGCCCAAGAATGCAACAGATGTAAGGAGTTTCTTGGGGTTAGCTGGATATTATCGTAAGTTTATCCAAGGTTTCTCCAAGTTAGCAGCACCATTGACCCAGTTGACCAAGAAGAATCAAGCTTTTATCTGGGATGAAAGGTGCGAGAATGCATTCAAGAGTCTAAAGGACAAGTTGACAAGCGCACCAGTGTTAGTCATTCCTAAGGGGGATGAAGAGATGACGGTATACACGGATGCCTGTGGTACCGGACTGGGTGCTGTATTGATGCAAGGCGGTAGGGTTGTAGCTTATGCAAGTCGGCAATTGAAACCGCACGAGAGAAGATACCCTACCCATGATTTAGAATTGGCAGCGATCGTGTTCGCGTTAAAGATGTGGAGACACTATCTCTTGGGAGAAAGATTTGAGCTGTTTACTGATCATAAGTCGTTAAAGTATCTCTTCTCTCAGAAAGATCTGAATCTCCGTCAGCAGAGATGGTTAGAGTTCTTAGCTTCCTATGATTTTGACATCGCATATACACCGGAAAAGGGCAATGCGGTGGCTGATGCATTGAGTAGAAGACATGCCAGCTTAGGGGCTATGTTACTTGAATGGAAGCAACTAGAGTTTATCGCGGGGTTTGATTTCAGACCAAAGTGCGAATTGGATCCAGAAATGTCAGCAAGTTTGACGATCAGACCCACTTTAATAGAACGGATCGGCTCTAGTCAGAGGGACGATCCTAACCTATTGGAAATCATCTCCAAGTTAGAGATGGGTATTGATGAGGAGATGAACAAGTATGGGCTTGATCGAGATAGATGGCTTAGAAAGAATGGAAAGCTTGTTGTACCCAATGTCAATGGATTAAGGGATGAAGTGCTTAGAGAATGTCATCACTCAAAGCTGACTATACACCCCGGTGGTAATAAGATGTATCGAGATATGAAGCAGACCTACTACTGGGAAGGGATGAAAAGAGACGTTGGGAAGTTTATATCCAAGTGCATGAATTTCCAGCTAGTTAAAGCCGAGCAAAAGAAGCCTAGTGGGTTGTTACAGCCCTTAGAAATTCCCGAATGGAAATGGGAGCAAGTCTCGATGGATTTCATCGATGGGTTACCAAGGACTAGATCGGGATATGACAGCATTTGTGTAATTGTAGATCGACTGACTAAAAGTGCAAGGTTTATACCAGTCAAATCGACTAGAACGGCAGCCAAGTTAACAGAATTGTATATGAAGTGGGTAGTGAGATTTCATGGAGTACCTAAAGGCATTGTGAGCGACCGAGACCCGTTGTTCACTAGTGGGTTTTGGAATAACTTACAAGAGGCTCTAGGGTCAGAGTTACATCTCAGTACCGCATATCATCCTCAGACCGACGGTCAGACGGAAAGGGTGAATCGTATTTTAGAAGATCTCTTGAGAGCATGTATATTGGATTTTGGTGGATCATGGGATGACCATTTGCATCTAGTAGAGTTTGCATATAATAATAGTTACCAGTCCAGTATCGGTATGGCTCCATTTGAAGCTTTGTATGGAAGACCGTGCAACTCACCATCATGTTGGATAGAGACTGGCGAGAAGTTTATGCTTGGACCAGATGTGGTGAGGGAAACTTCAGATAAAATCAAGATCATTCAGCAACGAATGAAGGCAGCCCAAGATAGGCAGAAAAGTTATGCTGATAAAAGAAGAAGAGACTTAAAATTCTCCGTGGGTGACTTGGTGTTTGTCAAGATTTCTCCGTTGAAGAGCGTAATACGATTTGGCAGGAGAGGCAAATTAGCACCAAGATTTGTTGGTCCATTCCCTGTTCTTGAACTAGTCGGGAATTTGGCATATAAAATTGACTTACCGGAGAAAATGGCGGGAGTTCACAACGTATTTCATGTTTCCCAACTAAGGAAGTTCGTTCACGACTCAGATATGACTATCTCACCTGATCAGTTAGAGGACTTCGAAGTAGAACCCGAGGCGGTTGGGAACCGCAAGCCGGCCCGTATTGTCGCGCACGACATGAAGCAACTTCGAAGGAAGTCGGTGAAGCTTGTCAAGGTACAGTGGAGCGAAGACGAGAATGATTGTACTTGGGAAACAGAGGAGGACATAAGGAAGAAGTATCCAGAACTCTTTGTCTGGTAAGATTTTATTAGCAATTTAGTTTTCCGCATGCTAGGATAGACTTGTTTGCTTGCTTTGCATGTTTGATTATTGTATGTGGTTGTTAGGCATGCGGGATCTTGTGTATGTTTTGGGTTAAGGAATTTCGGGGACGAAATTTCTTAAGGGGGGGGGGGGGGAGAGTGTAACGACCCGCATTCTACGCATCATAGGATCATAGAATATTTATTTCTTTCACATACGAAGTCGTATGGTCATGTAACTTTGGGAGACGACTATTGTGGTCATTTCCCATGTTCATGATTTTTCCCGATTTTTAAATGACCATTTTACCCCTAGTTGGCACTGTTTTGGCCATAACTTTTGACTGAAAATGAATTTTTGCCTGAAACCACTTTCATTGGCTCCGGATGATGGTTCCTCTTTCCGTAGAGTGGTCACATTAGCCAAACGGACTTACCGTTTGGGAGATATGGCTGAAACAAGTTTCAGATGGTGAAAGACAGCTTAATTGGGCTTAACCGGGTGATTAACAGCTAAGCCCAAGGGGAATTTCAGGTTTAGGGGTATATAGGGGCTGATTAGGGTTAGAAAACATTTCTTTAGACATTTTCCAGCCGCCACTTTCATTCCTCTTGACCTAGCCATGGCCTCCACTCTCTAAATCTCTCTAAAACACCCAAAAATCACTTTCTAATTGAAGATTAGGCTTAGCAAACATCAAATCAAGGAGTATTAGCACGAGAACCGAGGTAGAGCTGCTGTGTAAGATTCGGAACATCGCCAAATCAGAGAATATTTCAGTTTTGGGGTTTTAGTTGTGGCCAAGGTGAGTGATAGCATCGTTTTGACACTAATTACAGTAAATTAAGGGTAATTAGTGAAGATTAGCGAATTTATACACCAATAAATTCTGGAAAAATGTTTAGAAATTCTTAAATAATATTTCATGCCTCTGTTATAAAATTTAGACGATTTGGTTAAGTTTTACTAAGTATGTACTTAAACATGATTAAGAGGGACAATGGGAAAATATGAAGTTTTAGTCACTTTTGATCCCTTTTGATTCATTTGAATTGTTGTTTGCTGTTTGTGGTTGCTATTACATGTTGCTATGACTCTATGGTATGTTTTACGATTGATTAGAATAGTTAAATTGGTCGAAAACGTTGTCGAATGGCGTAGAAAGCTCGCTGGAAAGTTGCAGAAATGTGCAGGTTCCTAACCGGATCGGATCGGATGGGGGGCTCGGATCGGAAATGTGAACTGGGCAAGAAACCCGACCCGAACCGGAGTTGGGCACACAGGGGACTTGGCGAGAAGGAAGGCCGTTTGCTTAGAATTGGAGTGGACAAGGGGATCGGATCGGAAGAATAGTGGAGACCAGAACGGATCGACCTAAGAATGGAAAGCTACAGCGGGAGAAGGTGAAGGGATCGGATCGGATCGGAGTAGATGGAAAAGAGGGAGCTGATCGAAGAAGTTTGGAAGGAAGAAAGCAACCCGACCCGACCTGGGGGAGGACACTGACCCGACCCGGAGGACACCGACCCGACCCAAAGTGGGGTATCCGACCCGAACCGAATGAAGAGATGACCACCGACCCGAACCGAATGAAGAGATGACCACCGAACCGAACCGAATTCTAGAGCTGCTACTGCACGACAACTTTTCTGAAGACCCACCCCAATTCGACCAAACTCGAGATGCAAAGGAAGTCCAAATGAGAAGTTAGAGCTTAAGATTCAAATGGGAATCAACGAGTTCGCTTCATGGTTGGGCTTTGCTGCGGGACGCGTGCCAAGGAGTTATCGACGTCTATAGCTTTGGACCACTATGGTAGGAGGTACGAAGGCGGATTCAGGGCCGTTATGGCATCGGTAGGACCAAGGGCTACAACCAATGAAGTGGGTCATTGAAATGTTTGGTCATGACTCCATATGTTTAGCTTGGTCATAGCAGGGTTTCTACAAATCGGGATTCGTCGTTACCTCATCTTGTCTAGTGTTCCAAAGTGGTAGATGTCGTACGCTTTACGCACTGAGTGAGAGACGTGAGGATGGTTGCTATGGATGATTTGTTTGCTATCATTGTGACATGCACACCCCACCCCCGTATTCTTACACTATTTTTATGGCACCTTAGGGTATTGTACGGTATGTGGTACTAACTCTTAGGTTGCAGGTCCAGGTTCAGGTATGGTTTAGTATACCTGTTATCATTCTGTTTAGATGCTTATCGCTCATACCAGGCTTTATGTCTGACCCAAAGTTTTATGTCTCCTCTTATTACTCTGGGTGCTCACACGAGCAGACTAGAGACAGGTTAGCTAGTGATGCACGGGTAGATGATCCGGAGACGAGCAGGAGGCTTCCACGTACTATATACATAATATTCTCCCTGTGTTGTTGAAGATCACTGCTTGGGCATTGTTGGTGTATCTTCTACTTTAGCTTTCTTTTGTTTAGAGACAGTAAATTTGGAAAATTGTAATAAGCTGTATTTGGATTTCCGCTGCTTTGATGATTGATGTTGATTTTAGTTATCAGCTTATGCACTGTCTCACCTGTTTTATGTCAAGTATGTTATTATTGTATTTTATTCCATGCGCTGTGAGACATTCTACAGGTTCCTTGATTAGTTCATTCCTTTCTTTCCTTTCCTTGACGACCGTTCCGTACTAGTCGGGCATGTGTACAGCGCACTTCCGGAGGAAATGCAGGCTGGTGCGGGGCTGGCCGTCACACACAAAAAGAAGTTCAGGCCTTATTCCAGGATGAGCATGGGTATAGCACTGAACCTTAATAAGGTAAACCTTGTTATTGAATTGAGAAGGAAAAGTATTGATATTGCCAATGCCTTCATAAAATTTCATTTTCAGGTAGAAAGCTGTATGGTCATACTGAGACCAGTTGCAGTCGTCAATTGCAAGCACACGTCCCATTGGCTTCATTACTTGTTCAACAGTAGGAACATTACTCTTTAGGAACTCGGGAAAGCCATCAACTTTAGCCCATGATTCCACTTCTAACGCTGGTTCAGGCTCAAATTCTTCATCAGACCATGCTTGCAGGTAAACATCACCACCAGGTTTTATAAAAACTTTCAACATTAGCGCATGATCATGCTTACTGTACGATGGGCATGATACTAGAAAAGAGTTATTGGGTGTTACCCGTATAGGCCACGAATTATGATTGAGAGTCACCTTAAGAACGCCATGCACAGCTTCTAAATTCCAATGTCCCTAAAGAATAGTGGCAGTGATGTATAGAGACGAGTCCTCCATTGATTTTTTTTTTGAACTTTCTAAGATTGGGGTTTAGGGGATATGGAAATGATGATGTTCTGAAGCTTGAAAGGGTGCGCGAGGGACTCGATGGATGGTATCACGTAAATATGTGAACTGGAAATGCTTGCATAGAAGACGAAGCATACTCAATTCTGAGGTTGCACGAGTGATCAATGGTGAATGGTCAACTGTTATAATTGTATGCATAACTCACTAAGATTTATAAGTTTATTAGATAGCCAAATGCATAGATGCACACATCACATATGCACTTATCAAATAACTTGTAAATTCAAATTGCATGATCTGAAATGACGAGGAGAGATACATTCGACAAGTGGAGGACCTGAAATGACATGGAGAGATACAGTTTCTGGTTCGTGGCATTACTACTTTGTAGAATGCACACTGGTCGTATTTGTCAGCACTTGTATTGAAGGTAGTATGTGTTGGCACTTTTGCTACTTTTAAATTATGTATTCGATCGTATGTTCTATATATTTAAAGCGTTGAATTACGTATTTGATCGCATGTATTGAAGGTGGTATGTATTGAAGGTTTGAGTGTGATGATGAATGTAACGGATGTGTTTCTTCTATGTACAAAACTGATATTGCAAAATTTATAATTAAAGCGTTGTATTTGCATTCTTTTACTGTGGCATTTGCTTTTTTCTTGATGTTGTATTTCAAGATAATGGTGTTGCATTACATAAAATAGTAGTAAGTCCACATAGCACGTAGACACCACAACTGACATGGCATGTGACACATGTGCAGCTGACATGTCATCTGACATGTAGGTCGCTGACATGGAAAGCTGACGTGGCCACCGCTATCATGACCTGGTAGCCAGGATATAACTAATTTTCAAGCAACACTGAATATTGTTGCATTATGTGCAAATAGTGTTGCATTACGTCTATAATGCAACACTTTCTTTCCGTGGTAGCAGATGTGCTAAAGCGTTGCCTTAGAGGGCTAAGACAACGACCACGGATGCCACGCCCTTCCGGTGTTGCTATTTGAAAAAAGGGAAAATGCAACATTTTTTCGATCTAAGGCCACATAAAACTTGTGTCGAATATGCCCACTTTTGTAGTAGTGAAAAGTTGGTAAATCATGGGACCACGCTGCATAACATGGAATGGGTTTACTCCACATGAATCTCAGTTTAAAATAAAACAATGCAATGCTTTTCGAAAAATGAAGCTACTGTAAGATTCAGGTCCCATCACACAATGCAACGCAAGCCAAAGGATAGAGGTTTCCCCTATAATAGCCAAACATGCTTGGTACGTTTTAAAATAAATCATTTTTATATTACTATAAGTGCATAGTGTATCGAACAACTTCAAATATAAATGTATCAATCATAGACGACATGAGCGCCCCATCCCACTATGTCGCCATATAGGTTTACAACTAAAACCGAAAAGTCGAGTATTGGAAATTGGATTTCCATCATGAGTCAAGGCAAGGGATGACTAGTCTCCAATTCGAGACACTCTGGAAAATGCCTCAAGATTACACACCGCGGGGCAGCCTTGGTTCCTGCAGGCCGGTCCACACTTACTTTAGTGGATTAATTATTCCTTAACACACGTTTCTCGGTCCTATAGGACCTATCTTTGAGCCAATAAGGACTCAATATCCGAGGCGCCTCATTCCATCATCCACATATGTAAAAATGTCTAGGCTCCGTACCATGACACCACTCCTAGCTAGAAAGAAACGTCGTGCACTCCCTGCATCCTTGATCCCATTTTAGACTCATACCGGGGTGAGGCTCACGAATTAACGCTATACGCAAAGCTATGCTATTTAAAGCCGTGCTTTGATCATCAACCACAATACTTTGCTTTTCAACAAAAGCCTTGATCATTTACATCTCAGCATGCCACACTGACAATTCTCCATAACATATATATAATAGAAATCAGTCAACACAGAATAAAATCCAATGTTAGACACATATTCATTTACAAGTCCGTTTTGGTTCTGAACGAAACCAGAGGCACCTTATTCCTCATGCCATATATCCAATACAAGAGAGAGGTCCTCGCATATCCGGTCGATTTCCAAGTACGTTTGGATGATCACCACTTATTACCCTGTCTTGGGTGTACAGCGCAATCAAGACATCAGTAATAATCCAAATGATGTTAAGATCTCCGGTCTTCAACCATCGTCTTCGTCATCGACTTTTAGTCGTCGTATTAATTATTCAGAATGGGTTAAACCCGGTCTTTCTGAATAACTCGCCTATTTTATAATCAAGTGCTATGAAAACACATCATAGGCCTCATTCCAATTCAGATTATTCTTTTATTCAAATATTCACATCTTAGGGAAAGGTTCCCATTAATTTTATCAAAGATAAATTCTTTTAAATTTATTCTTTAAGCTTCCTTTTTATATCAATTCAAAAGATTTGATTTTATCCTTTATCAATTTTAAACCAAATTAAGCTTTATCAACTAGTTGGGATTAGAGAGCCTTACCGAAGTAATCATTTATTTATCTTAACCCAATCTCAACCTGTCCATCCCATGGAGCAAAACTGGTAGTACTCCATACCTAACACCCATTGTGCTATCGGTAAAATTAATTACCATTTCACGTTCAAATCTAATTAAAGATTTAACTATCACCTAGAGTAAAATTGGTGAAACTCAATTCTCGATCACTTCTCAAATTTGGAAAATTTAATTACCACATAAACTTTTCAGTCTAATTAAAGATTCATTAAACTCCATTTTAGTTTTAATCTCCCAAAAATCATGATTGAATGATTATTCAAATTTAGGAATAAATCATGTCTTTAACTGGGTTAAAAAAACCAATGTCGTTTAAAACACAGTTCACGATAAACCCCAAATCACATTCCATTAACCATGTAATCTTCATGGAAAATAGATCAGTATATATAATCGATATAAATTTTCGTATCCAAACAATAATATAAATGGAATAATGATAAAGCCTTTTAAATTTCATATATATTAAGAGTCTTCCTCCACTGAAGCTCACTTTGATTGTTACCAAATTGAATTTCATTCAATTTCAATTTAATATATTAAATTTAAAAACTTTACTTTGGAAAATATCCATTAAATCTTAATAAAAGATTTTTAGAATCCAAATCACATTTCACGTTAATTGGGTTATAAAACGAATGTCTTTAAAAACACAGTTCACAATAAACCAAGTTCACATTCCATTTTTTCCAATTACTAAATATAACAGGAAACTCTAATAATCTAAATTAAAAGAATTATTCTTTTCACACGGGGTTTAAGAACGGTGTTACTAAAGACACCATTCATGACAAACCCAAAGTCCACTTTGATATTAAATATAAGGCTCTAAACAGAAACTATATCGGCTTACATTCAATATCAAATTTTGAAACCAACATATATCGTATGGGGAATAACGATATATATCTGTCTTCCAAATTCCTCCACAATATCCGTATAGTCACGGAATCTAATATTGAAATATCTCCAAGATGATTTCTATTCAAATCCATTCCAATTCATACATTGAGAATTTCTGGTTAGATTAAAACCATTCACAAATCCAATTTATTTATTTAAAAACGTTGGATTATCTTTCTAGTTAATAACTAGTTCATTTTAATAGAAATATATTTTTATCTTTACAAAATTGGAATTTTTCATCCAAATTCTTTCCATATCATTTATTATTATTTTACACAAATTATTAATATCTTTAATAATTTTATCAAGGCCCATACAATCGGTTTTCAATAACAGCCACCGAACTGCATCCATAGCGACCTTTTCCAAAACTGATTTGGACATAATTCCAAATCCAACTGTTAGATTTCAAATCTCTTATAACCATTGGAAAGCTCTTTCCGATACGAACCCAACGGTTTTGGTTTTTGGAGAATCCGATGGTCGGATCTCCCTAATGTCAATTCGAAGTCAATGGTTGAAATTCACGAATGGTCGCAGCGCAGCGCGTTCTATTCAAGCCATTAATATATATATATATAATATAATATATTTCGTTCAAAACATATTTTATAAATTCGTTTTAAAAAACGATTCCCACTTTCATTTCAATTTTAAATCAAAATTGAATACTCCTTATCGATATAATATTTAAATGATAATATTTTCAAAATATCAGATTTTGAAATCATTTCCTTTCCGATATTTGTTATAAAAATGAATAAAATCGATATAAATATCGTTCGCGTCAAAACAACGCATAAATAATCAATACGGCTTCACACATTTTAATATTTTCGTGTCCACCCAAAATCTTACACCAAACTCACATTTTAATCCTTTACTGAATATTATTTTAAAACATTCGTTATTTTAAAGTATTCGTTATTTCTGAATTAGAATCGGACCCAAACAATTACAATATAATGTTATTTATATGGATTTCATACATCACATGTACACAACAACAATGATACACAATCATCCATTATCCAGAGTGCATTACACAACTGCATAAGCATTAAATATAAATAATTAACGCTTACAACAGTCTGTCAATCAATCGATTAACATACAACTAAACAATTGGGATTAGTGTACGTTAAATATCATCCCAGTACTCGTGTGGGGTTTTAACCAACAAATACTGAATATTATTTGTGCAGTTGGGCAATGTGTAAAATTTGTGATTCCAATCAATGTCAGTTAAATGGGTGTACATAAACAAATCATCCGATTTATAAATGAACATTTATTTTCATTTCAGGAGAATTTTATGCCATTCATATATACGCTAAAAATTATATTTTTAACGTTTAAATATTTATTTCAATACATAACTATTTTATATAGTTCGTTTACACACTAAAAATGTCATTTTTAATGAATACACATTTATTTCAGAAAATTTCGGCATTATAACGGCGCGATATTAAAACTGGAACAATGTCCAACATTATCCCTCTACTGATACTGGCTCGCGCCATACATAATAATCAATCCATGACAATAAATCAACCACAATCAATCAATTCCATCCAAATAGATATCCATGGTTTGAACAAAAAAAGTAGCGTCAGGAGCTACTAAGCCCCTTCTGCAACTTTGGATGTATTTAACTATAAAATAATTTGAGTGAGAAGGTGTTCTCACAATTGGATCCACTCCGCCACACTTTTCTGATGTTCTAATTCACTGTTCTGATCCCAGAATTTGTAAACGAGCTCCAATCTTCACATGATTTTTTTCTAGCCTAAACGCTCCATTTTGGACAACTTTCGCCTAGTGGCCTTTCTTAGGAAAATGCTCCATATTGCCAGAATTTGTGAAAAGACATAAATCAGACAGCAGATTTTGGATGCGTTTTCTGAACAACTCCTCAATCCAAAATACGGCTTCCATGTACTAAAATCGAAGAGAAAATCGTGCTCTACAATTTTGACATTGTGGAGTTTTGGCCATAGGGGCTCGGATTGGAAGATATTGGCTGAAGATCTTCAGGGGGTAAAAAGAAAAACTAGAAATTATAAATATTGGATTTTTATATGGAGGGGGGCCCACTATCGGTCTGAGGTAGCGGAGGAGGGGCGATGGACGTCGCTGGTGATGGCAGGGGGTAGCGGCAGTGCGGTGGTGGACCATGGCGGGCTGGAGCATTGGATGTGGGGCTAGGGTTTGAAAAAGAAGGAGGAGAGAGAGAGAGAGAGAGAGAAAGGAGGGCGATGGGTGAAGGTGCTAATAGTGGTGCGAGTCGCGGCAGCGCTGGGGAGGTGTGACGGTAGCGCGGCGTGGGGCACATGTAGCGGCGCAGGGGGAGAATGACAGGCGATGGAGGTTTTTTTTTTCATTTCTGATTTTGAATGAGAGAGAGAGAGAGTGAGTGAATGTGACGGATCGGGTCGTAATGCTTATTCGCGATCCGGATCGGAGTACTTCAGTTTGGCACGACGCTGCATCGATTCGCTTCGTGAGCCTTGCACAGACGGTTCGGTTCGGAGGAGGTGACTCGACTCGTGGGGATGCCCCCACGATCTCATAGGGCGATCCGATCGTCTCTCAACCCCCTATGCGATCCGAACCCCTGCACCTTGTCCAGCGAGCTGTTTACGCCCCTCGACGGCGTTTTCGACCATTCCAACTATTCTAAACAGTCACATAGCATTTCATACAGTCATAGCAACATGCATAATCAACCACAAACATCAAAACATCAATATGATAGGTAAAAATGGATCAAACATACCCAAAATCCCATATTTCCCCTTAAGCATGTTTAGGTGAAACTGATGATAGGATTAGCAAATCTTAACCAAATTAACCCAAATTCATATCAGAGGTCTAAAACATCATTTCGAATTTTATAAACATTTTTTCCAGAATTTTATCATGTTTAAATTCGCTAATTAACACTAATCACCCCTAATTTTCCATAATTAGTGCAAAACTAAGCAAATCACTCACCTTAGCCACAAAATAAACTAAGATCTGAAATAATTCTCTGATTTGATGTGAATCTTAATGCCAAACAGCAGCTCCTTAGTTGCTTTGGTGAAGATCTTCTTGATTAGGGGTTGCTAAGCCAAATCCTTGACCAAAAGATGATTTGGAGGTGATTTAGAGGTTGGAGGCCATTTTTAGGGGGTCCTTGGTGATAAGTGGAGGCTAGAAAACTGAAATGGAATGATTCTCCATCTCTTTTCAGCCCTCCCATAACCCTAATCCCGAAATGGGTTATGGGCCTACTCACTAATCACCCGATTTGGCCCGGTTAAGCAGTTTTTCACCCTCCAAACCTTGTTTCAGCCATATCTCCCAAACGGTAAGTCCGTTTGACTATTATGACCACTCTACGGAAAGAGAAACCATCAAACGAATCAAATGGAAGTGGTTTCAGGTCAAAATTCCTTTCCAATCAAAAGTTATGGCCAAAACAGTACCTACTATGGGCAAAATGGTCATTTAAAAATCGACAAAAATCATGGACATGGGAAATAACTCTAACGGATGTTTCCCAAAGTTACATGACCATACAACTTCATACGGGAAAGAAATAAATATTCTACAATGCTATGATGTGTAGAATACGGGTCGTTACAGTGTTGACCTCAAAATATGTATATTTATACTTAATTCCATTTTTAATTCCAAAAAGTTACTTTTTCATTTGGACTCCAAATTGAACCCAACGACTGTTGCCCCTAGCCAAATACCTCTATTCGTGACACAATGGAATATGTCCCGTAAGTCAATTCGACTATTTCAATTAGTTTTCATCAGAATAAAAATAAAAATCAATATATTGAATTTTAAACGTCATTTTAATTACCGGGGCCACATACTAACTCCAAAAATTCCAGAAAGATAAATTTAGCTATGTTTTGATGATACGGTCCTAACAAAACTAATATCGTCAAATTTGGAGACCGTTTGAAAAATGGTCATTTTCCAGTCGATTAAATTCAAACTAAATTTACCAAACACGTTTAAATTCACCACGCTCACATATTAATTCCAAAAATTATGAAAATTGGAATTTAACAATAATTTGACATTCTGGATCCAACAAAAGTGGTTTCGTCAAAAAACGGAGGTCGTTTGAAAAATAGCTATTTTTTAAGGGCTTTATATATATTGAAAATATATATAAATTCCGTAGCGACTATTTTAAATTTTTACCTGGACATATCTTTCAATTTATATTATGAAATCTTAGTTTTTCACATCCGTTAGAAAGATATTGTTAAATAGATTCAAATGTTTCTAGTTTTACTAAAATCCGATTTATTTTAAATCCTATACATTCAATTGAAATTTAAAATCAAAATTTCAAACTACCGCGTTAATTCAAGTTCGTTTTATAATTAAATTAAATTTATACGCTCTAACTTTGATTCAAATAAATTAAATCGTTATTATTTAAAATAAACCATTTCAAATTCTTAAAATACATTAAGATAGTTAAAATAATTTTTTTAAATTGGTTTAGAAATTCCGGGTTGTTACAATTATTTATAAAAATGAATTTAGTTTTGAAAATTATATCTATTATTTGTATTTGAATATTTTATTTTATACTGAATTTGGACTATCGAGTATAAGAAGATTTTGCATATACGCCTTGCAAACATGTATATGAAGTCTCAAATATGCTGGATAGATATAAAATCACACTCTAGTTGCCCTGGGATAATTCTGGTGATTGATCGGTCATCATCAGTATTTATGTTCGAGTTTCGAAAGTTGGATACCTATATATTTCCAATTGTCTGGTGTGAGACCCAAACATAGTTAGAATTTATTATTTACGGTTTGGCACTGAAAATATGATTTTTGGGTATATAAAAGATATATATTTGAAAAGCTAATCAACAAATTGATTGCTGATTGTGATGTCTGATAATTAATTTAACTAATACAAATATTGGAATGATAAAACTCATATGAGAATGAATGATAAGTAAAACCAAACCAAATATAATATAGAGCTGAATAGAAAATTTAGTTCGAATTTTATATATTAGATCGATATGTACATGTATATACTTGCTGAGCACGTTATGGATTTACTGTTGAGTAGAGAAATATATTGCGTTCTCGACAAACAGGTGCACCTTAATGAGTTGGTTGCACAATTTTATTATTATTTAAACTACTATGAGGGCTTTTGGATGCATTGTGATTGTTGTTCTGTGTGAGATTAAAAACCCAGGCTATATGATAGCAATAAAGAAATTATGAACTAAACCGCATGGCATACTACATGAAGACAACATATCATATTCTATATAAGAATTTGGTGCTTATATGATGAGGTTTGGATTACCATATGGGTCAGATGCTTGTATGGGAGGACTGAATTACAGGTTGAACAGAAGACTGATTATGGACTTAATAAAATACATATAAAGGTGCTAGAGGCAGGATTTAATAATATCCCTACACAGGTCTGGAGATGACAAAAATTCACGTCTCTCTTGTTTTTAATTAAGGCACATGGATTATTTTATTTCCAACAGTGGAGCAAGGTACGAGATTACGATATTTTTACACGTCTCCCTTGGGCATAGATAAGTCACAAAAATTGTGTATACTTTTTACTGATTTATTGGGTGCCTAATACGACCAAACAAAATTTTCAAACCCTCTCTGCACAAAGGAGGTTATGGCAAAAAAATTCAAAAATTTAGGGTGTTAGCCAAATTATTGAGAAATTAAAAAATTCATAGAAACTGAAAAGTTGAAGAATGGAAGCCAGAATGAAAGTTGAGTTGGTTAGTTAAACAACTTTCAGCTCTTTTCCTTTTCGGGGACGAAAAGATTTTAAGTGGGGGAAATTGTAATAACCCAGAATTTCTGAACCAATTTAAAATTTTATTTTTAAAAGATTTAATGGATTTTAAAGATTTAAAATGATTTATTTTGAGAATAATGATTTAAAATTTATTTAATTTGAAGTTAGAATGTATAAATTTATTTTAATTATAAAACGAGTCTGAAATATCGCGGTAGTTTGAAAATTCGATTTTAAATTCAACTGAATGTTCAAGATTCAAAATAAATTAGAATTTGATGAAACAAAAAGCATTAGAATCCATTTAATTATATCTTTCTAATAAATGTAAGAAATTGAGATTTCACTTTGTAAATTGTAAGTTATGTCCAGTTTAAAATTGGAACTAGTCGCTGTAGAATTTATATATATTTTTAATATATAGCCCTTAAAAATAGACATTTTGCAAATGACCTCCATTTTCGACGAAACCACTTTTGTTGGATCCGGAATGTCAAATTATTGTCAGGTTTCAAATTACATAATTTTTGGAATTAATATGTAAGCATGGTAAATTTAAACGTGTTTTGAAATTTTGTTTAAATTTAATCGTCTAGAAAGGCCATTTTTCAAACGGCCTCCAAATTCGACGAAATTAGTTTTGTTAGGACCATATCATCAAAACATAGCTAGATTTCAATTTCCATAATGTTTGGAGTATATGGCCCTGGTAAATTAAAATATACGTTGAAATTCAATATTGGACGTTATATTAATTTATATTTTAATTTTGATAAAACCTAATCGAAACAGTCGAATTAGCTTACGAAACATATCCCATTGTGTTTGAAATGGGGGTATTTGGCTAGGGGCGACAGTCGTTGGGGTTCAGAGCGATAAACTAGTATTTTTGGAATTAAATAATATTAAAAATATCTATATAACCCTTGGAAAATCCCAAAACCCTAACCCTGATTTATTCCGCAGTAGTCCAAAAATGGAAGGCCAGTTTTACTCCAAATTAAATCCCCTCTTACCTTTCAATCCCCGAATTATTCCAAGAAATTTATAAAATAAATATGGTAGAGGGCTGAGAGATCTATAAGTTGAACGATTAAGATTGGAAATGACGATCTGCGGTGGTCAGATTTGGGCCTGGAAGTGGCAACGGTTCATGGAGATTTGCGAGGCGCAGGGGGGTTCGAACGGTAGCTAGTGCTCGGCGGTGGACGGTGGCAGTGAGATCTACGACGTTATGGGTTCTGATTAACGACCGATGTCCCTAGGGAGGAGCGGCGGTGTCATTTTCCAATTGACAATGGAAGAACGATGGGTTTTGGGGTTCCAGGATATTAAAGGGAAATAACAACGTTTGTTTAAACATGGTAGGTTAATTAGTTAATTAATTATTTTTAATTATGTCATAAACTTTGTAATGCAATAACTTTTCATACGAGCTCGGAAAATTGCAAACTCAGTCACGTTGGGATCGTGGCGATGAACTCTACAACATGGAACTGACCAGAACGGAAATAAAAGCTATTAAAATTTTTGATAAAAATTAAACGCTCATTTAATTTTATTAAGACAATCCTTCAATAAAGAATGACGGAGTGGAAATCAAAATGAGAATTCTCTCACTAAAATATTTGTATAGTTATTTATTTTATAACTGAAAGTATATAAATTGTCTTTTATCTGTTGTATGTGACATTGCTTGAGTTCAACACGTGAACTATTCACGACTCATTTGCACAAGAAGCATTGTTTGAATATATGACACTCTTATTTCTAACAATGTGGATAGACACTTTGTGGTTGTTGAAATAAGGTATAAATATCCATTTATATTTTAAAACAATGAAAATTGGTTAATTAGAAAAATAATTCAAACCGAATTAAAATTGGTTAAATTTATTAGCCGATGATTTATTTAAATAGACTGTTGTTGTTTGAAAACCCCACACGGGTATTGGGATGATATTTGACATACACTAATCCCAATATTTAGTTGTATGTCAATCGATTGGTTGACAAATTGTGATGAGCGTTATTTATTCATTTTAACGCTTATACAGTTGTAAAATGCACTCTGGATGATGTGGGAATGTGTAATGATTATTTATCATTATTGTTGAATACATGCGATGTATGAAATCCATATAACTGAAATTATATGTAATTGATTGAGTCGCATTCCGATTCAGAATATGAACGAGTATTTTAAAATAATATTCAGCAAAGGATCTAAGTATGATTTTGATGTCCGATTTTGGATGGACACGAAAATATTGGAATATATGAAACAGAGTTAAGTAGCTAAACACCATTTTAACTCAAACCAGTTTATCAATTTTATTCATTTTTAATGAATATGAAAAGGAAATGGATTTCAAAATTAGACATTTTGAAAATATTATAATGATATGGAATATTCAATTTTGATTTAAAATTGAAATGGAAGCTGAAATCGTTTTAAAACAAATTTATAAACGATTTATTAAATATGTTTTAAAAAGGAAAATCAACGATATATATTATACATTTTTAATGGCTTTAATAGAACGCGCCGCGCAGCGATTGTTCGTGAATTTCGACCATTAACTTTAAATTGAAGTAACGGGAGATCCGACCGTTGGATTCTCCTAAAATCGGAACCGTTGGGTTCGTATCGAAAAGATCTTCCAAATGAATACATGAAACTTAAATCAAAACGAATAGATTTTAAATTATGTCCAAATCATTTTCAGAAAAGGTCACCATGGATGTAGTTCGTTGGCCGTTATCTGAAACCGACTGTAAAGGCCTTAATAAAATTATTAAAAATATGGAAAATTGTGCAAAATCATAATAAATGATTTGGAAAGATTTTTGATGAAAAATACCAAGTCTGGAAAGGTAAATATTTTTTTTATCGAAATGAACTAGTTATTAACTAGAATAATAATCCAATGTTTTTTAATCAATAAATTGGATCTGAAAATGGTTTTTGAAATAATCAGAATTTTCTAGCATACGAATTGGAATGGATTTGAATGGATATAATCTTCAGAATATTTCGATACTGGATTTCATGATTATATGGATATTGTTGAGGAATTTGGAAGATATAGATATTGTTATTCCCAATACGATATTTGTTGGTTTCAGAATTTGATATTGAATATAAGTCGATATTATTTCTATCCAGAGCCTTGTATTTAATATCAAATTGGATTTTGTGGGTTTGTCATGAATGATAACTTCAATGACATTGTTCTTAAACCCAGTTGAGAAAAGAATGAATCTTTAAATTAAGATAAAATGAATTTTCCAATTTATAATTATAAATTGGAATTAAATGGAAGATGATTTTGGGTTCATTATGAACGATGTTTTAAATAACATTTGTTCTTAAAACCCAATTCACAGTGAAGATATGATTTGGAATTTATAAATCTTTTTATTAAGAATTAATGGAAATTTTCCAAAGTAAAGTTTTCCAATTTAATATAATAAATTGGAATTGAATTCGATTTGGTAATAATAGAGATGAGCTTCTGTGAAGGAAGACAGTTTATATATGGAATTTAAATGTAACGACCCGGATTGTGTCAATTAATTTTAAAATATTTTATATGGTTTTAAAATATTGAATTGATAATATAAATAAACTTTTATATTGAGTTATCGATTAAATAATCGAAATACGATTTACTTCGAATATATTAAATTATCGTAATATGATATATAATAAATTTCAAAGTCAGAAGCTAAATCAAAATGATTCAGATGATTATTAGGAATTCGCATTTGACTAAAAACGATAATAATAATAGTCTATTATCGGGAAATGGATAATTTCTGAATTTAAATTATATTATAACAATTTAATATGTGGATTCTATATGTACATTCGAATTAAATGTCGATATCCGTTTCTTTGAATTCAAAATAGCGTTATAATATTGAAACATCAGTCGGTGCGCTAAAATAGCGGTGCGTGTTTTAAATTAATGGACCCCAAAATATTTGATTGTGGATAGGTTCGAAATCAAATCGCAATCTATTTAGATAAAATAAAAATCACTTTTTATCGAATCACATTTAGTAAAGATGAAATCATATTAAATACACGTTGTACTTCACTCTTAATTTCCTTAATCCCTAAGTTATTACTCATCTATAAATCACAACCCATTTCCTTATTAAATCCTTCGGTTGAAAACAAAAACACAGAGAGCTTCAAATAGGAAAATGGACGATACTTTCCACTTCTATTCTGATTTCATTTTCTTTGGTTCATTCCTTAGATGAAAATCTGAAACCATTAGAAAGGAAAATCCTGGATCCTTTTAATCTTCAAAACCAGAACCTTTCTCTCAAAACTGCATGTCCCTCTTTTGCAAAATCCATACCCGAACACTTCAACAAATGAAAATCAAATTCACAAATTCGAAAAGCCTTGAAGCTCGACACAGTGAATATCGCGATCTTGTAAAGTGATGGGTCCCATGAAGCTCGATCCAAGGTGGCGGAATTCACAATTTACGGTGCGATGACGACTTCGAGAAATGGATGTTTAGGGCAATGACGTCAGAATTCAATTTTGGGTTTTTATTCGATTATGAGGATTGCGAACAGGGGATGTCCATTGTCAGAATTGGGATGTTCGACTAAGGTAGAGGCGCGTGACATTTAGGAGGGTTGTTCCTGGGGATGTCGGTAGTCGAGATCTAAGAGGGTGCGTTGTAGTGTCGTCAGTAGGAAGGCCAGTATTGCAACTCAGGTGGATAGCTCGAGTTGCTCGAGGTAGGGATGACAGTGAAGAGCAAAAGAGGAGGAGAATGAGGGTGGTTACAGTTTTGGTCTTTGGTGAGTTATAACGTGAGAGACGGTGAAGGGAGGATGCAGCTTTAGCTATAGAAGGCTTCAGGCATTCATCTCTTTTGGTTGAATTATGAAACAAGATGCTCAATTGGTTCTCAGCAAACTAATCATGCAAATTTTATTTGATCTTGGTATTGCAAAGCCATCTGACATTATCTTGGTGTAAAAACCAGTTGAAGTGGTTAATGTTTGTAAAAAGGGAGTTTAGTCATGGAGTTGTTTCAATAGGCGCTGTTGGAGTTGGGAATCTGGGAAAAAGATAATTAAGGTAATTTTAAGTTGAAATTTAAATAACTATTATGGAATTGGTTTATAAGTTGGAAATTAATTAAATCAGTTTAAGCTGATAACCGAAACTTAATTTGTCTTATGAGGTTGCATCAATTGAAAAAAAAACAGGCGTAGGGAGGAATCACTGTAAAATCTTTAGAATAAGCTTCAATGGGAATTCAACAAAAATGGAAATCACGGTGAGTAAATCTCACTCAATTTATTTATTTATTTAGAATTATTTTTAGTCATTAAAAATAATTGATGGCTGTTTAGTTGCATTAAAATATTACTTGGCTATTAAAAATATATTAGTTATGTAGGATTTGTGTTTGTGGTTATTATATATATTGGTGATTGGATAGTTCCCGCAGTACCATTAGCGGATGCCCGCAGTATCATTAGCGGATGACCCTATGCACCCCAAGCTATGATAGTGGATGACCTTGTATACCACAATATCCTGCCACGAAGCAGGATGGGTATTATTTCTGTTAGCTAACGTCTGTGGATGCAGGAAAATAGGTTGGAGGGATCCAATTGGATTCCTCAAAAATATTATTATTTGTTTGTTCCATATATATTATCATTTATGATGTGTTGATTGATAATTGAGTGGTTTGATTGTTTAAATATCATTGGGGCCAAAATATTGATATATAAAAATATCGTGAAAAGGATATTTGAGATTTAAAAAGGGGAAATCTATTTTTCAAAAATAGAATTTGAATTTCGAGTGGTCTATAAAGATATTAACTTGTTTTAAATAAATAAAACATGTATTTAATTTATAAATGATATTTCTAAATTAAATAACACAGGAAATTTAAGTAAATTTATAAACGGTGTTTATAAATGAAATGGAATGATTTTCATTGGATAATCAAGAAATCGAATTGAACTGAATTTATAAATGGGGTTTATAAATGTAGTGGGAAACATTATCATTTGATAATTTGAATATTTAAATTCAAATATGAATTTAAAAATAGAAATGGGGAAATCATTTTAAAGAAATAAACGTTGGAATTTATTCCGATGTTCCGAGTATAAATTGAATTGAATTAAATCTGTTAGGATTTATGATTTGAATTCGATTAATTCGAATTTATTTAAATAGAAGTTAAATTGAATATGAAAATAAATTGGGTGTTATATATATAAGTTATTATAAATAGAAATTTCCAAAATAAGATTTTGGTTGAAATAGATTTCTAAATAGAACTTGTTTAAATATATAAAACAAGGAAATTTATAAACGTTGTTTATAAATATGATGAATTAATAATCGAGAGATAATTTGAAATATTAAATTCAAATATGAATTTAAAAGTATAAACTGAAATCATTTCGAAAAAAGGAAATGATAGTTTTTATTCCAAGATTCGGAATATAAAAAGGGGTTGGGTTTCAAATAGGTATTTGAAAGGAAAGCTTGTTTTAATTTTTAAACAAGAAAATTTATTTATAAACAATCTCTATAAAAGTAGGGAAATAAATTATTGTTGGATAATTTAGGAGTTTATAATTCAAGTATGAATTGAAAAGTGAATGGGAAAAACGGTTTGAAATAGAACGATAAATTTTATTTTGGAATTCAGAATATAAATTGAAGTGAGGAAAATACAAAGGGTTTACAATCAGAATTTGATTATATTGAATTTTATAAATAAATTATTCATAAAGCGATTAGAAATTAATATAACATATTGAGTTGTAAATAAATTTATAACTGAATTATGAAATGATTGACGATTAGGGATAATCAGAACTATTGAGTAGGATTGGGAAATTGGTTTAAAATAGATTAAAATATTTTAAAAGGGAGTTGAAATTCATTTATCAACAAAGTTTAAAGTTTATATTTAATTATAATTAAAACGAACTCGTCGTAGCGCGACAGTTCGTAAATTGGAATTCCGAACTTCAATTGAGTACACAGATCTCAATTTAAGTCGGAATTCTTTGAAACAAGAGCCGTCAGGACCGATTGAATAACAGTTTTCTAATGGAAGAGAAGAATCTGGATTTCGTCTTATAGATTTTGAGTTATGTCAAAATCAAATTTTCAGAAAAATAGCGCCAGAACAATTATAAAACCATTACGGTTTATTTAAATAAATAAAAGGATTTTAAAGAAATAGAATCTGAATTGCCATTAGAAAAATCCAGACTGGAGATATAAAATAAATATGAACTCCAATGAAGTAAATGAAATGATTTTTGAGACAAAAATCAGATTTTTTTTAGTTGCTGAATAAAACTAACTAATTTGAATAATAATTAGTTAATCGAAATTCGATATGAAAATGGACTTTGAATAAGTAAAGGAGATTTGAGAATTCTTATTCGAAATCAAATAATGAACTTGAGTCGAAATGGAATTAAATTAATTCATAAGCAAGATAAAATGATAATTGAATATGATATTGTAATAACCCGCATTTTTAGAGATATATAATTAATTTATTTAATTATATAATTGGTGATTTAGAGAAGTTAACGAGCGTTTAATTAAATAATATCGAATATTTAATAAATAATTATAATATAATAATATATTATAATGTCGAAATAGTCGGAAATAGTGAAATTCACAATATCATGTGAATTGAATAGCATACGAGATTTGGTGGAGTTTCGATTCGAAATATAAGAACGATTATATTGAATCGACGACAGTTGAATGTATAGTTTATAACATATTTATAAACGAGCTCGAAATGGCGCTGCAGTTCGCTATTTGGCGATTGAACTTCAATTGAATGTACATGATTCGTTTTAAGCTGGATTTCTGTGAAACAAGAAACGTGTGGAGCTGGTGGAGTATATCTTTCTAGTGAAAGAGAAAAATCGGGATTTCGTCGTGTAGATTTTGAGTTATGTCCAAATCAAATTTCAGAAAAGTCGCTGTGAAATTCCTTTATATTTTCCAACGCTTTATTTACGTTATAAAAGGATTTTCGATATAAACTGAATACCGGGATAATCTGGAATCTGAAATATCAAGCTGTAAATTCTGATATGATATTCTGGAGCTGTACGATATCATATATGAAGATATACGATAATATAAATTTATTTTTATTTAATTTAATTATTTAAATATATTTATATATTTAAATGGGTCATTCAGAGCTGTAAAAATAAGCCACTTTTGCAAACGAAGTCGGAATTAGACAAAACTAATTTTGTTGGATCCGCAATATCAAATAGTTGTTAGATTTCCAGTTTCGTGATTTTTAGAGTCACTGTGTGGTCGTACGGATTTTTAGAGTGAGAAACAGTCAGTATTTCGACGGTTAAAAATACGCTGTGTGAGCATACGGAGTCGGAATTCGACGAAACCAGTTTCGTTGGTACCGTAATGTCGAACTCTAGCTACATGTCCAGTTTCATGATTTTTGAATACTGTGTGTGATCACGCGGATTTTTATAAGGGAAAATGAAATATAAAAATGAAAATATCCTAAAATATCTTACCAAAATATCAAATTCTAATTCCCTATAAATACCCCACAAAAATCCTCCTAAACCTAATGTATTCATTCACTAGTCAACGGAAAGAAATGCGCCGCTTCCTTTTTCTTTCTTCTACATGGAAAAATCTCTTCTAAAATCAAACAAAAATCAAATCAATCCCTGTAAATTCCAGAATATATATCGTTGGATTCAGAAAGGGATTCGCTTCGAGTTGATGCTGTTTTTGCTGAGTTCGATCCTCATTTCTGAAACGGGCAGTAACACCGTGGGTCTATGGTTCATGGAATTTGGGAAGCAGGCGAATCGATGTATGTTTTTGGTATTTGATTCGCGGTTAGAAGGGGAAGTAGCAGTGATTTATGAAAGTTTGGTGGAAGTTTGGGTTAAAAAGTGACGCAAGCTGTATGCTTCAGCTCGTCCAGGCCGTGAAGTCGCGGTGAGAAAACGGAGTGCGAGACGCATGAAATGGGTATCGAGGAGAAGAGAGAGGGACGAGATGAATTTAGGAGGTCATATTTCGATTTTTAGTGGAGCACAGGAGTAGAATGAATTTTCTGAAGATGGATAATGGCCATTGTTTCAATACTGGAGTCGGATATTTGTTCCAGCGAAGAGGAGAGAAGAATAGAGGCGGGTTGGGCTTTCTAGAATGAGGGTGGGCCGATTGTTATGTGGTGAGGCCCGTTTTGGGATTTAATTGACTTAGTTTTAATTTAAACCATCTAAATGTTTATAGGAACTTATAATTATTGTATCTCGCTCATACGTAATCAGAATTTGACGAAACAAGATCCGCTGGGATCGTATGGACGGGAGCAACACAATGAGACTGACCGGGAGTGAATCCGAGCCCGTTACAATTTATGGCGAAATAAATTGTCCGACTGAATTAGATAACGCAACCCGTTATTTAACGGCTAACGCGTCAATGTGAGTAAAACTCACCAACTCTGAACAGTTTATAATTTCACGTTGTATTGTTAGAACTGTTAAAATTGTCTGTTTGACTGTGTGTTGATTGTTTGATTTAACTGCTAGTCAGTTAGTTAAATTTCTATATTCATTCTGTTTAACAGAATATATCATATGGAACTGAAAGTGATGTTATCTATATTGTCTAACATCTGTGATGCAGGGAAACAGGTTGGAGGAATCCGACTGGATTCCTCAAAAGTTATTTTATTGTTTTTCATATATTTTGATATATGATGTGAAGTATAACCTATTGTTGATTGTGTGTGTATGGACGATATTGAACATCGTGATTTGGTATGATTGAATACCATGACATACCGGAATGTAGATAAAGGAGATTTTTCAAAGTGATATTGAAAACAGAATATTTATAAATTGGAATATTTATAAATAAGAGATATTTATAAATTTAAATATTTATAAATAAGGAATATTTATAAATTGGGATATTTATAAATAGGAGATATTTTAAAAAAGGAAATAACTGCAAATCATTTTCTTTTTGAGTGGAAAGGCCTGTGTGGCGAGTTTGGGGATTTTCCCGATGCTCCCGATACAAAGGAGGTTATGGCGAATTTTCCCGGGAATTTAAGGAGCTAGAATATTTCAAGAATAAATTTGAAAAGGAAATATTTGTAAATCATTTACAAATAGAATTGGAAAGGAAACATTATAAAAAGGGAAATCATTTTTAAAGGGTAGAACCGTTATTTAAAAGTAAATCTTTTCAAATGAATAAAACGTTGTTAAAAAGGAAATCTTTATAAAGTGAATAAAGTTAATCGAATATGGTATTCGAAGTTAGTTAATCGAATATGGTATTCGAAGTTAGTTAATCGAATATAGACATTCGAAAGGAGTTAATCGAATATGGTATTCGAAGTAAGTTAATCGAATATGGTATTCGAGGTTAGTTAATCGAATATGGTATTCGAAGTTAGTTAATCGAATATGGTATTCGAAAGTTAGTTAATCGAATATGTTATTCGAAAGGGGTTAGTCAAGTCGAGTTAGTCAAATAGAGTTAACCAGTTGGAGTTAATTAGTTAGAGTTAACCAGTTGGAGTTAATTAGTTAGAGTTAATCGATTAGAGTTAAAACGAACTAGAGTTAATCAAATATAGTTATTTGAGACAGAGTTAGTCAAACATAGTATTCAGGGTAAGTTGCCATCTTGTACGACTGCTAGCGTAATTCACAGGGCTGTAAATAGCCTACGGCGGTCGGATGTTTCCTGAGGGAGTCAGGCGTAACCATTGTGATCACTGCGATCTAGAGTCAAGCGAATGGAGTTTAATCGAATATTAGTTATTCGATAGGAGTTAATCGAGTTGATTGAGTTGAGAAATAAGTTAAGTTAAATAAGTTGAGTTGATCGGGTGGTTCGACCAAGTTAGTCGAGCCTAGTTAATCGAATCGAATTGGTCGAACCAAGTAAGTTGAGTTAAGTTAGTCAAGTTAGTCGAGCCTAGTTAATCGAATCGAATTGGTCGAACCAAGTAAGTCGAGTTAGTCGAGTCAAGTTAAGTTAGTCGAGTTAAGTTCGTCGAGTTAAATAAATCGATGTTAGTTTCATCGAAAGGAGTTATCGATGTTAGTTTCATCGAAAGGAGTTATCGATGTTAGTTTCATCGAAAGGAGATATCGATGTTAGTTTCATCGAAAGGAGTTATCGATGTTAGTTTCATCGAAGGGAGTTATCGATTATAGTTTAATCGAAGTGAGATTTTCAAATATGAGATATTTGAAAAGGAAGAGTTATCGAATATTAGTTATTCGAAGAGAGATTATCGAATATCGTTTATTCGAGAAGGAGTTAATCGAATATAGGTTATTCATAGAAGAGTTAATCAAATAGAGATTTCTCGAAGAGAGTTAATCGGCAAATTCGATTATATCGAATTCGGGAAAGTACTTATACTTTCCAGTGTTTAAATAGAGATTTATTTATTTATAAATAAATAAGTGTTAGGTTAATTATTCACTAATAAGAATAGAAGTTATAATTAAAGTTAGATAATTCGAAAGTAGGGATTACAACGTTATCGTTATAACCAATGTTTTAAATATAGAAGTAAATTAGTAAAATTGGATCCGAGAAAGGCGTAAAGAAGTTGTTAAAGATTAAAAGATAAACTTTGACCATTTTGAAGTTATAACGTTGTTCAGTTAAGGTCTGAGAGGTAATTATACCCCAACTTGAGTGACTTCCTGTTTAACTAAAAAATGGTAAGGTTTGATCGTAAAGGAGTTTTGGAAATGTTTTCCAAACAAGAATCAAAAATGTTTTCTAAATACAGTAAACAAGGAATGGAAATGTTTCCAGTGTTGATAACATATATTTTCTAAATATAGAAAATAGCAAATGTTGAATATAGGGAAACAGGAGATGTAAAATGAACTGAAGAGATTTATGATAAATGATGTTTGTTCGATATAATTTCCATCTGGAAATAATATCGTTGTTTGCACACTTGTTTTCTTTGATATTTAACTCACAGACTATCAAAGTTTTTGACCATTTTAACGTTGTTAATATGGAGAGACCGATTGGATTATTATCCAAAGAACCACTCTGTATTGGCATAAGCGTTGCGAATCATATATGCCAAAGATAATTGAAGACGGAGTAAAATGCAAGGGCTGTTGTATAAGTCTTAGATAACAGTGACTAAGATGGATATACGGAATAGTGCCTTCGGTTTGTCTAGTCCCAGGACAACTTGTATGGACGAAGGTCTGACAGAGTATATCCAATGGATCGCGTAAGTTGATCTGTTCAAACGTATTCACGTTTGGTGGCGGAGGAATTCGTTTCTCTTGGCTGTATACCCGTGTTATTTTTGGATAAGTCAATTTGTGATTTGGCGGGTATGATGATGTGACAATTCTAAGTGAATGAAGATGGATGTCTAACATAGTATTTCCAGACGGTCACGTACATTGATTTCTTCAACTATACCAAGAGTGGAAGCGGAGAAGGAAACTTCTTTTAGCTGACACGTAATGTATGGTTGTAGACGTCAATTAGTGATTCTGATGGATCTGACAATGTGGCATTCGAAGTGAATCTGATGTGATGATAAAGCGTAGCTTCTAACCTCATCATCCGCTAAATGACAGAAATCGGGCAGGCAGCATGGCTAAGTCGGTCGCACCGAAGTAGGGTGTATAATCACCTATCTAGTGAATATTCATTTGTTTCTTAAATCTATCAATGCTGTCCCATATATATACGGGAACGGTTGCTGATCCCAACCGTTGGTGATGTACATTCGATACACTCAAGCGAAATGAGTGGTCGGTCATGTGTGGCTGAGTTACAAGATGTTCTTGTTGAACTCCAGTGTATCGTTCCTAGAGTACACTGATCGGAAGGTGGTTCCATACCTTGTCATAGTTGGAAATCCATTATCCAATACGTGCTTGCGATTTTGATTGTATACTATATATGTAGAACGTGAGATGAAAGCGTTTCTACTAGTTGATATCTATTTGTACATAGACATTATTATAATATCAAAAGGTTTTTGATATAAAGATATTTTGGATTCTCATAAGGGAAAAACCCGTTCCGTTCTGCGGCGTGGTCTTATGAGATATCGTTTACTTGTTCATATACCTGTTTAAACTATTTTACTCACACCAGTCCCATGACTGACCCGGAGTTTATTTTGTTGTTTTCCCTAAACTCTTGGGTGCCTAAATTTGTACGGGCAGTCAAGTAGTCGGGATTTTACAGATACACTTGGAGAGCTTGGAGCAGGGGGCTTCAGGATTCTATAGCTATTATTATTTCCGCTGTGTTGTACTCTGATAAGTGCTATTGTATATATAACTGTTTGTATTTCAAAAGTTATGTTATATTTTATTCGTTCCGCTGTGAGATTTGTGTTTACTCTGATGATGATGTTCTTCTTCTTCTTCTATTCTATAAGTTCTATCTTATCTATTCACACCTTCTAATTTCTTTCATTAATTACCGGGATTTTTCGATGTTTTGGTTATCGACGTCGAGCTTACGTCGATAACCAAAGTCGCTAAAAAATCCGGGTCGTTACAGTTGGTATCAGAGCTTAAGTTAAGAATTACTTGGCTCTGTGGCGTGACTCGGTAGAGATAGGGTTAGTAATACCCTAGATTGAGTTGAGTGTATATATACGAGTGCGTATTTGTATTTGATATAAAAATGGTTTTATATTGTGGAGATTCATTGGCTGAGTTGTTTATGAGTTCTGGTCGATCAGTTTGATGCACTGTATCGGTAGGAGTAAATAAACACTTGAATACGATGGACCGACGCAGTATGGATATGTGATATATTATCATATATCGGATATATTTGTTGTTATTATATTCGAGTAAGATTTTAAATTAAATGGTTAAGTAAATAACTAATCAGAATTCATATAAGTAAAGTATATGAAATAAGATGAATTAAATACGAATTTAAATCAGATTTGGAATTAAAATAAGGAAATTTTATGTTCCTGGGAGATTTTGAGATGTTTTCAAAATGGAAGTATTTAGTAATGGTTTTGAAAATAATATAGTATTGAAATCACTTGGGTCACTGGAAAATAATTCCGATGATGACTGCGCAGTATCATCGGTGTGATTTTCGAGTTTCTAAGTGGTGGATTACTACCAGAGATTTTGATTTGAATTGTTTTGAGAAAACAAGTTGTTTAGAAAATTCAAAGGTTTTGAATTGGCAGTATGATTTCAAATTGATTTGAAATAAAACCGGGAATTTAAGTTCTAGAAATTAAAATTTAACTAATGAAGTTAAATAAAATGAGATGGTAAAAATAAATTGAAATTTAACTTGAACATAGTTAAATAGAATTGAATTGGATTAGAGAATAATCTGTTATGGAATTGGGTTGATGAGTCAATAATTTGGAATTTGATATTGGGGTTCGAATGAAAATTCGATTTGGATTTGAGGATATGAACTGATTGGAATTTGATTGAGATAACACTGGTATATGCTGAGTTGATAGCATATGGAAGTGATAGAGTTGATGTGCCCGACAAAAAGGTACCAGTTTATATTTCATATGGGTTTGAGATTTTGATGAGCCGAATTGGCAAGCCGCTTGGCGTTTTGATTTTCTTTTGGGTTGAAGAAGGCCCAGAGAGGCGAGTTGGAGTTTGAGCTATTGACCAGTACAAAGGAGGTGCTGGCGAAATTTTCCGAAAATTTAAAGCGTTAGAAAATTTTCAAATTTTTTGAAAATTTTAGTTAGTCGGAAGTAATTAATACTGAAATCGATATTAGTTGGTTCAGTTGAAACCAGAGATAAGGGGTAAACAAATCTTAGGAGTTCCAATAGATAGGGTCGTCCTCTAACTTAGCAATTTCGAGGACGAAATTATTTTAAGTGGGGAAGAATGTAATGACCCGCATTTTTAGAGATATATAATTAATTTATTTAATTATATAATTGGTGATTTAGAGAAGTTAATGAGCGTTTAATTAAATAATATTGAATATTTAATAAATAATTATAATATAATAATATATTATAATGTCGAAATAGTCGGAAATAGTGAAATTCACAATATCGTGTGAATTGAATAGCATACGAGATTTGGTGGAGTTTCGATTCGAAATATAAGAACGATTATATTGAATCGACGACAGTTGAACGTATAGTTTATAATATATTTATAAACGAGCTCGAAATGGCGCTGCAGTTCGCTATTTGGCGATTGAACTTCAATTGAATGTACATGATTCGTTTTAAGCTGGATTTCTGTGAAACAAGAAACGTGTGGAGCTGGTGGAGTATATCTTTCTAGTGAAAGAGAAAAATCAGGATTTTGTCGTGTAGATTTTGAGTTATGTCCAAATCAAATTTCAGAAAAGTCGCTGTGAAATTCCTTTATATTTTCCAATGCTTTATTTACGTTATAAAAGGATTTTCGATATAAACTGAATACCGGGATAATCTGGAATCTGAAATATCAAGCTGTAAATTCTGATATGATATTCTGGAGCTATACGATATCATATATGAAGATATACGATAATATAAATTTATTTTTATTTAATTTAATTATTTAAATATATTTATATATTTAAATGGGTCATTCAGAGCTGTAAAAATAAGCCACTTTTGCAAACGAAGTCGGAATTCGACAAAACTAATTTTGTTGGATCCGCAATATCAAATAGTTGTTAGATTTCCAGTTTCGTGATTTTTAGAGTCACTGTGTGGTTGTACGGATTTTTAGAGTGAGAAACAGTCAGTATTTCGATGGTTAAAAATACGCTGTGTGAGCATACGGAGTCGGAATTCGACGAAATCAGTTTCGTTGGGACCGTAATGTCGAACTCTAGCTACATGTTCAGTTTCATGATTTTTGAATACTGTGTGTGATCACACGGATTTTTATAAGGGAAAATGAAATATAAAAATGAAAATATCCTAAAATATCTTACCAAAATATCTAATTCCCTATAAATACCCCACAAAAATCCTCCTGAACCTAATGTATTCACTCACTAGTCAACGGAAAGAAATGCGCCGCTTCCTTTTTCTTTCTTCTACATGGAAAACTCTCTTCTAAAATCAAACAAAAATCAAATCAATCCCTGTAAATTCCAGAATATATATCGTTGGATTCAGAAAGGGATTCGCTTCGAGTTGATGCTGTTTTTGCTGAGTTCGATCCTCATTTCTGAAACGGGCAGTAACACCATGGGTCTAGGGTTCATGGAATTTGGGAAGCAGGCGAATCGATGTATGTTTTTGGTATTTGATTCGCGGTTAGAAGGGGAAGTAGCAGTGATTTGTGAAAGTTTGGTGGAAGTTTGGGTTAAAAAGTGACACAAGCTGTATGCTTCAGCTCGTCCAGGCCGTGAAGTCGCGGTGAGAAAACGGAGTGCGAGACGCATGAAATGGGTATCGAGGAGAAGAGAGAGGGACGAGATGAATTTAGGAGGTCGTATTTCGATTTTTAGTGGAGCACAGGAGTAAAACGGATTTTCTGAAGATGGATAATGGCCATTGTTTCAATACTGGAGTCGGATATTTGTTCCAGCGAAGAGGAGAGAAGAATAGAGGCGGGTTGGGCTTTCTAGAATGAGGGTGGGCTGATTGTTATGTGGTGAGGCCCGTTTTGGGATTTAATTGACTTAGTTTTAATTTAAACCATCTAAATGTTTATAGGAACTTATAATTATTGTATCTCGCTCATACGTAATCAGAATTTGACAAAACAAGATCCGCTGGGATCGTATGGACAGGAGCAACACAATGAGACTGACCGGGAGTGAATCCGAGCCTGTTACAATTTATGGCGAAATAAATTGTCTGACTGAATCAGATAACGCAACCCGTTATTTAACGGCTAACGCGTCAATGTGAGTAAAACTCACCAACTCTGAACAGTTTATAATTTCACGTTGTATTGTTAGAACTGTTAAAATTGTCTGTTTGACTGTGTGTTGATTGTTTGATTTAACTGCTAGTCAGTTAGTTAAATTTCTATATTCATTCTGTTTAACAGAATATATCATATGGAACTGAAAGTGATGTTATCTATATTGTCTAACATCTGTGATGCAGGGAAACAGGTTGGAGGAATCCGACTGGATTCCTCAACAGTTATTTTATTGTTTTTCATATATTTTGATATATGATGTGAAGTATAACCTGTTGTTGATTGTGTGTGTATAGACGATATTGAACATCGTGATTTGGTATGATTGAATACCATGACATACCGGAATGTAGATAAAGGAGATTTTTCAAAGTGATATTGAAAACAGAATATTTATAAATTGGAATATTTATAAATAAGAGATATTGATAAATTTAAATATTTATAAATAAGGAATATTTATAAATTGGGATATTTATAAATAGGAGATATTTTAAAAAAGGAAATAACTGCAAATCATTTTCTTTTTGAGTGGAAAGGCCTGTGTGGCGAGTTTGGGGATTTTCCCGATGCTCCCGATACAAAGGAGGTTATGGCGAATTTTCCCGGGAATTTAAGGAGTTAAAATATTTCAAGAATAAATTTGAAAAGGAAATATTTGTAAACCATTTACAAATAGAATTGGAAAGGAAACATTATAAAAAGGGAAATCATTTTTAAAGGGTAGAACCGTTATTTAAAAGTAAATCTTTTCAAATGAATAAAACGTTGTTAAAAAGGAAATCTTTATAAAGTGAATAAAGTTAATCGAATATGGTATTCGAAGTTAGTTAATCGAATATGGTATTCGAAGTTAGTTAATCGAATATAGACATTCGAAAGGAGTTAATCGAATATGGTATTCGAAGTAAGTTAATCGAATATGGTATTCGAGGTTAGTTAATCGAATATGGTATTCGAAGTTAGTTAATCGAATATGGTATTCGAAAGTTAGTTAATCGAATATGTTATTCGAAAGGGGTTAGTCAAGTCGAGTTAGTCAAATAGAGTTAACCAGTTGGAGTTAATTAGTTAGAGTTAACCAGTTGGAGTTAATTAGTTAGAGTTAATCGATTAGAGTTAAAACGAACTAGAGTTAATCAAATATAGTTATTTGAGACAGAGTTAGTCAAACATAGTATTCAGGGTAAGTTGCCATCTTGTACGACTGCTAGCGTAATTCGCAGGGCTGTAAATAGCCTACGGCAGTCGGATGTTTCCTGAGGGAGTCAGGCGTAACCATTGTGATCGCTGCGATCTAGAGTCAAGCGAATGGAGTTTAATCGAATATTAGTTATTCGATAGGAGTTAATCGAGTTGATCGAGTTGAGAAATAAGTTAAGTTAAATAAGTTGAGTTGATCGGGTGGTTCGACCAAGTTAGTCGAGCCTAGTTAATCGAATCGAATTGGTCGAACCAAGTAAGTCGAGTTAAGTTAGTCAAGTTAGTCGAGCCTAGTTAATCGAATCGAATTGGTCGAACCAAGTAAGTCGAGTTAGTCGAGTCAAGTTAAGTTAGTCGAGTTAAGTTCGTCGAGTTAAATAAATCGATGTTAGTTTCATCGAAAGGAGTTATCGATGTTAGTTTCATCGGAAGGAGTTATCGATGTTAGTTTCATCGAAAGGAGTTATCAATGTTAGTTTCATCGAAAGGAGATATCGATGTTAGTTTCATCGAAAGGAGTTATCGATGTTAGTTTCATCGAAGGGAGTTATCGATTATAGTTTAATCGAAGTGAGATTTTCAAATAAGAGATATTAGAAAAGGAAGAGTTATCGAATATTAGTTATTCGAAGAGAGATTATCGAATATCGTTTTTTCGAGAAGGAGTTAATCGAATATAGGTTATTCGAAGAAGAGTTAATCAAATAGAGATTTCTCGAAGAGAGTTAATCGGCAAATTCGATTATATCGAATTCGGGAAAGTACTTATACTTTCCAGTGTTTAAATAGAGATTTATTTATTTATAAATAAATAAGTGTTAGGTTAATTATTCACTAATAAGAATAGAAGTTATAATTAAAGTTAGATAATTCGAAAGTAGGGATTACAACGTTATCGTTATAACCAATGTTTTAAATATAGAAGTAGATTAGTAAAATTGGATCCGAGAAAGGCGTAAAGAAGTTGTTAAAGATTAAAAGATAAACTTTGACCATTTTGAAGTTATAACGTTGTTCAGTTAAGGTCTGAGAGGTAATTATACCCCAACTTGAGTGACTTCCTGCTTAACTAAGAAATGGTAAGGTTTGATCGTAAAGGAGTTTTGGAAATGTTTTCCAAACAAGAATCAAAAATGTTTTCTAAATACTGTAAACAAGGAATGGAAATGTTTCCAGTGTTGATAACATATATTTTCTAAATATAGAAAATAGAAAATGTTGAATATAGGGAAACAGGAGATGTAAAATGAACTGAAGAGATTTATGATAAATGATGTTTGTTCGATATAATTTCCATCTGGAAATAATATCGTTGTTTGCACACTTGTTTTCTTTGATAGTTAACTCACAGACTATCAAAGTTTTTGACCATTTTAACATTGTTAATATGGAGAGACCGGTTGGATTATTATCCAAAGAACCACTCTGTATTGGCATAAGCGTTGCGAATCATATATGCCAAAGATAATTGAAGACGGAGTAAAATGCAAGGGCTGTTGTATAAGTCTTAGATAACAGTGACTAAGATGGATATACGGAATAGTGCCTTCGGTTTGTCCAGTCCCAGGACAACTTGTATGGACGAAGGTCTGACAGAGTATATCCAATGGATCGCGTAAGTTGATCTGTTCAAACGTATTCACGTTTGGTGGCGGAGGAATTCGTTTCTCTTGGCTGTATACCCGTGTTATTTTTGGATAAGTCAATTTGTGATTTGGCGGGTATGACGATGTGACAATTCTAAGTGAATGAAGATGGATGTCTGACATAGTATTTCCAGACGGTCACGTACATTGATTTCTTCAACTATACCAAGAGTGGAAGCGGAGAAGGAAACTTCTTTTAGCTGACACGTAATGTATGGTTATAGACGTCAATTAGTGATTCTGATGGATCTGACAATGTGGCATTCGAAGTGAATCTGATGTGATGATAAAGCGTAGCTTCTAACCTCATCATCCGCTAAATGACAGAAATCGGGCAGGCAGCATGGCTAAGTCGGTCGCACTGAAGTAGGGTGTATAATCACCTATCTAGTGAATATTCATTTGTTTCTTAAATCTATCAATGCTGTCCCATATATATACGAGAACGGTTGCTGATCCCAACCGTTGGTGATGTACATTCGATACACTCAAGCGAAATGAGTGGTCGGTCATGTGTGGCTGAGTTACAAGATGTTCTTGTTGAACTCCAGTGTATCGTTCCTAGAGTACACTGATCGGAAGGTGGTTCCATACCTTGTCATAGTTGGAAATCCATTATCCAATACGTGCTTGCGATTTTGATTGTATACTATATATGTAGAACGTGAGATGAAAGCGTTTCTACTAGTTGATATCTATTTGTACATAGACATAATTATAATATCAAAAGGTTTTTGATATAAAGATATTTTGGATTCTCATAAGGGAAAAACCCGTTCCGTTCTGCGGCGTGGTCTTATGAGATATCGTTTACTTGTTCATATACCTGTTTAAACTATTTTAATCACACCAGTCCCATGGCTGACCCGGAGTTTATTTTGTTGTTTTCCCTAAACTCTTGGGTGCCTAAATTTGTACGGGCAGTCAAGTAGTCGGGATTTTACAGATACACTTGGAGAGCTTGGAGCAGGGGGCTTAGGATTCTATAGCTATTATTATTTCCGCTGTGTTGTAAGTGCTGTACTCTGATAAGTGCTATTGTATGTATAACTGTTTGTATTTCAAAAGTTATGTTATATTTTATTCGTTCCGCTGTGAGATTCGTGTTTACTCTGATGATGATGTTCTTCTTCTTCTTCTATTCTATAAGTTCTATCTTATCTATTCTCACCTTCTAATTTCTTTCATTAATTACTGGGATTTTTCGATGTTTTGGTTATCGACGTTGAGCTTACGTCGATAACCAAAGTCGCTAAAAAATCCGGGTCGTTACAGATATGTTCAAATATAAAGTGGAATTGGCAAAAGAGCTAATAAAAAGATTAATTAGCGAGTTGAGTTAAAAATGACCAGATTGAGTTGAAATAAATTAGAAATGGACACATATGTGTTAGACAGGTATGGAATGAAGTGTATGAAGTATATGAAGAATATAATTTGCGTGCTTTACAAAAAGGTACACGTTTAAATTCCATATGAGATTTTATGCACCGAATCGGCAAGCCACTTGGCTTTTTAATTTTCTTTTTGAATGGAAAGGGCCTAGAGAGGCGAGTTGAGGTTTGAACTATCAACCGGTTTAAAGGAGGTTATAGATAAATTTTCCGGGAATTTAAGGAGTTAGAATATTTTTAAGATAATTTGATAATTAGAAATCTATATATCAATATATATTGAATCCGATAAGGAAACGAACTTAAAAATAGAATATTATAAACAAAAAGGAAATCGAAAATCTGGTAATAGAAAGATATATATATATATATGTTTTAAAAATGAATAAGTGGTTTTTATGGTGTTGATGATTTGAGATAAGTGGTCTTGTCTGTTTTGAAGTTAAAGATGTTATTCAGTCAAGGTCTGAGAGGTAATTATACCCTAACTTGATTGATTTCATTACTAACTGATAAATAGCAAGATTCAACCTCAAAGAGAGATGTTTAAAGAGTTGAGTTGAATGCAGTATTTTGGGTTGTTGTAACGATGTTTTATACAACATTCGTTTTAACTCAAGTAAGTGGAAATTTGGAAATATAATAATAAATATTTCCTGAGTATAGAAATAAATGAATGGTCATGGAAGAGATAAGTAATTGGAATGTTTTCCAATTATAAATAAAATATATTTTCTAAGTATAGAAAATAAAAGAAGGTGATATATGGAAATGTTTTCCAAATAGTGTAAGAGATCAAGATAATTATCGAAAATATCGTGTTAACGAATATGGATAAGGAAATGGAGAAGTGTTTAATTAATGAAATATTAATTAATGGCCCAGTGATTGTTTGATACTATGAATGGATGTTTGTTTTTCTTTGATAGTTAAATAACCGACTATCGAAGTGTTTGCCAATATCGTTGTCAATATGGAGAGACAAGTTGGATTATTATCCGAGAACCACTCCGTATTGGCAGTAGCGTTGCGAATCAGATGATATAAAGATAATCGAAGACGGAGTAAAGTGCAAGGGCTTTTTCTATTAAAAGAAATTGTGCCTTCTGTTTCGTTCAGTCCCAAAACGAAGTGTATGGACGACTGTCTGACAAAATATTTCCAATGATCGGATATGTTGGTTTTTATAAACATATATGGTGGCGGAGAATTTATTCTCTTAGCATAATATCCAGAATATATTTGTGAAATCAATTAGTGATTAACGGATCTGACAATGTGGCATTTAAAGTGATTGTGCTATCAATGAATGGATAGTAATCGTAGCCTCAGGCCTCAACAACCGGGAAATGACAAAAATCGGGCAGGTAGCATGGCTATGTGGTTAGCTCCCATTAGGGTGTATTATCACCTATCTAGAGAAATTCATTTAATTCCTTATTCTATTCGATGCTGTCCCATTCGGGAAAACGATTGCTGATCCCAATCGTTGGTGATATACATTCGATACACTCAAGCGAAATGAGTTGTCGGTCATAAGTGGCCGGGTTGCAAGACGTTCTTGTTGAACCCAGTGTATTCCTCTCTGGAGATACATTATCCGAAGGTGGTTCCATACCTTGTCATAGTCGGAATCCAATCTCCAATAAGCGCCCTGCGGTTTTTGATTTTATATTATATATGGAGCGTGAGATGCAAGCGTTCCACTAGATTGTTATTTATTTGATTTAGACACTATTATAATATCACTGGATTTTCGTATCAAAGTGTTTTGGGTTATAGTAAGGTAAAAACCATCCGTGTTTATGTGTGGGATGGTCTTACTATTATCCTTTCTTTCGAAAGGATTTTGAAAGTTAAACAAATGGTTGGAGTTTACTCACACCAGTCCCATGACTGACCCAGAATTTATTTTGTTTGTTTTCCCTAAACTCTTGGGTGCCCAAATTTTATACATGCAGTCAAGTAGTCAGGAATTTACAGATTCACTTGGAGGAGTTTGAAGCAGGAGGCTTCACAAATTGGCTATAGACTATCATATATTCCGCTGTGTATCATGTTTGTATCTGGAAACAGGTGTTTATAACTGTTCCTGAAATAGCTGTTGTGCTCTGATGATAGTATGTATATAAAGTTACCGAATTGTATTTCAAAGTTTATGTTACCTAATATATTTTATTCGTTCCGCTGTGAGTTTGTGATCTTCGTTTTCTTCTATTCTAAAATTTCTTTCTTTCTATTTCTCATCCTCTAACTTCTTGCTAATAATGGTTCGTATTTTTGTGCAATTTGGGTTGGACGTGTGGTGTCATTAGTCAACTCAGATAGTACGGATTTGTGGTCCGTTACAGTTGGTATCAGAGCTTAGGTTGAGCGAATACCTAGGCTTTGGTGGGATTTTGTTCATTAGAGATAGGGTCAGTAGTACCCTAGAATGAGTTGAGTGTATATATACGAGAGCGCGTATTTGTTAGTTGATATAAAAGTTGTTTTATATTGTGTTGGTTAGTATGTTGAGTGGTTTATGAATTCTGATCAATCGTGGGATGCTGCGAAGTCGATAGGAATTTCTAAATACTTGAATAGAAAATTTCGGCACGGTATTGTTTTAATGTGGGTAAATGGAATAATTTTACCCAAAATTCTATTTTTATATAGAAAGGAATAATTCTTTGAAATTATAATATATGGATGTGTTGGATGTTATTAGTATAATCAAATGAGATTAGAAAATTGAAATGGTTATTTATAACCCAACAGAATTTGTATAAGAATGAAATATATATAAATGAGAAGAATTAAAATTAAATTCAAACCAAAATTTGGAATTTAAATCCTGGGAAGTTGGAAAATATTTTCTGAAGTATATTAGAACAATATGGGTTTGTTTTAAAAGGATTTTTAATTGATTTTGAAATTGTTTAAGCACTGAACTCAGTTCAGTGGCTGGGAAATAATTCTGATGATGGCTGCAGCATCATCAGTGTTCATTTTCGAGTTCTAAGCGATAAGTTGCTACCGTAGAAAAGTTTTGATGGAAATTTGTCTGAAAGAAAACAAATTGATTTGAATATTCAAATGTTTTGAAATTGTGATGGAAATAAATATATGTATATATATTTAAGTGATTCGAAAAGATTTGAAATAAAAACCCAGGAATTTGAATTCTGGAATTTAAATTTAACTTAAGCAATTTAAATGAATTGAAGTGAATAAATTGACTAGCATCAATTTGAATGAATTTAAATACATTTGAATGGAATTTGAATTGATTGTAAATCATTCAGATTAATTGAATGTGAACATATATGGTGTGCAATGTAAATGGAAACCAAAAGTTTTGGTAGAACTAAATTTGTTGAAATATAAACTGTAGAGTTTCAACATATGTGAATTTTGAAAAGATAATGGTTTTTGTAGCATTTTCCTACTTTATTAATTTTGGGGACGAAATTCTTTTTAGGAGGGGGGGAATGTAACGACCCGGATTTATGTCAATTAATTTTAAAACATTTTATATGGTTTTAAAATATTGAATTGATAATATAAATAAATTTTTATATTGAGTTATCGATTAAATAATCGAAATACGATTTACTTCGAATATATTAAATTATCGTAATATGGTATATAATAAATTTCAAAGTTAGAAACTGAATCAAAATGATTCAGATGATTAATAGGAATTTGCATTTGACTAAAAACGATAATAATAATCTATAATAGAGAAATGGATAATTTCTGAATTTAAATTATATTATAACAATTTAATATAGGGGTTCTATATATACATTCGAATTAAATGTTAATATCAATTTTTTTGAATTCAAAATAGCGTTATAATATTGAAACGTCAGTCGGTGCGCTAAAATAGCTGTGCATGTTTTAAATTAATGGACCCCGAAATATTTGATTGTGGATAGGTTCAAAATCAAACTGCAATCTATTTAGATAAAATAAAAAACACTTTATATCGAGTCACATTTAGTAAAGATGAAATCATATTAAATACACGTTGTACTTCATTCTAAATTTTCTTAATCCCTAAGTTATTATTCATCTATAAATCGCAACCCATTTCCCTGTTAAATCCTTCGGTTGAAAACAAAAACACAGAGAGCTTCAAAAAGGAAAATGGCCGATACTTTCCACTTCTATTCTGATTTTATTTTCTTTGGTTCATTCCTTAGATGAAAATCTGAACCCATTAGAAAGGAAAATCCTGGATCCTTTTAATCTTCAAAACCAGAACCTTTCTCTCAGAACTGCATGTCCCTCTTTTGTAAAATCCATACCCGAACGCTTCAACAAATGAAAATCGAATTCACAAATTCGAAAAGCCTTGAAGCTCGACACAGTGGAGATCGCGATCTTTTAAACTGATGGATCCCATGAAGCTCGATCCAAGGTGGCAGAATTCGCAATTTACAGTGCGATGACGACTTCGAGAAATGGACGTTTAGGGAAATGAAGTCGGAATTCGATTTTGGGTTTTTATTCGATTATGAAGATTGCGAACATGGGATGATTGTTGTCAGCATTGGGGAGTTTGAATAAGGTAGAGGCGCACGGCATTTGGGAGGGTTGTTCGTGGGGATGTCAGTAGTTGAGATCTAAGAGGGTGCATTGTAGTGCCGTCAGGAGAAAGGCCAGTGTTGCAACTCAGGTGGATAGCTCGAGTTGCTCAAGGTAGGGATGACAATGAAGAGCAAAAGAGGAGGAGAATGAGGGTGGTTACAGTTTTTGTCTTTGGTGAGTTATAGCATGAGAAAGGGTGAAGGGAGGATATAGCTTCAGGTGTAGAAGGCTCCAGGCATGAATCTCTTTTGGTTTAATTATGTAACAAGATGCTCAATTGGTTCTCAGCAAACTAATTACACAAATTTTATTTGATCTTGGTATTGCAAAGCCATCTGACATTATTGTAACGACCCAGCGGGTTCGATGCCCGAATCTCGACAATAATACATGAATCCCGTAATACTTGCCAAAACCCAAGTACCAAAACACCGGATAGTTATTAGAAAGAAGTTAGAGGGTGAGATAAGACAGACAGAATTACTAGAATAGAAGAAGAAGAACTAACACAACACAGAATTTCACATCGCAGCGGAATAAAATATAATATAGAAATAAATCTTTATTGAGAGCTTGAAAAATACTTACAACATCAGAGTACATCAGCACAACTGGACAGTTATAGATATTTGTCCTCATATACAACACACAGTGGAATAATTATTAATACGCCTGAACTCCTCCAGCACGTCTTCTGAACTTCATACTATCTATGTAACACCCCACACCCGCTATGATCACTCGCTAAGGGAATGTTATAACATCGGTGGAGTATTTTAAGTGAATATAGAACAGAAAAATTTCAACAAGACAGATATAAGTAATACTTGAAAATTTTAAAACATCATTTCATTGCAGCGGAAAGTCAAACATGTTTGGTTACATCACAAAACCATAATAAGAGTCAAGTACAAAATATCCATCCTAATAAATAAAAGTACATAATCCCAATACATGAACTGATAGCCATAAAAGAAAAGGGTAAACTGAGCTCTACATCTATGGTCCAAGCTCCCAAAAGAGAATAAAGCAGCCAGATCAAAGCCCGCTCGTACTGTGCCCACTCTGATAACCTGAGGGTTGGGAAAAAAGATAAAAACAACGGGGTCAGACATAAGTCTGAGCGAGTCCTATAACTTTAACAATACAATCATTAAAGTAACCAGAGAAGACATAAGCTTGATATACGGTAACGTCTGGGGATGAATGGCTACACTAAGTAGCTTGGTAGACTTAGGATAAACTAAGAAACGTAAAGACGCATCCACCCACCCAAGGTTAATTACTACACTGAACCACACCAGTCATTCCTACTTAAAGGTTGATCCCTCCCAAGGACTTAGAAAATTTACCCAGTAGTTTCGTGTACCCCTAGCTGACTACCTACGTGACGTCTGCCCCTATCTTCACTAGGTGTACCCACTACTCCCAAGCGATCGGCTCCCTACCGTAGATATCCGTGCTGGTCCCACAGTGGGGTGTATCATTCCCCAACGTGGCAACCTGATAGCAACTCCGATGCACGGTTTATACCTAAACGATGCAACAACGTCTTAGCTATCATCCCGGGCCCACACACGCATATGAAACCCGTTGGACTTGCGTTGCCACCGCTAACCCGTTTTGGCCTCTTATAGTCAAGCCCAGTATGTGTGTCCCGTCACTCGACTAGAGTCGAGCCCACTAAGATACGTTTGGGATATTGGTTGAAATGGGCCCCCACAAGCTACCACCTAAGCTTGTTATTTCTAGTGAATCCCACTTAACCCTTTAACCATGTCCACTTACATGTTATAAATTTTGGTTAAGTCATTAATCATATTTTAATTGCCATTCAAGGCACCCACTAGATTTCCACATGCCACCCAAAGCACTTACTTAACCCTTTAACCATGTTTTAATTACATGTTCCACTTTGGTTAAGTATTCTAATCGTATTTTCTATTGCCACCCAAGGCAACCCACTAGTTTCCTCATGCCACCCAAGGCACCCACTTAACCCCTCATGTCCATCTACATGCTAATATGGTTAAGTGTTTCTTAATTAATTAAGACCGTGATCCTCATAAAGACCTCTCACATTAGACTATCTTTTATGACTGCTGGTTAAGCCGGTTGGGTCCGGGCAGCCTTATGTCATAACCGAGTCTAACCTCGTGTCTTTACATTAATCACGTATTTAGTTTGTGCCTAAGACCTCTCACATTGGGCTAACATTTGTAGCAACTGGTTAAGCCGGTTGGGTCCGGGCAGTTTTACGCTACAACTGAGTCCAACCTCGTATCTTAGTCGATTAATTACACCTAATTAATCACCCTCATAATTTATATTAATTATCCCTAATTAATTAATCATGTTTTCCAGAATATGGGTAGACCTAACTCAATAGGTAAATTCCCAACTCCGTAGTATGGGTAGACCTAACTCAATAGGTAAATTCCCAACTCCATAATATGGGTAGACCTAACTCAATAGGTAAATTCCCAATTATGTCCATTTAATTTATGTTACTCTTAAGCATACCCATTCCACATCATTTTATTAACATGCATATTAACCCCATCGTTCCCCACGTAATTCGTTCTCATAACTTGACATAATAAAAGGGAAGATTCATCACAAATGTCATGGGTTTAACCAACATAGCATATAACTTTATCATGGGTTCAAAAGGTGTCAACTTGCATATATGAGCATACATTAAACCCAACTAGCATTTAACCCAAACTTGCATTATGCATATCATAAAAAGAGAGAACTTGCATATGATCTTGCACATAAACTTGCATATGAACTTGCACATAAACTTGCATATGAACTTACATAACATGTCATACATAGAGGCAAACTTGCATATGTTATGCATATCATAAAAAGAGACAAACTTGCATATGAACTTGCACATAAACTTGCATATGAACTTGCACATAAACTTGCATATGAACTTGCATCATAATAGGGTAAACATGCATATGTATGCATCTTATTTAAAAAGGGTAAACTTGCATGTCATAATGTATGCATAAAACCAAACACTTAGCATGCATAAAATCAAATACTTAGCATGCATAAAACCAAACACTTAGCATGCATAAAATCAAATACTTAGCATGCATAAAACCAAACATTTAGCATGCATAAAATCAAATACTTAGCATGCATAAAACCAAACACTTAGCATGCATAAAATCAAATACTTAGCAGGCATAAAATCCACCACTTAACTTGCATAAACCCACATACTTAACTTGCATAAACATAGGGTTAACATTAAACATAGATTAGCAAACTAACATCATATCATATGATTTAAAACCCACAAATCCGCATGCAAAACCGCATGATCTCATCATATCTCATCTACTTAATTTAGCAATTGGTTATTAAAGTGATAGAAACTCACCAAAACCAAGATTAGCAAACTTATGAAGTAGAACTAGTTGCTATACAAGAAGAAGATGATGATTAGAGGTTGATTAGCTTGCAACTTTCTTCATAAACTAGTGGAGGCTCCTCCTAAGTTTGATTTTGGCGGCATGGTGGCATCAATTCCATTTTTAGTATGGATTAGGCTTGCATTAGGGTGTATTTATAGGATTAGGGTGTGTTTTAGACCATAGGATTAGCCCTAGGTTAGATTAGGTCCGTCAGATTTAGGAAGTTTCCATAACACAGCCCAAACTAGCCAGAAAACCAGACCTGGTGCACCCCGGCCAAGTGGCTCGACACCCTGTGTCGACAGGCAAGTCGACAGGGCAGTCGACTCCCCAGTCGACAGGCCTGTCGACACCCCTGTCGACATGGCTAGGGTGGGAACTTTCCCGCCTGACCCCACTGGTTCCAATTTCGAAATCTGATTTTGAATTTTTAGATCTGTTTTTGACTTTGAATTTTCTGCAAACTTTATTGGGCCATAACCGGGCCATACGGACTCCGATTCTCGAAAACTCGGACTCTATTTCGCGTATTTTTCCGAGACGAACGCAATGACGCCGCCCGTTGCCCCCAATTCCCACACCTGAGATTATTTATTCTGCAATTAGTGAATTTTAGCATTAACTAAAATTCGGGGTGTTACATTCTCCCCTCCTTAAAGGATTTCGTCCCCGAAATCTCTAAGCTAAGGAGAATGCATATCCTACCATCCAAACAACCATCTACTCAATCCATCAAACACGGGCATCCATTGTCCTTAAAACAATTTCTAATGATGTATGAGCATATGCAAAAAGTGTGTGTATATGTTCCCTATCTAATGTATGAACATATGAAAACCATGATAGTGCCATGCATCCAATATGTATGCGAAAGAACCCTATCTACACATACAATATCTACATGAGTGCACAATCATTCACCAAAATGCATCATCCATATGATAACACAACCATTATACATCCATAAATATAGCTACCTACGCACAATTATATGCAATATGAAGTGACTGAGCCGATCTAGTGTCTAGAGTGTGTGTGTATGCATCCACAAGCAACCACTAGCAACCACTTGCATCCACACATATCCATCAAACATAACATGTCTCGAACACATGTTTCAACCATAGGTTTACCCTATCTAAAGGTCAAAGGTACTAGTGAGATGACATACTAAAGATAAGATAAGCACTAGACAAACGATAAAGGAGACGTTTAAAGGACATTCCCTCAAAAAGGAATGGGTATAACGAACGCATCTTCGCTTCTGTCTCCCAAGTAGCATTGCTCTCACCTTCTCCCCTTTCCATTTTGACTAGTGGAACCTCTCTGTTTCTCAACTTCCCAATCTCTGACCCAAGGATGCGGGTAGGAGCTCGTCGAATAATCACATCACGCTCTACCTTTACTTCTTTAAGCAAGCTCGGCTCTACCGCCTTGGCGGTCTAATGTAGGCACTTCCTCAAATGTGACACATGGAATACATCATGTTTCCTATGCAACCGAACTATCTCTCGAATATAAACTGAAGCTAGACATGGGACAGTCCTCTTGCTCTTCACGGGTATGAAATGGGCACACTTAGTAAGTCTATCTACCACAACCCAAATCCCCGTATTACCCTTCCTTGATTTCGGTAATCCATCGAGACACTATCCCACTTCCATAGCGGAACCTCCAATGGGTGAAGCACCCCACCGGGTTTCTTCTGCTCCGCTTTCATTTGCTAGCACACCAAGCATCTAGCGACATACTCGGCCACATCTTTCTTCATACCGGCCCAAAAAGAAAACTCGCTTCATGACTTGGTACATCTTGTCCCCACCGGGATGAATGGTCATCTTCGACCGATGTGCATCATCCAGTATAGCCTTCCTCAAACCCTCGTCTTGCGGTACACAAAGTCTACCGTCTCTACGCAACCACCCCTTATCATCTAGGGTGTACTTATTCAAATGGCTGGACGACTCCCCCTCCTCATGAGCTTCTCTACTAACTCAACCAACTGTGGGTCGTCCCGCTGTGCTCCGCCAATACGCCCCAAAAGAGTAGGCCTAACCTCCAAGGAGGCTAGTCAACGGAAGGTCTACAGTCAAACATAGAAATAAACTCTAAGCTCCATCGTTCAACGAACAATGAACTCAAGGACAACCTTTTTCTGCTCAAGGCGTCCGCTACCACGTTACCCTTGCCAATGGTATAAGTTATCTCAAACTCATAGGAAGCTAAGAATCCCATCTCAAAATCATCACAACTGTCCATCTCTCACGTGGACCATCCTATTTGAACTTGATATCCCCCAAGTGCAAGCCCCAAAGTCCTAAACCAATATCAGACAAACACCCAAGGGATACCTCCTTCGAATTCAGACGACCTACGTGAGATGCTACTAGTAAAAACGGCTAAATAATTAAGCCCTTGTCCAACTTGTGAAAATACTGAGGCGCCAACTAACTGATCAAAGAGATCATCAGTCCTCGGCAATGGATGTCTATTCTTCTTTGTGAGTTCACTTAGCTCTCTTTAGCCTACACAAAGTCTGAGGGACTCATCCGCCTTCATAGCAAAAACTACTGGAGCACCCCACTCCGATATACTTCGTCCTCTAAACCCCTTCTCAAGAAACTTGCCTACTTGCTTATGGAGTTCCCTCCTCTCACGAGGAGCCACGTGGCACACTGGCCAAGACACTGGTTTGGCATTGTCTACCAGATATATTCGGAAGTCAATCTCCCGCTCCGGAGGTAAGCCCTTCACCTCCTCAAACTCATCCGAGTATTCCCGGACCACTCTAACAGATCGCAAACTCTCGACCGACGTGTCAAGCGATTCTAGATAACTTAGCATAACAGATTCCATGGGATTACAAGAGACCTCGAGAGTGTTACCCAAGCGGGTCATAAGCCTAACAACTCTCCTTCCATAATAAGAACGACACCATTACTGGATAACCAGTCCATGCCCAAAACTAACCCATAGCCCGTGAAGCCCAAAAAGCATCACATCTAAACTCAACGCTAAGTATAGAAACTTTCAAACCCAAACACACCATGGAGCCACCTTTTGGGTTTGAAACAACTAAGGGATCATCTACTAAACTGGTGTCTAAGTGCAGTGACTCAACTAACAACGATGAGATAAATGAACTCGATGCGTCAGAATCAAATAAAGTACGGACAGGATGATCGAACAGAAAAACTAGACTTTCAATGGAAATAGTTCTACCTCTTTCCCGAATCGGTGGAACCGCGAGAGCCTGAACTTGCCCCCCTGCCTGAGCTGGTGCCACAAGAGCTTGCACCTGTCTTCCTGAGGTAGACCCCGTCCTTTGCTCCTTCTTTGGACAGTCTTTTATCAGATGCCCTGCTTCGCCACAGTGGAAGCAGCCAGTCTTAGTCTTCTTGCGACAATCCTTGTTTAGGTGGCCTAGTGTCCCATAATTGAAGCACTTCTTCTTTCCCTTGCCGCCCTTACCTTTCCCACCCTTATTTTGTTGTTGAGGTTTCTTCTGATCTCCATTCTTCTCGGGTGCCATAATAGCATTGGGGCCCTTCTCTTCCTCATGCATGAATTCCATGTCTACTAACTTCTCGAAAGTGGCCCCCATAGGGATGTGAGACATAGCCAATCCGTGCATCGGTTCGTTCAAGCCTTTAACGAACCTCAGAGCTTTCTCTTCCGGTGTGTTTACCAAGTCTATGTTGAACCTCGCTAACTGATTAAACTTGTTAACATATTCTTTCACCGACAAGTTCCCTTGCTTTAAGTTCAAGAACCTTTCCACGTGCAGATTTTCTTCCGCTTTTGAGAGAAACTTTGCCTCAAACCTTTGCCTGAAATCCACCCAAGTGTCAATAGGGCGTTCTCCATTAGTGACCTCCCACCAGAACGAGGCCTCTCCTTCCATTAACCAAGCGGCTAACCTGACTTTCTTTCCCTCTTCCACTTCCAAGATTTCCATCAATTCTTCCGTCTCGTTAAGCCAATCCCTAGCTCCCACAAAAGGTTTCCCTCCCATAGCCTTAAACTTCCTACAAGTCATAGCAAAAGTATCCGCGCGAGGAGGAACGAGTGCAACGGGTGGGGGAGGAACATTTGCTGGACCTGCGGCGGCGGCCCTAGCCTCTAACAACCTCCTATACCATACTGGTACCGCTACACCGTCCGGAAGATAAAGATCTTCAGCCATGCTGAGACGAAAAAGGAAAGATTCAAAACGGAGAATTCGAAAGATAAAGATATGGCTATCGGGGATTATGCTTTTCTTTCAAAAAAACTTTCCTCTTTAAAGACATGTTTTTGAAAATATCTCTTCCAAAAATGTTTTTAGGAAAAACAGTTTTCTAAAAATTTTATCTGTTCCGGTAACCTGGCTCTGATACCACGTGTAACACCCCACACCCGCTATGATCACTCACTAAGGGAATGCCATAACATCGGTGGAGTATTTTAAGTGAATATAGAACAGAAAAATTTCAACAAGACAGATATAAGTAATACTTGAAAATTTTAAAACATCATTTCATTGCAGCGGAAAGTCAAACATGTTTGGTTACATCACAAAACCATAATAAGAGTCAAGTACAAAATATCCATCCTAATAAATAAAAGTACATAATCCCAATACATGAACTGATAGCCATAAAAGAAAAGGGTAAACTGAGCTCTACATCTATGGTCCAAGCTCCCAAAAGAGAATAAAGCAGCCTGATCAAAGCCCGCTCGTACTGGGCCCACTCTGATAACCTGAGGGTTGGGAAAAAAGATAAAAACAACGGGGTCAGACATAAGTCTGAGCGAGTCCTATAACTTTAACAATACAATCATTAAAGTAACCAGAGAAGACATAAGCTTGATATACGGTAACGTCTGGGGATGAATGGCTACACTAAGTAGCTTGGTAGACTTAGGATAAACTAAGACGCATCCACCCAGCCAAGGATAATTACTACACTGCACCACACCAGTCATTCCTACTTAAAGGTTGATCCCTCCCAAGGACTTAGAAAATTTACCCAGTAGTTTCGTGTACCCCTAGCTGACTACCTAGGTGCCGTCTGCCCCTATCTTCACTAGGTGTACCCACTACTCCCAAGCGATCGGCTCCCTACCGTAGATATCCGTGCTGGTCCCATAGTGGGGTGTATCATTCCCCAACGTGGCAACCTGATAGCAACTCCGATGCACGGTTTATACCTACACGATGCAACAACGTCTTAGCTACCATCCCGGGCCCACACACGCATATGAAACCCGTTGGACTTGCGTTGCCACCGCTAACCCGTTTTGGCCTCTTATAGTCAAGCCCAATATGCGTGTCCCGTCACTCGACTAGAGTCGAGCCCACTAAGATACGTTTGGGATATTGGTTGAAATGGGCCCCCACAAGCTACCACCTAAGCTTGTTATTTCTAGTGAATCCCACTTAACCCTTTAACCATGTCCACTTACATGTTATAAATTTTGGTTAAGTCATTAATCATATTTTAATTGCCATTCAAGGCACCCACTAGATTTCCACATGCCACCCAAAGCACTTACTTAACCCTTTAACCATGTTTTAATTACATGTTCCACTTTGGTTAAGTATTCTAATCGTATTTTCTATTGCCACCCAAGGCAACCCACTAGTTTCCTCATGCCACCCAAGGCACCCACTTAACCCCTCATGTCCATCTACATGCTAATATGGTTAAGTGTTTCTTAATTAATTAAGACCGTGATCCTCATAAAGACCTCTCACATTAGACTATCTTTTATGACTGCTGGTTAAGCCGGTTGGGTCCGGGCAGCCTTATGTCATAACCGAGTCTAACCTCGTGTCTTTACATTAATCACGTATTTAGTTTGTGCCTAAGACCTCTCACATTGGGCTAACATTTGTAGCAACTGGTTAAGCCGGTTGGGTCCGGGCAGTTTTACGCTACAACTGAGTCCAACCTCGTGTCTTAGTCGATTAATTACACCTAATTAATCACCCTCATAATTTATATTAATTATCCCTAATTAATTAATCATGTTTTCCAGAATATGGGTAGACCTAACTCAATAGGTAAATTCCCAACTCCGTAGTATGGGTAGACCTAACTCAATAGGTAAATTCCCAACTCCATAATATGGGTAGACCTAACTCAATAGGTAAATTCCCAATTATGTCCATTTAATTTATGTTACTCTTAAGCATACCCATTCCACATCATTTTATTAACATGCATATTAACCCCATCGTTCCCCACGTAATTCGTTCTCATAACGTGACATAATAAAAGGGAAGATTCATCACAAATGTCATGGGTTTAACCAACATAGCATATAACTTTATCATGGGTTCAAAAGGTGTCAACTTGCATATATGAGCATACATTAAACCCAACTAGCATTTAACCCAAACTTGCATTATGCGTATCATAAAAAGAGACAACTTGCATATGATCTTGCATATGAACTTGCTCATAAACTTGCATATGAACTTGCACATAAACTTGCATATGAACTTACATAACATGTCATACATAGAGGCAAACTTGCATATGTTATGCATATCATAAAAAGAGACAAACTTGCATATGAACTTGCACATAAACTTGCATATGAACTTGCACATAAACTTGCATATGAACTTGCATCATAATAGGGTAAACATGCATATGTATGCATCTTATTTAAATAGGGTAAACTTGCATGTCATAATGTATGCATAAAACCAAACACTTAGCATGCATAAAATCAAATACTTAGCATGCATAAAACCAAACACTTAGCATGCATAACATCAAATACTTAGCATGCATAAAACCAAACACTTAGCATGCATAAAATCAAATACTTAGCATGCATAAAACCAAACACTTAGCATGCATAAAATCAAATACTTAGCATGCATAAAACCAAACACTTAGCATGCATAAAATCAAATACTTAGCAGGCATAAAATCCACCACTTAACTTGCATAAACCCACATACTTAACTTGCATAAACATAGGGTTAACATTAAACATAGATTAGCAAACTAACATCATATCATATGATTTAAAACCCACAAATCCGCATGCAAAACCGCATGATCTCATCATATCTCATCTACTTAATTTAGCAATTGGTTATTAAAGTGATAGAAACTCACCAAAACCAAGATTAGCAAACTTATGAAGTAGAACTAGTTGCTATACAAGAAGAAGATGATGATTAGAGGTTGATTAGCTTGCAACTTTCTTCATAAACTAGTGGAGGCTCCTCCTAAGTTTGATTTTGGCGGCATGGTGGCATCAATTCCATTTTTAGTATGGATTAGGCTTGCATTAGGGTGTATTTATAGGATTAGGGTGTGTTTTAGACCATAGGATTAGCCCTAGGTTAGATTAGGTCCGTCAGATTTAGGAAGTTTCTAGAACACAGCCCAAACTAGCCAGAAAACCAGACCTGGTGCACCCAGGCCAAGTGGCTCGACACCCTGTGGCGACAGGCAAGTCGATAGGGCAGTCGACTCCCCAGTCGACAGGCCTGTCGACAGCCCTGTCGACATGGCTAGGGCGGGAACTTTCCCGCCTGACTCCACTGGTTCCAATTTCGAAATCTGATTTTGAATTTTTAAATCTGTTTTTGACTTTGAATTTTCTGCAAACTTCATTGGACCATAACCGGGCCATACGGACTCCGATTCTCGAAAACTCGGACTCTATTTCGCGTATTTTTCCGAGACGAACGCAATGACGCAGCCCGTTGCCCCCAATTCCCACATCTGAGATTATTTATTCTGCAATTAGTGAATTTTAGCATTAACTAAAATTCGGGGTGTTACAATCTAATAACTTGGACCTGCGAAACCCGGGTCAGTCTGGTGAACAAGAGTCAGAAACCCACTAAGTTCATAATATCATCCAATTTGATTTTAAAGTTCAAAAATCTTTTCGAAAGAAAAGGATAATCATAAGATCAAGTTCACACATAAATACGGACGGTTGTTACCCTACGATAACCCAAAACATTTTGAAATCGATATCTTATTATGATATTATGATAATGTCTAAATACAAATAAATTGCAATCTAGTGGAACGCTTGCATCTCACGCTCCACATATATAGTATACAATCAAAACCGCGACACTTATTGGAGTTTGGATTCCGACTATGACAAGGTATGGAACCACCTATCGGTAATGTATCTCTAGAGGGGGATACATTGGGTTCAACAAGAACGTCTTGCAACCCGGCCCACACATGACCGACCACTCATTTCGCTTGAGTGTATCGAATGTATATCACCAACGGTTGGGATCAGCAACCGTTTCCCGAAAAGGGACAGCATCGATAGATTTAAGAAGCAAAAGGAATTTCTCTAGATAGGGGATTTTACACCCTAATGGGAGCGACCCACATAGCCATGCTGCCTGCCCGATTATTTTCATTTCCCGGTTGTGAGGCTTGAGGTTTGAATTACTTCCTTAATAGCACGCCACCATTCACTTTGAATGCCACATCATCAGATCCATCGGAAATCACTAATTGATTTCCATAAAAATACTTAGATTGTTAGGCTAAAGAAGTTTCCCTTCTTTACCACCAACTTCGTACGTTTGAAGAAATCAACGTACGTAATCCCTTTGGAAATACTCTGTCAGATATTCGTCCGTACAAGTTGTCCTGGGATTGGACAACCCGAAGGCACTCTCCAATTACATCCTAGGAATCACCCTACAGATCAGTGGCAAGTAGTCCTTGCAATCCGCAGATTTCAATCACGTCAAAATCACCAATCAAATAACTCTGGATGCATGCCAGAGAGATTCGATAGGCCGTTCTTTCGCTTATGAAGATCCATGGTCTTCACTACTCCATCTTCCATCTGCATCTTCGACGATTACGTATCTGCTGATTCGAAATGTTTTTCGAATATAATTTCGATACCGGTCTTTTTGTACCAACAATTGTATTGGCCTGATTTGATAGTTGGTTATTTAACAATCAAATAAACGATCATGAAAAGAAATATGAGTTTACTAGTTCATTACTCAGCATCACTTGGCCTTTTTAAATTTACATAATTTAAACTTCTTAATATTTCGATATTTAAACACTGTATAAACTTCTTACCTTCTTATAGAAGTATTCTCAAAAACTATTTTTTTATATATTAGAACTAAATTATATATATATGTATATATATCCTAACCTAGTTTCAACACATTTCACGGACAACATCATTACAAAATCACTTTTTATTCTATTCCTCGGAAACAATAACTATACTTCCCTTATGAATAAACTTATTTGAACACATCTCGTTAATTTCTCAACTCTCGAGAATATCGTTATATTTTCTTAATGTCTCTTTCTTTTCTTGTTAATTCAATCATTCATTAATTCCCAACTGAAACCTGTAAGTGAACAATTCCCTAAATATCAACCCAGAAGGCTGAAACCAACATCAGATTGATACTCAAGAAGTCATTCAACTTAACAAATTTCCGATCAGTTTCTAATTTCCACTCAAATCTGCAAAACGTTTGCTTTGAGCCGATTCTCGCTTTGAAAATCTAGATTTAATCCCATTTATTTTACCTAATTTCTTTGTTAAGTATTTCCAACCTAAAATCATCATCTTAACCTCACTGGCCTTTATAAACCTTATTTATAAACTCGGTTTTAATATAAAACCTTTTTGCCTCGATTCCATCTTACTAAATTCAAATGTTATACAAACATTTATTTTCAATCATTGTATTCGCTTAAAAATCCACTTTTATTCATAAAACTTAGGTTTTAATATAAACCCATTCATAAACCCTTCCACAACATAACTTTATTTTATTACTATTCTGATTACTTATTTAAATAATATTCTCTTAAATTATTATTAATTAAAATAATAATTTACTTCCTTTATTAACTAAAATAAATAAATATTAAATTCCCTTTTAAATTCTTATCTTGAAATTAAAACAAATATCCGTTAAATCCCTTCATTAGGGTAATTACAATAAACTAATCGAATAATAAATCTGAATTATACGGTCGCCTTAGTATACTCAAATTACAGTAATTCTATTAACCACTTCTTATTAGTTCTTCCCTACATTAACTAATAATATAATTACTTTAAATAATCTCATTTAATTGTTTCTTAGAAATAATTAATCAATTCTTTACTGTCATGTTAATTTCTCCCCATTTGCTTATAAACTTGATTTATATAGGTATGTGCAATATAAAACCATTGAATAATCACTTATATGCTTAGATGGTAAATAATAAATATTTATTTCCTTTAATATATTTTTATTCAAAATAACATATTTGGAAATCCGTTTCAGTTATAAAATAAATTTTATAACTTCATCTCTGTCGATTTACCTAACCGTAAATCGCTATTTATAAAACGATTGATTTTTAGGCCAACTGCTGCCAATTACTCAACCAATACAGCCCATGGGTTAAAATAGAACAAACGTTGAATTTCTAGGCAATGACCAACACCCAAATCAATCATCTAATCAGAACAGTTCATATACGGATGATGTGAAAATAAATAACATATAATATATTTGAGGAATCCAGTTGGATCCCTCCAACTTGTTTTCCCCTGCATCCAAGTTCGTTATCTCAAATAAAATCATACAGATATAGTCTAGATAATCAACCAGTAACTTAAACATCCAATTCTACATTTACATTACTATAAACGTGACCAACAAGGTAAGTTACCTTAATTGGTTACGATGGTTAAAATAATGATCGATTACAATTAAATTAAACAAACATCTAATTTAATCGGTTCAGTCAATATCAACCAATATATGCAGTAATCATCCAAAATAAATAAGCATAGCACACACAAATTAAACTCGACTTATATAAATATAAGTGGAATAAAAACTGAGTGAGTAAACTCACCTTTGATTTCCATTTGTCATCAAAACGTTTTGTTTCCCAGCTATGTTTTAGCTCTGTCCATACCAGCCTCATCGTGTTGTGCTTGTCGATAGAGTTCGGACGTCACTTACTTTATTCAACCCATTACTGTATAACACATATATAAATTTAATGGGGTATTCACTATTTTTAATTAATATTATTGACACGCTAATAGTAATTCATTTACTACTAATACAAATTAATGTTGTAACAACCTTGCTTGGGCACACCTAAGCATATTTAGACATATTATAACTTGTTTAGGCATACCTTAAATGTTATCCTGCAGATTATATTAGATACATTGCAACTTTTGTTTAGGAGCACTTGGCCCCAGTTCTAAATTTTGGATTAAATAAATTTGTGTCCAGTTATATACCTTAACATGGACTGTGTGTTATAATTTAATCGTTATAATTTCTCATTAGGCGGATTATGAAATGGCTAGGCATGCTCCTGGTATTTCTGGTCGGGCACGTTCATATATTATGGTGAAGTAGTTATAAAAAGGATCAGGAAGATCTAATTTATAAATTTATAAGTAGTATTAAGCACACAAAATATTAGCTAGGCATATACTAGTAAACACCGTTTGGCAAGTCTTAATGTAAATGTAATTAAACTATACACTATACTGTTAATAGGATTTTGTTAAACGCTACCTAGGCTAATGTTACGGCTTTAGGAATCGGTTTAGGCAAATACCAGCAACTAACTGGTCATGTTAAATCAAATGACATATTAAAATATAAGTTAGCTTAACTTTTAAAGTAACTTGGATTAGGAAATTGTGTAACTTGGTTAGGCATAGTTAAACAAACTTACCCAGGAAAATTAGTTTATACAATGTTCATTCGTTTTTTCTTCCAATTTCCTATTGAAACTTGAAACTGCATGCACTTCCCATTTATACTCTTCCATCGTGGTCTCGCTTGAAAACATCGTCCACCTCAGTCCATGCACCGCAGTCACCGTCTGTCATCAGCGCACCGTTTAGTGATACTAACCCATCATGCTCCATCTCCGAACTCCAATGCTTTCTCTCTCGTTATAGTTCCCAAACAGTACCTATGCTGAAGCTCTTCCGCATGCAACGTTTTGCCCTTCCAAAACGTAAGGCATGCATGGCCCCTTCCCCTTGTCACATGTGGCTCAACTATGGCACCACCGTACTAAAAGCCGTGGGCCCAAGCTGCTTATGTGCTCGCGCCTCACGTCCCTTTCCAATGATCCACGCACCTTGGATGGCCATGACTTGGCTTTAGTACTCACTCACCCACCATGAATTCGCTGTGCCTCAATTCTCTCTTCTTCTTTTGTTTGAACTGACCCCTTCCATTTATGTACTTTTTTACAAGTGCTGTTACTCACATGTAAACCTTCCCCCACTTCATTACTAACACACGCGAAGACACCCAGCTCTCTATCGCACCCATTATTCCCTTTTTATTACTCTTTTATTTCTACTTAAACTTCTTTCTATTTTTTTTCTTCATGGAACTCTTTTTATTTTATTTTATTACGTCTTGGTAATTTCCATTTGGTTTCTACAAGAAAGCTAAAGCATGTGCGTATTTACATATGGGGAACCTTGGGTGCCTAGGCTTTTAGGTTAGTAGCTACAGCCGTAGGAGCATGTGTTTTTGTTCAGGCATTTACATTGCGATGGGAAAATACAAGTACAGTTGATGGTGATGATTCAGTGTGGATCATAGGATAGGAGAGGAAACAGAGCAGCTGGGTGTAGACAACATAGGAGCTGTGCGATTGGAAATATCAGTGTAGCTGTTGTTCGAGTGTTTCAGCATGTTGTCCGATAAACCGCCATGTGCGTTGATGGTGAATCCCACGAGAGGAAGAAGTAGGCTATCTCTCAGCTCTGTTGTGTACAGATTTGAGCATGTGAAAATTTAATGAGAAAAGAAATGGTAGGCTAAAAAATAGAAGGTAGGATAGCTGTGTTACATTTGTAGATACGCAGGTAAAAGCTTAAAAGTGAAGTAAATAGGGTATGTTGTAGGCTATGCATTCAAAAGTTTTGTTTCTAATATAATGGGTTTGAAGTAGACTGAAATGTACTGATGTCTATATGTGTTGTCTCCTTCAATTTACAGAAAAAGAAATCGCGTAGGCAAGATGGAATAGGGTCTAGTTGTGTACTTCATTTACTTGTATAGTATTGTTTTGATTTACGATTTTATTTTCCACTATAAATATTTGGCAGGTATAATTTTGAGCCATCAGCGAACGAACATTAAATATGCACGACATAGAGCTTATTGCCATTGGAAAAGAAAAGAGAAAGTATCTAAATTTATATAAACCAGCTAACAAATAAACATGGTTATGGGGCCAGGAAGCATGTTATTTTAATTAGTGGTATGTTGAAGCTATCACGCGACACCAAATGCGTTTATTAATTGTATAACGTCGAATCTAATAAATGTACATATTCTTCTTTAGTTATAGTGTATACGGAAAATCGAAATAGGGTAGGTGCAGTGTGTATGAACTGTTTCATCTGCTTAGGCATTAAGTTTGTATTTTATTACGATGTTAAAATTTACCGCTAACCGTTGTTTTCCGGTAACCCTAGGTGTACCGTCACTTCACATATTCCAAATGAAATGAAAATGGACCCACTTCTACGTCTTAACATTCCGGTCCCAAAGAAATTAATTTCGTTGATAATGGATCCCGTTTGCACAAACATCATATTTTAATTTATCGGTTCCCCCTTAAATTTCATGCATCGGTAAATAACTCCAATTTGCTCCAAACCGGAAATCTAGCAATAACTAGCTATACGTATTCCAATAAAACTTGTTTCGTCGAAAACGGAGGTCGTTTGAAGAGAAAACATTTTTAAGGCCAATATAATAGAACAATTTCCCATGTGCGAAGCACGGGCCTTATTATAAGGTAAGCAACACATTGATTTGAACGTTCTATTTCGTATGATTATTTAATTCCATCATCAATCGTTGTTGAGCATTTTATATTCATAACAATATAAATAAATTTCAAATCGTAGGTTGCGACATACCACGATGTTTACAAGTTTGAATAATTATACGTCTAGACGTTCGTTAAACAAACGAATTTTAATTTATAAATAACAAATCAATATTTTAGATAATAATTTAAATTAAATATTGACCACCAAAAATATGGGATGTTACATTCCTTCCCCCTTAAAAGAATTTCGTCCCCGAAATTAGTAAGGTTGGAAGGATGTTATAATCTCATTAACTTCTTAAAATTCGATTTATTATAAATCGAAAACCATTTTCTTTAACTATTTTTTTTCTCAAACTTTTAAAACAAACAATGAACAACTGTAACACCCTACCTCCGCTAAGGTCACTCACAAAGGGAATGCACTAGTTTTGGAGGAGCGTTATCAAGGTAAACAATCATAGAATTATTACAAGACAGAACATAAATAAAACAGTGGAAGATTCAAAAGCTAAATTTCACTACTTTCAAAAAAAGTCAAAACCTTTTACATCATATAGCCAATGTCATTATTTTCCATTACAATAAATTCTGTCTTGCATAAATAAAGAAGCATAAACTTGAAACAACAAAAGGAGCTTAATTCCCCAAAGGTAGCAGAAATGCAGCCATAGCATAGCTCAAGATCAAACCGTACATGAGCTGAACCGAAAGCAAGTGAAATCCAAACTAAGTGCTAGAGTTTCCTCCCTGAGAATCTGGGAGGGGGGGGGGGGGAAACGGAAGAAAAAGAGGCGAAAGAAAACGGGTCAGTCATAAAGACTGGTAAGTTCAAGTGACTTTCAACAAAAAAACAGATAAAGGTAACATGACATGTATAAACTGAAAGTAAACATAAGGATGCTGTCAAGATGGGCAAGATAGACTAAGATAACATGATAAATCAAGTATATCATCACATATTCAAGGTTCGCTACATAAACTGTACTAGAATCCCAAACCCATGTCTTATATAAATCATGAAATAATCCCTTGGCCCAATATCATGAAATGACCCATTTCTAGGTCCAACGAAACGATCCACTAGTCGATCGGCTCCCTACAAGTTCTAGCTCGTCTGTATCTGTGTCATACGGCCCATCACGAATGTAGTCACCTGTGCTAGGTCCACCATAGGGTGTATCAAGCCCTATGGTGCCAACCACCGACACGAATCAAGCATGCACAGATAAACCTACTGATGCCCAATGCCTGTTTTTTCAACTCCGGACCACGTGCACAACCATAGCCCGCCTGAACCTACACTAGCGCACCAACACAGCCGTCGATCTAGTCGCTTACAATCAGCCCAGTAATCGTTCCCCACCCTGCCTAATTCCAGGGTACCATGATACATCTAGTGGGTTACTGCTGAAATGGACCGCGTAACTAGGGTTTTCCTCCAATAGGTTAAGTGTTGTCATTTAAATTCGTGACTTAACCGTTATCAGTCTAGCATGTCAAGTTGGTTAAGTGTTGTCATTCAAGTTCGTGACTTAACCCGCCTACGAATCATGTATCAAGTTGGTTAAGTGTTGTCTTTCATGTTCACGACTTAACCCTATCATGTGGCATTAATTCATTAATGCATCCCAACCTCTCACATCAGACCTGTTGTTGTGGTCACTGGATATGCAGGGCAGTTCCGGGCAGAATTACACCACAATTTAGTCTGACCTCGGGTTTTCAAGTGCGATATGACAAACTACCCGCATTGGATCCTATTGTTTGCAGTAACTGGATTTGTCGGGCGGTTCCGGGCAGAATTACACTGCAAACTCAACCCAACCTCGAGTTGGCCATTTTCAAGTTCATTCTAGTGTCATGCCCATGTTCAAGTTTCATGCCCACATCCAGATTCAAGTTATAACAATGTTCATGTCAAGTTTCATGGCGAGTTTCATACCAAGTTTCCTATAATTACCAATTGTTCCCAACGTTACCCGTCTAAATATTAGGCTAACAATCTTAGCCTAATTTTCCGTCCGCATGATTTTTGGCATAATATTAGGCTAAAAACTTAGCCTAATTTAACATACACAAAATTTGCATAAAGAAATTCATTAAAATGACATAGGTGTAAAATTGGCATTCTTGGCATAGTCAATATGAACACCATAGGTGTGTACTTGCAAAACAATCAACATGAATATCATAGGTGTGAACTTGCAACGTAGACTAAACCAACATACATATTTGTGAACTTGCAAATCAATCACGAACATATGAATAAGTGTGAACTTGAAATATGACATAGGTTTAACATATACACATAAACATGTAGATCTAACATTTGGTCACATATGTGATATGATTTCAAAACCTAAAACTTGCATAACATGATAAACTACACAACTTGTCATCACGGGTTATACTCCAAATTCATATACATATGAATGGACTTATTCATTAATTCCCAATTCAAAATGACGATAAAATAGAACCACGGGCATAGATCAACATAATAAACATTGCTCTATTATCAATTTATTTCCAAGGCATGACCTAACTGAATAATTTGATTAAAACATCGCAGGCATAACATTATGAACATGAAAAAGGTTTGAATAATAATCTAGATTCAAGAACATGGATATATCTAACTTAAATAGAAAAATCTCCAAAATCAAGACAAGTAAAGAAAACAGGTCTGAATAGAAAATCAAGCTTAGATCCAATTTCATAGTCATAATCCTAGGCAATAACCTCATAGGTGATCAGCCATAATTGTCTTTGTCATAGTTATAGGCAATAGTCTTATATTCACAGTCATAGGCATAGGCATAGTCTTATGTTCACCGTCATAGTCATAGGCATAGTCTTATGTTCAATGTCATAGTCATAGGCATAGGCATAGTCTTATGTTCACAGTCATAAGCATAGTCATGGTCTTATGTTCACAGTCATAGGCGTACTCATAGTCTTATGTTCGCAGTCATAGGCATAGTCACAATCTTATGTTCACAGTCATAGGTGTAGTCATAGTCTTATGCCATTAACAATAGTTTCAACGTCGTAGACAATATTCCCAATAGTCAAGATCCAAGAAGAAAACAAGAATAGATATGAATCATACATAAATCAATTCCAATTTAACATGCCCATATTAGATTTATAGTTTTTATCTAAAAGTAACTGGAACTTACAGATCGTGGTCTAAGAAATTTAGATGCATAAGTCAAGTCTAGAAATTTGCCGTAGAACATTGCGGTGTCGCTGATCTATTCTCTTGAATTGTTGTAGAAGCGTTGATCTTTGATTTGAATCGAGTTTGAATGCTTAAGCTTTAATTTGGAGGCGGCAGCCATGGTTCAAGGGGTAAATTAGCAGCATAGCAGTGTAAGAATGATTTGTATGAATTAGGCTTGGTCTTAGGATGTATTTATAGGGGTAGCAACTAGTTTAGGCCCTTAGATTAACCCTAGAATCAATCTGGACCATCAAAACACGTCTCAGGCTTCAAAAATGGGTTCTGGGTCAAAATAGGCCAACCAGGTCGACCTACAAGGGGGGAGGTCGACCATATGGTCGACCTGGGGGGTAGGTCGACCCTAAGGTCGATCACATGGTCAACCAGACCCCCAGGTTGACCTGCCTGGTCTGAAATTTGTTGAATCTTCTACAGGCCATTACTTCTTCATCCGGACTCCGATTTTCGAAAACTCGGACTCTATTTCATGCAGAATTCCGAGACGAACCAATGGAGTAACCCGTTTTCCTTGATTCTTATTTTAAAATTTAATTATACCTTGATTTCTTGTTTTAACATGTTATTAAAATTCGGGTTGTTACAACAACCAATTATCAACCAATGCATAACTAATATGTACCCAATACTAAAATTAACTTGGGTTTAACTTATTTAAATATCAATCGATCAATATTCAATTGATTACCATCATTATTCACTAAATTTTCAAATTCCAAATCTATTGATACATTTTAAGTTTCTAACTCCATTATCCATTCATAACTTAACCAAGTCAAGTTTTCGATTCATATTTAATTGACTAATTGAATTTCAAATTAGCTTACTTCTATTTCAGAACCCAATTTCTGATTTTTATTCCAAAAACCATCCATTCTAATCCACCATGTTTTTCATTTAACTTATCTTCAAGTTAAATTCTAATTCATACATTTTATTTAACTTCATTTGTTAAATCTTAATCCATTCAAGAAAATTCTCTACTAGCTTCATATAAGAAATTCCCTTGGTGATTTAAACCATTTCAAATCTCTAATCCAATTTGAATTTTATCCAGATCGATCAAGTCAACCAATATCTCAATAATTGGAGGAAATTATTTCTTTTCCATATAAAATATAGCTTGGGAAAAATCGTTTCATTTACCCGCTTTACAAAACAATATTGTGTCGTTTGCTAGTTTAAAAATCGAACTAACCCAATAACACAGTACAAAACATTTTTATATAAAATTTACAAATACGCTCCCATATATATACACACACTCCAACTCAATCTAGGGTATTACTACCCCATCTCTATCGAGTTACACCACAGAGCCAAGGTTATTACTCAACTATTAGCTCTGATACCACTGTAACGACCCAGCGGGTTCGATGCCTGAATCTCGACAATAATACATGAATCCTGTACTACTTGCCAAAACCAAAGTATCAAAACACCGGATTATTATTAGAAAGAAGTTGGAGGGTGAGTTAAGAAAGAAAAAATTACTAGAATAGAAGAAGAAGAACTAACACAACACAGAATCTCACATCGTAGTGGAACAAAATACAATATAGAAATAAATCTTTATTGAGAGTTTGAAAAATACTTACAACATCAGAGTACATCAACACTATCAGACAGTTATAGATATATGTCCTCATATACAATACAAAATGGAATAATTATTAGTACGCCTGAACTCCTCCAGCACATCTTCTGAACTTTGTATTATCTAATAACCTGGACCTATGAAACCCAGGCAAACTCGAGCATCACAGAACACCGGGTCAGTCTGGTGAACCAGAGTGAGAAAACCACTAAGTTTATAATATCATCCAATTTGATTTTAAAGTCCAAAAATCTTTTTGAAAGAAAAGGATAATCGTAAGACCAAGTTTATACATAAATACAGATAGTTTTTACCTTACGATAACCCAAAACATTTTGAAATCAATATCTTATTCTGATATTATGATAATGTCTAAGTACAAATAAATAGCAATCTAGCGGAACGCTTGCATCTCACGCTCCACATATATAGTATACAATCAAAATCGCGACACTTATTGGAGTTTGGATTCCGACTATGACAAGGTATGGAACCACCTGCCGGTAGTGTATCTCTAGAGGGGGATGCACTGGGTTCAACAAGAAAGTCTTGCAACCTGGCCCACACATGACCGACCACTCATTTCTCTTGAGTGTATCGAATGTATATGACCAACGATTGGGATCAGCAACCGTTTCCCGAAAAGGGACAGCATCGATAGATTTAAGAAGCAAAAGGAATTTCTCTAGATAGGTGATTATACACCCTAATGGGAGCGACCCACATAGCCATGCTGCCTGCCCGATTTTTGTCATTTTCCAGTTGTGAGGCTTGAGGTTTGAATTACTTCTTTGATAGCACGCCACCATTTACTTTGAATGCCACATCTTCAGATCCATCGGAAATCACTAATTGATTTCCACAAAAATACTCAGATTATTAGGCTAAAGAAGTTTCCCTTCTTTGCCACCAACTTCGTACGTTTGAAGAAATCAATGTACGTAATCCCTTTGGAAATACTCTGTCAGACATCCGTCCATACAAGTTGTCCTGGGATTGGACAACCCGAAGGCACTCTCCTACTGCATCATTGGAATCACCCTATAGATCAGTAGCGAGTAGTCCTTGCAATCCACAGATTTCAATCACGTCAAAATCACAAATCAAATAACTCTAGATGCATGATAGAGAGATTCGATAGGTCGTTCTTTCGCTTATGAAGATCCACGGTCTTCACTGCTCCATCTTCCAACTGCATCTTCGACGATTTTGTATCTGCTGGTTTGGAATGGTTTTCGAATATAAATTCGATCCGGTCTTTCCGTATCAACAATCGTATTGGCCAGATTTGACAGTTGGTTATTTAACTATCAAATAAACAATCATTCAATCATGAAAATAAATATGAGTTTACTGGTTCATTACTAAGCATCACTTGGCCTTTTTAAATTTACATAATTTAAACTTCTTAATATTTCGATATTTAAACACTGTATTAACTTCTTATCTTATTATAAAAGTATTCTCAAAAACTATTTTTTTACATATTAGAACTAAATCATATATATATATATCCTAACCTAGTTCAACACATTTCACGTAAAACATCGTTACAAAATCACTCTTTATTTTATTCCTCGAAAACAATAACTATACTTCCCTTATGAATAAAATTATCTGAACACATCTTGTTAATTTCTCAACTCTCGAGAATATCATTATATTTTCTTAATATCTCTTTCTTTTCTTTTTACTTCAATCATTCATTAGTTCCCAACTGAAACATGTAAGTGAACAATTCCCTAAATATCAACCCAGTTGGCCGAAACCAACATCAGATCGATACTCAAGAAGTCATTCAACTTAACAAATTTCCGATCAGTTTCTAATTTCCGTTCAAATCTGCAAAACGTTTGCATCAAGCAGATTCTCGCTTTGAAAATCTCGATTCAATCCCATTTATTTTACCTAATTTCTTTATTAAGTATTACCAACTTAAAATCACCATCTTAACCTCACTGGTCCTTTATAAACCTTATTTATAAACTCAGTTTTAATATAAAACCCTGTTACCTCGAATCCATCTTACTAAATTCAAATATTATATAAAACATTTATTTCCAATCATTGTATTCGGTTAAAAATCCACTTTTATTCATAAAACTCATATTTTAATATAAACCCATTCATAAAACCTTCCACAACATAACTTTATTTTATTACTATTCTGATTATTTATTTAAATAATAATATCTTAAATTATTATTAATTAAAATAATAATTTACTTCCTTTATTAACTAAAATAAATAAATATTAAATTCCCTTTTAAATTCTTATCTTAAAATTAAAACAAATATCTGTTAAATCCCTTCATTAGGGTAATTACAACAAACTAATCGAATAATAAATCTTAATTATACGGTCGCCTTAGTCTACTCAAATTATGATTATTCTATTAACCACTTCCCATTAGTTCTTCCCTACATTAACTAATAATATAATTACTTTAAATATTCTCATTTAATTGTTTCTTAGAAATAATTAATAAATTCTTTACTGTCATGTTAATTTCTCCTCATTTGCTTATAAACTTGATTAATATAGGTATGTGTAATATATAACCATTGAATAATCACTTATATGCTTAGATGTTAAATAATAAATATTTATTTCCTTTAATATAGTTTTATTCAAAATAACAGATTTGGAAATCCGTTTCAGTTATAAAATAAATTTTATAACTTCATCTCTGTCTATTTATCTAATGGTAAATCGCTATTTATAAAACGATTGATTTTTAGGCCAACTCTGCCAATTACTCAACCAATACTGCCCATAGGTTAAAACAAAATAAACGTTGAATTTCTAGTCAACGACCAACACCCAAATCAATTATCTAATCAGAACAGTTCATATAAGGATGATATGAGAATAAATAACATATAATATTTTTGAGGAATCCAGTTGGATCCCTCCAACCTGTTTTCCCCTACATCCAAATACGTTATCTCAAATAAAATCATATAAATATAGTCTAGATAATCGACCAGTAACTTAAACAGCCAATTCTACGTTTACATAACTATAAACGTGACCAACAAGGTAAGTTACCTTAATTGGTTACGATCGTTAAAATAACGATCGATAACAATTAAATCAAACAGACATCTAACTTAATCGGTTTAGTCAATATAAACATGCAATAATCATTCAAAATAAATAAGCATAGCACACACAAATTAAACCCGACTTATATAAATATAAGTAGGATAAAAACCGAGTGAGTAAACTCACCTTTGATTTCCATTTGTCGTCAAAACGGTTTGTTTCCCAGCTACGTTTTAGCTCTGTCCATACCAGCCTCATCGTGTTGTGCTTGTCGATAGAGTTCGGACGTCACTTACTTTATTCAACCCGTTACTCTATAACATAGATATAAATTTAATGGGGCATTCACTATTTTTAATTAATATTATTGACAAGCTAGTAGTAATTCATTTACTAATAATACAAATTAATTCTGTAACAACCTTGCTTGGGCACACCTAAGCATAGTTAGACATATTATAAATTGTTTAGGCATACCATAAATATTATCCTGTAGATTATATTAGATACATTGCAACTTTTGTTTAGGATCACTTGGCCCAGGTTATAAATTTTGGATTAAATAAATTTGGGTCCAGTTATATACCATAACATGGACTGTGTGTTATAATTTAACTGCTATAACTTTTCATTAGGCGGATTATGAAATGTTTAGGCATGCTCCTGGTATTTTTGGTCGGGCACATTCATATATTATGGTGAAGTAGTTATAAACAGGATTAGGCAGATCCAATTTATAAATGTATAAGTTGTATTAGGCACACAAAATATTAGCTAGGTATATATTTGTAAACACGGTTAAGCAAGTCTTAATGTAAATATAATTATACTATACACTATACTTTTAATAGGATTTTGTTAAACGCTAATTAGGCTTATGTTATGGCTTTAGGGATCGGTTTAGGCAAATACCAGCAACTAACTGGTCATGTTAAATCAAAAGACATATTAAAATATAAGTTAGCTTAACATTTAAACTAACTTGGATTAGGAAATTGTGAAACTTGATTAGGCATAGTTAAACAAATTTACCCAGACAAATTAGTTTATACACTATTCATTCATTTTTTCTTCCATTTTCCTGTTAAAACTTGAAACTGCATGCACTTCCCATTCATACTCTTCCATCGTGGTCTTGCTTGAACAAATCGTCCACCTCAGTCCGTGCACCGCAGTCACCATCTGTCATCAGTGCACCGTTTAGTGATACTGACCCCATCATGCTCCATCTCTGAACTCCAATGTTTTCTCTCTCGTTATACTTCCCAAACCGTACCCATGCTGAAGCTCTTCCTCCTGCAACGTTTTCCCCTTTCAAAACGTAAGGCACGCATGGCCCCTCCCACTTGTCACACGTGGCTTAACTACCGCACCACCATACTAAAAGACGTGGGCCCAAGCTGCTTATGTGTTCGCGCCTCACGTCCCTTTCCAATGATCCACGCACCTTGGATAGCCATGACTTGGCTTCAGTAATCACTCACCCACCATGAATTCGCTGCACCTCAGTTTTCTCTTCTTCTTTTGTTTAAACTGACCCCTTCCATTTATGTACTTTTTTACAAGTCTGTTACTCACCTGTAAACCTTCCCCAACTTCGTTACTAACACACGCGAAGACACCCAGCTCTCTGCCGCACCCATTGTTCCCTTTTTATTTCTACTTAAACTTCTTTCTATTTTTATTTCTTCATGGAACTCTTTTTCTTTTATTTTATTACGTCTCGGTAATTTCCATTTGGGTTCTGCAAGAAAGCTAAAGCATGTGCGTATTTATATATGGGGAACCTTGGGAGCCAAGGCTTTTAGGTTAGTAGCTGCAGCTGTAGGAGGATGTGTTTTCGTTCAGGCATTTACATTACGATGGGAAAATACAAGTACAGTTGATGGTGATGATTCAGTATGGATGACAAGATAGGAGAGGAAACATAGTAGCTAAGTGTAGACAATATAGGAGCTGTGCGATTGGAAATATCAGTTTAGCTGTTGTTCGAGTGTTTCAGCGTGTTGTCCGGTAAACCGCCATGTGCATTGATGGCGAAGCCCACGAGAGGAAGAAGTAGGCTATCTCTCAGCTCTGTTTTGTACAGATTTGAGCATGTGAAAATTTAATGCGAAAAGAAATGGTAGGCTGAAAAATGGAAGGTAGGATAGTTGTGTTACTTTTGTAGATACGCAGGTAAAAGCTTAAAAGTGAAGTAAATAGGGTATGTTGTAGGCTATGCATTTGAAAGTTTTGTTTATAATATAATGGGTTTGAAGTAGACTGAAATGTACTGATGTTTGTATGTATTGTCTCCTTCAATTTACATAAAAAGCAATCACGTAGGCAAGATGGAATAGGGTCTAGTTGTGTACTTCATTTACTTGTATAGTATTGTTTTGATTTACGATTTTATTTTCCACTATAAATATTTGGCAGGTATAGTTTTGAGCCATCAGTGAACGAGCATTAAATATGCACGACAGAAAGCTTATTGCCATTCGAAAAGAAAAGAGAAAGTAGCTAAATTTATAAAAACTAGCTAACAAATAAACATGGTTATGGGGCCAGGAAGCATGTTATTATAATTAGTGGTATGTTGAAGCTATCATGCGACACCAAATGCGTCTATTAATCGTATAACGTCGAATCTATTAAATGTACATATTCTTCTTTAGTTGTAGTATATAGGAAAATCCAAATAGGGTAGGTGAAGTGTGTATGAATTGTTTAATTTGCTTAGGCATTAAGTTTGTATTTTATTACGATGTTAAAATTTACCGGTAACCGTTGTTTTCCGGTAACCGTAGGTGTACCGTCACTTCACAGATTCCAAATGAAAAGCAAATGGACCCACTTCTACGTCTTAACATTCCGGTCCCAAAGAAATTAATTTCGTTGATAACGGACCCCGTTTGCACAAACATCGTATTTTAATTTATCGGTTCCCCCTTAAATTTCATGCACCGGTAAAATAATTCCGATTTGCTCCAAACTAGAAATCTAGCAATAACTAGCTATACGTATTCCAATAAAACTTGTTTCTTCGAAAACGGAGGTCGTTTGAAAAGAAAACATTTTTAAGGCCAATATAATAGAACAATTTCCCGTGTGCGAAGCACGGGCCTCATTGTAAGGTAAGCAACACATTGATTTGAACGTTCTATTTCGTACGATTATTTAATTCCATCGTCAATCGTTTGTTAAGCGTTTTATATTCGTAACGATATAAATAAATTTCAAATCGTAGGTTGCGACATACCGCGATGTTTACAAGCTTGAATAATTATATGTTTAGATGTTCGTTAAATAAACGAATTTTAATTTATAAATAACAAATCAATATTTTAGATAATAAATTAAATTAAATATTGACCACCAAAAAATACGGGATTTTACAAATATCTTGGTGCAAAAACCAGTTGAAGTGGTTAATGTTAGTAAAAAGGGAGTTCAGTTATGGAGTTGTTTCAGTAGGCGCAGTTGGAGTTGGTAATCTGGGAAAAAGATAATTAAGGTAATTTTAAGTTGAAATTTAAATAATTATTATGGAATTGGTTTATAAGTTGGAAATTAATTAAATCAGTTTAAGCCGATAACCGAAACTTAATTTGTCTTACGAGGTTATATCAATTGAAAAAAAAAACAGGCGTAGGGAGGAGTCACTGTAAAATCTTTAGAATAAGCTTCAATGGGAATTCAGCAAAAATGGAAATCATGGTGAGTAAATATCACTCAATTTATTTATTTATTTAGAATTTTTTTTAGTCATTAAAAATAATTGATGGTTGTTTGGTTGCATTAAAATATTTTTTGGTTGTTAAAAATATATTAGTTATGTAGGATTTGTGTTTCTGGTTATTATATATATTGGTGATTGGATAGTTCCCGTAGTACCATTAGTGGATTCCCGCAGTATCATTAGTGGATGACCCTATGCGCCCCACGCTTTGATAGTGGATGCCCTTCTATACCACGATATCCTGCCATGAAGTAGGATGGGTATTATTTCTGTTGGCTAACGTCTGTGGATGCAGGAAAACAGGTTGGAGGGATCCAACTGGATTCCTCAAAAATATTATTATTTGTTTGTTCCAAATATGTTATCATATATGATGTGTTGATTGATAATTGAGTGGTTTGATTGTTTCAATATCACTGGGGCCAAAATATTGATATATAAAAATATCATGAAAAGGATATTTGAGATTTAAAAAGGGGAAATCTATTTTTCAAAAATAGAATTTGAATTTCGAGTGGACTATAAAGATATTAACTTGTTTTAAATAAATAAAACAAGTATTTAATTTATAAATGATATTTATAAATTAAATAACACAGGAAATTCAAGTAAAATTATAAACGGTGTTTATAAATGAATTGGAATGATTTTCATTGGATAATCAGGGAGTTGAACTAAACTGAATTTATAAACGGGGTTTATAAATGTAGTGGGAAACATTATCATTTGATAATTTGAATATTTAAATTCAAATGTGAATTTAAAAATAGAAATGGGGAAATTGTTTTAAAGAAATAAACGACGGAATTTGTAAGAACCCGTAACTTCCCTGGTAAGGAAAGAATGGATTGCTTTGAGAACAACACACATTGGAACACAAATAGAAGAACATTTCATTCTTTATTACAACAATTCCATCAGAATACAAGAATATACAGAGTATGAATAAATATTATACATTTGATAATTATCTTAGATTTAAACTACATTTAAATACATAGCAGCGGAAAAATAATACAGCACACAACTGAAAGAAATACACGGATACAGAGCTTTCCGAGTATCGTTCCAGCTGTAAACTAGAATCCTGTGAATTTAAATCTGCAAAACCCAACCACTAGCTGCTCGTGCAGAAAATAAGGGCACCCAGAGTTTAGGTTAAAACAATAAACTCCAGGTCAGTCATGTGACTGGTGTGAGAACTAAACAGTTATTAATTTGATTTTAAAGTTCGGTAAATCCAGTGACCACACCGCATAACTCGGAACGGGTTTTTACACCAAGAATACCAGTGCATAAGTAAACAGTGCAATGCTAAATAAAGAACAATGAAGCTGTTATAAGACCCAGGTCCCATCACACAATGCAACGCAAGCCGGAGGATAGGGTTTTACCTTATAACAACCAAATAATGCTTGATACGCGAAATTTAATCTTTTATTATTACTATAAGTGAAGAAAACAACTTCAAATATAAATGTATCAATCATAGACGGCATGGGTACCATATATCATGTCGCCATACTAGGCTCTACAAATAAAACCGAAATGTCACGTATTCGAAATTGAATTTCAGTCACGAGTCAAGGCAAGGGGCAAGCTCCTCTCCGTTCGAGACACTCTAGCAAATGTCTCAGGACCACACATAGCGATCCTTGGAACCTCCAAGGTCGGTCCTCTCCTACTTTTGAGGATTAATTATTCCTGAACACACGTTTCCCGGTCCTATAGGACCTATATCCGAGGCCCCTCGCATCCAACAACCACACAGGTAAAAAGTATATAAATGTCTGTGTTAGAAGTCGCTGACACTACCCATAGCTAGAAAGAAACGTCGTGTTCTCCTTGGGTCCCTATCTCGTTTTTTGACTCATACCGAGGTGTGAGGCTCGCGAATTAACGCCATACACAAAGCTATGCCACATAGGCCATGTTTTGATCATCAACCACAAGACTTTGCTTTTCAACAGAAGCCTTGATCATCTGCCACTTAGGCATGCCACACCGGCAATTCACTCCATGCGAATGATTTCTATCGATATATAACCTCTGAGCTCGTACGTCTCTGAGAAGGGCGTTGAGTAAGAGAATAAATTCTCCACCGCCAAATAGATATATATATTTAATAGAGGTCAATTAACACAGAACAAAATCCAATGTCAGACACATAGTCCATTTACAAGTTCGTTCTGGGTCTGAACGAAATCGGAGGAACCTTATTCCTCGCATATCCATCGATCTCCAAGTACATCTGGACGATCACCGACCGATTCCCTCCTCTTAGGTGTACAACCCAATCAAGATCATCAGTAATCATCCAAACGATGTGAAGACCTCCGGTCTTCAACCACCATCTTCATCTTCGACTTATCGTCGAATTAGTTATTCGGAATGGGTATAAACCCGGCCTTTCCGAATAACCCGCGTATATAATAAACAAGTGTTACACAAATACATCATACGCCTCATTCCAATTTATAGTATTCTTTTATTCAAATATTCACATTCTTAGAGAAAGGTTCCCATTAATTTTATCAAAGATAAATTCTTCTAAATTTATTCTTTAATCTTCCTTTGAATATCATTTCAAACCATATTATGGTTTTCTAAACTAGTCGGGATTAGCGAACCACATCGAAGTAATCATTTATTTTATTTCCCAATCCCAACCTATTCATCCAATGGAGCAAAACTGGTAATACTCCATATCTAACACCATGGTGTTATCGGTAAATAATAATTACCATTTCACGTTCAAATCTAACTAAAGATTTTACTATCGCTTTGGAGCAAAACTGGTGATACTCCATTCTCGATCATTTCAATCTAATTAAAGATTCATTAAAAATCCACTTAGTTTTAATCCTCCCACAAATCAATATTAATGGTTATTCAAAGCTAAGAAGTTAATCTTATCTTTAACTGGGTTAAAGAACCAATGTCATTTAAAAACACGATTCACGACAAACCCAAAATCCCATTCCATTGTTAATCGGGTTAAAGAACAGGTGTTATTCAAAACACCGCTCACAATAAAACCAAAAGCCAATTTAAATTCAATTCCAGTTAAATACTAATTAACTGGACAATTTCACTAAATCTTAATTAAAAGATTTATTCTTTTCTAAACTGGGTCCAAGAACAGTGTTATTTAAGACACCATTCACGACGAACCCAAAATCCGATTTGATATTAAATACAAGGCTCTGAATAGAAAACATATCGGCTTATATTCAGTATCAAATTCTGAAACCAACAAATATCGTATTGGAAATAAGGATATAAATATATATTTCAAATTTCCACAACCATATCTGTATAATCACGAAATCCAACATCGAAATATTCTGAAGATAATTTCGATTCAAATCCATTCCAATTCGTATATTGGAAATTCTGATTATTTTTAAAACCACTTCAAATCCAATTTATTTATTCAAAAACTAACCTAGAGATATAACGGACCAGATTTCCTAGAGATATACTCCAACAAATATTGTTTAATGTAACGGACCAGATTTTTTTAGCTGTTTAATGTAATATTTAAAAATGGTTCTAAATATTTTTTTGGAATTTAATTTAATAATTTTGAATATTTTATTAAATAATAAAATAATAATTTAAATTCCTGGATGGTCTGAATTTGTTGAATTTCCAATATAATGTAAACTACAATCTAAAAGATTTAATGTTGTTTATAATTGAATCACATTAATGGTCTCGTTTAATAAACGATGTTAGAACATTTGATTTATAATTTAATTATAAAACGAACTACAGCAGCGCAGTAGTTCGTAATATAACATTTTGAACTTTAATTGGTTGGAAAGGGTCCAAAATAAGTCGGATTTATTTGAAACAAGAAATGTCCAAATCGAAATTATAATATTCTTCTAATGGAAGAGAAAAATCGAGTTTTCATGTTGTAGATTTTGTTTTATGTTCAAATCAAATTTTCAAATAATCGCTATGGAATTCATTTATATATTATAACGATTTATTATATAAAATTAGGTATTTTTATTTTACTGAATATTGGTTTGGCTTGGAATTAAATTCATATTATTTTATTTTGAAACTACAAAAAATTCTTCTCAAGTATAGCCGGTTATAATATTTTAATATTATTATATTGAGGTATTTTAAAATTGATTTATTTTAATTTAAATTGGACCATTAAAAAGGGACTTTGTTGTAACCATCTCCGCTTTCAACGAAACAAATTTTGTTGAGTTCGTAATGGCTTATTATTGCTAGATTTCAAGTTTTACATCAATTGGAATTATTGTGTGAGCGTAGCAAAACTAAATGCAAATAAATTGATGGTTTGGACTCGAATGAGCGCCATTTGAGCAAACGGGCTCAGAATTCAACGAAATAAGTTTCATTAAAACCGTAACCGTCGAATTATACCATGACGTCTATTTTCGTCATGAATGGAGTTTGTATGTGAGCGTGAAAGTTAATTAACGTCAAATGGGATTGATGAAAAGTATAAGTAAAATATCGTTAGTCATTGTCAATAAAATATCTTCAGTCAAATCAAATTAAATAAAATAAAAAATGTTTCTCGCCGTACACATTCTGCAACTTGACATGCATACTGATATCTCCCTTCTATATATTTACAACCTACCATCTTTCATTCCCATTACAAAAACCAGTTCTTTTACCTGTTTTCTTCCATTTGAAAACGTTGAAGAAAATAAAATGAAAACAAATGCCTCCATTTCCTCCATCCAAAATACACATCAACCTCTTTAAAACCACCAGCGAACCCAAAGCTTCTCAATGCTTCAGAAAATGAAATTGTGGTCCAAAAATAAATATAAAGTCAAATATTTCACCAAATCTCATGAAATAGGACTCACTAAAATCCATAGTTCGAAAGTTTCCTCTCGATAGCCCCATTTCTGGTGCGGTGCGTATCATGGTGGGAGGGCTTTTAAGACAGCGCGTAGTTCGAGCGAAGGTTGCGTAAGTTTCTAGGCAAGGTGGTCAAAGGAGGCCAGTGTGGGGGTGGAAAGTTATGGTTCGAACTGGTGAAGAAAGGAGCACTATCGGCTATGTATGTGGAGTTGTTGGATATCATGGAGTTTTAGTGGTGAGGTTTGGGTAGAGGAGTAGCAGGTTTTAGTCTAGGCATCATAGCGTTTGGCCTGGGGAAGTTAAATTCTGCAGCGTGGCATGCGTATGGAATGAAGGAAATGTAGAGGGGGGTTCTATCCATGGGAAGGAAGATTGGAGAAGGCGAAACAAGGGAGTGGGTATTTTGTATAGTGCTCTGCATGTTAGGTTCGAAAATTTTGGACCTGGAAAGAGAAGTCGCAGTTAGAAGAAGGGGGTACAGTGGGAAGCTTTGGAGAAGCATTGAATGATGGAGAAATTTTTTGTTAGTTTTGGGGAGTTGGATGACTTGTAGGAGTTGAGATCACGATAAAACGATGCATCATGAATCAAGCTTCAGGAAGCATGCGAGAAGGATAGTACGAAGCAGGAGTTGGGCTATGAGTTGTTTGAGGTTGTGCTAATGGGCCTCATGTTCAAATACAGAGAGAAACAAATACAACAAGAAATATAATAGTGAAATGGTGGAGCATGGTAGTTGGTTACAGGGTGAAAGAACTAGAGAATACGACAAAATGGAATGAGTTTTTCCAATAATGTTGCGGTGGCAACAGGAGAAGAACATAGGGAGAACATGTGATGGATTATGACATTGCAGGTGATTCAAATGTTATTAACATTTTAAATTTAATAATTTGTTAACTTAATTATCTTAATTTATTTATAAACGTGTAATACCGATAATGCGTCCTTATATTATCAGAATTGCGCAAAACTGAATCCGATGGAATCGTATCATCGAAGGCTACATTGCTGAGCAGGTTTGAAAAGAATCGAAAGCAATGGAATTTTTATATAATTTTAAATGCCGATTTAAAATTGAATGAAAGAACGCACGAATCGATCATCGAAAATAAAGGTAAGCTAACTCTCACACATTTCTGGAATCCTATGATGTGATCAAAATTCATATAATTAAATTTAATCATTGATAATATAAATTAGATGTTTGGATGCATGCCTTGGATGCCTATTGTTTTTTTTTGAAAGGAAAGCACGTTTTTTTATTACTAAACAAGAAATTACAATATTTACAACATACATACCCTATGACAAATAATCTGAGCACTACTAATTCAACCAGCTACTAAGCACTTCAATGATTACATCAAAAAGAAAATTAAACTAATCAGACAAAAGTCATCAGACGAGAATTTAGTTATCGTTCAGCGAATCAACGAGGTTAAGCTTTAAAATTTATTTTATAATTGAAGCGGGATTTTAATTTTATTTTACATGTTATAATGAAGTTTTCAATATAAAGCAATGTTTATAAATTTGTTTTTATAAAAATATTATAAAAAGATTATCTAAAAAAATTTGGCGTTGAAATCAGTTTTATAAGCGAATAATGCAGTATTTAACCTATGAGTTAATATTTTGGAATAATCATTTATTCAGTAACCGATTTGGCAGTATTATTAGATTAATTACGTTAATCTAATAATAAGAATTAATGAAAACCAATTAACGAATTAACGGATGGTTTACAGTTGACCAAGTCAACTATTTGATCAAAAATGATTATTAATGAATATTTAATAAGATTTCTTTATATAAATTAATTTCTTAATTAACAATGTTTAAAGATTATAATTATTTGTTATTGTTTAATAATTTCAAAGGTAATCAACTAATCTATTAGTTAATGAAAAAATAAACTGTTGTTACTTCGGTAAATAACAAAGTTAATTGTATTTGGAGTGATTTCTTCTTAAATGAAATTTATTTAAGGAGTTAAATCGAGTATGTAATACAATTAGTTAATTTTAAAGGAAATTTATGAAGATATTGAATAATATAAACGAGGTTATCAAGGAAATTGAGCCAATTCGATAAGTATTGAATTAAATATTCTATTTAAAACTTGAATTGGGAAAAGGGAGGTTCTCCAGAATATAAAGGAAATTACTTATCGATGTGGTAAATGGGGGTATTAAAGCAAACAACGAGTTATGTGAAAGGGTCATAATCGACCAAGCTTTTAAACGGATATGGTTTATAAAACTAGGTTTTGAATGGAAAAAAAGATTTGGGATTTGATTTATGAACTATTTGTTAAGGAATGCGGAAAGGCGTTCAGGCAAAACAAACACTAAAAGTGGGGTGAATAGTGTTTTTTGAGAATTTAAACAAAATCTAATACTTGTGTGAATCACCAAATTAATCAAACACCACCAACACAATCATGGACACGGATTCAAACACAAATGTAAAAGTAAATAGAAATAAAAATGCAAAAAGGGAAAGAATACACAGGATTTTATACTAGTTCGGATTACTCCTTCGTCCAGCCCCATGCAACACTGGATTGAGCCGAGTTTTATTACTATATCAATATCCAACTACAACATCCTTGATTTCATGGCTACAAGGGATACCACAGATTCCGTCCTTGATTTCACGGCTATAAGGGATACCACCGATTCTGTCCTTGATTTCACGGCTATGAAGGACATAACTATTTAACCTCAAATACCACCCAAGCAATTACAAGCATCCCTATAACCGATCTTCAATAGCACTTGATTCAGAGAGTAGAGAGTGAAAAAAGAAGTAGTTTGATCAAAACAGAATTGAATTCGACAGAGTACAAGTGTAGAAATCATAAAAATGATTAAGAATAGTGGTATACAGAAAGAGGATGAAGTTGGAGAAGAGGATATGATAAAAAATTCGAATTCAATCCCTTTTTATAGTAAATGAAAGGATACCACCCTTCAGAACCATCATAAATAGTGAAAAGACATTTCCTTTCAAAAATTGAAAAAATTACTGTTATATTCGACATAGTGTTTTATGTATGTCGACATACTCTTAGTTCAAAATTCGTTTTTGAGCATTTTTCAGGTGTTTTGATATAAATATAACTTTGGAAATTCTTGAATTAAAATATAGTGTTATAAATTAATATTATAAAGTAAAAAATCATATGAAAACATATATTTAAACTATATAAACATATTTATAACTTTATAAAGTTTTAAACTATATATATATATATATAAATATAAAAGTATAAGAATATAAATATATAAAATTTAAGTTTTGAAAAATAAAAGTAAAGTAAGAAAAGAAAATAGAACGACAGAAAATGAAATAGAAATAAAATAAAATAGAGAGGATAGAGATAGAATTTGAAAATAGAATTTGAAAATTTGAATTTGAATTTGAACTTGGAGTGCTATTAGGGTCTTACATAATGTAGATTTTATAACTATTTTAGTCTTGAACTCTTAAACTCTTAAACTCATGAAATCTTGAATACTCATGAGTCTTGAAATTTCTCTGAACTCTGAATCTCTAGTATCTTTAAACTGTATAGTCTTCAGTAATATTTCCTGTAAATGAATCTTCAATATGTGTATATATATGTATTCTATACAAAAATGTTTGTATATATATTTGATAATCAATTAATATTGAAATAAGGTTGTTGTCATCAAAACTCCATTCTCCAACAATCTCCCCCTTTTTGATGATGACAACCTTATTTTACAAAATATCATACCTCTACATACTTGTTGATGATGATATGTTAAAAACTCCCCATGTCTAATGAATTCTATAAACTATGTCTATATTTTATAATTTCTCCCCCTTTGGCATTATCAAAAAGAAATTCTAACAATGCTCCCCCTAAATTATACAACTATCTGAATAGAACATAAGTAATCAAATTATGATTCTCTTTAATATATACAAACCTATAATGGTAATTCCGAAGAATATGCTGATAAAACACAAACCGATCCAAGTATTATAATTACATATGTTTGTTTGTTATATATACAAACGAAATCAAATCACACCACACCATATTCTTAATATATATACAAGTTTTCAAATCATATAATCTAAATCAAATTCAAACAAATCAATCAAATCATACCGAACAATTAAACGTTTCTTGGAACTTCAACCCATTCATTTTGTCCAGTAATTGGGTTCTTTTGATGTCCTTCCACTCTTCTTTAGTGTTATGTGACATTCGGTTGTTTTCATTTTCGAAATGAGAAGAGATATCCCAACGAATCACATCAAAATGTTATTCTTGATATTCAACCATCCTCATTTGAATTAACTCTAGTTTGCGCTAATTACATAGTACTATGGAGAGAGTTTTCTTGAAATAATTCAAAGAATCATCAAGATTTTCACATATACTATAAATATGATTTGCCATGGATTTGATAATAAATGAATATAAAAGGAGAAATAGAATTATGAATCTTTCTGGAAGAAATAGAATTAAATAGGGTCTGGAATTCATTAGATTTTGAATGGACATGAGTAGTTATTTTAATTTTAAAATTTGAAACAATTTGAAAATCTGGCAGTTATATGTCGACATAAAAAAACATTATGTCGACTAACTATAGTAAGAATTTTTAAAATTTCCAAATTTTGAATTCTTTGAACCTTATTATGTAATGTAGCCTTTATAATAACAATTCAACCATTCATCCATGGAAACCAGAACATCCATTCAATCATGGAAAACACACATGACATCTAGATTATCTAAGTCTCACATAAACAACCCTAATCGAGTTTAACATTCCCCAAGTACTCTCCCCAGAGGCCTAGACCAATATCATTTAAGCACTCAAAGAACACCTCCCTCGACTTTGGATAATCTATGTGAGATACTACAAACAGAACAACCAATCATCCATGACTGACTCTGGCTATCACCGCCAATCCTGCTTTGAAACCACAGTTAATCGCATGACGGCCAACCTTGCCATATGTCAAGGGCTAATGGTAACCCCAGTTCTAGCATAAACTCCATATGTCCAACCTTGACAATGTCCAATGTTGACAACTAGGCCTTTCAACGATACCCAAGGTACTCGACCAGCAACCTTCCAGTCTATTTGGTGCCCCCATTGTACCCCTTCTTTGAGCTTGCTAGAACTTACGACAGCGATGACTTCTCGGCCTTCGCATCTCTAGTCATACAACCTTGACAAAATTTCATGGGTCAAGCAACCATCTCAAGCAACCATTATCCACCAACTCACAACCTTTGAGTTGCCACCTCATTCGTTGTTCCACCTTGATCAACGAACACATTCAACACTTTGAACCTTCCTACTTGAATTTACTTCGAAGTCACATCATCACCGAGACAATTACACCACTGCGTTGCGGTTAGGGTTCGGGGGTTTACCCCCAAAAAATATTTTTTCAAAGTATTTCCCCAAATCTGAGTCGTACCCGAAAAAACGTGCTTTTTCAGGAAATGACCCTGTTGGAAACCAACCATAACATCATCACTATCAACTACAGTATTTAAAAGCGCTTCTAAAAACATGACCGATCGGCCCCCTTTCAGACCGACCCGATCCAAACTAGGCCGACCCGATCCAACGCCCTTCTGGCTTCAAACTCGACCGATCCAACCAACACAACCGACCCGATCCAATCACCTATATGACCGACCCAATCCAAATATGACCCGATCAAAATATGACCCGATCCGAATATGACCCAATCCACACCTGTCCGATCCAACTTCGTTTCAATCTGACTTCTGGCCGATTCAACCTATGGCTGAGTTAATTTCTGGCTGATTCAACCTATGGCCGAGTCAATTTCCGCATATTACAATTCAACTCTGATTTCGACCAAAATTTCGCCAAACGACGAATCCGACGAAAACGACACTACCAAAATCATCAAACACAATCGTAAACATATCATAACATTACCGACCACATGAATATGACGATTACCACAAAAATGATGTAAATCTCACCGATTACCATTAAAATGAATATACGATCAAAATGAGAGATCTAACTAACACAAACATGTAGTATGACATGAAATTAACGTGTAAAACTTGTTAGATTAGATCATAGGATGATGCATATGGAAATGAACTTTTAATGATGTAACTTATGGTAAACATCCCAGTTTGATGAGAAACATGCACAAACAATCATATAATTCATTGCATTGATGTGAGAGATGTAATCTCACCGATTTGCCGAAATAATCAAATAAGAATCCGGACAGTGAGCAGTCCGAATCAAACCCCTCGATAAGATGAATTCGCCTTTGAAATGATGCAGATCTAGCCTAGAATGGTGTAGATCTTCGATTTCCTCCCTTACGTTTGGATTTTTAATGGTGGAAAAGTGTAGGAGGAAGAAGGAGATCAAATGCCTTCAAATGAGAGAATGAGAAAAAGTAAACCTTTTCCCTCCACTCTCACCCCCGATTTATAGGATTCCACTAGGGCTCCAAAACCTGAATAGCCAACTGAAAAACCTTAAAACAACGATTTTTCCCAAACCGCTGAGCCAAATCCTTAATGTAACCATTCTACGGAAAGGCAATCATAAATTCCTTTCCAAAGGCACAAGTCTCACCCTCTGATTTGACCTGAGTCAAAAATTATGCCCTGTACAAGGCTGATAGGAGCAAAATGGTCACAAACAAAATCGGTAAAAATTATGGACATGTCTCACAACCCCATAAACAACATATTAAAAGATGAGAATGAACCAACCCTTAGAGAATAAAATAAATATATTTTACGATCTTTCGATACGTAAAATGCAGGCTGTTACATTCTCCCCCTTAAGAATTTCGCAGCCGAAATTCCAAACAAACCCAAGTAATCACGATTACGAATGCCTATCATCCATGAAAAGTCAATTCTATCGTCCAAACTAGCATCCATCAAGCCTTGCATCCATAGCCTTATCCTAGCACGCGGAATTCTAACAATCAACAACAAGATACAACGATATAACAAAGATATGATATCAAAGGGTCCTACCGACGAAGAGTTATGGATGAGTCGCTCTCATGCTCTCTTCCGTCTCCCATGTACAATCGTTTCCATCCTCACTCCATTGCACCTTGACTAGCTTAACCGTCTTCCTCCTAAGCTGTTTCGTGTCATTCCCTATAACACGAAGGGGCTTACGAGGTCTCAAAACTACGGTCTCTACTTCTAAGTCTTCATACTGTTCGGGAGATACCACCACATTCGAATTATGCTTGAATTTCCATAGAAACGACACATGGAACACATTATGCACAATCGACATCTTCTCGGGTAACTCCAATCTATATGCGAGCTTTCCAATTCGCTCGACTATCGGAAATGGTCCAACAAACCTTGGATCTAACTTTCCTTTCTTACCAAATCTAACCATGTGCTTCAACGGCGAAGCTTTCATAAAAACCATATCGCCCACGTTGAATTCCAAGTCCTTACGATGCTTGTGGGTGTAACTCTTCTGGCGGTCCTGGGCTGCCTTCATTCGTTGCCGAACTATCTCGATAAAATCCGAGGTTTCTCTAATCGTCTCAGGCCTAAGTACCAACTTATCCCCAGTTTGTAGCCAACATGCTGGAGAATTGCATGGCCTTCCATACAATGCTTCGTATGGTGCCATCCCAATGCTAGACTAGTAGCTATTATTATACGCAAATTCAATTAGATGTCGATGGTCTTCCCATGATCCTCCGAAATCTAACACACAAGCCCTCAGGAGATCTTCCAAAACTCGATTGACTCTCTCGGTTTGACCATTAGTTTGGGGATGATATGTTGTACTCAAACACAAATCGGTTCCCAACGCTTCTTGCAAACTTTTCCAAAATTCACTTGTGGATAATGGATCTCGATCACTCACTATACTCTTTGGGACACCATGGAATCGAACTATCCATTTCACATAAAGTTCAGCCAAATTCGATGTCGTCCTAGTCGACTTGACAGGAATGAATCTCGCACCTTTGGTCAAACGATCATGATGACCCAAATCCCCTCGTTTCCTGCCCTGGTTCAGGTAGTCCATCGATAAAATCCATCGATACTTGCTCCCACTTCCACGTAGGAACTTCTAATGGCTGAAGTAAACCGCTCGGCTTCTTTTGTTCAGCTGTCACCAACTGACAATTCATACACTTGGAAATAAACTTTCCAATATCTCGCTTCATCCCTTCCCAGTAGTAGACTCTCCTCATGTCCTGATACATCTTGTTTCCACCGGGATGAATCGTCAGCTTTGAGTGATGACATTCTCTCAGAACTTCATCCCTCAATCCGTCAATATCAGGAACAACTAATCGCCCTTGCTTTCGAAGCCAACCTTCTCGATCGACCTCGAACTCTTTATCTTTTTGTTCCAGTTTCTAAATGAACTCAACAAGCTTCGTATCCTTCTTTTGGCTCTCTCCAATCCTTTCGATAAGAGTAGGTATTATCGACAAACTCGCCAACATTTCAGGTTCCAACTCACACCTTGGCCTGAAATCGAACCTTTCCAAGTACTCGAGGCTCTTCCATTCCGAAAACATCGCACCTAAACTTGCATGTCTTCGACTTAACGCATCTGCAACTGCGTTACCCTTGCCCGGAGTATAGGCTTTGCCAAAATCATATGACGCCAAAAACTCTAACCATCTTTGCTGCCGAAGATTCAAATCCTTTTGGGAGAAAAGATACTTCAACGACTTGTGATATGTAAACAACTCGAATCGAACTCCCAACAGGTAATGTCTCCACATCTTTAGAGCAAATACAATCGCCGCCAACTCCAAATCATGAGTTGGGTAATTCTTCTCATGCGGCTTCAGCTGTCGACTCGCATAGGCCACAACCTTATCCTTCTACATTAGCATTGCTCCAAGTCCAGTGCCACATGCATCGGTATATACCACCATCTCTTCATTCCCACTGGGAATGGTCAACACGGGTGCACTTGTTAATCTCTGTTTCAGGATTCCGAACGCTTGTTCAAACTTTGCATCCCATGTGAGTACTTGGTTCTTCTTCATCAATCCTGTCAACGGTGTAGCTATTTTGGAGAAATCCTTGATAAATCGTCGGTAATATCCTGCCACCCCAAGGAAACTCTGAACATCCATCGCATTCTTAGGTCGAGTCCGGTCCTGAATTGCTGCAACTTTAGCGGGGTCAACCGCTATCCCTTTTCCAGAAACTACATGACCTAAGAACCTCACTTCATTCTTCCAGAAGTGACACTTTGAGAGCTTAGCCTTAAGCTGATGTTTCCGCAAGATCTCTAACACAACTCTCAAGTGCGTCTTATGTTCTTCCTCATTTCTGGAGTAAACCAAAATATCATCCACGAACACAAGCACGAACTTGTTCAACTGATCTCTGAACACTCTATTCATAAGATCCACAAAATACGATGGCGCGTTAGTCAACAAGAATGGCATCACCAACCATTCGAAGAAACCGGATGGTGTCCTAAAAGCAGTCTTTGGCACACTATCCTTAGCCACTCTCAACTGGTGTAATACCGTTGCCAAATCCATCTGAGAAAACACTTTGGCTTCGTGAAGCTGATCGAACAAGTCATCAATCCTTGGCAACGGATACTTGTTCTTCTTAGTCACCTTGTTCAGCTCACGATAGTCCACACACAATATTAACGAGCCATCTGCCGTACTTGCAAATACGACCGGTGCACCCTATTCGGATACACTCCTCCGAATGAATCCTTTTCCCAAAAGGTCTCTAACTTGCACCTCTAACTCTCGCTGCTCCTTAGGCGCCATCCGCCTAAGTGGCATAACGATTGGTCTAGCACCCTCGACCAAATCGATCCTAAACTCGATCTCACAATGCGGCGACAACCCTTTGACCTCGTCAAAGACATCTACATACTCATTTGCGATTAGCACTGATGATAGGTCTTCTTGTGGAATCCCAAGCGAATATAGATAACTTACGAAGACCCCGTCTTCGCGCTTACATCTAATCAACACCTTTCGCCCTTCCACATCCCCGACGTTCACCTCTAGCTTCTCGCAATTCACCCTTGCCGCATACCTCTTGAGCCAATCCATGCCCAAGATGATCCCAAACCCAGCGAAGTTAAGAACAAAGCAATCACACACAAAAGAGAAACCATGACTCGACAACACTAGACCTCGACATATTGTGCAAAGATTTGATGAACCCCAATTGAATTAGTCAGTACGAAGGGTCTATCACAAATCTCAAGTTCCAAACCTAAGAGACACACAAGCTCATTGCAAATGAAGGAACGTGATGCTCCATTATCGAAAAGAACACGAACTGAAACACCATTAACAGAAAGAGTACCTTGCACCACGACACCCTTTACCTTCTCCTCTATAGTAGGAGCTTTCGAAGAAGATGGCATAGCTTCCAAAGCATATGCCTTCACAATCTTCTTGCCCTTAGCTAATTCTAGATAATCTTTCTTCTCATGCCCAGGCTCTCCACATTTGAAGTACTTCTTCTCAGCTTTGGGATTCTTGCAGTCATTAGCAAAATGATCTTTCTACTGGTAGTCAAAGCAAACCACCTCACTCTTGGGTTTCTTTTGGCCATCTTTTCCCTTTTGCTGTTGTTGCTTCCTCTTCTTATTATTACCACCCTGTTGTGGTTTTTGAGCCTCCTTGGTGGCAGCGACAACATTTGCTTCCTTAGGAAACAAGCTCTCATGACGAATAGCTTTTTCCACAATCTTCTCAAATGAATCATCAAGATGGTCCACTAACGGTTTTCCGATATAAGCATCCAAACCCAAGACAAACTTCTCGTTCTTCTGATATGGTGTATCAATGTACGAACGAGCATATCTAGACAAAGCTTCGAAATCAGAAATATAGTCAAGCACAGAACGACCATTCTGTTTCAGCTCTACGAACTTCTTGAATAGAGCAGATTTCTGAGCTGTGGAGATAAACTTTGCTTCAAACTTAGCGTGGAATAACTCCCATGAAATTTCTTCCTCTGGAGTCTCGAGTGTAACAGAATTCCACCATTCCATGGCCCTATTCTGCAGTTGCCTTGATGCAAGTTTTCTCTTTATTGCATCCTCGATGCCCAAGACTCCAAATATTCGAACACAAGAATCCATCCACCTATGAACCTCTTCAGCTAGTTTAGTTCCCTTGAATGGTTTTCCCCCTAAAGATGTAAAGTCCTTGCATTGCTTTGCAAAATCTACTACTCTAGGAACTCGCACACCAACATCTACCGTTGCCTCCACTTGATAGGGTACCCTTCGCATAATCACTTCTACCATGGTTTCAAACATGGCCAGGTAATTAGGTTCACCAACATTTCCCCCTCTATTATTGGCTCCCCTAGCAGCGCGTCTTGTTTCTCGTCTACTCATTCTAAATCTGCAATTTAGAATAGTTAGTCACCTTCAAGAAAAACTACTAAAGGAAAACAACCGTTACTACCATATATGCTAATATATATAGTAAACATCCAACTGAAATCTACAAGTACATCTTTCATACGTGATTATGTCCTTGAACTTTGGCCAAAAATCATTGACCAGAGCTCTGATACCAAATGTGACGACCGCCCATAACCTCCACGCTATACAAAAGAAATAATGCCCTAATAAGGGTGCAAGGCAGTCATGGACAATCATTAGAGTAGGTAAACACAAGCGGAGTCTGTCGTAAACTCACAGTGCAAGGATAAAATATAATAGAACATATACAACAGATAGTAAAAGTGAAGTAGAAACACAAGACTTTCATACAACCAAAAAGTAATATCCACAAACTTGGAAAAGTGCTTATACAAAGTTGCCAAACTACATTATCCAGAAAAGCAAACAGCGAAAACCCAATTATTAGATAGTAGTAAAACTGGTACGTAAGCCTCCTGCTCGCCACCGATCAGCACCATCGTCCTCACTAAAGCATCACCTGTCACCTGCTACTTAGTCTGCCCATCCACAACCAGATGAACAGCCCAAGGTAATAAGAGGAAACATAAAACCTTGAGTCAGACAACAGTCTTAGTGAGCGATAAAACAACTAACAAACTTCAACAATAAAGTGTATGAGAAAGGATAGATAAACATACTAATCTGCCCACGATACCAGAGAAGAACTCAACCTTATCTTCCCCACATCGGACAATGATAGCCTTTACAATAACAGTTCAACCATTCATCCATGGAAACCAGAACACCCATTCAATCATGGAAAACACACATGACATCCAGATTATCTAAATATCACACAAACAACCCTAATCGAGTTTAACATTCCCCAAGTACTCTCCGCATAGGCCTAGACCAATATTAGTTAAGCACAAAAAGAACATCTCCCTCGACTTTGGATAATCTATGTGAGATAGTACAAATAGAACAACCAATCATCCATGACTAACTCTGGCTATCACCACCAATCCTGCTTTGAAATCACCATTAATCGTATGACGGCCAACCTTTCCATATGGCAAGGGCTAATGGTAACCCCAGTTCTAGCATAAACTCCATATGTCCAACCTTGACAACTAGGCCTTTCAACGATACCCAAGGTACTCGACCAGCAACCTTCTTGTCTATTGGATGCCCACACTGTACCCCTTCTTTGAGCCTACTAGAACTTATGACAACGATGACTTCTCGGCTTTCGCATCTCTAGTCATCCAACCTTGACGACATTTCATAGCTCAAGTGACTTCTCGAGCAACCATTATCCACCAACTCACAACCTTTGAGTTGCCACCTCATTTGTTGTTCCACCTTGATCAACGAACAAATTTAACACTTCGAACCTTCCTACTTGAATTTACTTCGAAGTCACATCATCACCAAGCCAATTACACCACTGCGTTGTGGCTAGGGATTGGGGGTTTGCCCCCGAAAAATATTTTTTCAAACCTTTTCCCCAAATCTGAGTCGTACCCGAAAAAACGCACTTTTTCAGAAAATGACCCTGTTGGAAACCAACCATAGCATCATCACTATCAACCATAGTGTTTAAAGCGTTGCTAAAAACATGATCGATCCGCCCCCTTTCAGACCGACCCAATCCGAACTAGGTCGATCCAATCCAGCGCACATCTGGCTTCAAACTCGACTGATCCAACCAACACGACCGACCCGATCCAATCACCTATATGACCGACCCGATACAAATATCACCCAATACGAATATGACCCGATCCGATCCACTCCCATCTGATCCAACTTCGTTTCAATACGACTTCTTGCCGATTCAACCTATAGCCGAGTCAATTTCTGGCCGATTCAACCTATAGCCAAGTCAATTTCTGCATATTACAATTCAACTTCGATTTCTATCAAAACTTCGCCAAACGACGAATCCGACGAAACCGACACTACCAAAATCATCAAACACAATCATAAACGTATCATTAAATTACCGACCATATGAATATTACGATTACCACAAAAATGATGTAAATCTCACCAAAACCCATTAAAATGAACATATGATCAAAATGAGAGATCTAACTAACACAAACATGTAATGTGACATGAAATTAGTGAGTAAAACTTGTTAGATTAGATCATAGGGTGATGCATATGAAAATGAACTTGTAATGATGTGAATCTACGGTAAAAGATCCCAATTTGATGAGAACATGCACAAACACTCATATTCATTGCATTCATGTGAGAGATGTAAATCACTCACCGATTTGCCGAAACAATCTAAAATGATAGAAATTAGAATCCGGACAGCGAGCACTCCGAATCAAACCCCTCAATCAGATGAATTCACCTTTGAAATGATGTAGATCTAGCCTTGAATGGTGTAGCTCTTCAATTTCCTCCCTTAGATTTGGATTTTTAATGGTGGAAAAGTGTAGTAGGAAGAAGGAGATCAAATGCCTTCAAATGAGAGAATGGGAAAAAGTAAACCTTCTCTCTCCACTCTCACCCTCTATTTATAGGATTCCACTAAGGCTCCAAAACCTGAATAGCCAACTGAAAAACCTTAAAACAGCGATTTTTCCCAAACCGCTGAGCCAAATCCTTAATGTAACCACTCTACAGAAATGCAATCATCAATTCCTTTCCAACGGCACAGGTCTCACCCTCTGATTTGACCTGTGTCAAAAGTTATGCCCTGTACAAGGCTGAAAGAGGAAAAATGGTCACAAACAAAATCGGTAAAAATTATGGACATGTCTCACATCCCCATAAAGAACATATTAAAAGATGAGAATGATCCAACCCTTAGAGAATAAAACAAATATATTTTACGATCTTCCGATACGTAAAATGCGGGCTGTTACAATATATGTAGTTATATTCATGACTTTCTCTTAATAAATATAACACAAGATATCATAAATAAGTCACGTAACAAATATCATAAATGAATGTGAGTACTAAATGTCGCATAAGATTATATATAAATAACACAGTATATGTCATATAAATAACACGAATGAATGAAGTAGCTATGATGAAAATATCAACCATAATAAAGCTACATAAAATATCAATATGTCAATTTAACTTTAGTTTATTATTTAATGTATCGGGTTCAAGCTGCTGCTTCATAACAATATTGTATAGACACACCATACTACCACTAATTTTGTAACATTGAATCTTATCTGTGAAGACACAATATGACTAAGAATTTCCCCATTTCCTTTAACCTTTCATAAATGGAAATACACTGCCTGTAATAGCCATTCTTTCAAAGGCCTGCTTAACTTAATAAACCCTCATGTCCATAAATCCTTCAAATGATACATATTTCATTTGAAATTTATAACTTGCAAACAACACCAAGGGTATGGCAAGATCCAAAAACTGATTTGGAACATAGTAAGAACACGACTTCAACCAAAAAATCAATGATCAATTGAAAGACAGAGGTACAACTAATGCAAGAGTATTATCACGGTTTGTATCGATTGTGCACGTGATGAATTCATATTATGCTATGCGGATGTATGAGTAAGACCAATATTTATGCTAAAATAAAGCAAATCATGAATTTATGTATTGGGTTACTATTACGAACTAAGAAGAAATAGCATAAAACAGAAGATAAACTTTCTCAATAATTAAAAAGTGAACACTATACCTCTATTTATAGAGGAAATAAGATGGGTTACAATATTACAACTATGCCATTTACAACTTTTCTCGGTGTCGCCTTCCGGTAGGGACTTCGGTAGCCTACTTATATTGTTTCCTTGGTTTTGATGTTGGCTTTATTACTTCGTATTTGATTTCGGCATCAGCTTCAGTATTAACTTCGGCATTGATTTCGGTATCGCCTTCAGCTTCGGTAACCTTCTTCTTGGCTTTGGCTTCAGTATCGTCTTTGGCTTCAGTATTGCCTCTTTGCACTAGCATCGGTATCATTCTTTGGCTTTCGGCACCGCTTCTTATATTTCCTTCTTTATATCAGCTTCGGTATTGGTTGGTGTTGCTTTCTTGTATCTTCTCGGCTTGTCTCCCCGGTGTCATTCTCTTTGTTTCAGTGTCGATACCAAGCTGTTTGTTCCAACAGCTTAATGCCGATAACATATTTACACAACACTACATACATATTCACACACACACACATATATATATATACAACTTCTACTCACAACACTACCCCTCAAGTTGGTGCATAGACATTCATCATGCCCAACTTGCTACACAAACATTTGATTCTAGCACCCTTTAGTGCTTTTGTAAAACTATCATCTTCCTGCTTCTCAGTTTTGACATAATCTGATTGAACTAAACTTGTTGAACCTTCTCTTAAATGAAGTGACTATTCACTTCAAAATGCTTCATTCTCTCATGAAACACTAGGTTAGATGTGATGTGCATTGCGTCCTAATTGTCCTGGTTTAACAATATTTATTCCAACTTCATGCATAAGGTGATCTACCCACATCACTTCACAAATTTCCTTAGCTATAGTTCTATATTCAGATTCAACACTCGATCTAGAAACGACATTTTGTTTCTTGCTTTTCCAAGAAATCAAATTTCCGCCTAGAAATACACAAAATCTAGACATAAACTTCCTATCCATCTTTGTTCCCGCCAAATCAGCATCATAAAAACATCCATCTCTTGCATGTCCATAATTCGTGTACTTAATTCCATGCCCAACAGTTCATTTACGATAATTTAAGATGTGTTTCAGTATGATCCAATGATTCATAGTAGGAGATGCCATGAAGTGGCTTACAACACTAATAGCGAAAGCAATGTCCTATCATGTAACAGTTAGGTAGTTCAATTTCCCTACCAACCTTATATACTTCTCTGGATCTTCGAACAACTAACCATCTTCTACAATGTTACAGTTCAATGGAATAGGAATAATGCTAGGTTTACATCTAGATTCCTGGTCTTTTCCACCAAATCAAGAACATACTTTCGTTGAGATATAACAATATTACCATTATCTTTTGTAATTTCCATGCCTAGGAAATACTTCAAGTCTCCTAGATCTTTAATGTGAAACTGGTTGTGAATAAAGGTTTTAAGAGATGAAATACCTTGTTCGTCACCACCAGTTATCACAATATCATCAACATAAACTACAAGTAAAATAATGCTAGATTTAGAATTCTTATGGAACACTGAATGATCACATCTATTCTTCACCATTCCAAAGGTTTCTAGTGCATTAGTTAACTTTCCAAACCAAGCTCTAGGACTCTATTTCAATCCGTACATTGTCTTCTTCAACTTGCATGCTAAACCACCCTTCCCTTGTGCAATGAAACTAGGGGGATGAACCATGTAAACTTCTTCTTCTGAGTCACCAAGAAGAAATGTATTTTTTATATCAAGCTGATGCAATTTCCAGTTATATGTTGCTAATGAAATAAACATCCAAGTAGAACTTAACTTCGCTACTAGGGAAAAAGTTTCAGAATAATCTACTCCATGAGTTTATGCATATCCTTTTGCAACCAAATGTGCCTTCAGTCTAGCAATTGAACCATCAGAGTTTTCTTTTACAGTGAATACCCACTTACACCCAGTAGGTCTCTTATTTTTAGGTAATCAAGCTAGACAGCATGTTCCATTATCTTCAAGAGAATTCATTTCTTCAACCATAATAGCCTACCATCCAGGATTTAATCAAGCTTCCCCAATAGTTTTAGGTATAGAAACAGATTCAAGAGAAGTTATAAGTGAATGAATAAATGAGGAAAAATTTTTATATGAAACCAATGAAGAGATAGGATACGTACATTGACGTTTTCCCTTTTATAGAGCAATAGGAAGATCAGTTTCAGGATTAAATGTAGAAACAGATTCATGTTCAAGTGGGGGAATTGCATTAAATGTAGATGGAATAATGTCACAAGAAGGTGATAAATTCGTTTCAACAGAAACATTAATATTGTTCCCTTCTTGTACATAATGTGATATTTCATACACAAGAATGTCATCGTTCCCCCTGACTCTCCTGACTTTGATAATGCAAGCTTGATGATAACTGAAAGAATGGTGTTTCTTCAATGAAAGTGACATCGATACAAGATATTTATTTAATGAGGGAAAGAAACACATATACCCTTTTTGCAAATGAGAATAACTAACAAAATATACACTTGATAGATTTCAGATCAAGTTTAGATATTTGTGGCCTGACATCTCAAACAAAAAACATACATCCAAACATTTTTGGCTTAATAGGACATAGCGATTTGTCTGGAAAGAAAACTGAGTATGGTATATCACCATTAAGAATAGTTGAAGGCATATGATTTATAAAAAACATGTTGTGGAAACAACATCAGCCCAGAAACATCTAGGCACATTTGTATGAAATAATAGTGCCCGTGCTATTTTAAGCAAATGTATATTTTCTTTTAGCAACTTCATTTTGAGGTGATGTATCAACACAAGATGTTTCATGTAGTATTCCATTCTGACTCATGTAAGCTTGAAATAAACTCAAAGTATACTCTTTCGCATTATCACTCCTTAAAGTTTTAACAGAAGTATTAAATTGAGTTTTGATTTTAGCAAAGAATGAACAAAATATTGAATTTAACTCAGATCGATTTTTCATAAGAAACAACCAAGTCATACTTGAATAATCATCTACAAAGGTAACACAGTATCTAAACCCTGATTTAGAAATCATAGATGATGGACCCCAAACATCATAATGATAAAGTTCAAAAGGATAATTAGCTTTTTTATTCATTCTATGACTCAAATTTACATGATGATCAACATACTGACATGAGTCACAATGCAAAGACTGTAATGACTTATATTGTTGACATAATTTCTTTAAAAAGGGTAAAGATGGATGCTCATGACGGTGTGTCCTTAAGGCTTGAGATATACTTAAACAAACAACTGATCATTGATTTGTGGAAGACACATCAAGTACATACAGTCCTTTGACTCACTCCCTCTATCAATGATTTCCTTAGTCACAAAATCCTGGAATATATAATAAGTTGGAAAGAATGAGATAGAACAATTCAATTGTTGTGTTATTTGACTGACAGAAAGTAGATTGAACGCGAGTTTACATATATATAAGGCATATGTCAAAATAGAAGGTGAATAGGTTGGACCTATTATTCCAAACCCTTGAATATTTGAAGAGGAACCATCGGCTAAATTGACATTATGCGTAGGAGTTTGTGATTTAAAACTCGAGAAAAGAGTACGTGTAACATACCGACTTTTCTGTACCCTTTAAGACAACATATAACAACCCATGACAACTCAAATTACAAAAAAAAAATACAGATGGTTAGGAGAAAGAAATAGAGGGTGAGAGAAGAAAGAAAGAAATATTAGAATAGAAGAATAAGAACAAGATCAGAGTCTCACAGAGGAACGAACAAAATATAATATATCAAATGCTTTATACAAAGAACTATATATATATTACAACATCAGAGTATACATTCACATCAATCAATACACACAGTGCAAATAAACTAGTACCAGTAAATACATCTTGACTTCAGCACCTCTTCTGAAAACACCAAGTGAAACCAAACCTGGGGATATACTCGGTCTGACCCGAGCACATTTGAAGCAAAGAAAAATTCACCTGGATCAGTTTGGAATACTTTCAGTGATAAATTCACATGACAAGCAAGTTGCTTAACTGTAGAAATCCTTTTGAAAGAAAAGGATAATAGTAAGACTAACCCACACATAAACATAGACGGTTTTTACCTTATTATAACCCAAAACATTTTTGATATATTAAGATCCGGTGATATTATAACAGTGTCTATCAAATCACATATAAATAACCATCTAGTAGAATGCTTACATCTCACGCTCTACATATTCATAATATAATCAAAAACCACATGACGCTTATTGGAGATTGGATTCCAACTATGACAAGGTATGGGACCACCTTCCGATTAGTGTATTCTAGAGGGGATACACTAGGGTTCAACAAGAACATCTTGTAACCCGGCCACACATGGCCGACCATTCATTCAGTCCTACGGTTTTTAAGGACCTACCATACATCCGCGGAGATATAGAAGCGAAAGAAGAACAAATAAGGAATTTCTCTAGATTGCTGATAATACACCCTTCTTGGGTATGACCCACCTAGTCATGATGCCTGCCCGATTTTTGTCATTTCCTAGTTGATGTGGCTTGAGATCACATTTCACCTTCCGGAGAACATCGCATTATCTTTGAATGCCACATCGTCAGATCCGTTAAATCACTAATTGACGTCCGCAACTATACTCTGGGTGTTAAGTAAGAGAATTTCTCCACCACCAAACTTGGTATATTAGCAAAAAAATCAACGTTTGTGACCCTCAGGAAATACTCTGTCAGACATTCGTCCATACAAGTCATCCAGGAACAGGATGAACCGAAGGCACCCTCCTACCACATATTAGGAATCACCCTATGGATCAGTATTGAGTAGTCCTTGCAATCCATAGATTTCAACCACGACAGAACCACAATATATCTCTAGGGATCAGCTTGAGATTTTAAGTAATTCTTCCTTTTTATGAAGATCTATGGTCTTCAATGCTCCATCTTTATAAATATCCATGTAGATTAGTTTCGAACGCCACATTGGTTCGAAGCGGTTTCGGGTCTAGTTCCCATCCTGGTCCCTTCAAATCAACATGTCAAAATTCCAATAGTATATTTCATTGATAATTGATGTTTAAACTATCAATTCAAACTAGTTTTGTTAAGTACATTTGCAGCTCAAGTCTTATTATTCAAAATCATTCATTAAACTCTTTATCGATCGTTGAAATCATTTCATCGATTTAAAACCATATTCTAATTCTTAGGAATATACGCACTTACCAATCTCCTATTTATTTTCTTTACTTCATAGACATCATCTCATTTCCATAAACTCTTTCTATTTCCCTCATCTTGGAAATACTACTAAATGTTCTCAAATCTCCTTTGTATTCCATTAATTTGGAAGTATCAATATATAATTAACTCCATGGTGTAAAACCAACTATCAATTATTATACGGCCAAACAATATCAAGCGTCTTATTTATTATATAAACCAAATGACTTTACCAACTTCACTTTGAAGATTATCCAAATTTAATACTGATTATTTATGGAAACATTAATTTGAAATATTTATTTTCATTCCCAAACAAATATTACCCTTTTACATTTCTTCGAAAAACAATTACCATTTATGTATTACTTATAAAAAGTGTATCCAAACAATATTTTTCCATTGTCTAGAAACAATGCCATATAATTGACATAAACATCCCCTTTCCATCACAAACTAATACCATCTCTTGATAATAGTGAAGTCGTCCAAGTTGGGGTATTTTATTTACCTCTCAGACCTTAGTCGACAATGTTCTTATCTCAAGATAGATAATAGTGTTGGAGAGTGGAGTTTTGATGAAAACAACCTTATTTCAATATTAATTGATTATAAAATATATACTAACATTTTTGTATAGAATATATATACATATATGCAGGATTTATTTATAGGAAATATTACTGAAGACTGTACAGTTTAAAGATATTAGAGATTCAGAGTTCAGAGAAATTTCAAGACACATGAGTATTCAAGATTTCAAGAGTTCAAGACTAATATAGTTATAGAGTCTAGATTATGTAAGACTCTAAATAGCACTCCAGGTTCAAATTCAAATTCTGATTTTCAAATTCTGTTTTCAAATTCTATCTTCTATCCCCTCTATTTTATCTTCTCTCTATTTCATTTTCTATCCTTCTATTTTCTTTTCTAACTTTACTTTTGAATTTTAAAACTTAAGTTTTATATATTTATATTCTTATACTCTTATATTTATATATATAGTTTAAAACTTTATAAATATGTTTATATAGTCTAAATATATGTTTTCATACTATATTTTAATTCAAGAATTTCCAAAATTATATTTATGTCAAAACACTTTAAAAATGCTCAAAAATAAATTTTGAACTAAGAGTAAGTCGTCATACATAAAAAACTATGTCGACATATAACTGTCATTTTTTCAATTTTTAAAGGAAGCATCTTTTCACTATTTGTGACAGTTCTGAATCGTGGCATCCTTTTATTTACTATAAAAAGGGCTTGAATTCAATTTTTTTTATCATATCTTCTTCTCTAACTTCATCCTCTTTCTTTATACCATTATTTTTAATCATTTTTATGATCTCTACACTTATACTCTGCCGAATTCAATTCTGTTTTGATCAAACTTCTTCTCTTTACAATCTCTACTCTTTACTCTCTGAATCAAGTGATATTGAAGAGTTATAGGGTTGTTTGTAATTGCTTGAGTGGTATTTGGGGTTAAACGTTTTATCCCTTGTAGCTATGAAATCAAGGATGAAATCGGTGGTATCACTTTTAGTAGTGAAATTAAGGACGAAATCGGTGGTATCCCTTATAGCCATGAAATCAAGGAGGTTGTAATTGGATATTGATATAGTAATAAAACTTTGCACAATCCAGCATTGCGTGGGATTTGACGTAGGAGTAATCTGAACCAGTATAAAATCCAATGTGTTCTTTCCCTTTCTGCATTTTTATTTCTGTTTATTTTTGCATTTGTGTTTGAATCTGTGTTTGTGATGTTTGATTAATTTGGTAATTCACACAAGTTTTAGATTTTCATTAAATTATCAAAAAATACTATGCACCCCCCTCTAGTGTTTGTTTTGCATGAACAATCCTTTTCACATTCCCTTACAATTGGTATCAGAGCAATGTCTTTCAAAAAGTCCATAATACGATTTTTGAAAATAGTGATAATGGCAGCCAATACTGGTAGCAATGATAGTTCTTTTATAGAGGGTTGGTCCACTGTTAGACCTCCATTGTCTAATGGTAGTAATTATTCATACTGGGCATGTAGAATGAAAACATATTTGCAATCAGTAGGTTTAGACACATGGAATAGTACACAAAATGAATATGTTGAACCCACAACTGTATTTGCACAATGGACAAATGATCAAAAGACTGTTGCACATAGCAATTCTAAGGCTATGAATATGTTATTTATTCATTAGCTAGGAATGAGTTTAATAGAGTGTCAGTATGTAAAACTACTTATGAAATTTGGAGGACTTTACAAGAAACTTACGAAGGAACTAATACAGTTAAACAAACTAAAATAGCAATGCTAGTTAATCAGTTTGAGTTATTCAAAATGAACAAGAATGAGTCTATTTCAGATACGTATTGCAGATTTCAAGAGATAGTGCATTCATTAACTGCATTTGGAAAAACTTATTCTGAAGTAGATCAAGTCAGAAAAAATATTAAGTTCATTAACTCCAGAATGGGATAAAAAAACTTTGGTAACTGAAGAAGCCAACAACGTGAATGAAATGAAGATTGAAGGGTTAATTGGAAACCTGATGTCTTACGAAGTCCAATTACAGAAAAGAAAAGAAAACAAATCAACAGAGAAGAAATAAATTGCATTGAAAGCAACAACAAATGGTTTTGACTCGAGTAGTGAAGATGATGAAGAAATAACACTTATGAAAAATCATTTTATAAGATTTCTTATATATAGAAGGAAGAATTATAATCAAGGAAGTTCGAGAAGAAACTATGATCGGTGTTATAACTGCAACAAACTAGGACATAAAAAGAATATGTTTCCATATCCAGACAAATCGACTCAACAAACAAACTACATCAATTCATAAAGAAAGAGAAAAAAAGCATACGCAGCAACATTACATGATTCAAAATCACCATCAAGTGATGAAGAACCAAAAATCGAAAATACAAATATATGCTTTACGGCAATTTAGAGTTCAGAAAATTTCGAAGAAAAGGGTCTAAAAACCGGATATTCTTTAATTGATTTTTAATTTTACTTGGATGAATGGTTGCTTTGTTTGTTTGCTTTGATTTTAAATTTGAACTTTAAATTTTAAATTTTAAAATTTGAATTTTGAAATTTGAAATAATAATATAATAATAAATAACAAATAAAATAGATAAATAAATTGTTTTTGTTTACTAGGATTAGAATTATTTCAGGAAATCGTTTAACCTGAAATATAAATTGATAATTTAAATTTCAATTCTCAAAGTTTAATTTCTCCTTGAAAATAGACATATATGTCGACATACAAATAAGTCTATGTCGACATACCTGACTAGTTTTGAAATTCAAAATTTGAAATTCTAATAGTTTAAACATTCAAACTTCCCTCCAACTTTTTTCCAAATCCCAAGGTCTGAAAAGGTGTCATTTCAATCTGAAAAGTTGTGCCTATTCAATTCATATCCATTCAATTTCTATATATACATCTACTCTTTCTACCTTTCATTTACAACTCAGAACAGTATTCTTCATATCTATTCTCTTGAAAATTATCAATGCAATGGCTTCCTCTAGTTCATCACAAAAATTGAAGATAACCAAAACCATCAAAGCCTATCTTCATAATGACAAAGAGGCCATCAAAACCTATGGTAACTACTTAGCAAATGCTAAAGTTAACACGGGTTCTTTGGCCATCTTTAGCGATTTTCCCTCTTATGATCTCATCTCTCTCTTTCAAAAAAATGAAGTCTTGAGCTTAATTGACTCACGTGATAACAACGAAGTGTGTTATCCCAAACTTGTCAAGATGTTCTATGCGAATCTCAATCATGAATTTTACGAAGGAAACGAAGACCTGATTCGGAGTAGTGTCAAAAGAACTCAAATTGTTCTCGATGCTGAACTCTTAGGCACTATTCTAAATTGTAGAAGAAGGGGCTCGAATTTTTTGGATTTTGTTATCGATGAAACCGATTTGGAAACCTACCATGACATATTTGAAGATGATGCTCCTATAGAATTAAAAAATCGTTCCTTTCATCCAAAAACAAGAATTGTCAACCTTCTCATTCAACATACCATCACTCCCCATTCCAGAGATTTCAACAATCCTACCATCAAAGTCCAAAAGGCTCCTTTTGCTATTATGGGTAGCTATGTTTTCAATTGGGCCAAAATGATCCTAACTGAAATAAAGCCCATAGATTTATCAGTAAGAGAAAACACTCTCTACTATGGTGTTTATCTCACTTGCATTTTCAAGTACTTTAACGTTGATCTTCATAGAGAAGAATTTGTGCCTAGAAAAGTGTTTGACGCATCAAACATTCATCTCATGCAAATTTTTCTCACTTTCAAACCATATGAGACATTCGAAGCCAAATAAACTCGAATGAAACAAGAACAAGATCCAATGGAAGTCGAAGAAGAAGAGGCTTTTATGGAAAGTGTTGAGTATCCAACCGGTACAAGACGCATTTACAAAGAAACGATTATTCAAAATCAAGTGAAAATCATCAATAATTAAAAGAAGCTCAACTAGAAACTTTCCAAAATATCCAAATTCATGGTCAAGATAGGAAGAAAGCTTGGAATTTCATCTCCCTCATCATCATCTGAAAACTAGGCTATCTAGATCAATCTATCTTTATGTATTCATTTAAATTTCCTTATATTTTCTTTTTGAATCTCGTATTGAAGTATGTCTTGATTAGTTGGATGTATTTGCTTTCTATTAAGTAATGAATGGAGTTTTAATTATGATAAAATCAACTTTATGTTTCTGTAAAAAACTTTAAAACTAATTCACTGTCCGATGTGGGGAAGATAAGGTTGAGTTCTTCTCTGGTGTCGTGGGTAGATTAGTATGTTTATCTATCCTTTCTCATACACTTTATTGTTGAAGTTTGTTAGCTGTTTTATCGCTCACTAAGACTGTTGTCTGACTCAAGGTTTTATATTTCCTCTTATTACCTTGGGCTGTTCATCCAGTTGTCGATGGGCATACTAAGTAGCAGGTGACAGGTGATGCTTTAGTGAGGACGATGGTGCTGATCGATGGCGAGCAGGAGGCTCACGTACCAGTTTTACTACTATCTAATAATTGGGTTTCCGTTGTTTTCTTTTCTGAATAATTGTAACACCCCATAATTTTATAACATTAAAATTCACAAATTAAAGTATACTTAATTTTTAGAAGAAGAATTAAGTGAAATGGGTTGCGCTATTATGTTCATCTCAAAATTTTGGGTCAAGATAGACATTTGGTTTGCATAAAACGGATAACTAATAAAGAAGTTATTAAGCCTTGAAGTTTATATGCATATAAGAGAAATATATATATATATATATATATGAATATATAAAGTTCAAAACAGCGAATCGAGAGTGGGAATAGCCTAACCGCACCATTTTTGGAGTTGACCCGAGCGCCGCTAGGTCGACCAGGGGTCGATCCAGGGTGTTTGGCTGTCAACCCGTGGCCCGATTTGCCCTAAGGGCTGATGTGGCATCTGAGTGGTCCTGATGGTTCCGGTTATCCCTAGGTTAATCCGATGGCTCTTATTAAATTAAACTTCTATAAAAATACTCCTAAACCCCTAAGCCTAATCACATTAATTCATAACAAGAGCCGCCATGCCGTCAATGGAGAACCTAGAGTAGCCGCCATACACTTTCAACCTAAAGCAAGATAGAAGCTTAAATCAAAATCAAATCAAATCTAAATAACGATTAGTCTACATCAAAGGCGAGCAATTCAGTTTCAGAATACAGATCCCAGAAAGACAAGACTATTCTTTTTAATTGTAAGTATGATAGCTTTCACAAATTAATTAATTAATTTAATTATGATAAGATATAATTGGGATTATGAGAATATGATTTTGAATCATGTGATGTAAATTATATGTATGTTTGTGGTGTTGAATCATATGTTAGTCTTATGCAAGTTGGATCATATGTTAGTTCTTATGTGAATCTTATGCAAGTTGAATCATATATCTTATGCAAGTTTGTGATGATTGGATCATATATTCATGTATGAATCTTATGCAAGTTTGGGTTATTAAAATATATGTGAGACATGTATATGCTTTTGCTAGTTTATGTGACATTAACCTTTATGTCTAGATCTATATGCAAGTTTACATCTTTATGTTTAGACCCATATGCAAGTTTACATCTTTATGTTTAGATCTATATGCAAGTTTACATCTTTATGTTTAGATCTATATGCAAGTTTACATCTTTATGTTTAGATCCATATGCAAGTTCACACCTTTATGTTTGGATCTATAGCAGTACATAAGTTATGCAAGTTTATGCCCATTACCTATGCTAGTTTTGTATCATATGCTAGTTTGAATGAAATTCATATGCAAGTTATTGACTATGTAATCTTATGTCATGATCCTTAGATCTATTTTATGTGTTATGTGATGTTGTTTTTCTTTTTATAAGTTAGACTATTTGCGAGTCTAACATATGTCATATGAAAACGTACGAATAGCGTGGGGATGATGGAATAATATTGAATATACATAAATTGTGAATTGGCATAAATTGGCCTTAAAAGGCATATAATTAATTTGAGACATTAATCGGCATAATTGTTATTTATGAACATAATTTTAAGAGACTATTATGGACATAAATAAATTTGGAATTTATTGACAAATTTGAATAGGGATATTAATCCAATTTGGGATTAAATAAAGATGTGTAATAATTAACCGCCTAAGACACGAGGTTAGACTCTTTTGTGGTGTAAGACTTCTAGGACCTGCCCGGCAAATCCAGCAGCCACAAATTCCAGTCTAATGTGAGAGGTCAAAGGCACAAATTAGATGCGTAAAAATTGTAAAGACACGAGGTTAGGCTCGTTTGCGGTATAAGACTGCCCGGACCCGCCCGACAAATCCAACAACCGCAAATGTCAGCCTAATGTGGGAGGTCATTACAAGGTTACGATTCTAATGAATTAAGTAACACTTAACCAGATAAACATTTGGTGGGACATAGGGGGTTAAGTGGGTGCCTTGGGTGGCATGTGAAATACAATTAGATGCACTTAACCAAGAATGAAACATGTAAGAAGACATGAATAAGAATGGGTTTAAGTGGCGAAACCTTAGTGGGGACCAAGCATAGGTGGAAGGCTTGTGTCAAGCATGGGGGACCTTTTCAAACCATTAACCCATTAAGTATCTTTGTGAGCTCGACACAAGTCGAGGACGGGACACGCTTACTGGATTTGATTGTAAGAGGTCAAAACGGGTTAGCCGTGGCAACGCAAGTCCAACGGGGTCATGTGCGTGCATGGGCCCGAGCTGGTAGGTAAGACGTTGTTGCATCGTGTAGATATAAGCCGTGCATCTTTGGTGGTATCAGGTTGCCACTTTGGGAAGTGATACACCTCACTGTGGGACCAACGTAGGTATCTACGTGTTAGGGAGCCGATCGAATGGGGGTAGTGGGTATAACTAGTGGAGATAGGGGCAGACGACACCTATGAAGGCAGCTAGGGGTACATGAAACTACCATTATCATTATTAAGTTCTGCAGGCGGGATCAACTTTTAGGGTGACTAGTGGTGGTGCATTATAGTAATTATCCTATAGTGATTAGCAACGAGATTAACGCCAGAATATTCCTCTTATTTGCTTTGTCATGCCCACTTGTTTCATGGTCATATCTTATCTTACCAGTTTATGCCTTATCCTAGTTACTTTGATAAATATATTGTTAAATTTATTATACTCGCCAGACTTTATGTCTGACCCCTTGTTTTCGCCTCTTTCCTTCCTCCCCCCCAGTACTCAGGGTGGGACTAGTACTAGTGGAGCTTGATCTCGGATCTCTTTCTCTCTCTTTTGGAGGTGCTTGGATTGCTGAAATTAAAGTTTAGCTCATCTCTTTTATGGCTACCTGTGTTGGGGTTTATGCTTTTTATTTTATGTACTCTGAAACAATTTATCAAGATGGATATTAAGTGTACTTGGTTTATGAAGTTGTTGTAATCAAACTATTTCTCCGCTGCAATAATAGTTGTTTTAAAATTTTCAAGTTCCATTATTTATATCTGTCTTGTTATATTCTGTTCTATACACTAAATACGGTCCATGGAAGTTAATGCATTCCCTTTGTGAGTGACATTAATGGACGTGGTGTGTTACACGTGGTATCAGAGCCGAAGGTTACCAGACCAGATATGATTTTTGAAAAACTATTTTTCAAAAAGCATTTTATAAAGAAATACTTTCAAAAGTATGTTTTAAGGAAAGTATTTTCAAGAGAAAAGTTTGTTTTAAAAACATAACCCCCAAGAGCCATATATCTTTCTTTCGAATTCTCCGTTTTGAATCTCTTCATTTTCTTTTCAGCGTGTCTAGAATTCCCGAGATACCCGAGGGGATACTGATACCAGGATGGTTTAGAAGGTATCTGGAAGCTAGGGCCAATGTCACAAGCCCAGCAAATGCTCCTTCTCCTCCCCCTCCCCCTCCTCCTCCTCCCCGTGTTGATACTTTTGCAAAGATATGCAAAGATTTTAGGGCAATAGTCGGGAAACCTTTTCACGGATCAAAGACATTTGTTGAAGCTCGAAATTGGCTTAAGGAGGTGGAAGATCTATTTGGTATTTTCAAAGTAGAAGATGGAAGGAAGGTCCAATTGGCTTCTTGGTTAATGAAAGACGAAGCCTCGTTTTGGTAGGAGGTCACGAATGGAGAGCGTCCAGTGGAGACAGGGATGGATTTCAAGTGTAGGTTTGAAATGAAGTTTCTCTCAGAAGCAGAAGATAATTTATGTATGGAAAAATTCTTGGTGTTGAAGCAAGGGGATTTATCAGTAAAGGAGTATGTCAACAAGTTCAATCAGTTGGCGAGATTTGGCTTGGAATTGGTAAACACACTTGAGAAGAAGGCCCTGAGGTTCGTTAAAGGTTTGAATGAGCCGCTACATAGGTTGGCGATGACCTACATTCCGATGGGGGCTACCTTTGAGGAACTGGTTGACATGGCGCTTATGCATGAGGAAGAGAAAGGTGTGAATGATAATAAGGCACCGGAGAAGAAAGGAGAGCAGAAGAAGCCATAACAGCAAAACAAGAAAGGCGGGAAGAAAAATAATGGAAAAGGAAAGAAGAAGTGCTTTAATTGTGGGACACCCGGCCATCTGAGCAAAGACGGTAGGAAAAAGAAGACTTGCTATTTCCACTGTGGAGAGGCAAGTCATCTAGTAAAGTACTGCCCAAGGAAACAGAGGCAAGGGCAAAGAACTTCTGGAGGGCAACTTCAGGCTCTCATGGCACCAGGGCAGGCGAGAGGGCAGATTCAGGCTCTCATGGCACCAGGACGAGAGAGAGGTAGAAACATTTCCGTTGAAAGTTTAGTTTTTCTGTTTGATCATCCTGTTCCTACTTTGTTTGACTCTGGAGCTTCACACTCGTTTGTATCAGCTTCGTTAGTTGAAACACTGCACCTAAATACTAGTCTAGTTACGGATCCCATAGTAGTCTCAAATCCTATTGGTGGTTCGGCTCATCTTTCTATGATTTGTCGGGTTTTGAGAGTGTCTATCTTGGGCGTTGGGTTTGAATGCAACGCCTTTATTCTTGGCTTCATGGGCTACGGCTTGATTCTAGGTATGAATTGGCTAACTAGATACGGTGCCATCCTAGATTGTGAAAGAAGGGTAGTTATATTGTTGACTCGTTTTGGAAAGACCAAGGTATTTCTTGTGACCCTAGAGGTCCAGTAATGCTTAGCTACCTAGAATCCCTAGACGCATCCAATGATGATTTGAAATATGTTTGTGTGTTCCGTGAATATAGTGACGTCTTCGATGAAGTTTGAGGTTTAGCCCCGAGACACGAGATAGACTTTCGAATATATCTAATAGATAATGCAAAGCCAGTTGCATTACCAGTGCCCCACATGGCTCCGAGAGAGAGAAGAGAAGTCAGTAAGCAAGTGAAAGAATTGCTTGAGAAGGGGTTCATAAGAAGAAGTATTTCGGAGTGGGGTGCTCCAGTCATTTTTGCTACAAAAGCTGAAGGATCACTTAGATTGTGCGTGGACTATAGAGATTTGAATAAGCTAACAAAGAAGAACAGGCACCCATTACCGAGGATAGACGATTTATTCGATCAGTTGGTGGGTGCTTCAGTTTTCTCGCAACTGGATTTAACTATAGGGTTTCATCAGCTAAGGATGGCTGAAGATAGCATCGATAAGACTGCCTTTAGAACTCCTGACGGTTTCTTTGAGTGGCTCGTCATGCCTTTTGGTTTGACGAATGCACCCGCATACTTTATTGACTTAATGAGTAAGGTGTTTAGGGAGTTTCTAAACAAGTTTGTGGTAGTCTTTGTAGACGATATTCTGGTTTTCTCTAAAAATGAAGAAGAGCATGCCCTACATCTTAGGGACTTAGAGACCCTACGAGCGTATCAGCTAAAAGCTAAGTTTTCCAAGTGCCATTTTTGGAGAAAAGAAGTGAGGTTCTTAGGACATGTGGTCTCTAAGGAAGGGACAGTTGTGGATCCCGCCAAGGTTGTGACAATCCAAGATTGGAAAACTCCTAAGAACGCAACAGAAGTAAGAAGCTTTTTAGGGATGGCTGGCTATTATAGGAAGTTCATTAAGGACTTCGCGAAGATATCAGCCCCTCTTACTCGATTAACGAAGAAGAATTTGACTTTTACTTGGGACGTTGACTGTGATGATGCTTTCCAACGTCTGAAGAGGGCTTTAACGACAACCCCAGTTTTTGTTTTCCTATACGGGAGTAAGACATTCACTGTATATACCGATGCTTGCGGGACAGGGCTTGGCGCAGTTTTAATGCAAGAGGGAAGGGTGATATGCTATGGTGGAAGACAGTTGAAAGCCCACGAGTAAAATTACACTACCCACGACTTAGAGTTGGCAACCATAGTTTTTGCGCTTAATTCATGGCATCATTATTTGCTTGGCGAGCGGTTTGAGTTGTATACAGACCATAAGTCACTAAAGTACTTATTCTCTCAGAAGGACCTAAAATTGAGGCAATAGAGATGGATGGATTTTTTGGCATCCTACGATTTTGAGATCGCATATACCCTTAGCAAGGGTAACGTTGTAGCCGACGCCTTATGTAGAAAGAAGATAACTTTAAGTCCTTTGTTCATAAAGCGGTAGAGTTTGGAGTATATATCTTCCTTTGACTTCAGACCCTCTGTCGATTATGTACCCGAATTATTGGCATCGTTAGAGGTGCAACCTACACTTTTGGGTCGAGTTGGAGAGGCACAGCGAAATGACCCACAGTTGGTTGAGATAGTAGGCAAGCTTATAGAAGGGGAGTCCTCGAGTCATCTTGATAGATATGCTATAGATAAGAGAGGTTGTCTATGTAGAGATGGAAGACTTTACGTACCACAAGACGAGAGTTTGAGGAAGGCAATTCTTGAAGACTCACATTGCTCTAAGATGACCATACATCCTGGTGGCGATAAGATGTATAAGGATATGAAGCGAGTTTTCTTTTGGGCTGGAATGAAGAAGGACGTAGCCGAGTTTGTTGCTAGATGCTTAGTGTGCCAACAAGTCAAGGCGGAGCAAAAGAAGCCTGAAGGTTTGCTCCATTCCTTAGATATTCCGCTTTGGAAACGGGAAAGCGTTTCCATGGATTTTGTAGATGGGTTACCAAGATCAAGGAAGGGTAATAAGGGGATTTGGGTAATTGTAGACAGACTTACCAAAAGTGCCCATTTTATTCCCATTAAAAGTAGAAGGACCGACGCGTGGTTATCATCTGTTTACCTTTGAGAGATAGTTCATTTGCACGGCATACCCTCTAGCATTTTGAGCGATAGAGGTTCCATTTTCACAAGCAAATTTTAGAAAAGCTTACAAGAGGTGGTTGGAACGCAATTATGCTTAAGTACTGCTTATCACCCTCAGACGGACAGCCAGACCGAGAGCGTAAATCGGGTTCTAGAAGACCTTCTGAGACTATGCATCCTAGACTTTGGAGGAACATGGGAAGAACACCTTCCACTAGTGGAGTTCGCCTATAATATTAGTTTTCAGGCTAGCATTGGCATGGCACCTTTTTAGGCTCTTTATGGACGACCGTACCGATCACCTATATGTTGGTGGAAATCCACTGATAAGGTTTTGCTTGGACCCGACATGATTAGGGAGACTTCGGAGAAGATAGACCTGATTCGACGGCGAATGAAGACAGCGTAGGACCGACAGAAGTCATATGTTGATAGGAGACGAACCGATCTTGAATTCAATATTGGGGACATGGTTTTTGTTAAGGTGTCACCGTTAGGAAACGTAGTCCATTTTGGATCAGTAGGGAAGCTGGCACCGAGGTTCGTAGGACCCCTTCCAGTTATGGAGAGGATTGGACAGATGGCGTATAGAGTAAAGTTACCAGAGAAGCTCAGCGGAATTCATGACGTGTTTCATGTTTCGCATTTGCGTAAGTGTTTACACGATACGGTGGAAGAGGTAGAGCCGAGCACGCTCGAACAAGTGGAAGTAGAGCGCAATGCCACGATCAAACGAGCTCCTACACGCATTCTTGGATCGGAGATCAAAAAGCTTCACAACAAAGAGGTCAAGTTGGTTAAAGTGCAATGGGGAGATGATCAAAGAGACGCGACTTGGGATATGGAAGACAAAATGCATACGCTGTACCCTTTCCTTTTTGAGGGTATGTTTTAATTTCTCCTTTTTCTACCGCTTTGTTGACACTTGTCCTATCTTTTAGTATTATCTTTGCGATAACATCTTAGATCTTTAGTTAGGATGAATCCTATGGTTGCAAACATGTGTTTGAGACATGTTATGTTTGGTGGATGCAAACGGATGCAAGTGGTTGCTCGTGGATGCATGTACACACACATTAGGCACTAGATCAGCTCAATCACCTTCATGTTGCATATAAATGCGTGTGAATATCTAAATTAATGGATGTATAATGGTTGTGTTATCATATGGATGCTGCATTTTGATGAATGGTTGTGCATACATGTAGAAATAATATGTATCGATAGGATTCTTTCGCATACATAATGGACGAATGGTACTATCATGATTTGAAATAAGGAGGTCAACTGAATCAGTGGACCGCCTAATCTTTGCATTAGATAAGGAACATACACACACATTTTTGCATAAGTTCATATAGCATTAGAAATTTCTTTAAGGATAATGGATGCTTGTGGATGATGGTTGAGTAGATGGATGATTGGTTGATAGGATACATTCTTCTTAACTTAGAGATTTCGGGAACGAAATCCTTTAAGGAGGGGAGAATGTAACACCATGTAATTTTATAACATTAAAATTCACAAATTAAAGTATACTTGATTTTTAGAAGAAGAATTAAGTGAAATGGGTTGCACTATTATGTTCGTCTCAAAATTTTGGGTCAAGATCGACATTTGGTTTGCATAAAACGGATAACTTATGAAGAAGTTATTAAGCCTTGAAGTTTGTATGCATATGAGAGAAATATATATTTATATATATTCAAAAAATGTTCAAAACAGCGAATCGGGAGGGGGAATAGCCGAACCTCACCATTTTTGGAGTCGACCCGAGCCTCGCTGGGTCGACTAGGGGTCGATCCAGGGTGTTTGGCTGTCAACCCGTGCCCGATTCGCCTAAGGGCTGATGTGGCATCTGAGTGGTCCTGATGGTTCTGGTTATCCCTAGGTTAATCCAAAGGCTCTTATTAAATTAAACTTCTATAAAAACACTCCTAACCCTAATCACATTAATTCATAACAAGAGCCGCCATGTCGTCAATGGAGAACCTAGAGTAGCCGCCATACACTTTCAACCCTAAAGCAAGATAGAAGCTTGAGTCAAAATCAAATCAAATCAAATCTAAATAACGATTAGTCTACATCAAAGGCAAGCAATTCAGTTTCAGAATACAGATCCCAGAAAGACAAGACTATTCTTTTTAATTGTGAGTATGATAGCTTTCACAAAATAATTAATTAAATAAATTATGATAAGATATAATTGGGATTATGAGAATATGATTTTGAATCATGTGATGTAAATTATATGTATGTTTGTGGTGTTGAATCATATGTTAGTCTTATGCAAGTTGGATCATATGTTAGTTCTTATGAGAATCTTATGCAAATTGAATCATATAACTTATGCAATTTTGTGATGATTGGATCATATATTCATGTATGAATCTTAAGCAAGTTTGGGTTGTTAAAATATATGTGAGATATGTATATGCTTATGCTAGTTTATGTGACATTAACCTTTATGTCTAGATCCATATGCAAGTTTACATCTTTATGTTTAGACCCATATGCAAGTTTACATCTTTATGTTTAGATCTATATGCAAGTTTACATCTTTATTTTTAGAACCATATGCAAGTTCACACCTTTATGTTTGGATCTATAGCAGTACATAAGTTATACGAGTTTATGCCCATTACCTATGCTAGTTTTGTATCATATGCTAGTTTGAATGAAATTCATATGCAAGTTATTGGCTATGTAATCTTATGTCATGATCCTTAGATCTATTTTATGTGTTATGTGATGTTGTTTTTCTTTTTATAAGTTAGACTATTTGCTAGTCTAACATATTTCATATGAAAATGTATGAATAGCGTGGGGATGATGGGATAATATTGAATATACATAAATTGTGAATTGGCATAAAATGGCCTTAAAAGGCATATAATTAATTTGAGACATTAATTGGCATAATTGGTATTTATGGACATAATTTTAAGAGACAATTATGGACATAAATAAATTTGGAATTTATTGACAAATTTGAATAGGTATATTAATCCAGTTTGGTGTTAAATAACGATGTGTAATAATTAACCGCCTAAGACACGAGGTTAGACTCTTTTGTGGTGTAAGACTGCCCGGACCCGCCCGACAAATCCAACAGCCACAAATGCTAGCCTAATGTGAGAGGTCAAAGGCACGAATTAAATGCGTAACAATTGTAAAGACACGAGATTAGGCTCGTTTGCGCTATAAGATTGCCCGGACCCGCCCGGCAAATCCAGCAACTGCAAATGTCAGCCTAATGCAGGAGGTCTTTACAAGATTACGGTTCTAATGAATTAAGTAACACTTAACCAGATACACATGTGGTGGGACATGGGGGGTTAAGTGGGTGCCTTAGGTGGCATGTGAAATTAAGTGGGTGTCTTGGGTGGCATGTGAAATACGATTAGATGCACTTAACCAAGATTGAAACGTGTAAGAAGACATGAATAAGAATGGGGTTAAGTGGGGAAACCTTAGTGGGGACCAAGCATAGGTAGAGGGCTTGTGTCAAGCATGGAGGCCCTTTTCAAACCAGTAACCCATTAAGTATCTTTGTGAGCTCAACCCAAGTTGAGGACGGGACACGCTTACTGGATTTGATTGTAAGAGGTCAAAACGGGTTAGCGTGGCAACGCAAGTCCAACGGGGTCATGTGCATGCGTGGGCCCGGGCTGGTAGGTAAGACGTTGTTGCATCGAGTAGATATAAGCCATGCATCTTTGGTGGTATCGGGTTGCCACTTTGGGGAGTAATACACCCCACTTTGGGACCAGCACGGGTATCTACGATTTAGGGAGCCGATCGAATGAGGGTAGTGGGTACAACTAGTGGAGACAGGGGCAGACGACACCTATGAAGGTAGCTAGGGGTACACGAAACTACCATTATCATTATTAAGTTCTGTATGCGGGATCAAATTTTAGGGTGACTAGTGGTGGTGCAGTATAGTAATTATCCTATAGTGATTAGGAACGAGATTAACACCGGAATATTCCTCTTATTTGCTTTGTCATGCCTACTTGTTTCATGGTTATATCTTATCTTACCAGTTTATGCCTTATCCTAGTTACTTTAATAATTATATTGTTAAAGTTATTATACTCGCCAAACTTTATGTCTGACCCCCTTTGTTTTCGCCTCTTTTCTTCCTTTCCCCCCCAAGTTCTCAGGGTGGGGCTAGTACTAGTGGAGCTTGATCTCGGATCTCTTTCTCTCTCTTTTGGAAGGGCTTGGATTGCTGAAAATAAAGTTCAGCTCATCTCTTTTATGGCTACTTGTGTTGGGGTTTATGCTTTTTATTTTATGTACTCTGAAACAATTTATCAAGATGGATATTAAGTGTACTTGGTTTATGAAGTTGTAATCAAACTATTTCTCCGCTGCAATAAAAGTTGTTTTAAAATTTTCAAATACCATTATTTATATCTGTCTTGTTATATTCTATTCTATACACTAAATACGCTCCATGGAAGTTAATGCATTCCCTTTGTGAGTGACATTAATGGACGTGGGGTGTTACAATAATGTGGTGAGGCAACTTTGTATAAATACTATTTCCAAGTTTGTGGATATTACTTTCTGGTTGTATGAAAGTCTTGTGTTTCTGCTTCACTATTACTACTTGTTGTACTTGTTCTATTATATTTTATCCTTACGCTGTGAGTTTATGACAGGCTCCGCTTGTGTTTACCTACTCTAATGATCGTCCACGATTGCCTTGCACACCTTTCAGCGCATTATTTCTTTTGTATAGTGCGGGGGTTATGGGCGGTCATCACATATATAAATCAAAAGACTACAACAACTATGATTGAAACTCTTACGTCATTTTTATAGATTTTGAGATTTTCAAATTTCACATAGACCTCAGGAGTGTTTATAACACCTAAATAATATTGTACATATACTAAGAAATAAATTCAAATTTGTTTTGGTGTCCCTTTGGAACTGTAAATATCCCACATCCATACTGAAATAACATATCATAAAGTGAACTCTCTTATTTCGATAGTTCATGAAAATATTTGATATTTGTATGTTGTTATTCATGTGGATATTAAACTGTCCAAAGGAACATTAATATTTGGTTGAATCGCTAACACATGTATGATGATAAATACGTGATGATTATAAAGTGCATGAGTGAATAATCAATTGGCCCAAAGGAAGATTGTTATTTAACTTTAATTTATTGTCCATATTTGATCATTACAATAAGAATACTACTTATAGTTAATATATTGTCCAAAAACTTAATATTAATGTGTATAATGTATATTGACAAAAGACTTACCAATTATTTGAATTTAGTATGGTCGATATTTGGCTATGAGCATACGTAGTCAATCTTCAATTTTTTTTGTTTATTTTCCAGCCAATTTGACTAAAGTGTCTGCTAATTTTAAGAATATTATTATCTTGTTTGGAACTAAATGAAAGGATTTATAAGAGAGCATATTGCTCGTTCTTGACTTCGTGGCTCCGGCTTTTGCGATTAGGAGGGTTACAACTAGCCCTACTATAGTTAGATGCTTTTATAATGTTATGAAGAATACTGAAAGGTGGTATAATTTGAAAAGCAAGAGTTAAAGGAACATTAGGTAAATATTTTAGAAGTTTTCAAGGATGTGCTATATATAACTATAAATATTTTTTGATAAGTTATGTAGGAGGATTAAAAGGAATTATGGAAATAATAAGCGGAAATAAGCATTCTTTGTGATGCGTATCTCCATAATGTCAAAGTAAAAGAAATGCAAATGAGTACTATGTGGAAAAAATATTACTTATCTTATTGGGCTAATTTAACACTTTAGTAATTAGAAGAGAGACCGAAGCTTATAAAATTAGAAGTACTCATTTGATTTACATTGGAAATAAATATAAAAATAAGGATGAACAATTCGCTAAGGATCTAAACAAAAGAAATAACATGCAGGCATATATAGATGTTTCGTTGGTGAGATATACAAACGTAAAAATAAATTATACTGTATATTTCAAAGTTATTATTCAGATTTTAGTATTATATTTTGAATTTATTCGATAAATTTTATTATGCTATCATTTTGGACAGATTACAGCTTTCTACTTCTAATATGAACAAATTTGGTTATTATTGTGCATTTAGAAATAATAAGTTGATTTATGAATAGAATTCAAACATTTTCTTTGAAATCAAAGTTGTTAATGTTTGAATACAACTTGTATCTAATTATTCTAAATACTATTAATACTAAAGTTTCAAACGTCCATTTGGTGTTACTTATGATTTTATGCTTTAGTGATAAATAATTCTAGATCGGGACATTGAAGATATTAAATATCTTATTGACTTTCTAGGTGATTTAAAGTTTATAGTTTTATGAACCCACATTAAGGAGAAGTTTTAAAGCAGGAAATGCAATAGTTTTTTTGAGGATTATGAATTTTAGGGGAGAAAAAGGTACGATCTTTATCTTTATAGAGAATCATTATCTTTGATTCAACTACGGTTGCTTCTACGACTAAAGTATACGTTTTGTTTTCTTTCATTTAGAAGAAGCAAATTAAGAATAATAATAAGGCGACGTTAAAGAAATTTTTTCTTTAAGATAAAGTTGTTGTTTCAAGAAGACAAACTCAACAACCTCAAAGTGTATGGTTACTACGGAAATCCACTTGTAGAGGAAGTAATACTGTTTTGGATGACTATGTAGTATTTCTCTTTAAAGATAAATAATGAATTATTGAATATGACTCTATATACTTACATCAATCCATATAAGGTACTAATTTAAAAAGTGGATTTAAGATATGAACATATAATGTACATTTTATAGACAACAAAGTTTGCAGTTTCCCTCTAACTTAAGTAACATGATTATTGATTATGAATAATTATTCAAAACTAAAGGTAATTAAGTGAGTGATATGGAATTGTTTAATATATTTTTATTGAAAAGATAATTCTCAAAGAATTTTGTTTTCTTTAAAGTAATATTCTCTTAGATTTAGTAAATGATGCATTAGAACCACTTTGGAGTTTATTCCATATTTTACTTTTAAGCAATATCTGATGGAGATTAAAGTTGTGTTTATTAATTGAGACATTGATGAAAAAACTTAAGGATCCTAATTTTGGACTATTATTTTGCATTTGGGTTTCAAATACAACATTATTATAAACAGGGTGATATTTGAATTATCAAAAAATAATTTGACATATAAGTGCTTAGAAGGTTTGATATTCAAGTTACGATTTAGTTGATTCTCTTTTACTAACACCCTTGAAACTAAAGAAATGCACAAGTTTCCATATGCATCTGCAGTGTGGGTTCTGATGTGTACTAAAGTATATACAGATATGGACATGCAGGTATTATTTGACAGATAACTTACTTCCTTTGAAAGCGGGTCACTGATTAGTAGCCTAAATGGTTATGAGATATCTTTAAGGAGCAAAATAAAAAATTATATACTCATAAATAAAATATCAGATTAGTTGAAGATCATAAATAGTTATGATATGAATATTTTGAATGTCTTTACTGGAAAAGATCCACTTTAGGCAATGATTATATATTTTATGGGTGAAACTATGTAAAGAAAAGTGTCATTTAAACGTTTATAGCTTCCACTACTTTGGAAATATCGTTTACAACTATGGTAAATAATAATGAATTTTTTTCATAAGACTCCGGTTATTGATAAAGAATTGAAAGTCCAAGTAATATTATGACAGTAAAAAACATATTATTTTCCAATAAGGGAAGAGTGCAAAATATATTGTAATTCATAGAGCATACTTTACCTAACTCCGTTATGGCGGATCTACAAACCAAAAGATTATCACCTAAGGTCTTTCATGAGCATGTAGCTCAGTCAGTATAACTTTTATGTAAGGATATTTTGGTTCTAGGGGAGTTTTCGTTTTATATTGTTGTATGATTAGTTTCTCTATATTTCAGTTAAAGATATATGTATGTCAAATTCTTTTTCTTATAAGAAATAAATTAGTAAATTTTTCTTTGCAATTAGATTGTTAAAATATTAAGTGTTTTGATCTCACTAAAGAAGGACCAATTGGAAATAGACATGTATAGATCACATTTCATGTAATTTCTATGCTACGCATCCATGATTGATCTTTGTTATTTAATTGTATTAATATATGTGACCGTTGATGGGTTCAATTACGATTAATGTAACGAATGTCGCTTTAATCCTTTGTTAATACAGTTAATGGACGAGATTGTTTTAGGTATATCATATGTTATAAATAGCCAACTTTGGCGCTCATAAAGTTAAATACATTTTTAAAGTTATTTCATATGTGGCCCAGGGGGAGATTGTTGTAATATTTTGACAACTGGGTCACATATGTAAAATAAAATGTGTTGTGCTATTTTGGTCCAAAGCCTAATTAAAGTGATCTAGTTTTATATTATAATTAAAAGTACTAAAACTTAACTTATCATGATCCCAATGTGTAGATATCGGGGTATTTTTTTAATTTTTTGAAGGGTCAAATTACAAAATGCCAACTTTACAAATAACGGGTTATGGTCCCTAAATTACACAAGTCACAGCAACTCTGTAACTCTCTTCTATGAAGAGCTAACTTTAGATCTAAGGTTTGTGTCATTTGGAAAGACCAAACCAAAATTATCTTCTTGGGAATAATCAACCATGGATAAAGGTACTGCAATAATTAATTACAGATTCAGATACACTCCCGTTTGTTCTCAAATAAATCAATATGGGTTTCATATTTAGATTGAGGGTTTCATAATTGATTATTAATAATCCATATTGAAATCCTAACATTTTTATGCTTGAATGTCAAGTTGGATTTTTTCCTATCCTATTCTATGTGAAGGTATTGAATAGGAGTAAAGGACAAGTGCCAGCTAAGTGGGAAATTTATCCCAGCAAATGAAACATCAACATCAACGTGTTCGGACGCAATCGTGTAACCAATAGATTTACACTTAGAGCTGATATTTGGATGCCAACTGTATTGTACATCAACATCAAACACTTCTACTAATGTTATTTGGAGCTTACTAGGAAGAAGCTTCAAAGGAGATATTTCAATTAGAGATCTAGCGAATTTATTAATCTTCCTAGCCACAGTGTTAGAATTAAAGTAATGTAGATTGCGATCAGGCTAGCCAACCAATTGAAATAATAAGATGTTAAAGAACAGAAGGTATGCTTGTTAAGGTGGCCCAAACAAGGATGGATCGGATTTGTTCTCTATCTTTACTGACCATGACACTCCAAGGCGTTAAAATGAAGGGTTTACCCTCGATAAATAGAGGATCCCTCTCTAGGAAACCCAACTTGTCGTTTGGAATGGATAATTTTAGGTAAAACATTGAATCAAAAAACTGGACGTGTAACATTCCTCTCAATCTCCAATATTGATTACAATGTTCGTGGGCCACTTGATACGTGGGAAGACTCCAGGTAAATGCCAACTAAATGATTGGACTAGTGATCTTCTCTAACACGATGAACAACTTCCGGCATTACAATGAATTATCGTGGTTTCAAATGATTCTTGTGGACTGTATTCGCCTGCTGCCTTGGGCAGGCTTGAAAATTAAACAGTCGGATTCCCCTTGTCTATAACAATTCTGGGCCAGTTGTTCGATGAAAGTGGCTAGAAACTCCCGCAAGGAAGTGCCATTCCTAGCCCGTCTCCCAACCGGCACGTGTAATCCTTCTATTGCTACGAATGCGGCTTTAACAATTCACCAACAACAAACGAGATCGTGTTGGGAAGCCTAGCCCAACCCTCAAAGCCAATCCTTTTCCCAAAGTTATGGATCCATTTTGCCGACATTCTTCAATTGGCCATGACACGAACCCAAACCCCCGCTCCACAGTGGCAAAGTCTGTCTTTGGAATCTAACACATTAATCACATCAGCATATCACAGATTATAGCATAGTACATAAAACCAATGAATAATTTACATCATATCATAACTGCGGAATCATAACCATGAACAATAGAGTTACATAGATACAGGATCCTACTTAGTAAATAACAAACTTCATCAGATAGATAATAAGTCTATAGCGGAATCAAATATAAACATACATAAGATAACGTTATGAGTTCAAAAGAAATGATAAAAGATAAGCCTTCATCTTCAGCCAAATGTGCACCCAATGCTATGGTGCATATCCAAAAGAAACCCAATCACCTGTTTATTTGGCTGCCGACGTAAAAAAATGGGCATCCGAGTTTTCAAGGGAAAAACAAACTACAAGTCAGTCATGGGACTGGTATGAGAAATCCTACATTTACTTGACTTATTTAAGAATAAGGAAAATCAAAAGACCACGCCGTATAACACGGAACGAGTTTACTCCATTGGATTGCCAGTACATGAAATAAAGTAAGTCAATAAACAACGCAATGCTTTTTAGAAAAATGATGTCATTATAGGACTAAGGTCCCATTACACAATGCAATGCAAGCCAAAGAAAGAGTTTTACCTTATAAGGGCTAAATATGCTTGATACATAGAAAACAAAAATCATTTGATATTATTATTAGTGTCAAGATGTTTTAAAATACTTTCAAAATAAATGTACCAATCATAGATAACATAGGTACCATATATTATGTCGCCATATAGGTTTACAACTAAAACCGCACGATGTCATATCAGAAATCGGATTTTCATTATGAGTCAAGGCAAGGGATGTCTCCTTACCGATTTTGGATCACCACTAGCAAGATGTCCAGGATCACACCTATGGGAAACCCTTGGATCTTCAGGGCCGATCCACACCTAACGTTTGTGGATTGGTTATTCCTGAATAATATGTTTTCCGGTCTTGTCGGACCTCCAAAATGGTCAGTGTGTCAATCAATCATATCCGAGGTGCCTCGCAATCCATCAACCACATAAGTAAAAATGTCTGGATTCCGTACCATGACACCACTTCTAGCTAAAAGAAACGCATGCACTCCCTGCAGTCGCTATCCGCTTTTTGACTCATACCAGAGTGTGAGGCTCGCAAATCAATGCCATGCACAAAGCTATGCTATATTAAAGTTGTGCTTTGATCACCAACCACAAAGCTCTGCTTTTCAAAAAAAGCCTTGATCACTGCATCTCAGTATGCCACATTGTCAATCCATACCTTGATGTCTACCAATATATAGCCTCTAAGCTCATACGTCTCAGAGAAGGGTTTTAAGAAAGAGAATAAATTCTCCGCCACCAAGAAGATATATATTTAGCAAAGATCAACAAATATAGCACACAATACAATGTCAGACATACAATCCATTTACAAGTCTGTTCTGGGTCTGAACAAACCTGAGGCACCTTATTCCTCGTCCCATATGTCCAATATAGGAGAGATGTCCTTACATATCCGGACAATCAACAAGTACGTATGGACAACTACCACTATAACCCCTTCAAGGGAGCTACCAATATACAAGGCATCAGTAGTAATCCATTCGATATGAAGATTACCGATCTTGCACCGTCTTCATTATATTTGAATTTTAATCGTCGTTTAATTATCTGAAATGAGATTTACCTCAGTCTTTTCAGATAATTATCGCATACATAATTCAATTCAAATTCTTTTCCTTAGCTAAATTATTGGCCTTCATAATTCATTACCTTATATAGAAAGGTTTAATTAAGAATTTGATTCGGTCGTCGAATTAAATACTCAAGCCATAACATATCCATAATTCATTTTATAAGTTTTCATGCCAAATCATACTTAACCGTTTTTATTTTACAAACCAAGTAAAGTTGGTTCACACACATTCTAAATTGCTTATAATATTTAAAATGTTTTTTCGATATTTTATATATATAAAAATAGCTCAGTTCCCTCGAACAACATTTCAGGTCATTCAGCTGCACTAGCCCTATTTTTATTCAATTTCGAATTAAATATTTCTAAAAATCTAATTGTTGGGTATTAACATATTTATTATTGTTGGAAAGATCTTTTCGAACCGAATCCAATGGTTCTAATTCATTAAAAATCCTATGGTTGGATCTCCCGGAATACTGATTTAAAATTATGAGTCGAAATTGCAAACTACCGCGACGCGATTCATTTAATTTAATTTATATTTAACGTATACAAATATAATTCATTAAGCGGCTTCCAAACTGTTTAATTCATCAAATATTTGGCTAACGCCTTAATTTTTGGAAAAAAATGCCATAACCTCCTTTGTACGGAGTGCTCAGAAATACCACAATTCGCCTCAACAGGCCCTAATAAATCACCATATGTTCACACAACATGTGTACACTGAGAGATCTGTAAAAATAAATCATCCCAATGCCCATGTGGGATTTAAAAATCATTGTGAACAACCATTATGTCACATATGTATAGCTAGAGTGACTTGTGTATTTTTGTCATCTCCGGACCTGTGTAAGGTTTGTTGTTAAACCCTGCAAATTTCGTTGTATGTTTATTTATGTCCATATCAAGTCCAATCTTCGTCTGAAAAGCAATATGCCATATACTTGGTCTTCAGTCATTTGTTCTCGTCGTACAGCATTAGGTATTTGAATGCAATACAATTCACATCATATAAGCATCAAGCAACTACATGCTTATATGGGTATGCTATGTAGTGTAGTCCAATACCTGTCACTATCCTATGACGTATGTTCAATTCATCCCAAAGACCATCACACGCATCCAAGTCACATAGAGTAATGATAAATAAATAAATCATCCAATACCATTTAAGGCGCCACAAAGTGTCCATCCACATGGTATGAAATGCGAGTGTCGCATATCCACACAACACTTCTAATAATAAATAAAAATCATATTTTTAGTGAACTATACAATGTGCAAAATATCAGTGATCTTACATAAGCAGTGATAAGCATCAATAAAACATAATCAGATATTTCTAATCAACAACTGATAGTCAAAATAAATTCACTACACTACTACACAAATTCAACTTTAGCGCAACTTAAATATTCACTTGCATACGACTAAAAATAATATTTTTACATTGCCAATCGCTCGCTAACATCATAATAAATTATTATTACATGTTCATCGCACTACTTCACACTTAATTTTATTTTTAACTATAATCAATTAATGCCTAAATCGTTAGTTTTATTTAACCGATTAAAGTTATAATTCCATGATATCGATACATCTTTATTTATAGATTTCACATATCTAATTTACATCGCATGAAATAGTTAAAAATCACATTTTTAACTAATTAAAAAATTATTTCATCCCTTAAATTTTTTTATTTATTAACATAAACCAATTGTTTAACTTAACAGCCAAATTTCAAACAATTTATTCTCTAATCTACCCCTTTATAAAGTGAGTTTAGATTTCTCACTGAGAGTTCTACTTCATCAAATCTTTAATACGGAGGAATGCGACTTTGCTGAGCATTTATGCGGCTTCCCGAAGGTCCAAACACTCAGATTTCTCTTTTATGCTTGCTAATACTCATGTATTGGTGGATCCAGAGGTGACAAGCTCGATGGAGACGAAATTGGGCACAAAACGGAGCACTCAAACCATAGGACTTCGCTGTCCAGAAATAAATTAGAGAAAATAAAAGGCTTTGGAGGTGGTAGTGAGGTCTAAAGGAGGCGTAATAGTGGTAGGGAGGTGTAGCAAGCTTCGGTAGGAGGAAAGGAGGAGTTTTGGAGCTCGGAGGAGAAGGGGGTTGCCATGCATTGGTCAGAATGGGGTTGCGCGTCGTAGTGGAGCCTAAGGGAAGGAGGTGTGGCGGCTCTAGCAGGAGGAGGAGGGGTTGCGGTTCATAGGGGAAGAGGAGGTCACCATTAATTTGGAAGGAGGAAGAAAGAAGAGGATGGAGGAAAATGAAGAAGGAAAGGGGGAAAATGATTTAATTAAGAAATTTTATCTCCCTCTCTCTCCGATTGCCCGATTGCAAACTATCTCTATTTGCTATGAAATTTCGACACATGGTAATATACATAATTAAGAATCTAACGAATAAGGTTTCGTCGAATTCCAAGTTCGTTTGACCTTCCATTTTATTTTTCGATCAAGTTTTAACTAGTTTCAAAATTGCAATTTTAGCATATATTTTCTTCTTGCACCCCCACAAGCTAACTCCAAAAATTATGAAACTTTGAATTCTACCATTATTTAACGATATAGATTCAATAAAAAAATTCATTGAGTTCTAAGATCATCTCAATAACGTTCCTTTGTAAACTGATCGTCAGTTCCTTAACAAATGGTTTTGCCTCGCACAGGCACACACTAACTTCATTTGGCATAAAATTTGAAATATAGCAATGATTGATTATTCCTAATCTAATAAAAAAATTCTCGTCGAATTCTGTAGTCGCTGGCTAAATTTCATTTTTTAAGGGCTAAGCGATAATTTAAAAATCAAAAATTTAAATTTTAATGCATTTTCTCATAAAAGTACATTAAAATAATTTTTAAATTGATTGTGAAAGTTTGGGTTGTTACAGGCCATAGGCTGTTCCCTAACACGATTAAGATAGCAAGACAGTGGTCATATAAGTCGAAATTTGCTAAGGAGTGTGTAACAATTCACCTGCCGAATCAACTAGCCCTGAAAATGGATGGCACTTAAGCGTGCTATCCACACTTGGCCATCAAGGTGGTTGCCACGCATTGATGAGTAGGAGGGCGCGGTGGTACTGCAAAATTTAAGGCGTGAGCCTTAGTGGAGTGGCCAATGGTGTAGATCTTAGTGGTAGTAGAAAATATTCAAACGGGAACTTTGAAGGCAGAAGTGGGGAAAGTTTCCATGTGAATGGAACTTTCAGATAGGTTAGCTTGTAATGTCCCGTATTTTTACGATATAATAATTAATTAATTTAAATATATAAATGGTGATTTAGAGATTTAAATGGTTGTTTAATTAAATAATATTGAATATTCAATTAATATACATAATATAATAATATATTTAACTCCGAAATAATCGGAATTAAGTTGAATTCACAATATTGGGTGAATTGGATTATATATAAAATATAATTTAGTTTAGATTTTGATTATAATAACGAATATATTATTTAATTGACAGTTTGAATGTATAATTATAATCGAGCTCGAAATGGCGCGGCAGTTCGTAATTTGGCGATTCGAACTTTAAACGAATATACATAATCCGTTTTAAGTCGGATTTCTGTGAAACAAGAAACGTTCGGAGCTGGTGAAGTATATTTTTTAATGGAAGAAAAAATTCGCGATTTCATCGTGTAGATTTTGAGTTATGTTCAAATCAAATTTTCGAAAAGTCGCTATGGGATTCCTTTATAATTTATAATGATTTATTTATATTTTAGATGGATTTTTAATATAAATTGGATATCGATATAATTCAGATTTGAAATATCGAGTTATAAATTCTGATATGGTTATTTCGAAGTTGTATTATATTATATGCGATAATATTAAATTATTTTTATTTAATTTAATTATATATATATATATTATTATTTAAATGGGTTTATTTAGGGATTTAAAAATAGCCAGTTTTGCAAACGACCTCCGTTTTTTATGAAACTAATTTTGTTGGATCTGGAATATTAAATTATTGCTAGATTTCAATTTTCGTGATTTTTGAAGTTAGTATGTGGCTATACGGAAATTTAATGTGAAATACAGTAAATGATTTGACTTTAAAAATACACGGTGTGAGGAAACGGACTCGGAATTCAACGAAACAAGTTTCGTTGGGTCCGTAATGTTGAACTGTAGCTGTATGCCCATTTTCATGATTTTTGGATGTTGTATGTGATCACACTAATTTTTAAAGGACAAATACAAATAGCAATACCCTAATAATTAATAAAGTAATCTATTTAAAATAATACTTTTCTTATCCTATAAATAATCTGACATTCCTGACCATAAATCAATTATCCACGGTGGTCAAAACTTATCAGCCGCCACCAAAATTACTTACATAGTAAAAAATCAAAGTTCGGAAATTGATTATAAATCAAAGGAAATTTCTTTAATCTTAAAGTTGGATGCATTAAGATACTCTTCTCGAGAGCTTCTTCCTGATATAAGTTTTATATGGACCGACTATCATTTCCATCACCCCAGTTTTTCCAGCGAACGCTAGGGCTTCAATCATTGATGAGCTGAAGGGTAGACGCGAGGATTGAACGTCATTTTCGTGTTGCTGGGATCGAAGTGCATCTATGTTATTTTTTGTGGATTTTTGAAGCAATAAGTATCGCTACTTTTACAAAGCTGTGAAAATGGGTTGGTCGATGCGTTCGACATGAGTGGTTCGGATAGTGTGCTGATGGGAGGAAGTTGTAGAGATTCCGGACAGAAGAATTGTGGTTGTGACGAATTGAATTTCCGTGAGGGGTGGGCGAAGCTGAGGCAGGCGGAAGTCGATAGAAATGGTGAAGACACTATCAGAATGGAATGCGATAAAGAGGTGCGAGTTCTCCCTTTTTGATATGTTGTCGAAGCTTGTGAGAAGGGAAGATCGATGGTGGAATCGGCAGAAGAAACGATGGAAGAAGGAAGTAGCAATTGATCGGAGAGGCTTTGGGCAATGGAAAATGGTTCGGTGTGTAATCTGGCATCGGGAAGAAGGAATTATGGTCACGGGTCAAAAGGGGCAAGGTGGGCCAGATTCTTATAATTTAAGGCCCAATTATCCAATTTAATTTAAATTAATTAAATATATATAACTTGTAAATATAATAACTTTGTCATACATTATCAGAATCTGACAAAGCAAGATCCGTTATGATCATATGGATGGCAGCTACACAATGGAACTGACTGGGAGTGAATCAGAGCTCGTTACAATTTATAGAGAATAAATTTTCTGTTTGAATCAATCGACAATTATCGTTATTTAACGATGATCGTCCAATGTGAGTAAATCTCACTAACTTTGATCAATTTATATTTTTTCATATATAATCTAATATTGATAAATGATGATTATTTGTTGTGTGTTGATTGTTTGGTTGAATTTCTTATTTATTGGTTGAAATTATGGATAACGATATACATAAATCGTTAGTCAAACATTGATTATGTTTGTTAGAATAACTCATATTGAAATGAAATCGAGGTTAATTATATTGTTTAAAATACGTGGACGCAGGGAAACATGTTGGAGGGATCCAACTGGATTCGTCAAATATTTTTACTGTTTATTTCCTCATATTGAAATATATGATTGATATATATTTTGTTATTGATTATGTGTGTTCGAATAATATCGATCATTGTTATTTGGTATTTTAAATGCCATATAAAATACTGGAATTTAAAAGGGAATTTTCAATGTGTATATTGAAAATAAAATATATTTATATAAAATCAAATGATTTTATAAAAAGGAATTTCAAAATAGAATTATATAAAAGGAATATTTATTTGGAAAATAAATAGAATTACGTAAAGGAAATATTTGGAAAACAAATAGAATAAAAAAGGAAATTGGCAGGATATAAAAGAAATGGAAAGATTTATTTAAAGTTGAATTAAATAGAAACCTATTTTATCAGATAGATTGGGAAGATTGATTTATAAATATGTTTTATAATTTAAGCAAATTATTTTATCATTAGATAAATTGGATATATAAATCTGAACTTATATAGAGGAATAGAAAATCGGTTTTGACACCAATATGTTAAGTAGATTGAACTCAAAATTTATAAAGGGAATTATAATTGAGATTTAGTTGTTAGAAATAAAAAGGAGATTTCGCATGAATAATTCTATAAATTGAAGTATAAATAGAATTTGGAAATGGAATATTATTTTAAAATACAAAATCAAATAGAATTGATATATATAAGAAATATTATTCACATTCAATGCGAAAAATGGATCAAAATAGTTATTTTTTTAAGTAAAACATTTATAAGGGAAATTGGGTTTTGAAATAGTAATTTAGATGGAAATTTGAATAATATAGGAAAAGGAGTTAATCGAATATAGTTTATTCGAAAATAGTTAATCGAATATAGTTTATTTGAAAGGAGTTAATCGAATATAGTTTATTCGAATGGAGTTAATCGATTAGAGTTAATCAAATAGAATTAACCCAGTAGAGTTAATTGATTAGAGTTAATCCAATAGAATTAATCAAATAGAGTTAATCAAATAGAGTTAATTGATTAGAATTAATTAATTAGAGTTAATCCAATAGAGTTAATCGAATAGAGTTAATTGATTAGAGTTAATCCAATAGAGTTAATCCAGTAGAGTTAATCCAACAGAGTTAATCAAATAGAGTTAATCGAATAGAGTTAATTGATTAGAGTTAATTGATTAGAGTTAATCGAATAAGGTTAATCAAATAGAGTTAATTGATAAGAGTTAATTGAATATAGTTAATTGAATAGAGTTAATTGAATATAGTTATTTGAAGGAAAGAGTTATCGAATAGAGTTTTTTTGAAAGAGAGTTACTTAAGGAAGTTTGTTAAGGATTTAAAAGGTGAACTTTGTCTATTTCAAGGTTAAAAATGTTGTTCAGTTAAGGTCTGAGAGGTAGTTATACCCCAACTTGATTGACTCCACTTTTAACTAAGGGATAGTTAAGGTTCGATAATGAAGTATGGTTAAGTAAATTTAGTTAATGAGTGTAATAGTTTGAGTTGGCATAGCGTTGTTTTATTTAAACATCTATTTAAATCCAATGAAGGAGTTTTGGAAATGTTTTCCAAATAAGAATCAGAAATGTTTTCTAATATAAAATAAAATAGAAATGAGAGTAAATATGGAAATGTTTTCCAATGATTAATAACATATATTTTGTAAATTTAGAAAATAAGAATTTATGGAGATATGGAAATGGGTCACTGAATAAATAAATGATAAATTAATTTAAAAAGAGGAAAAAATTGATTGATGATTGATCGGTAAGATCTCCATTTGGAAATACGACCGATGTTGTACACATGTTTTTCTTTGATAGTTAAATCACCGACTATTAAAGTTTTTGACCATTTCCGTTGTCAATACGGAGAGACCGGGATCAGATATATTATCTGAAAACCACTTCGTATGGTATTAGCGTTGTGAATCAAATATGATGAAGATAATTGAAGACGGAGTTATGCAAGGGCTGTTTAGTAAATCCTAGGTAGAAATTGCCTAAGATGGATTTACAGAATAATGCCTTTGGGTTGTCCAGTCCCAGAACAACTTGAATGGACGAATGTCTGACAGAGTATATCTGGTAGATAGCATAAGTTGATCGTTTCAAATGTATTTATGTTGATGGTAGAGGAATTTGTTTCTCTTAGCTTATACCCGTGGTATTTTTGGGGAAATCAATTTGTGACTTGACGGGTATGACGATGTGGCATTCAAAGTAATTAGAAGAGTGTTCTGTTAAAGATACGTTATGACGTAAAGCCTCATCAATTGGGAAATGACAAAAATCGGGCATGCAGCAGTTTACTCACACCAATCACATGACTGACCCATAGTTTATTTTGTTTTGTTTTTCCTAAACTCTTGGATGCCCAATTTTGTACGGGCAGTCAAGTAGTTGGGATTTTACAGATACTTAAAGAGCTAGAGAAGCAGGCTTCAGGATTATATAGCTATTGTTATTTCTGCTGTGTTGTAAGTGTTATACTCTAATAATGGTATTGTATACAGATACTGTTTTATTTCAAAGTTATGTTATGAAATATATTTATTCGTTCCGCTATGAGAATCGTGTTTACTCTGATGTTGTGATGTTCTTCTTCTTCTTCTTCTTCTATTCTAATTTTCTATCTTATCTATTCTCACCCTCTATTTTCTTTCATTAACTATCTGGTATTTCCGATGCTTGGATAGTCGACATTGAGTTTATGTCGATTACCAAGGTCGCAAATCCCTTGGGTCGTTACAATGGTATCAGCGCTAAAGGTTAAGTAATTACCTTAGCTCTGTGGTGTAATTCAATAAAGATGGGGTTAGAAATACCCTAGATTGAGTTTGAGTGTATGTATACAAGTGAACATATTTGTTGATTTTATAAAAAATGTTTTAAATTGTGGAGATTTATTGGTTGAGTTGTTTATGAGTTTTGGTTGATCAGTTTGATCCACTGTATCGGTAAGAGTTTCTAAACACTCGAATATGATGAACTGACACAGTATGTTTTGAAAAGAGGGTGAACGAAATAATTTTACCTAAATTATATTTTGATATAAAGGATTTATATTGGAGTGATTATAAAATATTGGATATATTGATTATTATTATAATTGAGTAAGATTATAAATTAAACGGTTATGTAAATAACCAATCAAAATTCGTAATAAGTGTTAGGAAATGAATTAAATATGAATTTAAACCTAGAAATTTGGAAAGGTGGTTGTAAATGGACATGGATTAACTATATTAGAATTTTAAAATCCTAGGAGATTTTAAATTGTTTACAGGCATTGTGAATAATATTTTGAATGTATTTCAAAATGGAAATGTTTAGAAATGGTTTTTGTAACACCCCGGATTTTTGAATAATTGAATTAATTAAATAAAAGAATAAATTTTTAGCTTTGTTTTAAGGTTTGTAAGAAAAAGACTTAGTAGCTCATTTGGTTGGAACATGTGACTTCATACAAGAGGTATAGAGTTCAATCCCCGCCAACGCCATATTTTTGTTTTAGGGGAATGGCTAAAAAGCGGCTTAATGTGAACGCGGTTCAAAAAGTAGTTTAGTGTGAAAATGGTTAATTAGGAAGATAGAAATATATATATATATATATATATATAAAATTCGACCTAAAATTTAAGAAAAAAATTCAAAACAGCGGAAGCGGGAAGGCAAAACACCAAATCGACCTATTTTATGGGTCGACTCGAGGCCCGCTGGGTCGATCCCAGGGTCGACTCAGGAGGTTTGGAATTGGTCCCGTCGGCCCTAAATGGTCTATGACGAAATTTTATGTTTTAGCGCTTAGGTGGCGATTTCTGGTTGGTCTGTTGACGGTTTCTAAGGCCTAGATGGATCCTAGGATGATCTGATGGCTGTAAATAAATCTAACTTCTATATGTGCATGGATAGACTCACATTCTAAAATCAAATAAAATTAGAACCATGGCCATCATGATGTCAGTCTACAACTTGAAATAGCCGCCACCAATTAGAAGAAGATTAAAGCAACTCAATTCAATCCAACAGCAAATTCAACTACAACAAAGGAACGCTAATAAATTCCAGAACTTCGTTGAATGATGAGTTTTATCACTTTAACAAAATAATTGCTAAATTAATTATGATGTGATATACGTTGGATTATAAGTTGTGGTTGTGAATCTAATTCATATGTTTAATCATGTATGTTAACTTGATTCATATAATATGATGTTATGCAAGTTTTATATATGATGTTATGCAAGTTTCATATATGATGTTATGCAAGTTAATATGATTATGCAAGTTTCATATATGATGTTATGCAAGTTAATATGATTATGCAAGATGTACATATGATGTTATTCAAGTTAATAGGATCATGCAAGTTGTATGCGAGTTGTATGATGTTATGTAAGTTTGGATCTAAAATATATGCTAGTAGTTCATGATGTTAACTTGTTTCAATGAATCCCTTTTTATAATCCAATCACCTAGGTTTATAACATCAGTTTTTATGCGAATATGGATGTGGAACATATGCTAGTTCGTATAAGTATTATGTTCATATGCAAGTTTAAGTGATAATTTGATTCACATATATACAAGTTGACACCTTTAAAGTTTAGATCCATATTCAAGTTGACATTTTTATGTTGAAACTATGACATGCATAGTTATGCAAGTTTACACCTTTATGTGGATCCATAGTTTACTCAGGTTAACACCTTTTATTGGATCCATAGTTATGCAAGATGACACCTTTATGTTTAGGTTGACGACATACATAGTTTATGTAAGTTTGTGATAATTACCTAGGCTAGTTGGGTGTAAAACTATGTTCATACATGCAAGTTCACACCTTTTAGATTTATGATTTTTGGATCCTTGATAATACAAAGACTATGCAAGTATGTTATAATTCTTAATTGCAAGTTAGATGCAAATTAGATCTATTATTGTGTGTATGTGACTTTATAACGTTTATTCCCTTTTTTTAAGTATTAGACTATTTGCTAGTCTAATATGTATATGTCATGTTAAGCGAACAAATGACGGGGGTAAAATGGGGATAATAGTGGATACACACATATTGGGAATTTGGCATGTAATGGCCTAAAAAGGCATGTAATTAATATTAAGGAATAAAATTAATTAGTGATGAAATTGGTATAATTTATATACCATAAATAGATGAGCGTAATTTAGGTGATAAATTATGGACATAAATAAATATGGAAATTTGAATAGGGAAAGTAATTCAAATTTGGGGAAAATTAATTATGTATAATTAATTTCCCAAGACATGAGGTTTGACTCATTTGTGGTGTAAGACTGCCCGGACCCACCACGCAAATCCAACAGCCACAAATGGTAGCCCAATGTGAGAGGTCAAAGGCCCAAACTAAATGCGTAACAATTGTATGGACATGAGGTTAGGCTCGTTTGTAGTGTAGGACTGCCCGGACCTGCCCGGCAAATCCAGCAGCCACAAATGCTAGTCTAATGTGAGAGGTCCTACAGGGGTTATGGTAGTAATAAATTAAGAAACACTTAACCAAAGTAAAACATGTGGTGGGACATGGGGGTTAAGTGGGTGCCTTGGGTGGCATGAGGAAATACGATTAGTAACACTTAACCAAGGTAAAACATGTTAGTGGGACATAGGTGTTAAGTGGGTGCCTTGGGTGGCATGTGGAATTACTAATAGAAACCCTTAACCAAATTTAAAACATGTAAGTGGACATGAAGGGGGTTAAGTGGGATGTACTAGAGGGGACCAAGCCTAGGTGGAAAGCTTGTGTCAAGCATGAAGGGGCCCTTTTCAGTCCAGTAGCCCATTAAGTATCTTTGTGAGCTCGACCCAAGTCGAGGACGGGACACGCCTACTAGGTCTGATTGTTAGAGGCCAAAACGGGTTAGCGGTGGCAACACAAGTCCAACGGGGTCACGTGCGTGCGTGGGTCCAGGCTCGTAGGTAAGACGTTGTTGCATCGTGTAATTATAAGCCGTGCATTCCTTGCATGGTATAAGGTTGCCATATTGGGGAGTGATACACCCCACTGTGGGACCTACACGGGTAACTACGAGTTAGGGAGCCGATCGAATGGGGCAGGGTAGTGGGTACACCTAGTGGAGATAGGAGCAGACGGCACCTATGTAGTCATCTAGGGGTACACGAAGCTACCACTATTATTATTAATTATTAAGGGGGTACACCTAGTAGAGATAGGAGCAGGCGGCACCTATGACGTCAGCTAGGAGTATATGGAATTACCATTATTACTTATTGAAGGGGTACATCTAGTGGGGATTGGTACACGCTGGGTACCTATGATAGCAACTAGAGATATATAGTCAAGCATGGAGGATAATCGGTACATCTAGTAGTACACGAAGCTATCATCGTTCTATTTAGCCAAGAGGGATCAAATTTCTAGAGTGACTATTAGGGGTGCAGTTAGTGTTAGTACAGTACAGTACGGTAGAGTATAGTAATTATCGTATATTGATTAGGAAGCGCTATTAACGTTATCTTTGTTTCTCTTGATTGCCTTGTCATACCCATGTGGTTCACACAGTCATTACCTTATTATCCAGCTTATATCTTATCATATTACTTTAATAATTATGTTGTTAGAGCTATCAGACTCGCCAGACTTTATGTCTGACCCCCTTTCTTTCCACCTCTTTTCTTCATTCCCCCCACCCCCCTACCCAGGTTCTAAGGGTGGGACTAGTACTAGTCGAGTTTGATTGGAATCTCTTTCGGAGCACTTGGATTTGGATTGCCAAAGTAAAGTTCAGCCTATCATTTTCTTTATGGCTATTTGTTGTAGTGGGATTATGTACTTTGTTTTATCAAGATTGATGTTATGTACTTTACTTTGGTTTATGGTTTTTGATGATGTAACCAAACATATTTACCTTCTGCTGCAATAAATAAAGTTTTAAATTTTCAAGTACTGCTTTATATCTGTCTTGTTATAATTTTCTGTTCTATATTCACTTAAAATGCTCCATGGAAGTTAATGCATTCCCCTTGCGAGTGACATTAATGGACGTGGGGTGTTACACATGGTATCAGAGCTGAAGTTACCAGAACAGATAAGATATTTTGAAAAACTATTTTTCAAAAGTATTTTTATAAAGAATACTTTCAAAAATATGTTTGTAGAAGAGTATTTTTGAAAGAAAGGTTTATTTTAAGAACATAATCCCCTAGAGCCATATATCCTTCCTTCGATTTTCCGTTTTGGATCTCTTCCTCTTTCTCTTTTTGAGTTCCCCCCCTCCGCGTATAGATGCTTTGTCTAAGATAAATATGGACTTCCGTATGAAGGATGGAAAACCACTTCAAGGGACTTAGACGTTTGTCGAGCTAGAAGTTAGTCCAAGGAAGTGGAGGGATGGTTGGTACCTTTAAGATAGATGATGGGTGGAAGGTTCAAATAGCTGTTTGGTTAACAAAGGACAAAACCTCATCTTGGTGGGAGGTCACGAATGGAGAATGTGAAGAAGAAGGCTAGTTGTTTTGGAGAAATATGACACCTTAGGATTGTCCAAAGAGGCAAGGACAAAGTACAGGATCTTCTGGAGGGTAGTTGTATTCCCTCACGGCTGGTATACCTGATGGGGGTAGGACCGTCTAGGTTGAAATTCGGTTTTCTTTATCATTATGTTTGAACTTTGTTTGATTCTGGCACTTCATACTCGTTAGTATCTACTTCGTTAGTTGAAACACTGCACCTAAATACTAGTCTAGTTAAGGATCCCATCCTAGTCTCAAATCCTGTTGGTGGTTCGGCTCATCATTCAATGATTTGTCGGGATTTGAGAGTGTCTATCTTGGGCGTTGGATTTGAATGCAACGCCTTCGTCCTTTGTTTCACGGGCTATAGTTTGATTCTAGGGGTGGATTGGCTAGCCAGACGGGGTGCCATCCTAGATTGTGAAAGGAGGGTAGTTAGACTATTTATTCGTTATGGAAAGACCCTCATATTTCTTGTAACCCTAGGGGTTCAGTGATGCTTAGCTGCCTATAATCTTTTGACGCATCCAACGATGATTGGGAGTCTGTTTGTGTGGTCCATGAGTATGGAGACGTCTTTGACAAAGTGCGGGGTTTACCCAGAGGCGCGAAATAAGTTTTCGTATGTGCTTAATAGATTAAGCAAAGCCAGTTATGTGATCATCGGTGGTTTTGGAGCAAGACTGGCAAGGACAACCAGAGTCGGTCAAGTGCTCAATTCGTTGGTCGTCTTACTAGTATCATCTCACGTAGGTCATCTGAATTCGAAGGAGGTATCCCTTGGGTGTTTGTCTGATATTGGTTTAGGCCTTTGGGGCTTGCACTTGGGGGATGTCGAGTTCGACTAGGATGGTCTGTGTGAGAGATGGATAGTTGTGACGATTTTGCATGGGATAATATCTTGGTTTTCTCTAGAAGCAGAGAAGGGCATGCCCTACATCTTAGGGAAAGCTTAGGGACCCTGCAAGCGCACCAGCTTAAAGCTAAGTTCTCCAAAATACCATTTTTGGAGGAAAGAAGTGAGGATTTTAGGGCATGTGGTCTCTAGGGAAGGGTGATATGTTATGGTGGAAGACAGTCGAAAGTCCATGAGAAGAATTACCCTACCCATGGCTCAGAATGGGATGCCATAGTTTTTGTGCTCAAGTCTTAGCATCATTATTTGCTTGGTGAGAAGTTTGAGTTGCTTGCGGACCATAGGTCGCTAAAGTGCTTGTTCTCTCAGAAAGATCTAAACCTAAGGCAACAAAGGTGGATGGAGTTCTTGGCATCCTACGATTTCGAGATAGCATATACCCCTTAACAAGGGTAATATTGTGGCGGACGCCTTGAGTAGGAAAAAGTTGACATTGAGTCCTTTGTTTGTCGAGCGATGTAGCTTAGAGTTTATCTCTACCTTTGACTTTAGACCATCCATTGATTTTGTACCCAGTTTGCTAGCGTCCTTGAGGTCAGACCTACGCTTTTGGGACGGGTTGGAGAGGCACAGCGTGATGACCCACAGTTGATGGAGTTAGTAGAAAAGCTCATAAAAGGGGAGTCATCAAGCCACCTAAGTAGGTATACCCGAGATGATAAGGGTTGGTTGCGTAGGGACGATAGACTTTGTGTATCACGGGATGAGAGCTTGAGGAAGGCTATTCTTGATGATGCACATCGTTCGAAGATGATCATTCATCCCGGCGGGGACAAGATGTACAAAGACATGAAGCGAGTTTTCTTTTGGGACGGTATGAAGAGGGATGTGGCCGAGTATGTCACTAGATGCTTGGTGTGCCAACAAGTAAAAGAAGAGCAAAAGAAACCCGGTGGGTTGCTTCACCCATTGGAGGTTCCACAATGGAAGTGGGATAGTGTCTCGATGGATTTTGTCGATGGATTGCCGAGATCAAGGAAGGGTAGTATGGGGTTTTGGGTTGTGGTAGACAGACTTACTAAAGAGCGCCCATTTCATTCCAAGAGTAAGAGGACTTCTCCATGGTTAGCTTCCGTATACATTCGAAAGGTAGTCCGTTTGCACGGTGTTCCTTCTAGCATAGTGAGCGAACGAGATCCTATTTTTACTAGCGAGTTTTGAAAGAGCTTACAAGAGGCGGTAGGGACTCAGTTATGTTTTAGCACTGCGTATCATCCTCAGACGGACGACCAGACCGAGAGGGTGAATTGTATTCTAGAGGACCTTTTGAGGCTATTTGTCTTAGACTTTGGAGGTACATGGGAAGAGCATCTTCCATTGGTGGAGTTCGTGTATAATAATAGCTTTCAGTCTAGCATTGGCATGGCGCCTTACGAATCTCTTTATGGAAGGCCTTGTCTTTCACCTACATGTTGATGGGAATCTACGGATAAGATCTTGCTTGGGCCCGATATGATTGGAGAGATTCCGGAAAAGATCGATTTGATTCGAAGGAGGATGAAGGCGACGCAAGATAGGCAGAAATCTTATGCGGACAAGAGGAGGATAAACCTTGAGATTGATATTGGGGACATGGTCTTTATCAAGGTGTCTCCATTATGGAATGTTGTTCGCTTTGGGTCCGTTAGGAAGTTGGCACCAAGGTTCATAGGACCGTTTCCTATTAAGGAGAGGATTGGATAGATGGCGTATAGAGTGGAGTTGCCCGAGAGACTTAGTGGTGTACACGATGTATTCCATGTATCACATTTGAGGAAGTGCTTGCATGAGACCGCGGAAGTGGTAGAGCCGAGCTTACTTAGAGAGGTAGAGATATAGCGTGATGCGACGATTCGGCGAGCTCCTACGTGCATTCTTGGGTCGGAGGTTAAGAAGTTGAGGAATCGAGAGGTCAAGCTAGTCAAAGTGCAATGGGGAGATGATGAGAGCAACGCTACTTGGGAGACAGAAGAGAAGATGCGTTCATTATACCCTTTTCTTTTCGAGGGTATGTCTTTTAGTTTCTCCTTTATTGCTTACCTTATACTTATCTTATCTTTAGTATGTCCTCTCGTTAGTACCTTTGACCTTTAGATAGGGTAGTCCTATGATTGAAACATGTGTTTGAGACATGTTATGTATGATGGATGCATGTGGATGCATGTGTTTGCTAGTGGTTGCTCATGGATGCATATACACACACTTTAGGCACTAGATCAGCTCAGTCACTTCATATTGCATATTGCATATAAATGTGTGTGCATATTTAAGCTAATGGATGTATATGGTTGTGGTATCATATGGATGTTGCATTTTGGTGAATGGTTGTGCACACATGTAGAAATAATATGTATCGATAGGGTTCTTTCGCATACATAATGGACGCATGGCACTATCATGGTTTGCATTAAAGAGGTCAACTGAATCAGTAGACCGCCTGATTTTGCATTAGATAAGGAACATATGCATGCTCTATTTGCATATGTTCATACAGCATTAGAAATTCTATAAGGACAATGGATGCCTGTGTTTGATGGTTGAGTAGATGGTTGTTTGGATGTTAGGATGTGCATTCTCCTTAACTTGGAGATTTCGAGGGTGTAATCCTTTAAGGAGGGGAGAATGTAACACCCCGGATTTTTGAATAATCGAATTAACTAAATTAAAGAAAAAATATTTAGCATTGTTCTAAGGTTTGTAAGCAAAAGACTTAGTAGCTCATTTGGTTGGAACATGTGACTTGCATACAAGAGGTACAGAGTTCGATCCCCGCCAACGCCATATTTTTGTTTTAGGGGAATGGCTAAAAAACGACTTAGTGTGAACGCGGTTCAAAAAGTAGTTTAGTGTGAAAATGGTTAATTAGGAAGACAGAAATATATATAGATATATATATATATATAAAATAAAATAAAATTCTACTTAAAATTTAAGAAAAAAATTCAAAACAGCGGAAGCGGGAAGGCAAAACACCAAACCGACCTATTTTATGGGTGGGTCAACCCTAGGGTCGACTCAGGAGGTTTGGAATTGGTCCCGTCGGCCCTAATTGCTCTATGATGAAATTTTATGTTTTAGGGCTTAGGTGGCGATTTCTGGTTGGTCTGTTGACATCATTTCTTGGTTTATAAGGCCTTGATGGATCCTAGGATGATCTGATGGCGGTAAATAAATCTAACTTCTATATATACATGGGTAGACTCACATTCTAAAATCAAATAAAATTAGAATCATGGCCGTCATGATGTCAGTCTACAACTTGGAATAGCCGCCACTAATTAGAAGAAGATTAAAGCAACTCAATTCAATCCAACATCAAATTCAACTACAACAAAGGGACGCAAATAAATTCCAGAACTTCGTTCAATGGTGAGTTTGATCACTTTAACAAAATAATTGCTAAATTAATTATGATGTGATATACGTTGGATTATAAGTTGTGGTTTTTAAACTAATTCATATGTTTAATCATGTATGTTAACTTGATTCATATTATATGATGTTATGCAAGTTTTATATATGATGTTATGCAAGTTTCATGTATAATGTTATGCAAGATTAATATGATTATGCAAGTTAATATGATTATGCAAGTTTCATATATGATGTTATGCAAGTTAATATGATTATGCAAGTTTCATATATGATGTTATGCAAGTTAATATGATTATGCAAGATGTACATATGATGTTATGCAAGTTAACAGGATGACGAAAGTTGTATGCGAGTTATATGATGTTATGTAAGTTTGGATCTAAAATATATGCTAGTAGTTCATGATGTTAACTTGTGTCAATGAATCCCTTTTTATAATCCAATCACCTAGATTTATAACATCAGTTTTTATGCGAATATGGATGTGGAACATATGCTAGTTCGTATAAGTATTATGTTCATATGCAAGTTTAAGTGATAATTGGATTCACATATATACAATTTCACACCTTTAAAGTTTAGATCCATATTCAAGTTGACATTTTTATGTTGAAACTATGACATGCATAGTTATGCAAGTTTACACCTTTATGTGGATCCATAGTTTACTCAGGTTAACACCTTTTATTGGATCCATAGTTATGCAAGATGACACCTTTATGTTTAGGTTGACGACATACATAGTTTATATAAGTTTGTGATAATTACCTAGGCTAGTTGGGTGTAAAACTATGTTCATACATGCAAGTTCACACCTTTTAGATCTATGAATTTTGGATCCTTGATAATACAAAGACTATGCAAGTATGTTCTAATTCTTAATTGCAAGTTAGATGCAAATTAGATCTATTATTGTATGTATGTGGCTTTGTGACGTTTATTCCTTTTTTTTAAGTATTAGACTATTTGCTAGTCTAATATGTATATGTCATGTTAAGTGAACGAATGACGGGGGTACGATGGGGATAATAGTGGATACACACATATTGTGAATTTGGCATGTAATGGCCTAAAAAGGCATGTAATTAATTTTAAGGAATAAAATTAATTAGTGATGAAATTGGTAAAATTTATATACCATAATAGATGAGCATAATTTAGGTGATAAATTATGGACATAAATAAATATGGAAATTTGAATAGGGAAAGTAATTCAAATTTGGGGAAAATTAATTATGTATAATTAATTTCCTAAGACACGAGGTTGGACTCATTTGTGGTGTAAGACTGCCCGGACCCGCCCGGCAAATCCAACAGCCACAAATGGTAGCCCAATGTGAAAGGTCAAAGGCCCAAACTAAATGCGTAACAATTGTATGGACACGAGGTTAGGCTCGTTTGTGGTGTAAGACTGCCTGAACCCGCCCGGCATATCCAGCAGCCACAAATGCCAGTCTAATGTGAGAGGTCCTACAGGAGCTACGGTAGTAATAAATTAAGAAACACTTAACCAAAATAAAACATGTGGTGGGACATGAGGGTTAAGTGGGTGCCTTGGGTGGCATGAGGAAATACGATTAGTAACACTTAACCAAGGTAAAACATGCAAGTGGGACATAGGGGTTAAGTGGGTGCCTTGGGTGGCATGTGGAATTACTAATAGAAACCCTTAACCAAATTTAAAAATGTAAGTGGACATGAAGGGGGTTAAGTGGGATGTATTAGAGGGGACCAAGCCTAGGTGGAAAGCTTGTGTCAAGCATGGGGGGCCCTTTTCAGTCTAGTAGCCCATTAAGTATCGTTGTGAGCTTGACCCAAGTCGAGGACGGGACATGCCTACTGGGTTTGATTGTTAGAGGCCAAAATGGGTTAGCGGTGGCAACGCAAGTCCAACGGGGTCACGTGCATGCGTGGGTCCGGGCTGGTAGGTAAGACGTTGTTGCATCCTGTAGTTATAAGCCGTGCATTCCTTGCATGGTATAAGGTTGCCATATTGGGGAGTGATACACCCCCACTGTGGGACCTGCACGGGTAACTATGAGTTAGGGAGCCGATCGAATGGGGCAGGGTAGTGGGTACACCTAGTGGAGATAGGAGCAGACTGCACCTATGTAGTCAGCTAGGGGTACACGAAGCTACCACTATTATTAATAATTATTAAGGGGGTACACCTAGTGGAGATAGGAGCAGGCGGCACCTATGATGTCAGCTAGGAGTACATGGAATTACCATTTTTACTTATTGAAGGGGTACATCTAGTGGGGATAGGTACACGCTGGCTATCTATGATAGCAACTAGAGATATATAGTCAAGCATGGAGGATTGCGGGTACATCTAGTAGTATACAAAGCTATCATCGTTCTATTTAGCCAAGAGGGATCGAATTTCTAGAGTGGCTAGTAGGGGGCAGTTAGTGTTAGTACAGTACAGTACGGTACAATATGGTAGAGTATAGTAATTATCCTATATTGATTAGGAAGCGCCATTAACGTTATCTTTGTTTCTCTTGATTGCCTTGCCATACCCATGTGGTTCACACAATCATTACCTTATTCTCCAGCTTATATCTTATCATATTGCTTTAATAATTATGTTGTTAGAGTTATCGGACTCGCCAGACTTTATGTCTGACCCCCTTTGTTTCCACCTCTTTTCTTCTTTTTTCCCCCAGGTTTTAATGGTGGGACTAGTACTAGTGGAGCTTGATTGGGATCTCTTTGGGAGTACTTGGATTTGGATTGCTGAAGTAAAGTTCAACCTATCATTTTCTTTATGGCTATTTGTAGTAGTGGGATTATGTACTTTGTTTTATCAAGATGGATATTATGTACTTGACTTTGGTTTATGGTTTTTGATGATGTAACCAAACATATTTATCTTCTGCTGCAATAAATAAAGTTTTAAATTTTCAAGTACTGCTTTATATCTATCTTGTTGTGATTTTCTGTTCTATATTCACTTAAAATGCTCCATGGAAGTTAATGCATTCCCCTTGCGAGTGACATTAATGGACGTGGGGTGTTACAGTTTTGAAGGTGATTTCGGTCGTTGGAAAATAATTCCGATGATGACTGCGCAACATCATCGGTGTTCATTTTTGAGTTCTAAGTGACGTATTACTACCAAAGATACAGTTTTGAATTGTTTTGAGAAACAAGTTGTTTGAAATCCAAAAGGGGACATTTGGTTTTAGAAAAGCAAAGTTGTTTAAAATTCCCAGGGAAAGATTATTTGAATTAAACTCAAATTGAATTGAAGCCAGTTAAGTGGAAATGAAATTAAAATAAAACGATATCAAGAAAAATTGGATTCTTGAATAAAATTGGATCTATGTGAATTGAGTTGATTTTTGAAATAAAAATCAGAATTGAATTATGAGATAAAGATAGCTGATTAGAGAAATTAACCAGTTAATGAAATATGTGGATGGAACTTAACGAGGTTAAGTATATTGGATTGGTGGGCTAAGAATTTGAAAATCAAGAATGGTACTTGAGATTAAGATTTGGAATGTGGTTTGGATAAGTGAATGATTGGGTCTGAGGATAAGAACTGATTGGAGTTCGATTATGATGGCATTGGTATCTGCTAAATTGGCAGAAGATGGAAACGATATAATGATACACCCGACAAAAGGGTACAAGTTTATTTGTATTTGAGTTTGGTGATTTATGAGCCTATTTGGCAAGTAGCTAGGCTGTTTGATTTTCTTTTGAGTTTGAGAAGGCCTAGAGAGGCGAGTTGTAGTTGTACTGATTGACCCATATAAAGAAGGTGCTGGCGAAATTTTTCGAAAATTTCGGATGTTAGAAAATTTTCAGAATTTTTGAAAATTTTCTTTAGTAGGAATAAATTAATATTTTAATTAAAATAAATTAGATCAGTGGAAACTGAAGTTAAGAAGTAAACAAATAATTTTAACCCAGTTAATAGGGTTTGTTTCCTACCTTAGCAATTTCGAGGACGAATTATTTTAAGGAGGGAAGAATGTAATGTCCTGTATTTTTACGGTATAATAATTAATTAATTTAATTATATAAATAGTGATTTAGAGATTTAAATGGTTGTTTAATTAAATAATATTGAATATTTAATTAATATAAATAATACATTTAATCCCGAAATAATCAGAATTAAGTTGAATTCACAATATTGTGTGAATTGGATTATATATAAGATATAATTCAGTTAAGAATTTGATTATAATAACAAATATATTATTTAAACGACAATTTGAATGTATAATTATAGTCGAGCTCGAAATGGCGCGGTAGTTCGTAATTTGGTGATTTGAACTTTAAAAGAATATACAGAATCCGTTTTAAGTCGGATTTCTGTGAAACAAGAAACGTTCGGAGCTAGTGAAGTATATTTTTCTAATGGAAGAGAAAACTCGGGATTTTGTTGTGTAGATTTTTAGTTATGTCCAAATCAAATTTTCGAAAAGTCGCGGTGGAATTCCTTTATAATTTATAAGGATTTATTTATGTTTTAAATGGATTTTTAATATAAATTGGATATCGATATGATTCGTATTTGAAATATCGAGTTATAAATTCTGATATGGTTATTTCAGAGCTGTATGATATTATATGTGAGAACTGTAAATTATTTTTATTTAATTTAATTTTTTTTAAATATATTTATATTTAAATGGGTTTATTTAGGGATTTAAAAATAGCCAGTTTTGCAAACGACCTCCCTTTTCAACGAAACTAATTTTGTTGGATCCGGAATATTAAATTATTGCTAGATTTCAATTTTCGTGATTTTTGAAGTCAGTATGTGGTCGTACGGAATTTTAATGTGAAATACAGTCAGTAATTTGACTTTAAAATACGCTGTGTGAGCAAATAGACTCGGAATTCAATGAAACAAGTTTCGTTGGGTCCGTAATGTCGAAATGTAGCTGCGTACCCATTTTCATGATTTTTGGATATTGTATGTGATCACACGAATTTTTAAAGGACAAATACAAATAGTGATACCCTAATAATTAATAAAATAATCTATTTAAAATAATACTTTTCTCCTCCTATAAATAATTCGACATTCCTAACCCTAAATCAATTACCCACGGTGGTCAAAACTTATCAGCCGCCACCGAAATTACTTACACAGTAAAAAATAAAATTTTGGAAATTGATTATAAATCAAAGGAAATTTCTTAAATCTTGAAGTTGGATGCGTTAAGCTCCTCTTCTCGAGAGCTTCTTCCCGATATAAGTTTTATATGGATCGGCTATCATTTCCATCACCCTAGTTTTTCCAGTGAACGTTAGGGCTCCAATTATTGACGAGCTGAAGGGTAGACTCAAGGATTAAACGCCATTTTCGTGTTGCTGGGATCGAAGTGCATCTATGTTATTTTTTTGTGGATTTTCGAAGCAATAAGTGTCACTAGTTTTATGAAGCTGTGAAAATGGGTTGGTCGACGCGTTTGACATGAGTGGTTTGGATAGTATGCTGATGGGAGGAAGTTGTAGAGATTCCGGAAAGAAGAATTGTGGTGGTGACGACTTGGATTTTCATGAGGGGTGGGCGAAGCTGAGGCAGGCGGAAGTCGATAGAAATGGTGAAGACATTGTCAGTGTGGAATGCGATAAAGAGGTGCGAGTTCTCCCTTTTTGATTTGGTGTCGAAGCTTGTGAGAAGGGAAGATCGATGGTGGAATCGGCATAAGAAATAATGGAGGAAGGAAGTAGCAGTTGATCGGGGAGGCATTGGGCAATGGAAAATGGTTCGGTGTGTAATCTGGCATCGGGGAAGAAGAATTACGGTCACGGGTCAAAAGGGGCAAGGTGGGTCGGATTCTTAGAAGTTAAGGTCCAATTATCCAATTTAATTTAAATTAAATTATATAAATATACATAACTTGTAAATATAATAACTTCGTCATACATTGTTAGAATCTGTCAAAACAAGATTCGTTGGGATCGTATGGACGGCGGCTACACAATGGAAATGACTGGGAGTTAATCAGAGCTCGTTACAATTTATAGCGAAATAAATTGTCTATCTGAATCAATCGACAATTATCATTATTTAACAATGATCGTCCAACGTGAGTAAATCTCACTAACTCTGATCAATTTTTTTTAAATATAATCTAATATTGATAAATGATGATTGTTTGCAGTGTGTTGATTGTTTGGTTGAGTTGCTTATTTATTGGTTGAAATTATGGATAACGATATATATATATAAATTGTTAATCAAACGTTGATTCTGTTTATCAAAATAATTCATATTGAAATGAAATTGATGTTAATTATATTGTTTAACATCTGTGGATGTAGGGAAACAAGTTGGAGGGATCCAACTTGTAACACCCCATAATTCTGTAACGCTAAGATTCACAAATCAAGGCAAAATTAAAAGTTAAAATCAAAATCAAGGGAAACAGGCTGCGCCATTGCGTTTGTCTCGGGATTCTGCATGAAAACGAGTCCGAGTTTGCATAAATCGGAGTCCGTATGAGGAAGACATGGCCTCCGGAAGTTTCAGCAAAGTTCAAATTTCAAAACAGACTCAGAAGCGGGCAGGGCGGGAAATTTCCCGCCAGGACCCAGGTCGACTGGGGAGTCAACTGGGTAGTCGACGCCCCCCAGGTCGAATGGGTAGTCGACTGTAACACCCCATTCCCGCTATGGTCACTCACTAAGGGAATGCCATAGCATCGGTGGAGTATTTTAGTGAATATAGAACAGAAAAATTACTACAAGACAGATATAAATAGTACTTGAAATTTAAAACATCATCTCATAACAGCGGAAGTAAAACATGTCTGGTTACATCATAAAACCACAATAAAAGTCAAGTACAATATCCATCAAAATAAAGAAGTACATAATCCCACTCTCATACAATAGCCATGACAAAAGAAAAGATAACTGGGTAACTGGAGCTTTACATCAATCCAAGCTCCTAAAGACTGGAACAGCAATCCGATCAAGCTCTACTACAGCTAGGATCCACCGTAGGACCTGAGGGTTGGGAAAAAAGATAAAAACAACGGGGTCAGACATAAGTCTGAGCGAGTCCTATAACTTTAACAATACAATCGTTAAAGTAACCAGAGAAGACATAAACTGATATACGGTAACTAATGGGGATGAATGGCTACACTAAGCAGACAACTAAACTAAGATAAAAGATAAAGACGCATCTACCCTTCCAAAGGTAAATTACTAAACTGCACCACACCAGTCATTCCTAACTTAAAGGTTGATCCCACCCATGGACTTATAAAATTAACTTAATAGTTCTCGCGTACCCCTAGGTGACTAAGTAGACGCCACGGGGCCCTACAATCCACTAGGTGTACACACTACTCCCCATTCGATCGGCTCCCTAACGTAGATACCCGTGCTGGCCCCACCGTGGGGTGTACCATTCCCCAACGTGGCAACCTGATAAAACTAACGGTGCACGGCTTATATCTACACGATGCAACAACGTCTTATTTACCAGCCCGGGTCCACACACGCATATGAAACCCGTTGGTCATGCGTTGCCACCGCTAACCCATTTTGGCCTCTTATAGTCAAGCCCAGTATGCGTGTCCCGTCCTCGACATGGGTCGAGCCCACTAAGATACGTATGGGTTACTGGTTGAAATGGGCCCACAGCACAAGCCATCCTCCTAAGCTTGGCCCACACACTAGTGTTTCCCACTTAACCCTTTAATCATGTTTAATTACATGTTTCATCTTGGTTAAGTATTTTATCATATTTTCTATTGGCAACCACTAGCAATTTCCACATACCACCCAAGGTACCCACTTAACCCCCATGCCCCACTACATGCTTATCTGGTTAAGTGTTTCTTAATTGAGTAACACCGTAACCGTGTAAAGGACCCCTCACATTGGACCGTCATTTGTAGATGCCTGGTCAAGCCAGTAGGTTCCGGGCAGTCTTACACTACAAACGGGTCCAACCTCGTGTCATTTACCTTTGTTACGTATTTAATTTATGATTAAGACCCCTCACATTGGACCGTCATTTGTAGATGCCTGGTTAAGCCGGTAAACTCCGGGCAGTCTTACACTACAAACGGGTCCAACCTCGTGTCTTAATCGATTAATTACTCCTAATTAATCACCCCCATAATTTGTGTTAATTATCATGTTTATTTTAGGAATATGGGTGCACCTAACTTAATAGGCAAATTCCCAACTCCAAAGTGTGGGTACACCTAACTTAATAGGCAAATTCCCAACACATAGTATGGGTACACCTAACTTAATAGGCAAATTCCCATACTATGTTCATTTATTTTATGTTATGCATAATTATATTAATTTCACACAATCTTATTAACATATGCATTTAATTAACCCCATCGTTCCCACGTAATTTCGTTCTCATGACATAACACATATAAAAGGTGTCAACTTGCATATGTATGAACATGTTTCAAAGGTGCCATCTTGCATATTAACAAACACATAACTTGCATATGAACCTGCATAACATGTCACATAACTTGCATATTAACTTGTATAACATGTCACATAACTTGCATATTAACTTGCATAACATGTTACATAAACTTACATGTTAACAAATACATAACTTGCATATGAACTTGCATAATATGTCACATAACTTGCATATGAAATTGCATAACATGTTACATAACTTGCATATGAACTCATAAACTTGCATATGAAGAAACATACAACTTGCATAATTATCATACATGTAACTTGCATATTATCATACATGTAACTTGCATATTAACATATGATCACAAAGCACAAAACTTGCATAACCCACATAAATTAGCAAACTAACATCATGTCATATGACTTAAAACCCATTAATCCACAAACAAAACCATATGATCTCATCATATCTCATCTACTTAGTTTAGCAATTGATCATTAGAGTGATAGAAACTCACAACTAGCCAATTTGCACTCCAAATGAAGAAGATTAAGATGCTTAGAATGGATTAGAGGTTGATTAGAGAGTGATTAGCTTGCAACCCTCTTCATAAATTAGTGGAGGCTCCTTCTAAGATTTAATTTGGCGGCATGTAGCCCTCAATTCTATTTTTAGTATGGATTAGGGTAGGTTTAGGGTGTATTTATAGATTAGGTGAGTGTTTTAGGCCCTTAGATTAACCCTAAATTAGATTAGGACCCTTAGATTTCGGAACCTTCCAGAAACCAGCCCTAAGACCAAGCCTAAACCCCAAACTGGTGCACCCAACCACAGAACTCTCTAGAAACTGTGCAGGTTTCCTGTCCCGACATGGGCGCACTTCCCAAGTGCGCCAGTGTATTTGTGTGCTGGCGCACTTCACAAGTGCGCCAGTGCATTTCTGGCCAGTTTCGGGTTTTTCTGCCTAACTTCGTTCGTCCATATCTCTTTCATACGGTACCCGTTTTACGCAAACTCGGACTCTATTTCGCGTATTTTTCCGAGACGAACGCAATGACGCAGCCCGTTTCCCCTGATTCTCACATCTGAGATTAATTATACTTTAATTACTAACCATTAGTATTAATTGAAATTCGGGGTGTTACATTCTCCCCTACTTAAAGGATTTCGTCCTCGAAATCTCTAAGTCAAGAAGAACGTATCCTACCAACCAAACAACCATCTACTAAACCATCAACCACAAGCAACCATTATCCTTAGAGACTTCTAATGATGTATGAACATATGCAGAAAGTGTGTGTATATGTCCGTATACTAATGCAAAATCAGGCGGTCTACTGATTCAGTCGACCTCCTTAATGCAAACCATGATAGTGCCATGCATCCAATATGTATGCGAAACCCTATTGACACATACAATTTCTATATGCGTGCACAACCATACACAAAAATGCATCATCCACATGATAACACAGCCATGATACATCCATCAATCTGAGTACCACATCCATTTATGCGATATGCAACATGAAGTGACTGAGCCGATCTAGTGCCTAATGTGTGTGTATATGCATCCATGAGCAACCACTAGCAAACAATTGCATCCACATGCATCCATCAACCATAACATGTTTCAAACACATGTTTCAACCATAGGTTTTACCCTATCTAAAGGTCATAGGTACTAGCAAGAGGATATACTAAAGATAAGATAAGTACTAGACAAGCGATAAAGGAGAAGTTAAAAGACATACTCTCAAAAAGAAATGGGTACAAAGAACGCATCTTCGCTTCCGTCTCCCAAGTAGCATTGCTTTCGTCATCTCCCCATTGCACTTTAACTAGCTGAACTTCTCTGTTCCTCAACTTCCTAGTTTCTGACCCAAGGATGCGAGTAGGAGCTCGTCGAATCGTCGCATCACGCTCTACCTCTACATCTCTAAGCAAGCTCGGCTCTACCACCTCTGCGGTCTCATGTAAGCACTTCCTCAAATGTGATACATGGAATACATCATGAACACCACTAAGTCTGTCGGGCAACTCCACCCTATATGCCATCCGTCCAATCCTTTCCTTAATAGGAAACGGCCCAACAAACCTCGGTGCTAACTTCCCAACGGACCCAAAGCGAACAACATTTCTCAACGGAGATACTTTGAGCAAAACCATGTCCCCAACCTCAAACTCAAGATCCGTCCTTCTCCGATCCGCATAAGATTTCTGTCTATCTTGCACTGCCTTCATCCTTCTTCGAATCAAATCAATCTTCTCTGAAGTCTCTCTAACCATATCTGGCCCAAGCAAGATCTTATCCGTAGATTCCCACTAACATGTAGGAGATCGACAAGGCCTTCCATAAAGAGCTTCGAAAGGTGCCATGCCAATACTAGACTGAAAGTTGTTATTGTATGCGAACTCCACCAAAGGAAGATGTTCTTCCCATATACCTCCAAAATCGAAGATACAAAGCCTCAAGAGATCTTCTAAGATACGGTTCACCCTCTCGGTCTGACCGTCCGTCTGAGAATGATATGCGGTGCTCAAACACAACTGAGTCCCTACCGCCTCTTGCAAACTTCTCCAAAACTCACTAGTGAAGATAGGATCTCGATCACTCACAATGCTGGATGGTACGCCATGCAATCTAACAATCTCTCTAACATAGACTGAAGCAAGCCATGGAGCGGTCCTCTTACTCTTCACGGGTATAAAATGGGCACTCTTGGTAAGTCTGTCTACCACAACCCAAATTCCCGTATTGCCCTTCCTCGATCTCGGTAACCCATCGATGAAATCCATCGAGACACTATCCCACTTCCATTGCGGAACTTCCAATGGGTGTAGCAACCCACCGGGTTTCCTTTGCTCCGCTTTAACTTTTTGGCACACTAAGCATCTAGCCACATACTCGGCCACATCTTTCTTCATACCGGCCCAGAAGAAAACTCTCTTCATGTCTTGGTACATTTTGTCTCCACCGGGATGAATAGTCATCCTTGAACGATGTGCATCATCCAAAATAGCCTTCTTCAAACCCTCATCTTGCGGTACACAAAGTCTACCGTCTCTATGCAACCATCCCCTATCATCTATGGTGTATCTACCCAAATGGCTGGACGACTCCCCCCTTATAAGCTTCTCTACCAACTCAACCAACTGTGGGTCGTCTCGCTGAGCCTCGCCAATCCGTCCCAAAAGAGTAGGTCTAACCTCCAAGGATGCTAACAAACCAGGTACAAAGTCAACAGAAGGTCTGAAGTCGAACAAAGAAAGAAACTCCAAGATTCGCCGTTCCACGAACAATGGACTCAAAAATAGCCTTTTTCTACTCAAGGCGTCCGCCACCACGTTACCCTTGCCAGGGGTATACGCTATCTCGAAATCATAGGATGCTAAGAACTCCATCCACCTTTGCTGTCTTAAGTTTAAATCCTTCTGAGAGAATAAGTACTTCAATGATTTATGGTCAGTGAACAACTCGAATCTCTCACCAAGAAGATAATGGCGCCAAGACTTAAGTGCGAAAACAATCGTGGCCAACTCTAGATCATGGGTAGGGTAATTCTTCTCATGCACTCTCAATTGCCTCCCTCCATAGGCTATTACCCTTCCCTCCTGCATCAAGACTGCGCCTAATCCTGTCCCACAAGCATCGGTATAAACAACAAACGGCTTACTCCCATCTGGAAGCACTAAAACTGGAGCGGTGGTCAAAGCTCTCTTTAACCGTCGGAAAGCATCATCACAATCTACGTCCTATGAGAAAACCAGATTCTTCTTCGTCAAGCGGGTTAATGGGGCTGATATCTTCGCGAAGTCTTTGATGAACTTCCTATAATATCCTGCCAACCCCAAGAAACTTCTTACTTCGGTAGCATTTCTAGGAACTTTCCAATCCTGGATAGATACTATCTTTGCGGGATCCACAGCTCTCCCTTCCTTAGAGACCACATGCCCTAAGAATCGCACTTCTCTTCTCCAAAAATGACATTTAGAGAATTTAGCTTTAAGACTATGTGCTCGAAGAGTCTCCAACACTTCTCTGAGATGTAAGGCATGCTCTTCTTCACTCTTGGAAAAGACCAAGATGTCATCCACAAAGACCACTACAAACTTATTCAGATACTCTCTGAACACTCTACTCATCAGATCAACAAAGTATGCAGGGGCGTTTGTCAACCCAAATGGCATTACAAGCCACTCATAAAAACCATCCGGAGTCCGGAAAGCAGTCTTCTCTATACTGTCCTCCGCCACTCTCAACTGATGAAACCCTGTAGCTAAGTCCATCTGCGAAAACACTGAGGCGCCAACCAACTGATCAAAGAGATCATCTATCCTCGGTAATGGGTGTCTATTCTTCTTTGTGAGCTTATTAAGTTCTCTATAATCCACACAAAGTCTGAGGGACCCATCCGCCTTCGTGGCAAACACTACTGGAGCTCCCCACTCCGATATACTTCGCCTTATGAACCCCTTCTCAAGCAACTCCCCTACTTGCTTATGAAGTTCTCTTCTCTCACGAGGAGCCATGTGGCGCACTGGCAAAGACACTGGTTTGGCATTATCCACCAAATAAATTCGGAAATCTATCTCCCGCTTCGGAGGCAAACCCTTCACCACTTCAAACACATCCGGATATTCCCGGACCACTCTGACAGAACGCAAACTCTCGACCGAAGCATCGAGCGATTCAAGATAACTTAGCAAAACAGATTCCATGGGATTACAAGAGATCTCGAGAGTATTACCCAAGCGGGTCATAAGCCTAACAACTCTCCTTTCATAATCAAGAACGGCACCATTACTGGATAACCGGTCCATGCCCAAAATCAACCCATAGCCCGTGAAGCCCAATACAAAAGCATCACATCCAAACTCAACGCTAAGTATAGAAATCTTCAAACCCAAACATATCATAGACAGATATATGGAGCCCCCAATTGGATTTGAAACAACCAAGGGATCATCAACTAGACTGGTGTCTAAGTGCAGTGACTCAACTAACGATGATGAGATAAAAGAATGCGATGCGCCAGAGTCAAACAAAGTACGAACTGGATGATCAAACAGAAAAACCAGACTTTCAACGGAAATAGTTCTACCTCTCTACTGAATCGGTGGAACTGAGAGAGCCTGAACTTGCCCCCCTGCCTGAGCTGGTGCCATAAGAGCTTGCACCTGACCTCCTGAGGTAGACCCCGTCTTCTGCCCCTTCTTTGGGCAGTCCTTCACAAGATGTCCTGCTTCACAACAATGAAAGCAACCGGTCTTCTTCTTTTTGCGACAATCCTTGCTGAGGTGGCCTAGGGTCCCACAATTGAAGCACTTCTTCTTCTTCCCCTTGTCACCATTGCCTTTTCCACCCTTGCCTTGTTGTTGTTGCGGTTTCTTCTGATCCCCCTTCTTCTCTGGTGCCTTAGAACCCTTATCATCCTCATGCATAAGTGCCATGTAGACAAGCTTCTCAAAGGTGGCCCCCATAGGAATGTGAGTCATAGCTATTCCTTGCAATGGTTCGTTCAAGCCTCTAACGAACCTCAAAGCCTTCTTCTCCGGTGTATTCACCAACTCTATGCCAAACCTTGCTAATTGATTGAATTTGTTGACATATTCTTTCACCGTGAGATTCCCTTGCTTCAAATTCAAGAACTTCTCCATAAACATATTCTCTTCCGCCCTTAAGAGAAACTTAGCCCCAAACCTTTGCTTGAAATCTGCCCAAGAGTCAACACGGCGTTCTCCATTAGTGACCTCCCACCAGAATGAGGCCTCTCCCTTCATTAACCAAGCCGCCAACTTGACTTTCTTTCCCTCTTCCACTTCAAAGATATCTAGCAACTCTTCCACTTCCTTAAGCCAATCTCTAGCCTCTACGAAAGTCTCTGAACCTAGAAAAGGTTTTCCTCCTATAGCCTTGAACTCCTTGCAAATCTTAGCAAAATTATCCACTCTAGGCTGAGGAGGAGGAGCGGTTGCCTCTGGTGTAGTAGCATTGGCTGGACCCGCAGCCGCGGCCCTAGCCTCTTGTAACCTCCTATACCATAGTGGTATAACTAAGCCCTCCGGGATGTTAAGATCTTCAGCCATGCTGAAACGAAAGAGGAAAGATTCAAAAAGGAGATTCCGAAAGATAAAGATATGGCTATTGGGGATTATGCTTTTCTTTTCCAAAAACTTTTCTCTTACAAGACATGTTTTTGAAAATACTTTTTCCAAAAATAATACCTTTAATATTTTCTAAAAAAAAAGTATTTTTCTCAAAAATTTATCTGTTCCGGTAACCTTCAGCTCTGATACCACGTGTAACACCCCACTCCCGCTATGGTCACTCACTAAGGGAATGCCATAGCATCGGTGGAGTATTTTAGTGAATATAGAACAGAAAAATTACAACAAGACAGATATAAATAGTACTTGAAATTTAAAACATCATCTCATAACAGCGGAAATAAAACATGTCTGGTTACATCATAAAACCACAATAAAAGTCAAGTACAATATCCATCAAAATAAAGAAGTACATAATCCCACTCTCATACAATAGCCATGACAAAAGAAAAGATAACTGGGTAACTGGAGCTTTACATCAATCCAAGCTCCTAAAGACTGGAACAGCAATCCGATCAAGCTCTACTACTGCTAGGATCCACCGTAGGACATGAGTGTTGGGAAAAAAGATAAAAACAACGGGGTCAGACATAATTCTGAGCGAGTCCTATAACTTTAACAATACAATCGTTAAAGTAACCAGAGAAGACATAAACTGATATACGGTAACTAATGGGGATGAATGGCTACACTAAGCAGACAACTAAACTAAGATAAAAGATAAAGACGTATCTACCCTTCCAAAGGTAAATTACTAAACTGCACCACACCAGTCATTCCTAACTTAAAGGTTGATCCCACCCATGGACTTATAAAATTAACTTAATAGTTCTCGCGTACCCTTAGGTGACTAAGTAGACGCCACGGGGCCCTACAATCCACTAGGTGTGTACACACTACTCCCCATTCGATCGGCTCCCTAACGTAGATACCCGTGCTGGCCCCACCGTGGGGTGTACCATTCCCCAACGTGGCAACCTGATAAAACTAACGGTGCACGGCTTATATCTACACGATGCAACAACGTCTTATTTACCAGCCTGGGTCCACACACGCATATGAAACCCGTTGGTCATGCGTTGCCACCGCTAACCCATTTTGGCCTCTTATAGTCAAGCCCAGTATGCGTGTCCCGTCCTCGACATGGGTCGAGCCCACTAAGATACGTATGGGTTACTGGTTGAAATGGGCCCCCAGCACAAGCCATCCCCCTAAGCTTGGCCCACACACTAGTGTTTCCTACTTAACCCTTTAATCATGTTTAATTACATGTTTCATCTTGGTTAAGTATTTTATCATATTTTCTATTGGCAACCACTAGCAATTTCCACATACCACCCAAGGTACCCACTTAACCCCCATGCCCCACTACATGCTTATCTGGTTAAGTGTTTCTTAATTGAGTAACACCGTAACCGTGTAAAGGACCCCTCACATTGGACCGTCATTTGTAGATGCCTGGTTAAGCCGGTAGGTTCCGGGCAGTCTTACACTACAAACGGGTCCAACCTCGTGTCATTTACCCTTGTTACGTATTTAATTTATGATTAAGACCTCTCACATTGGACCGTCATTTGTAGATGCCTGGTTAAGTCGGTAAACTCCGGGCAGTCTTACACTACAAACGGGTCCAACCTCGTGTCTTAATCGATTAATTACTCCTAATTAATCACCCCCATAATTTGTGTTAATTATCATGTTTATTTTAGGAATATGGGTGCACCTAACTTAATAGGCAAATTCCCAACTCCAAAGTGTGGGTACACCTAACTTAATAGGCAAATTCCCAACACATAGTATGGGTACACCTAACTTAATAGGCAAATTCCCATACTATGTTCATTTATTTTATGTTATGCATAATTATATTAATTTCACACAATCTTATTAACATATGCATTTAATTAACCCCATCGTTCCCACGTAATTTCGTTCTCATGACATAACACATATAAAAGGTGTCAACTTGCATATGTATGAACATGTTTCAAAGGTGCCATCTTGCATATTAACAAACACATAACTTGCATATGAACCTGCATAACATGTCACATAACTTGCATATAATCTTGTATAACATGTCACATAACTTGCATATTAACTTGTATAACATGTCACATAACTTGCATATTAACTTGCATAACATGTTACATAAACTTACATGTTAACAAATACATAACTTGCATATGAACTTGCATAATATGTCACATAACTTGCATATGAAATTGCATAACATGTTACATAACTTGCATATGAACTCATAAACTTGCATATGAAGAAACATACAACTTGCATAATTATCATACATGTAACTTGCATATTATCATACATGTAACTTGCATATTAACATATAATCATAAAGCACAAAACTTGCATAACCCACATAAATTAGCAAACTAACATCATGTCATATGACTTAAAACCCATTAATCCACAAACAAAACCATATGATCTCATCATATCTCATCTACTTAGTTTAGCAATTGGTCATTAGAGTGATAGAAACTCACAACTAGCCAATTTGCACTCCAAATGAAGAAGATTAAGATGCTTAGAATGGATTAGAGGTTGATTAGAGAGTGATTAGCCTGCAACCCTCTTCATAAATTAGTGGAGGCTCCTTCTAAGATTTAATTTGGCGGCATGTAGCCCTCAATTCTATTTTTAGTATGGATTAGGGTAGGTTTAGGGTGTATTTATAGATTAGGTGAGTGTTTTATGCCCTTAGATTAACCCTAAATTAGATTAGGACCCTTAGATTTCGGAACCTTCCAGAAACCAGCCCTAAGACCAAGCCTAAACCCCAAACTGGTGCACCCAACCACAGAACTCTCTAGAAACTGTGCAGGTTTCCTGTCCCGACATGGGCGCACTTCCCAAGTGCGCCAGTGTATTTTTGTGCTGGCGCACTTCACAAGTGCGCCAGTGCATTTCTGGCCTGTTTCGGGTTTTTCTGCCTAATTTCGTTCGTCCATATCTCTTTCATACGGTACCCGTTTTACGCAAACTCGGACTCTATTTCGCGTATTTTTCCGAGACGAACGCAATGACGCAGCCCGTTTCCCCTGATTCTCACATCTGAGATTAATTATACTTTAATTACTAACCATTAGTGTTAATTGAAATTCGGGGTGTTACATCCCCCCCAGGTCGACTGGGTAGTCGACCCCCCCTTTTTCCAGCTTTCTGAACCTGATTCGTTTCTCTGTATCCAGACGCCATTCTGACCAGATTCGTTGACTTCTACACTATATAAACAGCCCTAGTCTCCTTCTCTATTCATAATTCTTTTCTATCCTTATGCTGCCTCTGAGAAAATATATAAATAAGTAATATATAAAATAAATCAAGACGAGGAAGTGCTGCTCAAATTGTCAAGAGGAGGTTCGAATCAAGATTAAGGCTTCAAAATGAGAATCAAAGGCCAAATCAAATGATTTCGAGCAACGTTGAACGAATCATAGCATCGCCATCTTTCTATTCTAATCTAATCTCTGTAAGTCAATTATTTTTAGATATGAACGCTTTCTCTATTCGTGACATGAAATTAAAGGAATAAAAGAATAAGCCAAATCTCTCTCTATTCGAATCTGTGCCTATATCTTTGGACCTAATTAAGAACTGTTATGATTCGATGACCAGTTAGGCCTTTCCTATGACTATGAACATCGCCTATGACTATGAACATTGCCTATGACTATGAACATCGCCTATGACTATGAACATTGCCTATGACTGTAACTGTGACTATGAGAATTATTTCTTTGACTATGAACACAAGCCTATGCCTTTGATTAGGAAACATAAACTATTGCCTATGACATAACAAGAACAACTGTGATTCATGACTAGGAAAGTGCTGCTTAAATTTTGTGACTGCGAAATTGGGTCTAAACCTGATTTTCTATGCTGTCTATTCTTGGTTTTCTTTGGTTTTAGACCTTGGGAATTTACCTATTAAGTTAGGTCTACCCATGTTCTTGAACCTACGTCTCTGTTCTGTCTTCTGTTGGTTTTCTTTGGTTTTAGACCTTGGGAATTTACCTATTAAGTTAGGTCTACCCATGTTCTTGAACCTACGTCGTTATTCAACCCTTTTTATGCCAGTTATTATGTCTACCTTTTGCATAGCATCTTTGGTTCATTCCCTATTTTCTACGAATCTAGATTTATCAACAATCTAGACTGAATCACGATTATACGAACGATGGGAATACGATTTGGGCAAAATATGAAATTTACTAAAAACGTAGTTATAAACTTGGAAATTGGCATAAATTGGGAACATGTATTATGGCATGTTCATAGAAATGCAAATTGAATAAATTTGACATGAATTATAGGATGTGTAATTTGAATCTAGTAGTGACTTGAAAATCTAGCATTTACATGAATTGTGAACTAGAATAATAAGTCAAGTTTGACATGAACTGTAATTAGAATGTTAAATCAGAATTGGATTAGCTAATTTGGCATAATAGGTATATTGGCATAAATTTGAAATTGGCCGTATTTGGGAATAATTGTCATGTCTAGCAAAATCTTGGTTAGTGACGCTTGATTTGGTATAGTTTACATACCAAAAAGCATAAATATGACATAGAGGGGAAAATGGGCCATAAGAATAAAGGTTGACAATTTACATTAAAAGAATAATTAGGAGATAAGTAAATTAGGAATAATTTACTTATAGAATTTGTCCTAAATGAGAAAATGTAAATTTAGACAAATTAAAGGTTTGTTATCGACATCTCTTTTAATAACACACCAGAAAGTTCTAGGGTGACAGAAAGGATAGTGTCTAGGCTTGGGTTTGGAAAATACAAGTTTCCTGCTCTCCCTGGCTATCCCTAACTGATCCGACGGACGGATGGTTACTTTCAAAACCTGATTTGAAAATTAATCAAAACCCTTTGAACGTAGAAAACACGAGTATGCCTAACCCGAGGTTAGGCTGAGTTGCGATGTAAACCTGCCCGGAACCAACCGACACATCTAGTATTCGCAACAATATCTGTCTAATGTGAGTGGTCGTGGCTTTAATCTATTTAATTAAAGCTAGAGCAAGAATGGTAGGGTTAAGTTAACAAATACACTAAACCAATTCAACAAGATAACCAAACCGATGGGTGGGGTTAGGTTCATACAGACACTTAACACAGTTAAGCTAGAATGGGAGGGTTAAGTCCATAGGAACACTTAACGAACTTAACACAGTTAAGCTAGAATGGATGGCTAAGTCCATAGGGACACTTAACCAAACTCATGGTAACAAGACAAGATTTGTAGAGATTAAGTAACTAAGAAAACACTTAGCCAAATTAACATGTTAACTAGATTAGAAGGTGGGGTTAAGTAAAGTTAATACACTTAGCCAAATTAACATGTTGACTAGACTAGAGGTTGGGGTTAAGTAAAATCTAATACACTTAGCCAATTTGATATGTTAGCTGGGCTAGACCGTAGGGTTAAGTAAACTTGAACACTTAACCATCAGATTGTGATAAAGGAATAGGGTTAAGACTAAAACATGAAGGGATAATACTTAACCGTTAATAACATGTTAGTTAAAACAGACGGGCAAGGTTAAGTTAAAAGGAACACTTAACCAATACAGGGTGAATGGGTAGGGTTAAGTAATAAGAAACACTTAACCAATATAACTTGGTTTGTGGTGGGGTTAAGTCAACATGAATTACTTAACCAGTTTAACAGGATAAATGAAGGGGGTTAAGTTAGCTTGAATTGATTAATGACACTTAACCAATCCAAATTGGCGGGAAAGGAAACTAAGTAGTAAACCTTAGTTAAGAAAACAACGATTCGGGAAACTAAGTTGTAAACCTTTGTTAGCAGAACTAAGTAGTAATTCTCAGTATGACACGGGAAGGAGCAAACGTCCGTCTGATTAAAAAGAAGGCTCCAACGAATTGGGTTACGAAGCCCGAGGCTTCGAGGGTATGTGGGGGTACTCTTGGTATCTCTCTGTGAGGCTGCAGATGATCCTCCTGGGCTCACAGAGGTTAAGGTCTGCGTAGAAGAACCAGGGGTATGCCTTGGTTGCAATACATGGCAACCTAAAGACCAGGATGGACCAGCGTGATTCGGCGAGAAAATGGTAGCCCTGTGATAGCAACTTGTCGTCTACCATCCATCTTGAGTCAATCGAGATACGTGAAGCGGAAAGGCGGAGAACTCCAAAAGACCATATACTTGCTTTCTGTTTATGGGTGAGGATGGCCATAGGATAGTAGGGCACCGGGGGCCTGCGTATAGTTCTCATTTTTCAAGGTGTGCCTTTCATTAGTTGAGGGAGGGGTCGAGTGGGACCATAGCCATTGGAATAAAAACAGACCTTAGCATTTGCATCGGCAGATATCTGAAAGCTCCCGACCGAGTTCTGTATTCCTTGATTTGCCCTGCCATAGGACTCGGAATGCACATTACAAGACATGAGCTTCTAGACAAGCGATAACGATTCACGATACATGCGTGGGGAAGTATAGGAACATACACCACTCTAGGTAGTGTGTCCTAGACTTTGGGGCATCGTTCGACAGGTAGCATAATTTCCTAGTGGAACTAGGTGGCATAAACCCTGAATCCGAGAAGCGTTCAGCAGATAACATAAACTCTAGTTGAATCTAGAAGAACTTGATAGAAACCCTAGATTAGATCTAGATAACAAATAATAAATGTATGCATGAAGGCAACGGAAACTACAGGGATTGGGATCACGTTGTCGTTACTAGTTGGGACACTAGTTGGGTGGTGCAGAGATATAGAAACCAGTATAACTAGGAAATAACGAAGCGGCGAAAGTATTAGAGCATATCCAGTTAATCTTATCTTAGCATATCTTGTGTTAATCTTGTCTAATCTTGCCAACCCTCTCATCATGGTGTTATCTTGTATTCCGTTAATTCATGTCGTTTTGATGTTCCATGTTCACATGCTAGAAGTTACCGAACTTACTCAGGCTTTATGTCTGACTCTGTTTTTCTTTCGTCTTCTTTTCTTCCGTTTCCCCCCCCCCATGTAGTAAAGGAGGGAACAGTATAGCTCAGGTTAAGTTGGACTGTCACTCTTTCCCAGCTTGAAGATTTGTCGAAGTTTGCTTGGATTCTCTTTTCAGATGCTATGGCTGGCTCTTGCTAAAATTGGGGAATATAAATGTTGTTTTATGCTTCTTTATTTTGTAAGACAGATGATACTCTGATATTGTAAAGAAATCATTGTACAAACAATTTTATCAATAAAGCAAAGTTTTATTTTCCGCTGTTTAATTTCTGTCTGTCTTGTATTCTATCTGCATCTTTTACCCTAAATGCTCCACAGAACTTAGTGCATTCCATTTGTGAGTGACACTAACGGATGTGGGGTGTTACATGTGGTATCAGAGCTGAAGGTTACCAAATCAGATAAAAGATTTGAAAAATTATTTTCAAAACGGTTTTAAAAGAAGCATTTTCAAGAGGAAAGATTTGTTTTAAAGGCATATTCCCCAAAGCCATACGCACTATCTTCTCCTCCTCTGTTTGAATTCTTGTTTCCTTCTTTCTTGAGTCTCTGGGGCTCCTGGCTTTCTAGGAGGTAACCTCATCGAAGGGCGAAGTCATGCCTGTCTTCCATCCATAACCATAGTTGTTTCACCTACGACCAGTTTTCTTTCAAGCTTTGTAGGGTTTTCTATATGATGGAGGCAGCTTTCGAGAGGCTTGTCAACATGATTACACACGGAGGAGGATGAGGAGTTTGGCTAAGGAGCACAACCCTAGGATGAGGAATTCATGGGTGTAGATTTAGCTCACGAAGGAGGAAGAAATTATAAAACCTAAAACAAGAGGAAGTATCTTTACTAGGGTATGATAGGGCGTATAATTAAGGACAAGGGCAAGAATGAGGAACAAGATTTTCAGAAGGGCAAGTACATACTTCCACCACCAAGCACAGCTAGGAGAAAGGAAGTAAAGTTCTGTTGGAAGAGTTTAGTTTTCTGTCCGTACTCTTTCGGTTTTAGCACTTCGCATTTGTTCATACCCACTTCCATAGCTGAGTCTCTGCACCATAGCACTTGTATAGTAAAAGGATCCCACTAGAGTCTCAAATCCAATTGGTGGTCCGATCAGTTTATTTTTGGTTAGTAGGGATTTGAGAATAGCTATCGAGTTTGCTTATATCATCTCACATAGATCGTCTAAATTCGGAGGAGATATTCCTTGGGTGCTTGTCTGATATTGGTTTAGGCCTTTGGGGCTTGTACTTGATGAATGTCGAGTTCGACTAGGATGTATTGCGTGAGAGATGAGTAGTTGTGACAAGCACTCTAAAGAGCACGTAGTAACCTTTCGACCCTTATAGTTATGGCATGGTGGATAAGAGGGAGACCTCTAATCATCTTAGTACATATACTTGGTACCGTAATTGACATCTGTTTATTTTGGAAATGGAGGTCAGAAACTTCACAATCGTGAAGTTAAATTAGTTAAGATACAGTGGAGTAAAGCTCAAGAAGGCTAGATACTAGCATCATACCCTTTTCCTTAAGGGTGCATTCTTGATTTCTTTTTCTGTAGGAGCTTTACGCATAATTGTTTCTCTCTTTCCAAAGTATATCCTCTAGGTCGTATCTTCGATCCTTTAGGTAGAAGCCAATGGATGTAAACATGTGTTTGAAACATGTTATGGTTGATGGTTGCAAGTGGTTGCTAATGGTTTCTCGTGAATGCATATGCATACATATTAGACACTAGATCAGTTCGGACGCTTTCATATTGCATTTACAGATATGTATTTGTTTGTAAGTTGAAATTGATATGTTATCATATGGATGTTGCATATGGATGAATGGCTATGCACGCATGTAGCATTTACATAACTAGGGATGCTTGCATACATGATTGGACGCATGGCACTGACATGATTTGCATTAAGGAGGTCAACTGAATCAGTAGACCGCCTGGTTTTGCATTAGATAAAGACATATACACACACTATGCATATGAACATGAAAGCATTAGAAATCTTTTAAGGATAGTGAATGTCTGTGATTGAATGGTTGAGTAGATGGGTGATTGGATGGTAGGACACATTCTTCCTAACTTGAAGATTTCGGGGACGAAATCCTTTTAAGTGGGGGAGAATGTAACACCCCGTAATTCTGTAACACTAAGATTCACAAATCAAGGCAGAATTAAAAGTTAAAATAAAAATCAAGGGAAACAGGCTGCGCCATTGCGTTCGTCTCGGAATTCTACATGAAAACGAGTCCGAGTTTGCATAAATCGGAGTCCGTATGAGGAAGATATGGCCTCTGGAAGTTTCAGCAAAGTTCAAATTTCAAAACAGACTCAGAAGCGGGCTGGGCGGGAAATTCCCCGCCCAGGACCCAGGTCGACTGGGTAGTCGACCCCCCCTGGTCGACTGGGGAGTCGACTGGGTAGTCGACCCCCCCCCCCCCCCCCCGCCAAGTCGACAGGGTAGTCGACCCCCCCCCCCCCCCCCGCTTTTTCCAGCTTTCTTGACCTGATTCGTTTCTCTGTATCCGGACGCCATTCTCACCAGATTCATTGACTTCTACACTATATAAACAACCATAGTCTCCTTCTCTATTCACAATTCTTTTCTATCCTTATGCTGCCTCTGAGAAAATATATAAATAAGTAATATATAAAATAAATCAAGACAAGGAAGTGCTGCTCAAATTGTCAAGAGGAGGTTCGAAACAAGATTAAGGCTTCAGAATGAGAATCAAAGGCTAACTCAAACGATTACGAGCAACGTCGCACGAATCATAGCATCGCCATCTTTCTATTCTAATCTAATCTCTGTAAGTCAGTTATTTTTAGATATGAACACTTTCTCTATTCGTGACATGAAATTAAAGGAATAAAAGAATATGTCAAATCTCTCTCTATTCGAATCTATGCCTATATCTTTGGACCTAATTAAGAACTGTTATGATTCGATGACCAGTTAGGCCTTGCCTATGACTATGAACATCGCTTATGACTATGAACATTGCCTATGAGTATGAACATTGCCTATGACTATGAACATCGCCTATGACTATGAACATTGCCTATGACTGTGACTGTGACTATGAGAATTATTTCTTTGACTATGAACACAAGCCTATGCCTTTGATTAGGAAACATAAACTATTGCCTATGACATAACAAGAACAACTGTGATTCATGACTAGGAAAGTGCTGCTTAAGTTTTGTGACTGCGAAATTTGGTCTAAACCTGATTTTCTATGATGTCTATTCTTGGTTTTCTTTGGTTTTAGACCTTGGGAATTTACCTATTAAGTTAGGTCTACCCATGTTCTTGAACCTACGTCTCTGTTCTGTCTACTCTTGGTTTTCTTTGGTTTTAGACCTTGGTAATTTACCTATTAAGTTAGGTCTACCCATGTTCTTGAACCTACGTCGTTATTCAACCCTTTTTATGCCAGTTATTATGTCTATCTTTTGCATAGCATCTTTGGTTCATTCCCTATTTTCTACGAATCTAGATTTATCTACAATCTAGATTGAATCACGACTATACGAACGGTGGGAATACGATTTGGGCAAAATATGAAATTTACTAAAAACGTAGTTATAAACTTGGAAATTGGCATAAATTGGGAACATGTATTATGGCATGTTCATAGAAATGCAAATTGAATAAATTTGACATGAATTATAGGATGTGTAATTTGAATCTAGTAGTGACTTGTAAATCTAGCATTTACATGAATTGTGAACTAGAATAATAAGTCAAGTTTGACATGAACTGTAATTAGACTGTTAAATCAGAATTGGATTAGCTAATTTGGCATAATAGGTATATTGGCATAAATTTGAAATTGGCCATAATTGGGAATAATTGTCATGTCTAGTAAAATCATGGTTAGTGACGCTTGATTTGGTATAGTTTACATACCAAAAAGCATAAATATGATATAGAGGGGAAATGGGCCATAAGAATAAAGGTTGACAATTTACATTAAAAGAGTAATTAAGAGATAAGTAAATTAGGAATAATTTACTTATAGAATTTGTCCTAAATGAGAAAATGTAAATTTAGACAAATTAAAGGTTTGTTAACGACATCTCTTTTAATAACACACCAGAAAGTTCTAGGGTGACAGAGAGGATAGTGTCTAGGCTTGGGTTTGGAAAATACAAGTTTCCTGCTCTCCCTGGCTATCCCTAACTGATCCGACGGACGGGATGGTTACTTTCAAAACCTGATTTGAAAATTAATCAAAACCCTTTGAACGTAGAAAACACGAGTATGCCTAACCCGAGGTTAGACTGAGTTGCGATGTAAACCTGCCCGAAACCAACCGGCACATCCAGTATTCGCAACAATATCTGTCTAATGTGAGTGGTCGCGGCTTTAATCTATTTAATTAAAGCTAGAGCAAGAATGGTAGGGTTAAGTTAACTAAGACACTTAACCAATTCAACAAGATAACCAAACCGATGGGTGGGGTTAGGTTCATACAGACACTTAACACAGTTAAGCTAGAATGGGAGGGTTAAGTCCATAGGAACACTTAACCAACTTAGCACAATTAAGCTAGAATGGAAGGCTGAGTCCATAGGGACACTTAACCAAACTCATGGTAACAAGACAAGATATGTAGAGATTAAGTAACTAATAAAACACATAGCCAAATTAACATGTTAACTAGACTAGAAGGTGGGGTTAAGTAAAGTTAATACACTTAGCCAAATTAACATGTTGACTAGACTAGAGGTTGGGGTTAAGTAAAATCAAATACACTTAGCCAATTTGATATATTAGCTGGGCTAGACCGTAGGGTTAAGTAATCTTGAACACTTAACCATCAGATTATGATAAAGGAATAGGGTTAAGACTAAAACATTAAGGGATAATACTTAACCGTTAATAACATGTTAGTTAAAACAGACGGGAAAGGTTAAGTTAAAAGGAACACTTAACCAATACTGGGTGAATGGGTAGGGTTAAGTAATAAGAAATACTTAACCAATATAACTTAGTTTATGGTGGGGTGAAGTCAACATGAATTACTTAACAGTTTAACAGGATAAATGAAGGGGGTTAAGTTAGCTTGAATTGATTAATGACACTTAACCAATCCAAATTGATGGGAAAGGAAACTAAGTAGTAAACCTTAGTTAAGAAAACAACGATTCGGGAAACTAAGTGGTAAACCTTAGTTAGCAGAATTAAGTAGTAATTCTTAGTATGACACGGGAAGGAGAGAACGTCCGTCTGATTAAAAAGAAGGCTCCAACGAATTGGGTTACGAAGCCCGAGGCTTCGAGGGGACGTGAGGGTACTCTTGGTATCCCTCTGTGAGGCTGCAGATGATCCTCCTGGGCTCACAGAGGTTAAGGTCTGCATAGAAAAACTAGGGGTATGCCTTGGTTGCAATACATAGCAACCTAAAGACCAGGATGGACTAGCGTGATTCGACGAGAAAACGGTAGACCTGTGATAGCAACTCGTCGTCTACCATCCATCTTGAGTCAATCGAGATACGTGAAGCGGAAAGGCGGAGAACTCCAAAAGACCATATACTTGCTATCTAGTTATGGGTGAGGATGGCCATAGGATAGTGGGGCACCGGGGGCCTACGTATAGTTCTCATTTTTCAAGGTGTGCCTTTCATTAGTTGAGAGAGGGGTCAAGTGGGACCATCGCCACTGGAATAAAAACAGACCTTAGCATCTGCATCGGAAGATATCTGAAAGCTCCCGACTGAGTTCTGTATTCCTTGATTTGCCCTGCCATAGGACTCGGACTGCACATTACAGGACATGTGCATCTAGACAAGCGATAACGATTTGCGATACATGCGTGGGGAAGTATAGGAACATACACCACTCTTGGTAGTGTGTCCTAGACTTGGGGGCATCGTTCGACAGGTAGCATAATTTCCTAGTGGAACTAGGTGGCATAAACCCTGAATCCGAGAAGCATTCAGCAGATAGCATAAACTCTAGTTGAATCTAGAAGCACTTGATAGAAACCCTAGATTAGATCTGGATAACAAATAAAAAATGTATGCCTGAAGGCAACGGAAACTACAGGGATTGGGATCACGTTGTCGTTACTAGTTGGGACACTAGTTGGGTAGTGCAGAGATATAGAAACCAGTATAACTAGGAAATAACGAAGTGGCGAAAGTATTAGAGCATGTCCAGTTAATCTTATCTTAGCATATCTTGTGTTAATCTTGTCTAATCTTGCCAACCCTATCATCATGGTGTTATCTTGTATTCCGTTAATTCATGTCGTTTTGTTGTTCCATGTTCACATGCTAGAAGTTACTGAACTTACTCAGGCTTTATGTCTGACTCTGTTTTTCTTACGTCTTCTTTTCTTCCGTTCCCCCCCCCCCTTAGGTAGTAAAGGAGGGAATAGTATAGCTCAGGTTAAGTTGGATTGTCACTCTTTCCTAGTTTGAAGATTTGTCGAAGTTTGCTTGGATTCTCTTTTCAGATGCTATGGCTGGCTCTTGCTAAAATTGGGGAATATAAATGTTGTTTTATGCTTCTTTATTTTGTAAGACAAATGATACTCTGATATTGTAAAGAAATCATTGTACAAACTATTTTATCAATAAAGCAAAGTTTTATTTTCCACTGTTTAATTTCTATTTGTCTTGTAATTTATCTGCATCTTTTACCCTAAATGCTCCACAGAACTTAGTGCATTCCCTTTGTGAGTGACACTAACGGATGTGGGGTGTTACAAAACTGAATTCCTCAAATATTATTTTTGTTTATTTCAACATATTTTAATATATGATGTGATATATAATTTGTTGTTAATTATGTGTGTTTGAATGATATCGATCATTGTTATTTGGTATTTTAAATACCTCATAAAATACTGAAATTTAAAAGGGAATTTTCAATGTGTATATTGAAAATAAAATATATTTATATAAAATCAAATGATTTTATAAAAGGAATTTCAAAATAGAATTATATAAAAAGAATATTTATTTGGAAAATAAATAGAATTACATAAAGGAAATATTTGGAAAACAAATCAAATAAAAAGGGAAATTGGCAGGATATAAAAGAAATGGAAAATATTTATTTAAAGCGGAATTAAATAGAAATCTGTTTTAACAGATAGATTTGGAAGATTAATTTATAATTATGTTTTATAAATTGAGAAAATTATTTTATCACTGGACAAATTGGATATATAAGTCTGAACTTACATAGAGGAGTAGAAAATTGGTTTTGACACCGATATGTTGAGTAGAATGTGAACTCAACATTCATAAAGGGAATTATAATTGAGATTTAGTTGTTAGAAATAAAAAGGAGATTTCGTATGAATAATTATATAAATAGAAGTATAAATAGAATTTGGTAATGGAATATTATTTTAAAATACAAAATCAAATTGAATTGATATATAAAAGAAATATTACTCACATTCGATGTGAAAAATGGATTAAAATAGTTATTTTTTTAAGTAAAACATTTGTAAGGGAAATTGGGTTTTGAAATATGAATTTAGATGGGAATTTGAATAAGATAAGAAAAGGAGTTAATCGAATATAGTTTATTTGAAAGGAGTTAATCGAATATAGTTTATTCAAAAGGAGTTAATTGAATATAGTTTATTCGAAAGGAGTTGATCGAATATAGTTTATTCGAAAGGAGTTAATCGATTAGAGTTAATCAAATAGAGTTAATCCAATAGAGTTAATTGATTAGAGTTAATCCAATAGAGCTAATTGATTATAGTTAATCTAATAGAGTTAATCCAATAGAGTTAATCAAATAGAGTTAATCAAATAGAGTTAATCGAATAGAGTTAATCAAATAAAGTTAATTGATTAGAGTTAATCCAATAGAGTTAATCCAACAGAGTTAATCGAATAGAGTTAATCGAATAGAGTTAATTTATTAGAGTTAATCCAATAGAGTTAATCGAATAGAGGTAATCGAATAGAGTTAATCAAATAGAGTTAATTGATTATAGTTAATTGGTTAGAGTTAATCGAATAGAGTTAATCAAATAGAGTTAATTGATAAGAGTAAATCGAATAGAGTTAACCGAATAGAGTTAATTGAATATAGTTAATGGAATATAGTTATTCGAAAGAGAGATCATCGAATATAGTTTATTCGTAGGAAAGAGTTATCGAATAGATATTTTCGAAAGGGAATTACTTAAGGAAGTTTGTTAAGGATTTAAAAGGTGAACTTGTCTATTTCGAGGTTAAAAATGTTGTTCAGTTAAGGTCTAAGAGGTAGTTATACCACAACTTGATTAACTCTATATTTAACTAAGGGATGGTTAAGGTTCGATAGTGAAGGTTGGTTAAGTAAATTTAGTTAATGAGTGTAATAGTTTGAGTTGGCATAGCGATGTTTTATTTAAACATCTATTTAAATCCAATAAAGGAGTTTTGGAAATGTTTTCCAAATAAGACTCAAAAATGTTTTCTAATATAAAATAAACTAGAAATGAGAGTAAATATGGAAATGTTTTCCAATGATTAATAACCTATATTTTCTAAATTTAGAAAATAATAATTTATGGAGATATGGAAATAGGTAAATGAATAAATAAATGATAATTAATTTAAAAAGAGGAAAAAAATGATTGATTATTGATCGGTAAGATTTCCATTTGCAAATACGACCGTTGTTGTACACATGTTTTTCTTTGATAGTTAGATCACTGACTATCAAAGTTGTTGACTATTTCTGTTGTCAATACGGAGAGACCGGGATCAGATATATTATCTGAAAACCACTCCTTATGGCATTAGCGTTGCGAATCAAATATGATGAAGATAATTGAAGACGGAGTTATGCATGGGCTGTTCAATAAATCCTAGGTAAAAATTGCCTAAGATGAATTTACATAATAGTGCTTCGGGTTGTCCAGTCCCAGGACAACTTGAATGGACGAATGTCTAACAGAGTATATTTGGTAGATCGCGTAAGTTGATCGTTTCAAACATATTTACGACGGTGGCGAAGGAATTCCTTCCTCTTAGCTTATACCCGTGGTATTTTTGGGGAAATCAATTTGTGACTTGATGGGTATGATGATGTGGCATTGAAAGTAATTAAAAGAGTGATCTGTTAAAAGATACATTATGAACTAAAGCCTCATCAACTAGGAAATGATTTCTTCGGGCAGGCAGCATGGCTAAGTGGGCCGCACCCAATTAGGGTATATTGTCACAATCTAGAGAATATTCATATTTGTTACTTGTTTCGCTTCTGTATCTCCCGGGAACGGTTATGTTGGTATAGCAACCATAAGGTGATAATATATTCGGAACATTCAAGCGAAATGAATGGTTGGTCATGTGTGGCCGAGTTACAAGATGTTCGGGTTGAACTCCAGTGTATCGCTTCCAGAGTACACTGATCGAAAGGTGGTTCGATACCTTGTTATAGTCGGAAATCCATTACCCAATAAGCGCCCGCGGTGTTTGATTGTATATAATATATGTGGAACCTGAGATGAAAGCATTCCCACTAGATTGCTATTTATTTGATTTAGACATTATTATAATATCTGAAGAGTATTGATTTTAAAGAAATGCTTTGGGTTATCGTAAGGTAAAAACCATCTGTGTTTATGTGTGGATCGGTCTTACGATTATCATTTCTTTAGAAAGGATTTTGAAAAGTTAAAATGAAATGATTTGAGTATATTCACACCATTCACATGACTGACCCAGAGTTTATTTTGTTTTGTTTTCCCTAAACTCTTGGGTGCCTAATTTTGTACAGGCAGTCAAGTAGTCGGGATTTTACAGATACTTAAAGAGCTGGAGAAGGAGGCTTCAGGATTATATAGTCATTGTTATTTCCGTTGTGTTGTAATTGTTATACTCTAATAATGGTATTGTATACAGATACTATTTTATTTCAAAGTTATGTTATGAAATATATTTATTAGTTCTGCTGTGAGATACGTGTTTAATCTGATGTTGTGATGTTCTTCTTCTTCTTCTTCTTCTTCTATTCTAATTTTCTATCTTATCTATTCTCACCCTCTATTTTCTTTCATTGATTATCCATTATTTCCTATGCTTGGATAGTCGACATTGAGTTTATGTCGATTACCAAGGTCGCAAATTCCCTAGGTACTTACATAGCCGATCCTAAGCGACCATGGAAGCCTATAAAAAAGTGCATTGATGCGCGAGCTCTGAAACGGAATCGATAGGGCTGCACACAACCCATATCCCATCGGACTCAACCCACGAACCCGATCCAACCCATATAAACCCAGCCTAACCCATCCTAGTTTGGGTCGGATATGGTTTACAATTTGTAACCCATACTATATACGGGTCGGGATTAATATTTTGTTCATTCCATCCTTGTATTAACCCAAACCAATCCTATATTAAAAACCTAATTTAATATCAACCCATATAAAATTAGAATAGTATAATCCTAGAATAATGTTTATATATTCTATAGTAAATATATAAAAAAGCATATTTCATGTCAATCCAAATTAGATTGAATTTGACAAATATAATTTATAGAGCATTTTAATGTATTTTAAAATGAAACATTTGTTCTACTATGTATTAAATAAATTCATTATGATGTGCTTTACAATGAAATTTTAATATAATGTCTTATAATGAATCAGTTATTTTTAATGCATTATGCTAGCTAAAATTTGATATATTATCCTAAATATTTAAATATTACTTTTAAAAAAAACCTTATGTTCTCATTTTTTAATATATTCAAGCAACTCAACCCAACCCAACCTAACTCATACTTCAACCTAACCAATATCCAACCTCATATAGGGTCAGATACGGATTAAACTACCTTAAAACCATACCTAGGCGAGTCGGATGAAGTATTTGGTCTAACCCACCCAACCCATACTTTGTGCAGTCCTAGGAATCGGGTCGAAATTCCTAAGCCAAAACGTGGTGGTAAACGACAATGTTTGGGATTCTAGAGACACTGGCAAGGGCATTAGGGAGGGTTTTCTTTTTTGCTTAGCAGTCTACGCATCTTGGAGATGGCTCAGTCGGAGGTAGGATCAAGAGGTTAGAAGAGCAGTGCACATCAAGCGGTGTCCATTGCCCCCGCGACCGTCCATGAAAATCCAGAGGACCGAGCGCCTCCCACGCCAGGTCGTACTCATAACTGCAGCAAGTTTCACCCTGTTAGACCTGCTCCAAACCCTCCTTCACCTCCTGTAACTCCCTCTAAACCTTATCTTCTTGTCACTCTTATAACATCCTCCCCCAAAACTTCCCAATCAATCCATTACCTTTTTCCTCAAATGCTTCTCCTCTCGTTGGCAGCTTTCAACAAAAAAAAAAGATTTATCTCTATAAGAGCAAGCCAAGAAACACGGGGAAGTACATCCTTTTCAAAATCATGCCTACTTTTTTAGGTAACTTCTTTGTTTCATTTTTCGAGGTTGTTGAAGCAAGCATGGAGATTTGAACTAACTAACTATTTGGATTTTTTTATGGACAGGCCACTAGCTTATAAAATAGTGTTGTATATCTTAAGAAAGCTTGGAAACTTAAGGGATCGATCAGAATTAAGTCTGAAGGATCTGTTTGTCTATTTTTGTTTTCTTGTGTAAAGTGATATAAACTAGATCTTATAGGCTGACCAAATTATCATGAAAAATGAACTTTTATCATCAAACCTTATCATTCTATGGTTAGCAAATGTTTGTGAAAGTGTTTAAATGGTTCATGTTTGAATTTAACTATACAATATTCCTCTATTTTGTAATGCCCCCCCTTTTTTACTACTTTAAATCGGTAATTAAACCAACTTAAAACATTCTAATCGACGGATTGTTATTTAGCTTACAGAGTCTAAAAAAATAAGATTGACACAAGAAAACACAGAATAAATAGATAACACAATATTGAATAGAGAAATAAAGCTTTTGTATATTATTTAGAATTTTGATACAAATTTTTCTATACAAAGAAATTTAAAATATACATCGAATACAAGAATTTTTTTTCTATTTTAAATCTTCAGAGTGCGCACATCTTCGGAATCCCCCAGCTTTGCCAATCTACGAATCCAAAGATGAAATCTCTAAATCTGTAACACTCGGGTTCTGACCCGAGCGTTTCATGCAAAAACATAAAACACCCGAGTCAGAATTAAACTTATTTCAAGTCATTAAACTTCGAATATATACATAAATAAAATTGGTTTAATCCTAACAAATACTAAATGATTCGAGCATGATAACCAGTGAACTACCGATATGAACTCAAGGGTAAAATCAATGGCGTCCTCATTCGCGATTTTTTCTCCCTTGCTACCCTCCTCTTCCTCCAAAGCCAGCGCCTCTACTGATGATCCTCCCTCTCTCGATCCACTTCCTATACATCTACCCGCACTGCCCGATCCACTCGCATATGCTTCCGCTTTCCGCCTTTATCTCAAACACTTACTGTGCTTGAACGCCAATGGTGTTCGACGTAACTTTTTCAACACTTGCCACGTAATGTGGGCAAGTATAAACTGGCGAACATCCAACCCACCTTCAAGACATGAACTACACTCACGCTATTGTTGATGCTGGAACCCTGTTTTGGAAAGAAGCTCTTGTTGGTTTCTTCTTAGATGAGTCGCTCTCTTACACGGTAGTGGTATAAAAGGTCAACTTAGCATGGCAACTAAAAGGCTCGCTTAAAGTAAAATCTAATGGAATTGTATTTTTATTCCAGCTTTCGAATACTGAAGATGAGCATAAGATATTACTGGGGGATTTGATCATTAATTAGGAAAAAATTGTTTATCATCAAGCCCTATGACCCCCAAGTAAGTAACGTATGTGGCTCTATCAAGGCAGTACCTATATGGCTTCAGTTCTCTAATATTCTGATCTTTGCATGGTCACACCCTGGAATAAATTAGCTTGCTAACTGGCTAGGAAAGCATATTTGTTTAGACGAGATCACAGAGAAGTTAGAGAGATTGGCATATGTGAAATGTCTAATTGAAATTAAACTAGATAAAGGATTAGTTGATTACTTTTAGGTAACTACTCCCGATGGTGGAACGCAAAGAACCAAAGTAAATTATATATGGAGACCATTACGGTGTACGAGTTGCAAAGTTTTTGGACATTGTTAAGAGAACTATGAAGTCAATTTTGGTGTAGTTAAAAGCCATGTCCCATTAGTAGTTAACAAACCCCAATACAATGCATACCAAAGCAATGTATGAGACAAGTTCCTTTTGTAGCTAACGATTCTCAGGTAGTTACTCTGGTTGTTACCCTAATGGAACAACATAAAAGCCATGTGGTATCTCATAAAGGGGAAATGGCTACTACTAAAGTGCATCCTTGGAAAAGATTTGAGTGAAAAAAGAACAAAATCACCTTTAAGAATCCAAGAAATAGAAGCACACTGGGTGACTTCATGAATACTGCAAGGAAGACGCAATGGCAAAAGAAAAAAGAAATAACCACCTGTAATGATGATACTACATTAGAGGAAGAGGAGATATATGTTCTTGAAAAGCAATGTAAAGGCAATTTCAATGTGAAGGGAAGATTGGATTTGGAAACAAGTAATAGTGAAAGAACTTAAGGGAAAAAAATATGGTAATCTGGAAATTAGCAATAAATTTGGCAGTCTGAATCAACTAGATAATGAGCAGCAAAACCAGCCGGTTGAACAACATACAGATAACATTTCAAAACTTAGTATCAGTGGTATGATTGAGCAATATTCTGACCAGACTGGACCATTGAGCTCAGATTCGATGAACACTGATGTGAATGTACAAAAACAATGAGATGGCAATGTTGTGACCAATGGAGAAGTTATATCAAGTATGCAAAGCATAAATTCTGCAACTCTTCTTTGGAGAGCACTGATGTGCAAGAGTACCATCGAGAAAGTGGCAATCCTATGAAAATATATGCTACCATCAGCAAGCCAATACCCATCTTGTAAAACACTGTTATTATTGAACATGAGGAAGATGATAGCCTCCACCCATTGTTATGTGATGTACTTCCTTAAACATGAGGTTTACTCTCGAATGATCAGAATGCAATCATCAATATGAAAGAGAAGTTTAAGGAATCTAATATGTTAGAACTAATAGACAAATGGAACCAAATTCTTGTTGTCTCAAACATTAGTATTGACAATGCAAATTCTGCTACTCAAATGGAAATTAGTGATGGAAATTCCATAAAAAAAGCACTTCTCTATATTCATACAAGGAAACAAACAACGGCAGGTGTTATCACCAAAATTGACTCCAAGGCTAGCTGGCAATGAAGGGGTGTCGGAAGAATACAAGCGTAGGTAAGTCCCCCGAAAGCTGAAAGATGAGCAATAAGTTGAACCGAAAGCCAGAGAAAATAGTTGGAAAGCAACACAAACCGACACCTTCCTAAAGGAAAGAAATTTGAAGCCTACAAAATGCCCACAAAGCACGTCCGACAAAATCCTTCCAACAGGGCCTATTCGACAGGATATTTCATAGCGGAAGGCCTCCCTAAGACAGAAACTAAGTAAGAAGAAGGCTCTACCCTCCTTAAAACCCGGAAGGGTTATCGGTAATGACCTGCCTAAATACCGATGCACCTGAAGGCGAGGGCATCAAAGGTAATAAGCCAAGAGATTGTAAGGATCATCTAGAACCAGTTTCCAGAGTGTCTGCTGCACGAATACCGAAAGGGTAGATGGGACCAAAGCGGAGATACAGGCTAATCGTACTGGTTTACCTAGTACCGAAACCCACAGCGGCTTCGAACCGGCAATTATCTACGTACACCATGAGGGTAGTCCTATCTAAGTATTCACGATAAAGCCGGAGGCCTACATCCAAAAGCTTACATCCCAGAGCCTACATTCAGGAGCTGTTACCGAGGGTTCAAACACCATCCAAAGAGCGTAATTGATACTCCAAAGGCGGCCGAAAGCCTTGTTCCGAAATCTAAGAAAAAAGGCTGGCAAAGGCAGGCCCCCACAGGCCTAATAGCCCAACAGCAGGAGCCCAGAACCACTATAAATAAGACCCCAGAGTTCACATTTAGGGGATCGATTTTCTTTATACTAGTACTCCTCAAAGAAGCTAGGCGCTTAGATTAAACAGAGAATTTCTCCTATTGCATTCATGTACTCCAAATAAAAGTTTAATAAATAGTGATCTTCTTATAGAAAATTGCTCCGTAAGTTTATATTATTATTTTCCAATATTCACTGTTGCAGTTTATAGTTCATTTTCCATATAAGCATGGATTCCCATTTTAATATATCCTCGAATAGGAGGATATATCTCCTTCTCTGTGTTTGGATCCATTCTTTTAGTCCTTAGCGATCCCACCCCTCCTGACTTCGATATACAGGGTGTTGATCCAATATAACCCAAAAATAGCCAAACCGCCTATTTTTCCTTTAGATCCGCCACAGCTGACCCATCTCCAGTGTTGACGAAAAATATCGTTAACATTTTAGCACTAGAAGGAGGGTCCGAACCTCCGATCCTTTGGTTAACCCTATCACATATCTACCTGAGTTGTTCTTTCCCAGGTTGGACTAGCTTTGAATAAGAAAAGTTATGAGTAAGAGACCTCGACAAAAGTTTTCAGAACCTTGAGTGGATAAGTCAAAAACCACCAACCCTAGGGTGATGGAGGAGCAAGGTTATTAGCAGAAGCTTTGCGGGTGATAAAGCGGAAAAGAAAAATGGAACTACATGCTTACGATACTAGGGATGATAGCTTTTCCCACATAGGACAAACCTTAGCGCTGCCACCCAGTGGATCTACATCAGAGGATACTAGTGTTTTCTCTCACCTAAATAATGCTGTCTACGGGAAAGTTAAGGGAATGACACTCGAATGAGAATAATGGACGATTTCAATCACTTTGCCAACAAATGGTCTAAAGAGATGTCACCTCAATCTCAATATGTTTACAGCTAGGCTAAGTCACATGAGGAATAGACCCCAGCAGCAAAGAGAAGAGTGTACATCGAGGGTACCCAAGGAATACTACATCACTACTTTGATGGAGAACATTTACTTCCTAACCAAACACGAACTCAACTATTGGCCATTCACGAAGAAGAGCCCAAATACAAAAGGAAAACTGGAGGGCCTTACTGCCATTACCACCTAATGAATGGACATGAGACTAATCACTGTAGAACCCTCCGGGAAACCATCATTAAATTCGTCTGCCAAAGCCAATTACGAAAATTAATTAAAAGATCGAGGTGAATTCGATAAGAATCCTTAGGAAAAAGATTACCAAACATGTTTAAGGGTACGGAAAACTGTATTGCCGGAATTCACAAGGAAACTCAAAAAGGGTAAGACTGTAAACGGATTAAATCCCTTGTAATCGCCAAATTGGTCAGGATGAGACATCCCCCGGAGGGGGGTGACGTGTTAGTATTTCTCCATGCCCAAATCAAAGGGGGCAGGGTTAAAGCATCAAAAGCGTAAACCTCTGTTTCACACCAGAAATGGTCGTGGCGGTGCATCTAACTTTAGTATGCGCTGCCTCTTCTCGTAGAAGAGTACGCCCTGCCTCTGCTGGAACTAAGCACATCCTAATTTTTCTTGTAGAAGAGCACGTCCTACCTCTTCTTATATTCTGCATTACCCACAAAAGGGAGCACAAACCCCTATAATTGCCTACGATGGTCAGGATAAGGCACCCCTCGGAGGGAGGTGATGTATAAGCCTATATTAGAAATTATGATGGTCCGTATAGAGCATCAAAAGAGTAAACCTTACTTATGTTCTTACGATGTCCCCATCTAAGTTTCTAAGACCTTATCATCTCCTACGATGGTCAGTATATAGTGCCTCCTGGAGGGAGGTCGGGTAAGTCCTTGGGCCCTGCTTGTGGATAAGCTAGCCAAGCGCACCGGACACACAGACCCAGAGAGTGGCCAACAATGCATGTACATCCTCTGCTTTGACATCAAAAACCCAAGGAGTGGCTCAAGAAGCACGTGCAGCCTCTGCTTCGCCAATAGAATCCAAAAGGGATGCCAAAACGGTAAATACCGGAAGGAGTTTTGGTCCTCTACATATCAATACCCGATTCTAGGTCAATTCAACTCTTCACAAATACTGGAAAGGGTTCCGGTCCTCTACATATCAATACCCGAATCTGGGTCGATTCAGCTCTTCATAAATATCTGAACAGGTTCCGGTCCTCCACATATTAATACCCAAATCTGAGTTGATTTAGCTCTTTACAAATACCGGAAAGGGTTTCAGTCCTCTACATATCAATACCCGAATCTAGGTTGATTCGAATCTTCACAAATACTGGAAATGGTTCTGGTCCTCTACATATCAACACCCGAATCTGGTTCAATTCGGCTCTTCACAAATAATGGAAAGGGTTCGGTCCTCTACATATCAATACCCGAATGTGGGTCGATTCGGCTCTTCACAAATACCGGAAGGGGTTCCGGCCCTCTACATATCAACACCCGAATCTGGGTCGATTCAGCTCTTCACAAATACCAGAAGGAGTTCTGGTCCCCTGCATATCAATACTCGTATCTAGGTCGATTCTACTCTTTGCAAATACAGAAAGGGGTTCCGGTCCTTTACATATCAATTCCCATCTAGGTCGATTCGTCTCTTCACAAATGCCGGGACATGTTCTGGTCTTCCATATACTAATACCCGAATCTGGGTTGAATTGGTTTCTCAATAAAGTCCTAAAGCAAGCCCGTGGTCTTACATTTAGATACCTAAACCTGGGATGATTCTAAAGTAAATCACAACCAGATGCGGGGTTCCGACGTCTTCACGATTACCCCAAACTTAAGTAGAGTCAAACTCCTGATCCAAACAAGAAGGAATTGCTCTCCCCTCTCGGAAATTCGAGTAGGGCTCAAAATTTACTACCAAGGATGAGCTTATGATCCTCTTAGGGAAGGGTCTTTAACCTATACGTTCATCAGTTTGTTCTCTTTTCAATATATCAGTCCGTTACATAACTCTGAAAACGACATCATATCATAACACTGGTTCAAAAAAGAGCTGGGTAAAAGATTCCAAACATTTCTAATAGCGTCCTATAACTGACTATCCCTTTTGTTCTAAGTGGTCTTTTGTTAGGAATTTTCCCAAGGATAATTGTTACATAAAGAAATCTTTTACTGACACTTAGCACAAATAGGTTTCCACTCATTACAACACCCTAAGTTACGGTGATATTGTCTCTAACAAAAGCAATACACAATATAAATAGCACAACACACTGATAGCCCTACCCGAAGTCATGACATAAACCATTACATAGACACAGTCATCGTTTTAAGAAAAGAAAATTTTCATGTCCCAAACATAGATAAAAATCCCTCACTCTGAACCAGGGTTTTGCAAAGAAAATTCCAAAGAAGCGCAATCCTCTTTTGCTTTCTTCAGCTCGTCCTCTAACTTATCGATTTATTGGTTAATCTACCAACCACCGCATCTGAGCTCTCGGAGGATTGTGTTGCTAATTTACATTGTGAATTGCAAATAATTTAATCTTTTTCTTTCAGTTGGTTTTCGAAATAGGACACTTATTCCTTGAGGTTTGTGACTGTCACCTTTTGGAGGTAATACATCTTTTTGTAGACCGACAGAGGAGCATTACCAAAAATATCTTGACAACCAACGGTGTTCGGACTTTCCTCCCTAAATTGTGAAGAGGGGGTCTGAAATGAGTTCTCCTAAACACAGAAAGATGAAATATTGTAATACGAAAATTGCAAACATCAAGTATATGCTAATTACACCATACATCCCAAGGAAAGAAAAACGATCACATATGCCTTATCAATTCATATACATCATAGATACCACGTCCACACTAGCGTATTACCACAACACCATAAACCATCAAGTATCATAAAATCAACACAATTCACAGACAGATCAAAAGATAATATATGCTTAATATAATAACCTTTAAAATCCCTTGTTAAAATTGTTTGCGTTGAACCAAGCTCCTTGAGTTTTTCCCGATAAATTTCTAAACGCAGAATCTAAAAAAAATAACTGCAACTCACGTCTTTGTAGAAGCAGAGAATTACCGTAATATGGAAAACCTAATTATTAATTAAATTCAAGGGAAGGAAAGCACTTTAAAAGAGAAAGCCATACATGTGCGACATCAGCATCGGACTGATCGGGAGTCCTCTTCTTCCTAAAATCTAAAGAACCGCCTTCCTTAGAGGGCAACTCCTGTGAAGCAAGAGTAGATTTTCCAGCACCATGTCCGGACCAATTTTGCTGACCCACATGACGTTCCATCTCTCTGTATGCTGTGTTTTCCTCCTCCCATTCTTCCACATAATCTTCATCAATAAACAACAACGAGCGGGATCTATCTTGTCCGTTGGGGGAATTTTATGCTCCCGTCTCACTTGCCCGATCTTCTCAGGAACTCTGTCTCGAATGCAGGGATTAGTTGAAGAAAAGTAAAATCTCGAAAGGCTTTCATAGTTGTCTGAGAAAACAAGGATGATGGCATCTTCATGGTACTTTGTGGCTATATTGTTAAGATGGACGTTCAAAAAATTTGAAATTCTATCACTGGCCACGTAAATGATTCTCTTTTCGGTGGAAAGCTGAATGTTCATCTTGTCCATCTCAACAACTTAGTCAATCTCCAGTTCCAATTTCTCTTCCTTAAGGTCCTTAACCTGCTTCGTCAACTCCTCTTTAGCTTTTATCTCCTCCTCTAAGGAGGTAGCCAACTCCTCACATTCCTTATCCCCCTCCATCTTCTCTCACAACAAAGCATTTACTTCATCCGACAACACCTTATTCTCCTCCCTTAAAATATTGACCTCAGCCGCTGAGGTGGAAGCTAATCCCTGGGAGACATACCAAGTTTTCATCGTATAAAAAAGAGAAGTAGGCTAAGTCTCTCTCAAAAAAGGAGAGAGGGGCATATGTATGTATAATACCAAAAGGAAATCCCTGATTTGTTGTCTGTAGAAATCTACCGAGTCCAAAGTGGTAGAAGTTGAGGTAATATTCGCAACTTTGGGGGCAGAAGGAGCCAGTTCCACAAGCTTATCAAAATCTAAGGCCGGTGAAGGAGGTACGGAATGAGAAACATGCTGGGAGGAAGATGGTGCTGAAAGATCAAGCCTTCCCTATTTATTTTACCTAAAGCATCTAAAGGGACAGGGTCGCTCATGGATTTACCTTTCGGGGAGACTTCTGGGGAAGCATCAATATCAACCACCTGTTCGTCAGCTATAGTAGAAGGATCAAAAGTCCTCCTTGTTATCGGAGTAGCAGCAGTATCTCCTAAGAAGCCAATCAACTCGCCACACTTAGGCTTCTTCGATGGAGGGTCAACGACTGGTTGAGCAAGCCTCTTCATGGCCTGCATACTGGATCGACTATAAGCGGCAAGGACATTTGCATCCTGAGGAACTGAAGACCCTAAAAAAAGAGAAAGATGAATTAAAAAAATGCAACAACTAGAAAACAAGAGAAAGAATGACAGATGTTGCCGAGACAAATGAATGAATCCCATCTAATTGGACGGATGGGAGAGCCTGCGTTAAAAGAGTCAGAACCCAACAATAATCCCTTAGGACCAGAGAATTGGATGGGAGGTTGCCCCAATATCTTTTGTCTAGGAGGAAGCAAACCATACTCGCGAAGTTTATCGATGGTCAAGAGAAATGACCTACACATGTGCTCTACCGGTGCATTGAAGACAACGTCAACCACTAGAGCCTCCTCCGAAGTTAAAATCACATCTTTGGAAGGGGGTTCTGCGATAAGGGGAAGGTTTAAGTAAACAAAAAACCACAACTACAAGACATTTAATTTCTAAAAGCAAGAGACCTACCGTCGTCAATAAATTGTTCGTTTATGCCGGGTGGACATTGAACAAGGAAGTATTGGTCCTCCCACAGCCTAGTTTGGTTAATACCATCGGTAATCAACCACTTTATGGGGTTAGCCCTCTAGATCAGCGATTCTGAGGTCTTGGAGAACCGGATCATGTGATGGATGAGTTTGGGGCTTAATGAACCCTGACCCGAAGCAAGCACCAGAGCCTCCAAGCACAAAAGGGTCATGTATGTATTAGGTGAAAGATGAATAGGAGCAATTTTCAAGTCAACCAAAAGCTTGCGTAGAAAGGGAGGGAAAGGAAGAAAACCTCCATGCCAGATATGAATGGCCGAATACGCAAAGAACCCTTCTGGAGGATTCTTGAGAAAATTGGAAGAAGTAGCTATCATAGCATTCGTGTCCACTATGCCAAAGTTATCTAATATGGCGTCCATAGAATGTTGAGATACAATTAAGGATGGGTTGAGCGTGAATGCCTTCTTGGGACGGGATACCTTGGAATCTGTGATCTTTTCCTTAGCAGGGCTTTTATGAGACATGATTCTACCAGGTAACATTGTTCCATAGCAATGTAATCAGTATGCATATCTTTTACACAAATACTAATATCACTCTCAAACATTAGTGGGTACCATTACGTCTCATTCAACATAAAGGTCAGTTAGGCAAAAACCTAAATCAGACCCAAATAGCGGGTATAAGGAAGATTATATCTTTTATACCTTAGCTAACATATGACTAAGCCAAACATAGTTTCCCTAGAAACCTAGACAAACCAACACGAGTAATGAAGGGAAATCAGCCCAAATGACATTAGAATCATTTCAGCAATGGCAGTAAGATTGACACCTAAACCTATTTTATGAACAGCGTAGTCCTAACCAACCTTCATGTCAATTTTGATGCATAATTAGGATTGCGATTCATATAAGAAGTAATAGTAATCACCAATAATCAATCTTGTAACTTCAAAAGGGGGAGAATTTGAGTGTCTTTTTAGGAGAGAAGTAATCTTGTTCAAGGATTTAATTTGCAGGTAAAAGACGGGAACGAGGGGAGAGGAGAGTTTATGTTCAAATTTTAAGATCAATCTGGGTCGTATAGGTAAAGACCAATCAACGCTTCTGATCGAGGGAGATCAAAAGACTTTTAAGTGACACTTTGGAAAAACAAAGAAAAGAAAAAAGGATTGACTTGAAAAGTCAAAAACACCTCTTCACTAGGGGGAAAATGTTATCTCCAAAATTGACTCTAAGGCTAGCTGGCGATGAAGGGGTGTCATAAGAATACAGGTGTAGGAAAGTCCCCTAAAAGAAGAAAGCTGAGAAATAGGTCGAACCAAAAGTCGGAGAAAATAGTTGGAAAGCAACACAAACTGACATCTTCCTAAAGGGAAGAAATACAAAGCCTACAAAATGCCCACAAAGCACGTCCGACAAAATCCTTCCGGCAAGACCTATTCGACAGGAGATTTCATAGCGGAAAGCCTCCCTAAGACAGAAACTAAGAAAGAAGAAGGCATGACCTACCCTCCTTAAAAACTGGAAGGGTTATCGGTAATGACCTGCCTAAATACCGCTGCACCTGAAGGAGAGGGCATTAAAGGTACTAAGCCAATACAGCGCAAGGATCATCCAGAACCAGCTTCCGGAGTGCCTGCCGCACGAAAGGATAAATAGGACCCAAGCGGAGATACAGGCTACCCTTACTGATTTACCTAGTAACGAAACCCGCAGAGGCTTCGAACATGTAATTATCTACATACACCATAAGGGCAGGCCCCTTTAAGTATTCAAGATAAAGCCGCAGGCCTACATACGAAAGCTTACATCATAGAGCCTACGTTTAGGAGCTGTTACCAAGGGTGCAAACACCATCCAAAGACCGTAACGGATACTCCAAAGGCGGTCGGAAGCCAAGTGCCTGAAACTAAGAAAAAAAGTGGTCGGCAAAGGCCTCTGCAAGTCCAATAACCCAACAATGGAAGGAGCCCAGAATCACTATAAATAAGACCCCAGGGGTCACGTTTAGTGGATCGATTTTCTTCATACTAGTACTCCTCAAAGAAGCTTGGTGCTTAGATTAAACAGAGAATTTCTCCTATTACATTCATGTAGTCCATATGAAAGTTTAATAAAAAGGGATCTTCTTATAGAAAATTGCTCCGTAAGTTTATATTATTATTTTCCAATCATCACTATTGCAGTTTACTGTTCATTTTCCAAATAAGCATGGATTCCCATTTCAATATGTCCTCGAACAGGAGGATATATCTCCTTCTCTGAGTTTGGATCCATTCTGGTAGTCCTTAGCGTCCCTCTCCTCCAGTCTTCGGTATCTAGGGTGGTGATCCAATTTAACCCAAAAATAGTCGAACCTCCTATTTTTTCTTTATATCCGCCCCAACTGACCCATCTCTGGTGTTGACGAAAAATATCGTTAACAACAGGGAAGGAATATCAAACAACATTTCAGCACTACCAAGGAATAAACCCCTACTTGATTCTCAGTTCTATGAGGAAGGTAAAAAATTCAATGAAATGCAAGTTATCATGAACTCAAAGCAAAGCAAAAACTCTACGTTGGACACCACATTGCCCAAATTCAATAGAACACCCATAGAAGCTTCTCATGTCCAAACTAGATCGAAGGCAAACAATGCGAACAAAAACAAAGCATTTCCCAATGTTACAAAACCACTGCGCATGGAATATTAGAGATGCCCACTCGGACATCAAGCTTGATCAATGTAAGCATCTTATAAGAAACTATAACCTGGGTGTCATTGCTATCCTTGAAACTAAGCTCAACGAAGCTCTATCACTTAGAGCTGCCAGGTGCATTAATTCTAATTGGGACATGTTGGATAATCTTTCTGCTGCTAGCTATGGTAGCATTCTAATTCTTTATGACTCATCATCACTTAGATTCACCACTGTTAGTTCATCAGCACAACATATACATTGTCACATATTGCACATGCCACCTGCTACCACTTTTTATTGCACGTTTGTCTATGCACAAAACTCTGCTATAGCGAGGGATGTTTTCTTTGACATTTTTCCACTTTAAGACGGTGCAATGAACCGTGGTTGGTTTGCGGTGATTTCAACTCACCACTTGGATTTTCTGTTATGTTTAGTGGAAAATCTATATCTCTTCATGAACTCAGATCTATTAATATTGCAATTAGCAACTATGATCTCATTGAAATTAAGTCATATGGTTATGAATATACTTGGAAGAATAGTATACCTGATGACCCCAGAACTTTCACTATAATTGAACATGCTCTCTCCAATAGTCATGCTCTTAACATTTGGCCAACTCTCAACAATGAGATTTTACTCCTAATTTTGAGCGATCACTAACCTCTGATCATCCATATTGGTGAACAAACTATCAATAGGAAACCAAGTTTTAAAATTTTCAATTGTTGTACTAAAGAACCTCAGTTTAATGATTTATGCTCCTCTTGGAATGCTCTATGCTATGGTAACCCTATGTTTATATTACATAAAAAACTGAAATCTCTTAAGTATGTGCTTAAGACGTGGGCAAGAAATAGATTTGGCAGAGGGAACTTGATCTTGACAATTTGGTTGAATCAAATCAATGATATACAACAACAAATCATGAATGATCCAACCAACACTTCACTAGCTTCAATGGAAACTAAGCTGTCTCTTAAGCATGCCAACGCAATACATACTGAAGCTCAGATGAACAAATAAAAGACCAGGATTAAATGGTTTGAATATGGAGACAATAATTCAGCGTATTTTCATGTTGCTTTAAAGGCTAGACAAAAGAAGCAGGATATACATTCTATGATTGATCAGCATGGACAGGTACACTTCTTTATGTTTGGTACACAAAATGCTTTTATATAATACTTTGCTACTCTATTAGGTAATGACAATGACTTTAAGCCCCTTCTTGAAGAAATTAACCCATACGTGCTTCATAAACTCAATGAGTTACAATGTCACGCTGGATTCACCAATTACGAAAACCAAAATCAAAGAAGCTATTTTTTTCTCTTAATTTGAATTCGTGTGGGGGACCTGATTGGTTCAATGCTAAATTCTACAAACATAATTGGAACATTGTTAATAAAGATGTTAATAAGTCTATTAAGCATTTTTTCTCTAATGCCTGGATGTTTCCTTCTTTCAATAAGACGATTATTGCGCTTATTCCTAAAAATCACAATGCTAATCATGTTACCGCATTTAGGTCAATTTCTTGCTGCAATACAATATATAAATGTATATCCAAGGTTTTGGCTCATAGATTAAAAGTTGTTTTACCGTATGTCATTTTTCATAATTAGTCTACATTTCTGCCAAATCGTAACGTTCTTGATATTATTTTATTAGCTCACGAACTCGTTAAAGGTTACAATACCAAAAATATATCTCCTCGTGCTATGTTAAAACTGGACATAAAGAAAGCGTTTGACTCCTTTTAGTGGAATTCATCATTAGGATTTTGAGTTTTATGAACTTCCCCCCAAATTTAATGCATGGATTTATGAATGTGTTAGCTCTATGCAATTCTCTATGAATGTCAACAGTAATTCTGTTGGGTTCTATGGTAATAAACAAGGAATTTGCCTGGGAGATCCAATTGCCTCTTACCTCTTCATTGCGGTGATGCAATTGCTAATGGGTATGCTAAATAATTTAGTTGACATTAATATTTTTGTGTCGCACCCTAAATGCAAAAATCCTCAAATCATAGCACTTATGTTTGCCGATGACTTGATCATCTTTTACAAACCGGATGATAATACTCTCGTCAATATTATGGCTACTCTTGAACAATTTTATACGATGATTGGTCTCAAAATAAACTATGACAAGTCTGAGATCATGGTTGCTATTGTTAGCGGGTCGAGAATGCAACAAATTCACACCTTAACTGGTTTGAATAAGAACAACACCAACTCAACCAATCTGGGGTTGCCTCTGGAAACTCCTAGAATTACCACATCTCAATGTATGCCATTATTTGAGAAAATCACTGCCAAGCTTGAATGTTGGTCTGCTAAGTTGCTTAGTCAGGCGGGACGCATCACGCTTGTGAAATCTGTTATCATTGCGATGCAGGTTTATTGGGCAAGAATGTTTGTTCTTCCTCAAAAACTTCTTTGTATGATAAAGACTGCTTTCATAAACTTCATTTGGAAGGGCAACATTAACAATTAATATTTGGCGCCTATATCTTTTAAAGTGCTTGAAAAACTTATTAATAAGGGGGGTCTTGGCATTTTTAATACTATTATGTGGAATCAAGCAGCTTTTACGAAACATACTGATGCTTTACTTACCATGAAACAAAATCTTTGGGTGCAATGGTCACATGAGCATATTATTAAACAGAAATGTTTTTGGGACATGAATACATTACAAAATTACAGTTGGACTTAGAAGAGTCTTCTTAAACTCAGACCTTACCATACTTTAAATATGGTAGTGCAGCTTTTATTCATGCATAGTTCTGGTTCAACCTTGGGTCGACTTCAGTTTCATTAACTTCAGTGCCATCTCCTATTTGGAACGTGAGCAAGCACCATTGATGATATCCTTGTCAAAAACCAGTTGAACTTGCCTTCGATGTCGATTGATGATATTAATGTATTGTGGAGCAAAATCAGAGCAGCTGCGTCAAGGCTTTGGCAAAGGTTTGTAATGTGGAAATGCAAAGGTGAGCAGTTTCAAATTAATAGCATGTACAATTTGTTGCGTGGTACTTCATCCATGGTTACATGCAGGTGGCACAAAGCTGTGTGGCGTAATGACAACAATGCAAAAGACAATTTAATGCTATGGAAAGTCACTATAGGAGATCTGGTGACAAAGGACAAGCATGCTGGTTACGGGATGGATGTGGATGTTAGATGTCAGTTATGCCATGCACAAAGTGAAAGTGTTCAACATCTTTTTTTTACTATGCAACAACTATGAACATCTAGAATGAAGCCTTGCATCAAACTCAGGAGACATGCTGTCTTAATTCTAGCACTAATGAATGGAAGAGGATTCCGAGGAGAGCTCGTGCTAGAAGTGATCGCGCTAGAATTTTTTTGCTATGTTCTTAAGAAGATTGTCACTGATATTTGGAGAAAAAGGAATACACATATATTTTGTCCTAGCAGAGCAATGAACCAAGCATAGTGGAAGCAATTTGTTTGGCACGACATTAGGGATGGGCTTAAATTTATGAAATTTACATTTGACCCTGGTATTTTTGGCTATCATTTTGCTTGCTTCATGTAGATATGGGTTTTTTTGTTAGCTCCTTAAGGCATTGGCATACCATATTGCCACTGTTTTTATTTTTTATTTTTTGTTCTCCTTTTGTATTCCTTTGTAATCGTCTTTGGTATATCAGTAAAACGGTAGGGGGCCATTCAACCCCCATCGGCTTTGACAAAAATCTACCGAAATGAACTAACCAAATCCAAATATCATGAAGCAAGCAAGGCACCGCATGGGTGAGGAAAGTACCCATTTCCACCAAATTAGAAAAATTTTATGATAGTTAGGATCAACCTATGTAAAGTGCAAAATACATCCCGAACGACAGTCAAAGGGTGGTAGGTTTCCAATTATATTGCCAAGTGAGGAACAATCAGGCTACAACCAAAGGTGTAACATGTGTATCTAAGCATAGGTGTTGTAAATATATAATCAGGTGGCATGAAATTAGTCAGACTGCATTGGTATGCTTTTAGCAAACATGCTGATTTTTTATGTTGTTTTCTGCGTATGGACTTAGTTTTTACTCGAAGGTAAAATCGCAGTTTGAACCATTTTATACTACTAGTAGTGGATTCAAATTTATCCACTTCATTTCATGCTATCAAACATTTCCATCTATCATATTTGCCTTCATACATACTATAGTTTCCTTTATCCATACTGGCTACGCTATTTATGTGAATATAGCGGAAATGCATATTTAGTGTTATGACTTATATCACATTTTTTTAATGGTTTTCAACTTGGAAGACTAAATTATGTATTTTAACAGAATTGAGATTTATTTTTTTTAAATTTTGAAAACCTTTACCTTATAATAGACATCCAATACTCCTTTGGTCATTTATATTACATACTCATATGCTTATTGTGTTCCGGAATAAAACATGACTGGTAATTTGTAAACCCATCAGGGATACATGCATAACTTGGAGACATTTTGCATGGTTTGCAATGATATGTAACCTCTGCTTTTTGTTGTTTACAACCTTATTTTCTTTTCAGAACATCAAAACTCACACAATAATTGAAAGAGGGTACTGTAATGATAAATCAACCATGAACCGTAAATAATTTGCACCAAAATTTCGAATTAGATTATTATCAATTTTTGTAAGATTCATAGCATACAACTCAAAATGACATCGTTCATTCTCAAATATATATATATATATATATATATATATATATATATATATATACATACATATATAAACATATATATATATATATATATATATATATATATATGTATTCTTTATGATGACTGATATATGAGCTCACTGTCTACCCACTTATAAAGTGTGAATTCCTTTGTTTCCCGGATTGAAGGTTAGGAAATACGGAAACAGGCGACACGTTTGGTTATAAAAGTTAACACAATAACATAAAAAGGTCGATGTCAATTGTTACTTTTCTGCCAATATCAAAGTTGTTATGTGTCACGTAGAGTAATATATGTGCGAACTAAAACCAAAATCTAGTGTCAGGCAACCCAAACAACTATTGCGATACATATATGTGTCTTAATTGAGTAAAGCAAATGTCATGACTCAAGCACAAATCAAAATAGAGGTGTTCAAGCAATGCTACAGCAAACCCACAGACGAACCGTGCAAAATACAAATAAGCAGCATGCGTATTTGAGTATATACATATGTCGTGAATACATATATATCTAAAACAAGCTTTAAAATCCAAAGACTATGATCGAAATCCACAATCAAGACATCCAACCAAACGACAGAGAAACAGTGGTATAACATCCCAAAATCAATTTTACTCAGTGAACAAAACAAAGTAGAAAGCCTGAAATAATTTCAATCATAAGGTAAACTTACCTTCAGTGGAAGAAAAAGGAAATACAGGCAATGGCTTCGGGTGACCGCAAATGGTTTGGTGGTGACACGAGGGAGACTAGAGCGGCGCACTAGGTTGAACGAGGGAGAGAACTCGCAACGGCCACAGGCGAGCAGTTTCTAGTAGTTGGTGGAGATTTCTTCAAAGCAGAAGGTTGCGACGGTGATTTTGTGGAAACAACCATGGATTTTATTTGGGAATTTTTTGATTTTTGATTTAGAGAAAGGACTTATTCGGAGGCCATTAAAGTTGAAGAAATGATTTTGCTAAAGGGATACATAAGAGCGTGATTTTTTTTTGTAGAAGTAAAATTTAAGGGGATAAGAACAACGTCCAATCATAGGTTATATAGAAGGCGGCGTATTCAGAAGGTAGGTTGGCATGGGTTTAACTGAAGGTTGTTATTTAATTTAATATTAAACTGCACCGTAAACAAATGTTGAATGCTCAATATTCGTACCGGTAACACAACTTCCAAACGCAACGAAATTTGACATGTCGCTACGTCTTGATGTTCTAAATGCAATAAAATTAATTTGGTTATATTCCGACTCCGGTTCTATACAGCATTATTTTTAATTTTAAATTATCATCGGTTCACCAATTTATTCCGTTTGTCCACTAATAACTCTGTTTATTTCCAAATTTTGAAATGTTAAGTTTCAATTCACAAATACACCCATATCCAAGCCAATTTTCCATATATTTTGACAAATGAAATTTCCAATTTTGTTTAATGTTTTATGTTCAAATTCAACCATTTATACTTTTTAGTCGAATTTCAATCCAATTCAAATATCCAACCAAATTCAATTCAAATATTCAACAATAAATATTCAATCCTGAACCAACCATTCTCAATAAAATAGCGAGTTCAATTCATACTCAAAACCATATATTTGATTTTTAATCCCAGTATCAATATAAAATTGATTATTAAAAATTAATTCTTTAATTAATTCAGCATTCCAGTTGTCGAAGTTTTCTGGGACGTTACAATCTCCCCCTTTTAAAACTTTCCGTCCTAAAAAAGGAGAGATCATTAGAGATATACCAATGTATACTTCAAATTTTCATATTTGGGTGGAGTTTTTCCATAATAATTTAAATATCGATATTTAAGCCATTAATTCTCTTTGTTTACCCATCATATTTAATTAACTCGGAAAAATCAAATTTCCTTTCAAACCCAATCTCTTCTTAAATTTCAAATTTTCATAAGTTTGATTTACGCATCTCAATTATTCCAAATTTCTTTATAAACCTCATCTACCAATGTTTACTTATCCATAGTTACACTTATTCCTTACAATCTAAGTTCAACCAAATCTCCTTATATTCAATCCATTTAATCTTTCCCAACATAGTGTAAATAACATCTCTTCTTCAAGTTGCAAATTATCGACTTGAAAATTTCCAAAATTGGAATTCGTTTATAAATTTTATGCATAACACGAAATTCGTACATAAAATATTTGTATTATTACTCCAAAGCTGTAGAATTGAAATACTCTGAAATCTTCTTTCTTAACTTATTAAGTTAGGTACATTTTAATTTCAAATTATTGATTTAAAAGTACTTGATAACTCAAAGTTTGACAAGTATGTTGTTGTTCTCACAGATGTTAGGCATACGCTGGCAAGCCGCACGACTAAAATCTCAGAGTACTAAACATCCTTGCTTCAAATCCCAGTGAAAATATTTCAAAAAAAAAAAAAAATCTTTTTTTCTTAAAAAAAAAGAGAAATGGAAAGTACCAATGTGATGTTGATTGTTCATGAATCGTAGATACACAATGGTTCCGTTTGGATCCCCCAGTAAACATCTGTATCTGTAAGAAATCACTTCCCTGCGAATTTCGTCATGGATAGATCAACGGAAAATATTTAAGAATAAAAAGAAAATATGAGGTCACTGAGCGTTGGCTGCTCTATCTCAGGGTCACAAAAACAAATCATCAAATTATGAAAATAAATCAAGACATGAGGATCAATCAAGTTACAAAGACAAATCACGTCACAAAGACGTAGTGTTGCATCAAACAGGTAGCTCAATATCACTAATATATCTCAAACATCGCATGGCTCCATTCTACTTTTAGTAACTCCAGTGGTTACATCGCTTTCACCTGTAGATATGTCATTCAGACTGCATGTACACAATGGTTATGCCTGGCTCTCCCAGGAAACATCCATTCCCATAAGCTTTCACAGCTCTGCGGATTGCTCCCTTATAAACGACTGTAGATCGCAGCAAACAGAATGGTTACGCTTGGTTCCCCCAAGAAACATCCATCCACCGTAGCTATCTACAGCCCTGTGAATTTCGCTACATGGTCGTGTTCTTCCACGAGTGGTGAGAAATCATGAGCTTTATGTCCGGATAACCTACTACCACCAGCAGCACATCTTAACTAAGCTCGAATTTCAAAGAAGAAGGAAGGTACTTTCCTTATCTTGATTTGAAAACATACAGTACTTTATTTCGTACTCATACATTATACTTATGTTAATTTACATAAGATTTTCTTCACAAATCATGTTTTCAACATCTCATTCTTATTTATATATGTATGTATGTATGTATATATATATATATATTATATAAGATTTCATTTCAGATCGATTACCTTCCAAATCAACATTTTCCAAATTCACTATATTCTTATATATTTTTTCATATAAGTTTCGAAAACTACTAAATCCAATATGTAAAATCGAATATCCTCAAATTTCCATTCAAAATTTCAAAAATTTGATCTCATAATCAATTTTGATATTTGCTATCTTTTCAAACTCAGATTTATAAATCTATTAGTTATAACCAAATTTTCTTCAAATTTTCCAATTATTAAGTTCGTCACTTAATTCAAAATTTTAAGCTCTGAAAATTTCAGAATTTTACATTCTTATAACAAATTTCTCATTTACGCATTATGATTCTTTCATATTCACATCCTTCGACCGTAAATTAGCAAGTGAACAACTCCCTAAGTATCAACCCCGAAGGCCGGAACCAACATCAGATCAACTGTAATGACCCGGATTTTTGGCGACTTTGGTTATCGACATAAGCTCGATGTCGATAACCAAAACATCGAAAAATCCTGTAGTGAAAGAATTTAGAGGGTGAGGATAGATAAGGTAGAAACTTAGAATAGAAGAAGAAAAGAAGAACTTACATCATCAGAGTAACACGAATCTCACAGCGGAACGAATAACATATAATATATAACATAACTTTGAAATATAACAGTTATGTATACAATAGCACTTATCAGAGTACAACACTTACAACACAGCGGAAATAAACTATAGCTATATGATTTTGAAGCCTCCTGCTCCAGCTCTTCAATGTATCTGCAAATCCCGACTACTTGACTGCCCGTACAAATTTAGGCACCCAAGAGTTTAGGGAAAACAACAAAGTAAACTCCGGGTCAGTCATGGGACAGGTGTGAGTAAAACAGTTTAAACAGGTATATGAACAAGTAAACGATATCTCATAAGACCACGCCGCAGAACGGAACGGGTTTTTCCCTTATGAGAATCCAAAATATCTTTATATCAAAAACCTTTTGATATTATAATAATGTCTATGTACAAATAGATATCAACTAGCAGAAACGCTTTCATCTCACGTTCTACATATATAGTATACAATCAAAATCGCAAGCACGTATTAGATAATGGATTTCTAACTATGACAAGGTATGGAACCACCTTCCGATCAGTGTACTCTAGGAACGATACACTGGAGTTCAACAAGAACATCTTGTAACTCAGCCACACATGACTGACCACTCATTTCGCTTGAGTGTATCAAATGTACATCAACAACGGTTGGGATCAACAACCGTTCCCGTATATATATATGGGACAACATTGATAGATTTAAGAAACAAATGAATATTCTCTAGATAGGTGATTATACACCCTACTTCGGTGCGATCGACTTAGCCATGCTGCCTGCCCGATTTCTGTCATTTACCAGTTGATGAGGCTAGAAGCTACGCTTTATCATTACCTCAGATTCACTTCGAATGCTACATTGTCAAATCCATCGAAATCACTAATTGACGTTTACAACAGTACATTACGTATCAGCTAAAAGAAGTTTCCTTCTCCGCTTCCACTCTTGGTACAGTTGAAGAAATCAATGTACGTGACCTTTCTGGAAATACTCGGTCAGATATCCATCTTCATTTACTTAAAATGTCACATCGTCATACCCGCCAAATCACAAATTGACTTATCCAAAAATAACACAGGTATACAGCTAAGAGAAACGAATTCCTCCGCCACCAAACGTGAATACGTTTGAACAGATCAACTTACGCGATCTATTGGATATACTCTGTCAGACCTTCGTCCATACAAGTTGTCCTGGGACTGGACAAACCGAAGGCACTATTCAGTATATCCATCTTAGTCACTGTTATCTAAGACTTATACAACAGCCCTTGCACTTTACTCCATCTTCAATTATCTTTGGCATATATGATTCGCAACGCTTATGCCAATACAGAGTGGTTCTTTGGATAATAATCCAACCGGTCTCTCCATATTAACAACGTTAAAATGGTCAAAACTTCGATAGTCTGTGATTTAACCATCAAAGAAAAACAAGTGTGCAAACAACGATATTATTTCCAGAATGGAAATTATATCGGTAAATCATCAATATATATATATATATATATATATATTCACATTGCCTTATTTTCTATGTTTAGAAAATATATGTTGTTAACACTGGAAAACGTTTTCCATTTGCTTATTTACAAATCACTACTCTTCCCCAACTATCAGTCTCTGACTGTAAACTAGTATGAGAACAATCCCCTAAGTATAAATCCCGAAGGTCGAAACCAACATCAGATAGACACTTAGAAAACCATTCAATTTACTAATCTGCAGTCAGTTCTAATTTTACTTAACTCTATTTGATTAACTATGATTGATTAACTCTAACTGGTTAATTCTAACCGATCAACTCTAACTGGTCAACCTTAATTAAATAACTCTAACTGGTTTTACTTGGTTTGACTAACTCAATTTATTAACTCGATTGACTAATTTAACTCGATTAACCTAACTTGATTTACTTACCTCGATTAACTGAACTAATCACTTTGATTAACTCGACTAATTCACTTTGGTTAACTTAACCAATACACTTAACTAATTCACTTAGTTTAACTTAACTAATTCACTTAGTTTAACTTAACTAATTCACTTAACTCATGTTGAATAAACTATATTCGATAACTCCTCTAACTCTATTCGAATAAACTATATTCGATTAACTCATTTACTCTATTCGAATAAACTATATTCGATTAAATCCTTTTCTCTATTCGAATAAACTATATTCGATCAACTCATTTGATTTAACTCTAATCGATTAACTCCATTGAATAAACTATATTCGATAACTCCTTCGATTTAACTAATATTCAATAACTCACTTCGATTAATTAATAATCGATAACTCCATCGAATAAACTATATTCGATAACTCCTCTAACTCTATTCGAACAACCAATATTCGATAACTCTATTTAACTCCGTTCAAATAACTAATATGCGATAACTCTATTTAACTCCATTCGCTTGACTCTAGATCGCAGCGATCACAATGGTTACACCTGATTCCCTCAGGAAACATCCGACCGCCTTAGGCTATTTACAGCCCTGCGAATTACGCTAGCAGTCGTACGAGATGGCAACTTACCCTGAATACTATGTTTGACTAACTCTGTCTCAAATAACTATATTTGATTGACTCTAGTTCGTTTTAACTCTAATCGATTAACTCTAACTGAGTAACTCTAACTCGATCAACTCGACTTGATTAACTCTACTTACTTAACTCAACTGGTTAACTTGACTTACTTAACACACTGGTTAGCTTGACTTACTTAACTCACTGGTTAGCTTGACTTACTTAACTCACTGGTTAGCTTGACTTACTTAACCCAACTAGTTAACTTGACTTACATAACCCAACTGGTTAACTCTATTGAACTGGTTAACTCTACTGAACTAGTTAACTCTATTCAACTAACTCAACTCGACTAACCCCTTTCGAATAGCATATTCATTTTACTAACTTTCGAATACCATATTCGATTGAACTCCTTTCGAATACCATATTCGATTTAACTCCTTTCGAATACCATATTTGATTTACTTTAGTCACTTTATAAAGATTTCCTTTTTAACAACGTTTTATTCATTTGAAAAGATTTACTTTTAAATAACGGTTCTACACTTTAAAAATGGTTTCCTTTTTATAACGTTTCCTTTTCAATTCTATTTGTAAATGGTTTACAAATATTCCCTTTTCAAATTAATTCTTGAAATATTCTAACTCCTTAAATTCTCTGAAAAATTCGCCATAACCTCCTTTGTAACGGGAGCATCGGGAAAATCCCCAAACCCGCCACACAGGCCTTTCCATTCAAAAAAAGAAAATGGTTTGTAATTATTTCCTTTTTGAATATCTCCTATTTATAAATATTCCAATTTATAAACATTTCTTATTTATAAATATTCCACTTTATAAATATCTCTTATTTATAAATATCCCATTTTATAAATATTCTATTTTCAATATCACTTTGAAAATCCCCTTATCAACATTTAGGTATGTTATGGTATTCAATCATATCAAATCACGATGTTCAATATCGCCCAAGCACATAAAATTTACCATGGATTCTATATCACAATATATGAATCAAAACAGTATTATAAATATTGAGGAACCCAGTTGGGTCCCTCCAACCTGTTTCCCTGCATCTACAGATGTTACACAGTAAAATCAACATCACTTTCAGTTCAGTACTGATTATTCTGATAATAGCATCAATATATAAATATTTAAAGGTTTTTATATATATTTAGATATATATATATATATAATTTCCACTAACTGACTAGCAGTTCAATCAATCAACCAACACACAACAATCAACAGATGATTAACAGTTCTAAAAATACAATATAAAAATATAACTGTTCAGAGTTGGTGAGTTTTACTCACATTGGACGATCATCGTCAATGACGATAACCATCGCTTGATTCATACAATTTATTTTGCTATAAATTGTAACAGACTCCAATTGACTCGCGGTCAGTCTCATTGTGTTGCTCCCGTCCATACGATCCCAACGCAACTTACGGTTCATCAATCTGATTACGTATGACCGAGATATTGTTTTTCAAAGTTTGAACATATTTAAATTGAATTTAACACATGAATTTAAATCACGGGCTTTACCCTTTAACTAAGGCCCATTATCTCGTTTAAAACCTAAACCGTCGAATTCTTTCTTCCCCCAATCCTAATGCCGTGAGCTTCAGGAGCCAATCCTCCAACGATTCACTTCGTTCGATCCTCCATCACTCCACAAGTTTGCAACCGAATACCACCATTCTCCTTCTCGTCTCGTGCTCTCTCTCTCTTCCACCCGAACCCGCTCAACTCGAGCTCCATAAATCCCTCGCGTCGAACCAGTTTCCCCTGCCAGAACCCAAAATCGATCGACCTAAATCGAGATCGAATTTCACAAAAAACCCGCCCCTAGATGCTAATCATTGTGCTGAAACAGGAAACAGTATCGAATTCGAACAACACGTCTTCATTCAGGGAAGAACACGAACCCTAACTCAACTGTTGATTTTTGAGCAACCAAAAGGAGGCGTCGCACTTATTTAAACTGGTACCGGCGCAAGGGAATTGTATGAGGGATCTGAAAACATATGGTTCATGTTTTTATTAGAGATTTTATTTGTATTTGTTTTTGGGATTTTATTTTCTGCAGTGATGGGTTTTTATACAGTTTGTGATGAAAACGTGGAGCTCGGTTTGCCTTTCTTATGTAGTGGCTGAGAAACCAGGGCGCGTGGCCTTCCTATAGTCCACAAAAATGACGGGATATTTTTATTTTGATTTTCTATATTTTATTTTATTTCTTTATATCGATTTCTGCATTCTAAAAACCCCAGCGATTACATACGAAATCCAAAAATTACCAAACTGGACATGTAGGTAGACCTCGACATTACAGTCCCAACGAAACTGGTTTCGTCGAATTCTGACTCTGTATGCTCATACAACATATTTTTAACTGTCAAAATACCGACTGTTTCTCACTCTAAAAATCCGTACGGCCACACACTGACTCTAAAAATCACGAAACTTGACATCTAACAATAATTTGACATTACGGATCCAACAAAACTAGTTTCGTCGAATTCCGACTTCGTTTGCAAAAGTGGCTATATTTTAAAGCTCTGGATGACCCATTTAAATATATAAATATATTTAAATATTATTAAATTAGATATAAATAAATTTATATTCTCGTATATATTCACACCAGAATACCATACAGCTCCAAGGTAATTATATATTTGATATTCCAAGCCCAGGTTGAATCGAATTTCAATTTATATTGAAATTCTCTTTTACAACGTATATAAAGCATTACGAATTATAAAAGAATTCCATAGCGACTTTTCTGAAATTTGATTTGGACGTAAATCAAAATCTACACGACGAAATCCCGATTTTTCTCTCCCACTAGAAAGATATACTCCACCAGCTCCACATGTTTCTTGTTTCACAGAAATCCGATTTAAAACGAACCCTGTATATTCAGTTGAAGTTCGAATCGCCAATTTACGAACTGCAGCACCATTTCGAGCTCGATTTTAATTATAATATAATTATACGTTCAAACTGTCGTCGATTGAATATATTCGTCAATATAATTCAACTCTAAGCTGAATTAAATCCTAGGGACGACCCCGTTCATAGAATATTGTGATTTCCAATATTTTTTATTATTTCTGAATTAAATATATTATTTTAATTTATTAATTTAATTAAATATTCCATATTATTTAATTAAACCTCTATTTACTTCACTACATCACGATATATATAATCAAATAAATTAATTATAATACCCTTGACAATGCGGGTCATTACATTCTTCCCCACTTAAAATAATTTCATCCTCGAAATTGCTAAGTTAGAGGACGACCCTATCTATTGGAACTCCTAAGATTTGTTTACCCCTTATTTCTAATTTCAACTGAACCAATTAATATCGATTAAAATGTTTATTCATTACGACTAACTAAAATTTTCAAAAATTCTGAAAATTTTCTAACACTTTAAATTTTCGGAAAAATTTCGCCAACACCTCCTTTGTACTGGTCAATCGGTCAAACTCTGACTCGTCTCTCTGGGCCATCTCCATCCCAAAAGAAAATCAAACAGCCAAAGGCTTGCCAATTCGGCTCATAAATTCCAAACTCATATATAAAATAGACTTGTACCTTTTTGTCGGGCATATCCTTATATCCCTTCCATCTGTTATCATTCCAACATATACCAATGTCATCCCAATCAAACTCAATCACTTTTATATCGTCAAACCAAATCATTCGCTTGTACTCAAGTCGAATCCCATTGTAAATCTCAAGTTTCATTCTTGATTTTCAAATTCTAAGTCCAGCTAAATTTCAAATTCTTGACTTATCCATTCAATTCTATTTAACTTAGTACAAGCTAAATTTCAATTTATTTTTACCATCTCATTTCATTTAACTTCATAAGTTAAATTTAAATTCCAGAACTTAAATTCCCGGTTTTATTTCAAATCAAATTTGAAATCATAATACCAATTCAAAACCTTTGAATTTCTAAACAACTTGTCTTCTCAAAACAATTCAAATCAAAATCTCTGGTAGTAATCCACCACTTATCAACTCGAAAATGAACACTGATGATGCTGCAGTCATCATCAGAATTATTTTCCAGCTATCGAAGTGAGTTCAATACTATATCACTTTTAAAACCATTTCTAAATCATTTCCATTTTGAAATATATTTCAAATACCATTCACAAGGCTTTAAACCAATTTAAAATCTCCAAGGATTTTAAAATTCTCTTATACTTAATCCAAATCTGTTAACAAACACCTTTCCAAATCTCCAAGGTTTTAATTTCAATTCTGATTTAAATTCTGATTCAATCTATCTGATTTCACGTATTTCACTTATATGAATTTCTGGTTTGTTATATGTAACCATTTCACCTTATAATCTTACTCGATTATAATAACAACAAATATATCCTATATATGATAATATATCACATATCCATACTGTGTCGGTCCATCGTATTCAAGTGTTTATTTACTCCTATCGATACAGTGGATCAAACTGATCGACCAGAATCCATAAGCCACTCAACCAATGAGTCCCCACAATATAAATCACTTTATATTAACTAATAAGTACGCACTCGTATGTATACACTCAAACTCAGTCTAGGATATTACTAATCCCATCTCTACTAAATCACGCCACAGAGCCAAGGTAAAACTTAACTTAAGCTCTGATACCAACTGTAATGACCCGGATTTTTGGCGACTTTGGTTATCGACATAAGCTCGATGTCGATAACCAAAACATCGAAAAATCCTGGTAATTAATGAAAGAAATTAAAGGGTGAGGATAGATGAGGTAGAAACTTAGAAAAGAAGAAGAAAAGAAGAACTTACATCATTAGAGTAACACGAATCTCACAACGGAACGAATAACATATAATATATAACATAACTTTGAAATATAACAGTTATGTATAATATAGCACTTATCATAGTACAACACTTACAACACAGCGGAAATAAACTATAGCTATATGATTCTAAAGCCTCCTGTTCCAGCTCTTCAATCTCTTCAATGTATCTGCAAATCCCGACTACTTGACTGCCCGTACAAATTTAGGCACCCAAGAGTTTAGGGAAAACAACAAAGTAAACTTCGGGTCAGTCATGGGACTGGTGTGAGTAAAATAGTTTAAACAGGTATATGAACAAGTAAACAATATCTCATAAGACCACGCCGCAGAACGGAACGGGTTTTTCCCTTATGAGAATCCAAAATATCTTTATATCAAAAACCTTTTGATATTATAATAATGTCTATGTACAAATAGATATCAACTAGCAGGAACGCTTTCATCTCACGTTCTACATATATAGTATACAATCAAAATCGCAAGCACGTATTGGATAATGGATTTCCAACTATGACAAGGTAAAGAACCACCTTCCGATCAGTGTACTCTAGGAACGATACACTGGAGTTCAACAAGAACATCTTGTAACTCAGCCACACATGACCGACCACTCATTTCGCTTGAGTGTATCGAATGTACATCACCAACGGTTGGGATCAGCAACCGTTCCCGTATATATATATGGGACAACATTGATAGATTTAAGAAACAAATGAATATTCTCTAGATAGGTGATTATACACCTACTTCGGTGCGACCGACTTAGCCATGCTGCCTGCCCGATTTCTGTCATTTACCGGTTGATGAGGCTAGAAGCTATGCTTTATCATTACATCAGATTCACTTCGAATGCTACATTGTCAAATCCATCGAAATCACTAATTGAAGTTTACAACAGTACATTACGTGTCAGCTAAAAGAAGTTTCCTTCTCCGCTTCCACTCTTGGTACAGTTGAAGAAATCAATGTACGTGACCTTTCTGGAAATACTCTGTCAGATATTCATCTTCATTCACTTAAAATGTCACATCGTCATACCCGCCAAATCACAAATTGACTTATACAAAAATAACACGGGTATACAGCTAAGAGAAACGAATTCGTCCGCCGCCAAACGTGAATACGTTTGAACAGATCAACTTACGCGATCTATTGGATATACTCTGTCAGACCTTCGTCCATACAAGTTGTCCTGGGACTGGACAAACCGAAGGCACTATTCAGTATATCCATCTTAGTCACTGTTATCTAAGACTTATACAACAGCCCTTGCACTTTACTCAGTCTTCAATTATCTTTGGCATATATGATTCGCAACGCTTATGCCAATACAAAGTGGTTCTTTGATAATAATCCAACCGGTCTCTCCATATTAACAACTTTAAGATGGTCAAAACTTCGATAGTCTGTGATTTAACCATCAAAGAAAAACAAGTGTGCAAACAACGATATTATTTCCAGAATGGAAATTATATCGGTAAATCATCAACATATATCTATATATATATTCACATTGCCTTATTTTCGATGCTTAGAAAATATATGTTATTAACACTGGAAAACGTTTTCCATTTGCTTATTTATAAATCACTACTCTTCCCCAACTATCAGTCTCTGATTGTAAACTAGTATGAGAACAATCCCCTAAGTATAAATCCTGAAGGTCGAAACCAACATCAGATAGACACTTATAAAACCATTCAATTTACTAATCTCTAGTCAGTTCTAATTTTACTTAACTCTATTTGATTAACTCTGATTGATTAACTCTAACTGGTTAATTCTAACCGATCAACTCTAACTGGTCAACCTTAATTAATTAACTCTAACTGGTTTTACTTGGTTTGACTAACTCAATTTATTAACTCGACTGACTAATTTAACTCGATTAACCTAACTTGATTTACTTATCTCGATTAACTGAACTAATCACTTTGATTAACTCGACTAATTCACTTTGGTTAACTTAACCAATTCACTTAACTAATTCACTTAGTTTAACTTAACTAATTCACTTAGTTTAACTTAACTAATTCACTTAACTCCTGTCGAATAAACTATATTCGATAACTCCTCTAACTCTATTCGAATAAACTATATTCGATTAACTCATTTACTCTATTCGAATAAACTATAGTCGGTTAACTCCTTTTCTCTATTCGAATAAACTATATTCGATCAACTCATTTGATTTAACTCTAATCGATTAACTCCATCGAATAAACTATATTCGATAACTCCTTCGATTTAACTAATATTCTATAACTCACTTCGATTAATTAATAATCGATAACTCCTTCGAATAAACTATATTCGATAACTCCTCTAACTCTATTCGAATAACTAATATTCGATAACTCTATTTAACTCCGTTCGAATAACTAATATTCAATAACTCTATTTAACTCCATTCGCTTGACTCTAGATCGCAACGATCACAATGGTTACGCCTGATTCCCTCAGGAAACATCCGACCGCCTTAGGCTATTTACAGCCCTGCGAATTACGCTAGCAGTCGTACGAGATGGCAACTTACCCTGAATACTATGTTTGACTAACTCTGTCTCAACTAACTATATTTGATTAACTCTAGTTCGTTTTAACTCTAATCGATTAACTCTAACTGAGTAACTCTAACTCGATCAACTCGACTTGATTAACTCGACTTACTTAACTCAACTGGTTAACTTGACTTACTTAACTCACTGGTTAGCTTGACTTACTTAACTCACTGGTTAGCTTGACTTACTTAACTCACTGGTTAGCTTGACTTACTTAACTCACTGGTTAGCTTGACTTACTTAACCCAACTGGTTAACTTGACTTACATAATCCAACTGGTTAACTCTATTGAACTGGTTAACTCTATTGAACTAGTTAACTCTATTCAACTAACTCGACTCGACTAACCCCTTTCGAATAGCATATTCGTTTTACTAACTTTCGAATACCATATTCGATTGAATTCCTTTCGAATACCATATTCGATTTAACTCCTTTCGAATACCATATTTGATTTACTTTATTCACTTTATAAAGTTTCCTTTTTAACAACGTTTTATTCATTTGAAAAGATTTACTTTTAAATAACGGTTCTACACTTTAAAATGGTTTCCTTTTTATAACGTTTCCTTTTCAATTCTATTTGTAAATGGTTTACAAACATTCCCTTTTCAAATTTATTCTTGAAATATTCTAACTCCTTAAATTCTCTGAAAAATTCGCCATAACCTCCTTTGTAACGGGAGCATCGGGAAAATCCCCAAACCCGCTACACAGGCCTTTCCATTCAAAAAAAGAAAATGGTTTGTAATTATTTCCTTTTTGAATATCTCCTATTTATAAATATTCCAATTTATAAACATTTCTTATTTATAAATATTCCACTTTATAAATATCTCTTATTTACAAATATCCCATTTTATAAATATTCTATTTTCAATATCACTTTGAAAATCCCCTTATCAACATTTCGGTATGTTATGGTATTCAATCATATCAAATCACGATGTTTAATATCGTCCAGGCACATAAAATTTACCACGGATTCTATATCACAATATATGAATCAAAACAGTATTATAAATATTGAGGAACCCAATACTGATTATTCTGATAACAGCATCGATATATAAATATTTAAAGGTTTATATCTATATATAATTTCCACTAACTGACTAGCAGTTCAATCAATCAACCAACACACAACAATCAACAGATGATTAACAGTTCTAAAAATACATTATAAAAATATAACTGTTCAGAGTTGGTGAGTTTTACTCACATTGGACGATCATCGTCAATGACGATAACCATCGCTTGATTCAGACAATTTATTTTGCTATAAATTGTAACGGACTCCAATTGACTCGCGGTCAGTCTCATTGTGTTGCTCCCGTCCATACGATCCCAACCCAAAGGAGGCGTCGCACTTCATTAAACTGGTACCGGGCAAGGGAATTGTATGAGGGATCTGAAAACATATGGTTCATGTTTTTTTTAGAGATTTTATTTGTATTTGTTTTTGGGATTTTATTTTCTACAGTGATGGTTTTTTTATACAGTTTGTGATGAAAACGTGGAGCTCGGTTTGCCTTTCTTATGTAGTGGCTGAGAAACCAGGGCGCGTGGCCTTCCTATAGTCCAAAAAAATGATGGGATATTTTTATTTTGATTTTCTGTATTTTATTTTATTTCTTTATATCCGTTTCTGCATTCTAAAATCCCCAGCGATTACATAGGATTTCTAAAAATCACCAAACTGGACATGTAGGTAGACCTCGACATTATAGTCCCAACGAAACTGGTTTCGTCGAATTCCGACTCCGTATGCTCATACAGCGTATTTTTAACTGACAAAATACTGACTGTTTCTCACTCTAAAAATCCGTACGGCCACACATTGACTCTAAAAATCATGAAACTTGACATCTAATAATAATTTGACATTGCGGATCCAACAAAACTAGTTTCGTCGAATTCCGACTTCGTTTGCAAAAGTGGCTATATTTTAAAGCTCTGGATGACTGAAACGACCCGCTACTTCCCCGTAAAGGAAAGCGTCGGATAGTTCGAGAACAAACCACAACAGAACGCATATAAAAGAACATTTCACTGTATATTACGACAATGCATCAGATACAAGAATATACAGAGTATAAATGAATATTACACAGAAATACCAGAGATTTAAATTACATTTAAATACATCGCAGCGGAAAATAATACAATACACAACTAGAAGTAGATATACGGATACAAAGCTTTCCGGATATCGTTCCAGCTGTAAACCAGGATCCTGTGAATATAAATCTGCAAAACCAAAACTACTAGCTGCCCGTGTCAAAATAAGGGCACCCAGAGTTTAGGTTAAAACAATAAACTCCAGGTCAGTCATGTGACTGGTGTGAGAACTAAAACAGTTATTAATCTTTATTTTCAAAAGTAAATCAAGGGACCACGCCGTATAACACGGAACGGGTTTCCTCCCAAGAATACCAGTGCATAAAACAAACAGCGCAATGCTAAATAAAGAAAAATGAAGCTGTTATAAGACCCAGGTCCCATCACACAATGCAACGCAGCCGAGGATAGGGTTTTCCCTTATAACAGCCAAAGAATGCTTGATACGTTTAAAACAAATCATTTGATACTATTATAAGTGCATAGTGTATAAAACAACTTCAAATCATAAGTATCAATCATAGGCGGCATGGGTACCATATATCATGTCGCCATATATAGGTTTACAAATAAAACCGCAAATGTCACGTATTTGGAAATTGGATTTCCGTCTATGAACCGAGGCTAGGGGCAAGATCCTCAACCGATTCGAGACGCTCTAGCCCGCCCCTCAGGCAAGCGCGCAGGCAAGCCTTGGATCCTCAGGGCCGGTCCACCGATGTGGATTATTATGCCTGAACACTACGTCTCCCCACCCTATGGGGTGTAAGTCTGGTCCGTCAGCCGACCAGAATGCATTCGGCCGAAACCGATATAACCGAGGCGCCTCGCAACAGCAACAACCACATAAGTCAAACTCGTCAGGGCGTGTAAAACCACTGACGCCACTTCTAGCTAGAAAGAAACGCAAGTCCTCCCTGAGGTCCGTCTCCCGTTTTTGGTTCATACCTGGTGTGAAACACGCGAGGTAAACGTTACACAAAGCTACGCCACAAAGGCCGTGCTTTGATCATCACCACAAGACTTTGCTTTTCAACAGAAGCCTTGATCATTTGCATCTTAGCATGCCACACAGGCAAACCATCCTATGCAACCGATATCAGTCACACAGAATGAAATCCGATGTCAGACACACAGTCCATTTACAAGTCCGTTCTGGGTCTGAACGAAACCGGAGGCACCTAGTACCCCGCATATCCATCGATCTCCAAGTACGTCTGGACGATCACTAACTGTTTCCATCTTCTTGGGTGTACAGCCCAATCAAGATCATCAGTTATCACCCAAACGACGTGAAAACCTCCGGTCTTCGACCATCGTCTTCATCTTCGACTTATCGTCGTATCAGTTATTCAGAATGGGATAAACCCGGTCTTTCCGAATAACTCGCGTATATATTATAAAAGTGTTACACAAACACAACATACGCCTCATTCCAACTCATTAGTCATTAACCGTAAATTAATCAAGAGAATAATTCCCCAAATATTAACCCCGAAGGCCGAAACCAACATCAGATCAATATCCAGAAAACCATTCTACTTAGCTAACCGACAGTTAGTTTCTAAATTTCACGTTCAAATCTAATTAAAGATTCATTAAAACTCCACTTAGTTTTAATCTGTGACTGGGTTAAAGAATCAGTGTCATTTAAAAACACGGTTCACGATAAACCCAAAGTCACATCCCATTAATTATCGGGTTAAAGAACAAGTGTTATTTAAAACACTGTTCACGATAAACCCAAAGATCAATATCCATTCAATTCCAATTAAATATTACTTAATTGGTACACTTCATTAAATCTAAATAAAAAGATTTAATCTTTTCTCAACTGGGTTCAAGAACTGTGTTAGTGAAGACACCATTCACGACAAACCCAAATCACATTCATTAATTATCGGGTTAAAGAACAAGTGTTATTTAAAACACTGTTCACGATAAACCCAAAAATCAATATCAATTCAATTCCAATTAAATATTATTTAATTGGTACACTTCATTAAATCTAAATAAAAAGATTTAATCTTTTCTCAACTGGGTTCAAGAACAGTGTTAGTGAAGACACCATTCACGACAAACCCAAATCACATTTGATATTAGATACAAGGCTCTGAATAGAAAATATCCCGGCTTATATTCAATATCAAATTCTACGATTAACAAATGTCGTATTGGAAATAACGATATAAATATATATCTTTCAAATTTCCATAACAACATCTGTATAATCACGAATTCCAACATCGAAATATTCCGAAGACAATTTCGATTCAAATCCACACCAATGCAATCATTGGAAATTTTGGTTATTTTTAAAACCCTTTTCGAATTCAATTTATTTATTTAAAAATAAATAGAATTATAATTCTAGTTCAAAACTAGTTCATTTCGATAAAAATCCATTATTATCTTTTCAAATATGGAGTTTTTCATCCCAAACTTTCACAAATCATTTCTTATGATTTTACACAAATTATTACTATTTTTAATAATTTTATCAAGGCCCGTACAGTCGATTTCCATCAATGGTCATCGAACTGCACTTACAGCGACCTTTTTCGAATTTGATTTGGACATAATTCCAAATCCAACCGTTAGATTTCAAATTTCTAATATTCGTTAGAAAGCTCTTTTCGATACGAACCCAACGGTTCCGGTTTTAGGAGAATCCGACGGTCGGATCTCCCGTAATGTCCGTTTGAAATAAATGGTCGAAATTCGCGAACTACCGCGGCGCGGCGCGTTCTATTCAGGCCATTTATATTATATATATATTATATATAATATATATTTCGTCGATTTCTATTCAAAACGAATTATATAAATAGTTTTAAAATTCGTTTCAAAATCTATTTCAACTTCCTTTTCAATTCAAATCAAAATTGAATTCTTCTTTATAAATTCGTTTTAAAATTCATTTCCATTCAATTCAAATTTCAATTCAATTTGAATTCATATTCAATTCAATTCATTTCGAAATCGTTTTCAATTCAATTCATTTCGAAATCGTTTTCAATTCAATTCATTTCGAAATCGTTTTCAATTCAATTCATTTCGAAATCGTTTTCAATTCAATTCATTTCGAAATCGTTTTCAATTCAATTCATTTCGAAATCGTTTTCAATTCAATTCATTTCGAAATCGTTTTCAATTCAATTCATTTCGAAATCGTTTTCAATTCAATTCATTTCGAAATCGTTTTTAAAATCGATATAAATATCGTTCACGTCAAAATGGCGTCAATCTAATCAACACGGCTTCATATACTCCTTTATTTTCAAATATTCTATTTCAAATATTTCTTTTTCAAATATTTCTTTTTCAAATATTTCTTTTTCAAAACTGGAATGAGGCCCAATCAATTACCATATAAAATTAATTATATGGATTTTCATACAACACATGTATATCATAGCATTGAAAAATAATCAACCATCAACCAAAGTGCACTACACTGTATAAGCATCAAATATAGATATTCAACGCTTATAACAGCCTGTCAATCAATCGATCGACATATTGAATCAATCAGGATGAGTGAACTTCAACTTTCATCCTAACACCCGTGTGGGGTTTCAAACAATCAAACACATATTTTATTTGTGCAGTTGGACGATGTGTAAAATTTATCGACCCAATCAATGTCCTTCAAATAGGTGTACATAAACAAACCGTCTGGTTTGTAAATGAATATTTATTTATTCACATTCACGTTAAAAATTATATTTTTAACGATAAAACATTTTATTTCAACATATGAATTTCTATTCAGTTCATTCTTTAAATAAAATGATATTTTTATTTTTCTAACATATTTTAGAAAATTTCGGCGGCATAACGGCACGATACTAGAAACGGGACAAGGCCTAGCCTTATCCCCGGTCTAGTGAAGGCCCACGCCATTCACACATCAATCAAATTCACTTTCGTTATGCAAACCACAAAATTTGGAGTAAGGGTCTAACCTAGCCTTACTCCTTCGCCTTATAACGGCGCACGTCTAATCCTAACCAATTTATCGATTCGATTTTTCACATCACAAACCACATTCAAACCAATATCGCAATCAATCACCAAACAATCAAACAAACAAGTCCATGGTATGTGGACGGGTGTCGGGTGCTACTAAACACCGTCTGCATCCTAGTATATATATATATATATCTAGAAAATAAATTGAAGAGTGAGAAATTCTCACCTATAGCTATCCAAACATCTTGACTCTTCTTTGATAGAAATCTTCATTGTTTTCGCATCTTCGTCAGCTTCGTCGTCCGTAGCCACTACATATATAAAAATCGAATTTTTACTTCGCTATTCAATATATAAAAATTCTATTTTTCTATCGAAGTTCAATATATAAAAATTCTATTTTTCTATCGAAGTTCAATATATAAAAATTCTATTTTTCTATCGAAGTTCAATATATAAAAATTCTATTTTTCTATCGAAGTTCAATATATAAAAATTCTATTTTTCTATCGAAGTTCAATATATAAAAATCTCGCCTTTTTAACCATAAAGATTTTACCTTTTTCAAAAATAAAGATTTGATTTTTATAGTTCCTACTAGGCAAAGATTATATTTTGACATCATCTATATAGTAAAGACTATATTTTAAAAATATAAAGATCATATTTTTAATTCTTTAAAAATATAAAAATCATATTTTTATTACCTCCTATATTTAAAAATCGAATTTTTATCTCTATATCACTTCATATGAAAAGTTCAATCTTCTCTGTCGCTTCATATATAAAATAAAAATCTAATCTTTTTATTCCCTACATATAAAAATCATAGCTTTTTAAATTAAAATAAACAAGTTTTATGTTTAAAATAAATATGTTTTCAGTTTTTAAAAAATCTTTTCTAAAAATTACAGTTTTAAATTCTTTTATAAAAATTACAGTTTTAAATTCTTTATTAAAATAAAAATCAGTTTTCAAACTTTAAAATAAAAATCAGTTCAGTTTTATACCTTTTTCAAAATCAGTGTTTATTTATTTTCCTTTTAAACATTTTCTGTTTTATAAAAATAAAAAGGAAATAAAATAAATAAATTAAAAATAACTTACGTGGGGGGGGCGCTGAGGCGGCGCTGTGGCCATCGGGGGGGGGGGTTTCCGTTCATCGCGATAGGAAGGGGGGGGTGTGCGGTCTTTGGCCAGAGGAGGGGAGAGGCAGGCGGCTTCGTCGAGGGTTCGGAGGAGGGAGAAGAAGAGGGTGGCGGCGCGGCAGATGAAGGGGAGGCGGCGTCGATCTCGAGGGAGGGAGGGCGGCTCCGTCCGTCCTCTTCCCCTTTTTTTTTTTTATTTCGAACCTTCTGATTTGGGAAGAAAAGCTAGGGGGGGGTTTATGTAAAACTATATTTATAATTTTTTTATTTAATTATTTTATTATTCTCTTTTAAGTTGACTTTTATTTTGAATCCCAATTCGAACCCACCGACTGTCGCCCCTAGCGTTTCACCCCCATTCCGAACACAATGGGATATGTATCGTGGGTTGATTCGACTGTTTGAATCAGTTTCCGTTAATATTTACATTTAAATTACTATATTGAATTTTAAACGTACATTTCAAATTACCGGGGTCACATACTAACTAGAAAAATTCCAGAAAAATATTTTCTAGCTTCGTATTGACGATACGGTCCTAACAAAACTAGTTTCGTCGAATTCTGAGACCGTTGGAAAAATGGCCATCTTCCAGTCGATTAAAATCAACTGAAACTGGTCAAACGCGTTTTCCTTTGCCACGCTCACATATTGATTCGAAAAATTACGAAATTTGGAATCTAGCAATAACTTTACATCCCGGACCCAACAAAACTGGTTTCGTCGAAATCCGAGGTCGTTTGCAAAATGTCCATTTTTTAAGGGCCTTATATATATAAAAATATATATAAATTCCACAACGACTATTTCTAATTTTAAACTGGACATATCTTATCATTTCTAAAATGAAATCTCAGTTTGTTAACTTCGTTACAAAGATATAGTTATACAGATTCAAATATTTCTTGTTTCGTTCAATTCTGACTTATATTGAATTCTGTATATTCATTTGAAATTAGAAATCGAATTTTCGAACTACCGCGCCATTTTCTATTCTATTTATAATTATATATAAATATTTATATTCTAACGACGACGTATATAAATATATACGTCGAATTATATTCAAAATAAATTTCTCGTCGATATTATTTAAAATAATTCATTTTAAATAATCAAAACTCGCTATAATTGCCAAAATAAAAATTTTAAACTGGCCCAGATTTTCGGGTTGTTACAATCTCCCCCACTTAAAACTTTTCGTCCCCGAAAAGGAACAAAGTCGAAAGTGGTTTGATTATTCAGCCCTACGTTCGATCAGGCTTCCATTCTCCAACTCTTTAGTTTCTGAGAATTTTCAAAATTTCAAAAATTTGGCTAACACCCTAAATTTTTGAAAAATTTCGCCATAACCTCCCCTGCAATGGGAGCATCGGGGAATTTCAAATAGCTTCCCCGGTCCTTCAGATCTCAAAAAGAAAAAGAAAAAGCCAAGCGGCTAGCCAATAGGCTCACAAAATCATCATCACCCAAACAAAACAGGAAATTATGTAATAAACATGTACCTATTTGTCGGGCAAACAAATTTTATTCTCTGGCTCTAGCCTCCTTGCTATGACCTGTTCAATGATATATATGCATATGCAAGCAAATGCAACCAATTTTCAATATAATCCAATATTCGGTTCAATTAGGCTTAATGGTTCAAAATTATCAAACAAATAAACAAACAACACAAACATCAATCAATTAGTGAATTTAACGTTTCAAATTCATAATTTGATATATATACAAAAAATCATGTTTTGATGCCAAATCACAACAAATAAATCTATCTATATAAGTTTTGGTTCTCACACCAGTCTAATGGAAATATATAGATATCACACCTTCGACACTCGAATATAAATGCTGATGATGATGCACCATCATCAATATCACCTTCGGACGACTAGAGTGTGATGCTATATCTATCCAATATATTAAAATTCCAAATACACGTGGATCAGACGTATACGCAAAATATTTATATATTGGACTGTCCATATCAATATAAATAAATAATCAAATACGAATAATTGATTTAAATTTTCAAAACAAAATTGTTTTCATTTTCAAAAATATACTCTTCACACTCGTTCTAGGATACTACTGATCCCATCTCTAACGAGTCATTCCCGTTGGATATTACTAATCCAATATCTGATGAATTCTTTCGTATGGTTCTAATGTGCCTTGTTCTCTAGCTTTGTAAACCAAAGCTCTGATACCAAATGAAACGACCCGCTACTTCCCCGTAAAGGAAAGCGTCGGATAGTTCGAGAACAAACCACAACAGAACGCATATAAAAGAACATTTCACTGTATATTACGACAATGCATCAGATACAAGAATATACAGAGTATAAATGAATATTACACAGAAATACCAGAGATTTAAATTACATTTAAATACATCGCAGCGGAAAATAATACAATACACAACTAGAAGTAGATATACGGATACAAAGCTTTCCGGATATCGTTCCAGCTGTAAACCAGGATCCTGTGAATATAAATCTGCAAAACCAAAACTACTAGCTGCCCGTGTCAAAATAAGGGCACCCAGAGTTTAGGTTAAAACAATAAACTCCAGGTCAGTCATGTGACTGGTGTGAGAACTAAAACAGTTATTAATCTTTATTTTCAAAAGTAAATCAAGGGACCACGCCGTATAACACGGAACGGGTTTCCTCCCAAGAATACCAGTGCATAAAACAAACAGCGCAATGCTAAATAAAGAAAAATGAAGCTGTTATAAGACCCAGGTCCCATCACACAATGCAACGCAGCCGAGGATAGGGTTTTCCCTTATAACAGCCAAAGAATGCTTGATACGTTTAAAACAAATCATTTGATACTATTATAAGTGCATAGTGTATAAAACAACTTCAAATCATAAGTATCAATCATAGGCGGCATGGGTACCATATATCATGTCGCCATATATAGGTTTACAAATAAAACCGCAAATGTCACGTATTTGGAAATTGGATTTCCGTCTATGAACCGAGGCTAGGGGCAAGATCCTCAACCGATTCGAGACGCTCTAGCCCGCCCCTCAGGCAAGCGCGCAGGCAAGCCTTGGATCCTCAGGGCCGGTCCACCGATGTGGATTATTATGCCTGAACACTACGTCTCCCCACCCTATGGGGTGTAAGTCTGGTCCGTCAGCCGACCAGAATGCATTCGGCCGAAACCGATATAACCGAGGCGCCTCGCAACAGCAACAACCACATAAGTCAAACTCGTCAGGGCGTGTAAAACCACTGACGCCACTTCTAGCTAGAAAGAAACGCAAGTCCTCCCTGAGGTCCGTCTCCCGTTTTTGGTTCATACCTGGTGTGAAACACGCGAGGTAAACGTTACACAAAGCTACGCCACAAAGGCCGTGCTTTGATCATCACCACAAGACTTTGCTTTTCAACAGAAGCCTTGATCATTTGCATCTTAGCATGCCACACAGGCAAACCATCCTATGCAACCGATATCAGTCACACAGAATGAAATCCGATGTCAGACACACAGTCCATTTACAAGTCCGTTCTGGGTCTGAACGAAACCGGAGGCACCTAGTACCCCGCATATCCATCGATCTCCAAGTACGTCTGGACGATCACTAACTGTTTCCATCTTCTTGGGTGTACAGCCCAATCAAGATCATCAGTTATCACCCAAACGACGTGAAAACCTCCGGTCTTCGACCATCGTCTTCATCTTCGACTTATCGTCGTATCAGTTATTCAGAATGGGATAAACCCGGTCTTTCCGAATAACTCGCGTATATATTATAAAAGTGTTACACAAACACAACATACGCCTCATTCCAACTCATTAGTCATTAACCGTAAATTAATCAAGAGAATAATTCCCCAAATATTAACCCCGAAGGCCGAAACCAACATCAGATCAATATCCAGAAAACCATTCTACTTAGCTAACCGACAGTTAGTTTCTAAATTTCACGTTCAAATCTAATTAAAGATTCATTAAAACTCCACTTAGTTTTAATCTGTGACTGGGTTAAAGAATCAGTGTCATTTAAAAACACGGTTCACGATAAACCCAAAGTCACATCCCATTAATTATCGGGTTAAAGAACAAGTGTTATTTAAAACACTGTTCACGATAAACCCAAAGATCAATATCCATTCAATTCCAATTAAATATTACTTAATTGGTACACTTCATTAAATCTAAATAAAAAGATTTAATCTTTTCTCAACTGGGTTCAAGAACTGTGTTAGTGAAGACACCATTCACGACAAACCCAAATCACATTCATTAATTATCGGGTTAAAGAACAAGTGTTATTTAAAACACTGTTCACGATAAACCCAAAAATCAATATCAATTCAATTCCAATTAAATATTATTTAATTGGTACACTTCATTAAATCTAAAT